>OY720625.1:2877058-4104564 GCA_963170105.1 Cantharis lateralis
TTTTCTGAGTGTAGGTTTTCAAATAAAAACAAAAATTAGGATAATATCTGATAAAATATAGAAACAATTACTGGCGAAAATCCGCCCCCCTCCTCGATTTTTTGAAAACAAACACAACTGAGTGCTGGGTGGTATTCCATACCCCCCAGACCCCCCGGTCTCAAAAACTTACTAATTGGTAAGACTTTCATATAAATTTTTCAATTTCGGAAATACTCGATTTTTAAGTTTGGATGTCGATGATTTGCTCATTCTGTTGACGGTGCATGTGCTCGACGTAAATTGAAGAAATATTGAGTTTTAGTCAACCACAGTTCACTTCAAGACGTGCTACTGTTGGTTTTACTTCGTAATACGAAGTATTTTTTTCCTGAGTATAGACATTAATTGCTGGTGGAATTCCTCGGGGGGGGGGGGGGGGCAATTCTCTTGATTACACGCAAACAGGCATATTATGTACGATGTATTTTGAATGAAAATACATTGAATTCACTGTATTTATGAAAATTTTATGGTATTTATGAACAAAATTCTTTGAATTTATGAACAAAAGTCATTGAATTTTTGACCAAAATTTTTTGAATTTATGAATAAAATTCATTGAATTTATGAATAAAATTCATTGAATTTATGAACAAAATTCATTGATTTTATGACCAAAATTCATTGAATTTATGAATGGTTTTTTGTATTCCTGAATTTGTTATTACAGAAAGAATAATCTCGTTATTAAAGTTTTGATGAGGTGTTGGGCGGAACCGGCCGTAGTTGTCTTCTAGCTGTTCAAATGTTAACCTCCTATCATAGATTTATTTTAAATTTCCGCATTTAACTTGAAAACAGATTCCTGCCATTCTAGACTCTTAATTTTCGAATTTGATCGGCTTCCGGGATGTTTTTTCTAGCAATGCGTGGATTCGGATAACCCGTCTTTTTAGGTCCGTATAATTTTCAAATTCGGGCGGTGTCAGAAATTTTTTTAATGCTTAAAAGATTTACTATCTAAATAGATCCATCACCTTCGCGTGGAATTTATTATCAAAAATCGGTTACCATGGTTACCAGGTTCTTTTTTTTTGTCAAGATTGCACGCAAATTGAAGAAATTGCTATCAAAATGTTACTTCCTTGTGTTCTTTACAATCTCTTTATTTTAATCTTATTGCGTTTTCTTCAATATTTTCTCGAGCCCAAAATTTTATAATTCAGTTTTTTATTAACTAGGAGGTAATTGCGACCTTCGGTAAAAATTTTGCCAATGATAGGATACTACGCCCTTTTTAGGCCCAGTTTTTCAGTTGCAGTTTAAACCAAAAAATTTGGGTTAATCTTAAAATTAAAAAATATTTTACCGGTTAAACCAAATTTTTGGGTTTAACTTGCAACTGAAAAGCTGGGCTTTAGATTGATTAGGAATTTTCGTATTGTTTTTTGTCAAAATTAACATTGGTTTAATAATATTTGGAATCTCGTTAATCCGAATCTAACAGTTTCACCACTTATTGGCAATGGTAAATCCAGCGCTCTGATTGGTGCTCACGAACACCGAACGCTGACTTTATTTAAAGTCAAAAATGTTAGAAATTTCGATGTTTTTTCCCCCATAGCTTGAAACAATTCAGTTCTAGTTGCTATTCTAGACATATTTAATAAATTTATCTGCCTGAAGCTTTCACAATTTCATTTGATATTATTTACTGTCGGTATTTTCAATATTAACATTAATGGATTGTCGAATAAAATTGAATTAAATAAAATACATTTATTGGAGTTCAAATTTACAATCTAAATAGAATAAAACTATTTTTTATTGAATCTTGAAATATTGTTGTAATTTTATTAACCCCTCAGTTCGCCCCGGTTTCCGTTTAGGTAATTGCGGTTTCTGCTCAAGTAATAAAGAAATTAAAAATTGTAATTTCCTACCAAGTTTAGTTTTTCGAGTAAGTTAGTTTAATAAAACGATTACTTATCGAAATATGCAGAGTTATGCTAATTAAGATTCAACATTTATTCGTTTTAATTCAAAGATGAATATTTAAAAAGGTTTAGATGAATATTTGGTATGAGGGCACTTTTAGTGATTAAATAAAATATTTATTATTTGCTTTCATGAGATGAAACACATACACATGCCCCGGTATATTCTTTGAGAATATTTTATCAAATCGTCGAGCTTTCAACAATTAAAATTGTTCTCTAATTTTTTCAGTTTTCAAAATTCGCGCTTTTTTTTCAAACGCGGCCGCTTTGATTGTTACATGTCCGCATAGTAAAGTTGACGTTTGAATAAAATGAAGAAAAAAGTTTCGGTGCAGTTATACGCCCTGGGTGCAATTATAAGATACTGGTTGATGACCTCTGGCTATCAGAATTACATTTCCGATTGTGTGGAACTTTCAACACCGACGAACTCGTGGAAGCGCATCACCGAAGGATTATTTTTATCAAAATTAAATATTAATCCATATTCGGGAGATATTCTGCACGAAAGCCCGCTAAATCTACGAATTTTTGAAATTTTAATGTCTACTTTCCGCCAACACTTTCATATGGTTTTTATACTTTCCGATGTAATTACCGCTGGCATTTTGTATTTTGTTGCAAAGAAATACATAATTAACGAATTGCGAAATGGAGAAGAAAGAGATTCCGTTATTTTGGCCAATTATTGTTCCGCCTTTTATTTATTCAACCCTTACTCCATATTTAATTGCGTTGCTTGTACTACAACCACCTTTAACAATTTATTTTTGTCTTTATATTTTTTGGGATTGACCAGCAGCAATTTCATTTTGACTACATTTGCCCTTGCTTACTGTACGTCTCAAAATTTCTACTTCCTCCTGTTAACGTCCCCCTTATTGATCCGATTCTACCGAACCAAACCCTCCTGTATTCTTTCCTTGCTACTCTTTGGAGCCTTTTTCGTTGGATGCTCTTATTATCTCCAAAACGGCTGGGAATTCCTCGAATCCACGCACGGCTTCGCATACTTTGTGCCGGATTTTCGACCCAATATTGGCCTGTTTTGGTACATTTTCATGGTCATGTTCGATCATTTCGCCTCATTTTTTATTTTTACCTTCCAAGCCAACGCCACTTTCTTCTACTTAATTCCATTATCCCTGTTTCTACGCGACGATTCCGTCATGCTGAGCACTTGTCTGGTGTTTTTGATCACCATTTTCAAGTCGTATCCATGTTTGGGCGAAGTCGGCTTCGTCTTCTCATTGCTTTTGTGCTGGAATCACCTGTTGGAATACTTCCGACTTGGATTCTTTACTTCTTACGCTTTTTTGTTGACCAATACCTTGGCCCCGAACGTTTTGCATCTGTGGCTGTACGGCGGTTCCGCAAACATAAACTTCTATTTCGGCGCAACGTTAGGTTTCACCTCAGCCGAAGTCTTTTTATTTATTGATTGGTTGGTAGCCCACGCAAAGTATAAATATATGGCCAAAAACGGTTTGAAACTGGAGGAAGGAAAAGTTTTAGGATTTGAAGATTAAACTGCTGTATGAATTAATATGTTTAAATAAACGTTTTGAAAAAATTGTAATTGTTTTTTTTTCTTTTGCAGAAAAATTGGGTCATAGTCAGTGCATTGTTTGCGGATCTCAACTTGGTCCTCAGCTCCAGTCTCGGCCGCTAATTCCCAGTCAGGCGTCCCAGTATGGGCTTCGTGAAGATCAAGTACCTCCTAACGGTCGCGTGTGTAACACCTGCAGGTGCAAGTGCGTGCGGTCTCGTTACACACATTGCCCGTTACCTAGCTGCCCGAACTCGCGCGGTCGCGTGAAGCGTTTGCGTTCGTTTCCTCAACGTCTGTTGGATCTACCTCCGAATTTACGCGATCCCATATTAACGGAGTTTCGCGTACCGCCGTCTGTAACCAAATGCTGTTCGGCGTGTTTTAGCCGATTTCAACGACGTTTGGGGCCAATTGAGGAGTGGCCCGAAGAGGAGGTGAAACAATTGAGAATTTTCTTGACCGAATTTGGAGCAAACTGGCAGCTAGTTGGCGAGCGTCTCAACAAACCGCCTCAACAAGTTAGGAGCTTTTATTCGGCGAATAGGAAGCGGCTAAACTTAGATATGTGCTTAGGAGATAGAAAGCCCGCTTTGACAGACGAAGAAGAAAGCGGAAGCAGTACGAGCAGTTGCGAGGAATCGATTCGGGAACGTCTATCATCTGATACGGCAAGTGCGGAAAGTCCTTCGACGAATCACGATCAGAATCAACAACCTCCGCTTAAAAGAGACGATTATGATTCGGAAACAACGGAAACTGCGGATGAGCAAACACCAGAGCATTATCAGACGTCGGCAACTATAACCGCTCTCAATTCGGATGGCCGTCCAAGATCTAGCACTTCTCCCTTTACAGTAAAGGACTTGATGCTTAACGTAATTGAATTCCAATTAACAAGAGACGATAATTTACAGCCTCAAGCTCCACCGACAACCGGAATGGGTCCGACTGACGCGCCTACCATCACGTCTATACTTCATAACGATTCGAACGAGGTTACTATCGTGAGTGAATACAATTTAAATAATATGCCGTCTGCGAGAAGTGTACGAAACGAGGTGTCGATTACTAAATTGGTGACACCTATGATCGCAGCCACGATCACGCCGGTTCCTGCTCCAGGACAGGTACCGCAGCAACCTCCGCCTCAAGACCATCCTAACAGGCAAGTTTTACTTTTCCTACCCACACTCTTTCGCACTTTATTTATTTGCAAAATCCGAATCCTCCTTGGTTTATTCAATCGTAGTTTTACCAAAAGGAAAACTATGTTTGATGTAACGGGAAGGTTGAAACAAAATTTTTGTGTTGTGCATGTCCTTTAGTGGGTCAATCAAATTAGAGTTTTTAAATCCGACAAATTCAGACCGTGTTAAACCTGAACTATTTGATAGAAAATTAGGTACATCAAGAATTATGTAACCAATCGGGAGTGAACGTAAATGCTTCTTTGATCTTGTACTATCTACGACCATGTCGGCATTTGTATTAGTTGGCGTCGTGCATAAATAATCCTTGTAGCAGCACGTGATTATTTTCATATACAAAATTTCAGCGATGTAAACATTAATCTCGATAATAAAAAATTAACAGCGTTGCTTGCTGAATTTTTAATATCTCGCGAACGAAATAGGAAAAACTAAAAGTTATTTTGCCGGAATATTAATTTATTTTTAAAAACTAATTTATATAATTTTTTTACGGAATATGAAAGCTAAAACTTTTTTGTATGTTGGATCTACATCATCCACAATATTATGTATTTTTAATACTTTTCAGGTAAAAGAAATATAAATAAGTAATAAATTATTTTTTTTTGTTCCGTTAATATCCATTTTACAATCCATAACTTTTTTTCTATTAAATGGTTCTGGTTTAACCCGGCCGGACACAATTGAACTTTGGGGCTAAAAGACCTCTAAATTGATTGGCCCAGTTACACTTTGTTTGGAAATTTGAAATTAATATTTTTGTTTCGCAGCAAACCATTTTTGGCATAAATCGAAATTCTATTAACGCAACACACTGCTGGAAAATTTACTGGAAATTTTGTTCAATAATAATAATACACATTTCGCACTTTTTTCTCCTTCTAGAATAAAAATAATAGGTTTCAAATAATATTTATCCACAGGGATGATTTGTTGGTATTCCAAGTTCAAGATCCTAGAGAACCCGAAACTTTAGATTTGAGTATTAAAAAGCCCAGAGATCCACCGCCAGCGCACGTCAAACTGATTCCAACTCAAATACACCGTACAGAAGCGTACTCGCCGTATCATCAGGAGCGCAAAAGTCCAGCAGTTTACGTTTCGACCGTACCTAGGGCTCAACCGAAGATTCCGAGCCCAAAACCGGCGAATCCTAAAGCCGGTTCCATAACTTTAGGTACTCCCATCATCAGTCAACCGCGGTATGAGGGTTTACTACGTCAGATGACTCCAGAACCTAAAATGGGTTCGATCACGCAAGGCACACCTATCCACGTACCGCACATGCAGGACAAGAGGATGTACGAATACTACAATAAGAGACCACCCCTGCCACATAATATTCCGCCTCAGAATGCAAATTACCCGGCACAGGTAGTGAAATTTATTTTCCACCACATCACAAAGATTTCTAACTTCTTTTTTTTTTTAGTACCGACAACCAGCTTACTCTGTTGAACAGCAGTTGAGCTCCCGCCAAATTATTATGAACGATTATATAACGTCACAGCAAATGTTGGGCCGGCGCAACGATAAACCTCAATATTATGCGGCCACGAGCCCCCACAGAACGCCCCCGCCGCCTCAACTCCCGCAGCAGCGGCAAGGCGTTATACAGCGTCACACCAGACCGCACTATCCGCCTGGGCACGAAGCGCTGAGCTCGTTGGTCGACGTTGCCGTACAACAGCCAAATTTACCAGTTCCGAATTCACCTCACGAAGGTTTGGGTAAAACAATGGCAGATAATATTTTGGATCAGCCACATCGTTTCCAAATGATACAGCATCAGCAGCAACAAATTCGACAGCAACAACAAAGACTCGACGCTGAAAGACGTGCGTATCATCAGCAACAACAACAGCAGCAGCACCAAGCGGTGGCACGTCATCAACAACAACAACAACAGCAGCAGCAGCAACAACAACAGCAGCAGCAGCAACAACAGCAGCAGCAGCAACAACAACAACAACCACGAGGTGACTCGTCGACGTTAACGGCAGCAAGTTTGATTGACGCGATTATAACCCATCAGATCAATCAAGTCGCAGAAGGCGGTCGAGGCGAGGTGGTGACCAACAACAGAGAACCACGACCATGTGACCGTCTGTTCCAAAGTTTCCACCGCGATCCTCAACCGCCCACGCAACCACAGCAACCAGACAACAACGGAGAACGTTCGCCTTCTGTTATAAGTGTTGATTTGGAATCGGAACCGGTCACCAAGACTCTGACCATTAAAGAACTGGCCGATACTGTAATAACCCACGATTTTGGGACACGTCAGGCGGGCTATTACCACCACCCTGAGAGCATAAACGAACAGTGGAAGAGACGAATCCAACACCAGAAAGAGGATTCAAACAAGCAAGACGAGCGACAAATCATTCGAATTGCCCAACAGTCAAAATATCACGTGGAACCCGTCTCTCCACCGGAAGCCAATCACTGGACGGAACAGCAAAGCTTCAGGCGCTATCAGCAACCCGAAACGCAACACAATTTCCCATTTGATTACGTCAAGAATCGCATAGCGGAAGCCATGCGTTCCGAAGACGATAAAAAGGAAGCACAAGATTCTCACTTGCAAGAAAAAGACCGAACCGACAGTCCGGGTGAAATGGTGATTGACGAAGAGAAGCACGAAAATGAATTCAGTTCGCAGCAGCAACCACCTCAGTCACAATCCCAGCAACAGCAGCAACCGAGCGGTTTTTCCTATCCATTTGTTTCACACAAACCCGACAACACTGCCAACGACAATTCTCGCAACACCGAACCGAAACCACTTCTGTCTTCTCAATACGAACCTCTCTCGGACGAAGATTAATGCAAATTTTTATCGGCGTGTTTTTAATTTCGTTTTAACCAGTGTAAGTATGATGAATTAGAAGCTTGTAATGTAAATAAACTAAGTGATATTTTTTAAGGTTAGGTTAGGATGTAACACTTGCATAAATTTAGCTCGATTTTTGCTGCGATTTTTTAAACCAGTTTTCTGAACGTGATGTAGGGAAAGGTTGATGAAATTCAGAGTTATCTTTGTTGTTTAAACGAAATCCTAAGCTGTGTTTTGGTTTTTCGAAGCTCTCAAATGAAATGTTATGTTTGATTGATTCTCTTTATTTTATAATAACTTGTGATGAATTTAGGGGCAAATATGTATCGATTTAGGTATTACGAAGTGAGCGGAAATTTCATCAATTTTTTTCCGGTAAAATATTTTTAACCTATTTTTAATTTATTTTTTATGTGATCCAATCAAATATTGAGCTGAATCGACTAGCGTCCATTTTAGTTATTTTAAATTAATGTAGATATACTATAAAATATTTTACTTTTTTGACTAAGGAATAAATAACTGTAAATAAAATTGTAAACTGTATATTAAAAATGAGTCGGATAAAAATAGGATTACTTAGATAGGTAGAAATACTGCGAATATTCGACATTTACAAAGAATAAGTTATAAGATTTGCAAATGTTTCGTTGTATAAATTGTCCAACTTTTGCATTTCCATGCTCCTCCCTTTTGTTTGTTTCTTCCGCTTACTTTTGTGTCAAGTTGGTTTAATATTTTATTTTTGTACCAATCTGTTTTTGTAATATTATTAGTTATTTCTTGAGACATGTAATAAAAATTTGTTGGATGTAAATTTTACTTTTTCTTGGAAATGTAAATAAACGTAAAAACACATGATTAAGAAAATTTTAGAACTGTAAGGAAAATATTGTACATAACTGTGAAATTTTTTTATTTACGTTTCAGTATATGACTATATAAAAAGTTTACTATGCTTTCGTCTCTGGCACGTAATTGTTAAGTTCCACCATGACTGATCTACATGTACACTGTAAAAACAAATGATATGCTTCCAAGACGTGTGTACACTGTCAATTTTTTTATTTATAATTTTCAACTAAAAAGCTGTTATTTTGATGAAATAAACGAATATCAGTTGGAGTTTGAATTTGCACAACTAATTTTTTTACGCCATCGAATTTTTGCTACCGATTTCATTTTTTACTAAAGCCCCATGGGGCATGTTGACAGTTGCAAGACAGACATTTGGTTTAATGAAAAAGATCGCAGCATTGCCATCGACTTGGTCAGGATTCATAACATATAATTGAGATTGAACAGGTAAGACTCTTAAATAACACTCAATTCAGAAATTGAATTTTTTTTATTATTTTTAAATTATTTTACCAACAATGTGTATCACATGCAAGCTCCATTTTAAAAGTTTTAACAGTATCTTTTTATCACTCTGCGAATTCCAGGTAACTGCAAGAGGTGTAAATTGGCTTTAACGTGAGAGAAAAGTAAGTATCGTTGGCTCTTGAAAATGTCACGATTTTACCAGATTATGATCGTTTTATGGCTTTTTTTTTTAAGTTTTTGGAAAAGAGCGAAAGGTGAACCCCTTTGCTATTTTTTCGCTCCAAAAAATAAAAGTTGAAAGTTACTAGTTTTTTAATTATTTCTATCTCGGGGTAGAAACGGGCAAATTTCCTATAAGTATCATATTTTACATTTTATTTGGCCTTAAAGTGAGAGAAAAGTAATTTTCATGGTTCTAGTTAATTCCGCAATTTTATTCCGATTTAGGCGTTTCCTCCGAGCACAAGTGTGTTTTTCGAACTCAACACATCGGGATACGTCGATTAATTTTTTAAGATTGTTGAAAAAAATTTCAAGGTTCCCAAATGCTCAAAAATTCGAAATGAATAATTTTTATCTGCCAATAATATTTTTTAGCCTTTTCAACAAATGAAAACTCGATCCCGAGCCCTCTGTCGATGCCGTCGCTGCGCTACAGTCCTGTCTCCTGGAAAGCATTCATAAAATTGAATACCTAGACACTTTAATTTTCAAACATTCCAAAGTGAAAATTCCTACAGATGCGCACGCACTTAATGTTGTAATAAAACAAATCAATACATTTCCTGGTGATAATTTCCTTCTGATCTAAGCAACACTGATGCTTACGTGAACAAAGCAGCTAAAATAATTCCTCAAGATGACCGAAAATACTTACGAATATGAATGTATGCGGGCAGAACTTCTGGGCGTAGAAAAACCCACGATGGAAGAATTTTTAAGTAAACAAAAAGAAAGGGAAGTTATAGAAGAGGATGAAGTCGACACCGAAAATCTAAAGGTTTAATTTTATCAGCATTTTGCATTTAATTCATTGGTTTATTTCAGGAACTGGAAAATCAAAAAGAAGACTTAAACCACATATCGGGAGGGTTGCACGAGTTGAACAATATATTGTCGGTGACTCAAAAAAAATTGAATCGATTCAAGGTAGGCAAATGTTTTTTTTGTCTCGGTCCAAACTCTGATGAGTGTAAAATTGTTTTAGGCGTCGTGTGGATCTCTAACGAACCTTTTAAAAATAAAAATTGGAAGTGTAAGCGTGAGTAGTTCGAGCGAATCAATTGCTTCAACTTCTTCCAAAGTAACGGACGACGCTCAAAATTTGGAGAACTCGGGTGAAGAAAAGGTAGAGGCAACAAATGGCAATAATGGGGATGTGGATATTTCTGCTTTAAAGAAGAGCGATTTGACGAGAGCGTTAGATAATCACGTGGATAAATTGGATTCTCTAATTTCGAAAGCGGAAGAGTGCCATTACAGCATGTCGAAACAGAATCAGCAAATGAAGAAGATGTTACATTAGTAGGAAAGTTTGCATTCTTGGAAGATCAATTACATGCACCACTTGACATTTTTTTCACAATCAACGAATTAATTTAGTAAGGGATGGAAGAACATACGTGGTGACGTGTGAATGATTTTTCCAAGTATTTGGAATTTTTTAAGTTTTTTAAAAATATTTAACACGTTTTACTGTTGCTAAGCATGAATAATAATGGTAATGTAATCTGTCACTCATAAGTAAGTTTTTTACTTGTTTTTGAGGCTTTGTTGGATTGAGCCGGTTCGCACACTCAAAAGGTATGCATATTTTAGGTCTTATAATAGTGGGCTCTCTGACAATATGGGCAATATTTTATTCAGGGCGTTCATTTCGGCGCGGCAATTCGGTGCAAGATACATAATATTCATTCCACACGAGACATAGATATTACGATAAAATTAAAAATAATTTATATGATTAATAGGTCGTTGAGATCAAATTTATAAGTAGGTATTATTTATAGAATTGCTAATAATCACGAGTGTCCTATTGATTTTCAAGATGTAATGAGGAAATGAAAACCGATAGTATGCCCACTCGTTTTAAAAATTTACCAGACAATTAAGTTAAATATAGATTTAATCTAAAAATTTATCGAATTAACTTGATTTCTAAAAATTCATTGCATCAGCCTGCACTTCCGTTTAATTTAATTGTTCGTTAAAGGAAATCGTAAGGCAATTTAAATATCTAATAAATAAGACGAACTATAAAATTTATGTACCAAACGGCTTGCACCGAAAAGTCGCTATGCCGAATCAGCTCCGGGTGATGTTAAAGCCGAACTTCATACCCATTGTTTTAAGACCTCTCGGGTTGATGAGCGATTCGCCTAATTGTTTGTTTGTGCTCAAAGTTATACATAATTTAAATGTTGATGTTGACGCTAAATGCGTTCCTGAAATGATGAACAAATTAACTTTACCCAAACGGTAAACCTGCTTTTCGAAACCAAAAAAATTTCAGGAGCGTATTGCATATTTTCTCCGAAGGGGCTGCCTGGGCAAACAATTTGCAATTGTCCGATTACTTATTTTTTGAGATACTTTTCGACCAAGCCGCCCCTGTGTTTTTACAAATATAAATATACTATTATTTTATACTCTCTATATCAGTAGGTAGGTACATTGAATGTAAATGTAATTGGTGCTTCCAATATATTGTTAAAAATATAACTTTGTTGTTAAATTTTCAAGCAATAAATTTCTGACACTGAACGGTGGGGATTATTTTAATTTATCCAAAATTTGCCTCGCGCCCTTGCGGAGACCCACCACTGACTTACAATAAGATTTTAAAAATCGTTAATTTCGCACAGGCGAATTCAAAAAAATTGCGGCGCCCTCTGTGCGTGTTGTCCGGCATCTTCTATAAATCAAATTTAAAATTAACATCAAATGTGACAGTTAATGTAATTAATAACAAATTTTAAAAGAAAGTTTGTGCAATTAAATGAACATTAGAAGTGCGATGATAAATTTTTGAGTGATTTGAATAAAATTGGAATTTTAATGTGTCGATGAGTGCGCAGGTGTCATTGGGTTTTCGATCGAGTCGAGGTATACAAGTCGCATGATTCACAATATTTAGTGTGCAAGTGCCGGTAGAAGGTTTTGGTTTATTCGAAGGTGCTGGTGATATTTACGTGTCTAAATAAAGTGCCGATCGATCCGTGCGTATTCAATCCAAAACCTTACAAATAAATGGCTTTTTTGAGAGCTTTTGTGAAGTGTAGTTCATCTAACAATAGGAGACTATTTCTCCAGGGTCTTCAGGGCTTGAGGAAATTCGAAGGAACCGCTTTAAAATCATCGACTGCTGGAACTGCAATCGTAGAAGAAACGAGAGTTGGTGGAACTGCCCCACGAGATCCATTAGATGTCACATTTGAAAATGCAGAAAGTGCTTTCAAGAGCAAAACGACGTGGGAGCTCGTTAGGGCTTACATCGTTTACACGATATGCTCCTCAGATTACCTAGTCGAAAATAACATGAAGGTAAGTTACAGGACCAACTGCAATTGTTACATAATTTTATTAGACTTTTTTTGACAATTGCGCTCAAGGTTTAGTAAATTTCGGGAATTGTTTTGGCAACCCGACAATATCGATTAAATCTTTTTTCCTTAAATCCTGCCCTTCAAATATCATTTCGGTTGGAATACTGTGCTTAATCGAACCGATCGATAAAAAGTAACCACAAAATGTTAACTCCTCCAGTTGGATTGCAATGAAAAACATGGAACAATTATTGCAATCACGCCCATCACCTTGAAGAGGGAATTATGCTAAACCATGTCTAGTCGACACGAACTTGTTTAATTCATTATCACTAATTAAAGTCTACTAATGATAAGTGTAGACTGGAGATCGCTTCAAGTTACCAAGCGCTTTTGGCATTCTGCAATGACTTCCATCCACATGGAGGACGTCGTTCAGTTGACCCCAGACTTCATCATTTACATTGAATATTGACAGAAGGCGGAAGTGCACAACTTAATTGCCATCCATTCCAGTTTGAGGAATGCATAAAATTTTAGACCGAGCTTTTATTATCTTAAAATGTACATTAACCTTTTGCATAAATTCTAGCTGATATCGCGCTTTCTAACCTTGAATCTTTTCCACTGCTCTTTCACGTGAAAGCCTTGACATCGAGGATGTTCCAAAAATTTTTCCATCGTCCAATATACGCAAATTTACATGGAAGCTCGGCCTTGGACGACTTCCTATCTTTCCACTTTTATTCCATGGAAAGTTTCTTCTTCGTTCGCGAAAATCTTCTTTGAACTACCAGTGTTTCCCAGATTTTATAACCACCAATCACCGACGATGAAGGGGGTGGAGCCTCCTACTGTCATTCAAGTGACATAAGGAACATAAACATAACCTACTTTACAGGCTGTCAATCAACTTGAAAATATAATCCGGCGATTGATGAAATTTCGTATCGCATAAATTTGTAAACATTCATTCGACATAAAATACAATGTTTTGCATTGAAGATGTTTAATAAATAATATTGGTAAATATAATAAATTATAGTCAAAATTATCAACCGCCATAACATTGGAGCAATGACTAATCGCTTGCTTTGAGTATAATAATTACTGTCGTGTCCTGGGGGGTATTCCATACCCCCCAGACCCCCCGGTCTCGCAGACAGAAAGCTTGTATGTAGGTTCTGTGGTTGGTTTCATTTTGAATAAGAACCTTTTACTCTTTCAGAACAAATACGAAAGGGCAAATATCTCGGAATTCCAACGATTAGGCAGATTATACTTACGGGGGAGGTCTGAGTGAATATAAGGAGCACATAATTTAAATGTTAACTGAACGTCAAGATGTCGCTCGAATTAAAGTGTTTTGTAGGCTCTGTTTTACGGGGGGGAATTTTCTACCAAAGAATTTAAAACTGAAATCAAACTTGTCCAGACAATTCTACCTAACAACATCTCCATGATGATAATCAGGGCCCAAATTTTGTAACCCAAGTCATCTTTTCTTCTGTTAATCCCAGACGATGCACTTAGTTTTTCAAGAATTCCAGGGGCGGGGAGGAGAGTCTGAGTTGGTATAAGAAGCAGCAATGTAAATATACCCAACAAAGGCTTTTAAAAATCGCTTTTACAGCAAAACCCATTAGACATTTTTGTTGTAAATTTCATTCTCTTCATTTTTGTTCATATACATTTTTCTATTTCGTCGCACCGTTTCCGAGATACAGTGATTTAAAAGAAACTAAATAAAAAATTCGCTCATATCTCGGAAACCGTGCGACCAAATAGAAAAATGTATATAAACAAAATTAAAGGGAATGAAATTTGCAATAAAAAATGTCTCGTAAATTTTGCTGTAAAAGCAATTTTTACGACAAAAAGTCTTTGCTAAGATAGAAATAATTTATTAATAATTTCTAGAGCCACTTTACATAAATTTGTCGGGCATTTTTCAATTTTGGTCATGTTTTTGGTGTTTCAAACTTGGTGCGGTTCAAAAGGTTATCGACAGACGTGGCTACAAAATTAGAAGCCCCTCCCCTTCCAATTTAGTAATTTACGTCGATACAGGTTTCAGGTACGAAAATACCTTTTCCAAAAAACAATTTCGTCATTTCAAAAAAACAGTAGAATTTTACTATTTCAAGTTTTTTTTTTAAATTTCTATTTTAAGAAATTATAATTTTATTTGCCATGGAAATTTTAAGGACATTTAAATTATAGTTTTTTGCATTTTTAAGTCGTCGAAATCCGGTCCCCTGATGAGGAAGGCAATGAGGCACAAATGTAAATTTTACATTCATTGTTATTGTTATTATTGCTATTAAATTTTTCAAAAATTTCCACTTCCCATTGTAAACAATCTAATAAGTTCTCTAACCTATGTACCTACTAATAGAATAATTTATTTTTGCCACCACGTTTCTTACGGAGTATCATCCCATTTTTATCCAGGCCCTAGGGTGGATCTGTCCCAATTTCTTCTTTCTACTTCTCTATTCATAATAGAAGAACCATTGTGTACATTTTTGGAATTGTTTTGAATCTGCGCTATTATCTGCCTACTACTGACGCGTACGAATGGGTTAACGAAATTTTCATGTCTCTCACTTGTCACTGGCTTCTATGAATATTAACTAAAAAAATTTCAATAGGTTGACGTTCTCGGATATTCATTATTTTTCGAACAAGGAACTGCTAGCGAATGATTAAATAATTATCATAACTTAAAAGTGTTACACTCGAGTATTATCAGACTGCAGGACGACGTCGTTAATCTATTAAATGTCAAGTTTAGTAAACATAAATTTTTCAACTTGCCGATTCGCGTAGTTCAATCACCTTATCATTGATATTCTCTCGATACTTTTTCCTATTTTTGCTTTTCAAATGAGATAATAATTATTGGCGATCCTCGAACTTGAAACATACAATTTGGCGAAAACTTGATTATACAGTGTGAAATATAAGTATTTGTAATTATAGACATAATTTGATATCCAAATTGATTAAACCATCGACGAAGTGTTTCGCTCTCGATTCTGTCGAATGGGGATTACATTTTGAAGGATTTTACGAGGGGGAGTCGATAAATTTTCTTATCTTCGATAGTTTTTATTTTTGGAATTTACGTAAGAGAATTAAAAATCTGCGTGTTTTGAACAATTTTTCAATTTATATGCGATTATCTTGTGTTTACCGTACCATTTTGTGTACAATTACCCGCGTGCATTAGCAATTCTAGTGATTCTTATGTAATAGCGTCCTTAAATGGACAATAATTCAGAAACTCAAATCCAACCTTGTCGCAATGAGAAGGTTCGTTATATAATTAAGATTTGAAGCTTGGACGAAACGCCCAACCGGATTTCCCACCAAGAGCGATCAGATATTTAGTGATGTTTTTTGATGCCCATGCCCTCCCCCCTTAAAACCATCATTTATTTGGATATATACCACCTTCAATGTTCTTCCTATGTTAATTTTTGGGAGGGGGGTACCATTCCATTGAAAACACTTATGCAATTATTTATTGCAATATCTCCATTATGGAGGTAAAACATAAAATTTCGCTGTGTCGGGAATTTTTCCACTGCTGACAATTTAATAAATTGAAACGAATTTTATTGCAATTACGTGTGAAGCTTTTTAAATTCGAAAACGGAACTTGATTAAATCCTACACTAGAATTTGTTAGTATTTTAACTGCTCTTATCATGATGATGACATAATTCGACATTGGTTTCATTGAACGACGAGTAATCTTGAAGAGCATCACGAGTTGGCCTGGTTAAAAGCATTACTGGCGATTTTTGTTATCATTTACATTATATTATTGTTGTAATGGGACAAATTGCTTGTTCAAAGTTATTTAGACTTTTAGAGAATCGCCAGACGATTGGCTGGCAAATAATATGTATGCAAAGTTCACACATCATTGCCGAATATTCGCCAAGTCAATCGAGACGATATCTAATTTTTGCTCACTGGTTGAATGTTCATCCATGTGTGGGGACAGCATAGAACAAGGTTTCGGAATTTGAACTCGACGGCTGCCTACGCCGGGTTGGAAAATTGTGTGCGGTTGGTTGCAGCATTTATTTTTTTATCCTGTTCTAAGAGTTAAATCTTTACAAATGTTTGATGTGGGTGTAACGCCGATACCAAATATCAATATTGGCTTTTCCGACAGGCTTTCCTAGTGAAAACGTCATGAAATGATACGATGGTGCTTGGTGCATTTATTGATTATCATTTCAATTCGGTGCTGACATGATTTTTACGTAATCCTCTTGATACTTATTTGCTTAGTATGTATTCTACTGGTTTACACTTGTGCGTGATGTTTTTCACGATATAGTATTTGTTATCTAAGTCCCGTTTTAAGTACAATCTGTCGTTGTTATTAAAAATTACCAAAGAGAAGCGATCGATATATCCACATAAATTATGACCCATAAAATTTTGTCAACACCCTCGTTATCGATAAAGGGGAAAACCCGCCGTGGTTAGATTCGGAAAAACTTGCGTTTCGTAATTTGTTTACTCATAAAATTTAGAAAAAAAAAATTGATGTACTGAGTAACTGGTAAATGGTAAATTTAATTTTACTTTTGCTATTTTAGTAACAGACTTGTCGACGCTAGAGAGTCGAATCAATACCGAATACCCGACGACTTTAAAGCTCAATTCACGTTTCATTTTGATAAGAATAACTAGAGCTCTTTTCGAACCAAAAATAGTTTTTGAGAGCGAAAGTTTTACGCTATATTTCTTTCGAGTCATAATTGGACCATAAAAATTCAATTTATTGCATTTTTCCAATTTTCTAGTGCTAACACTGACTTGGTAGACCACGTTTTTTTTTAATGATAATTAAACTGTGACGTACGAAATTTAATGTGTGTTAAGCGTAAACCTTCTAATGCGTGGTGTGCTATTTGCCTATTAAATTACCAATGAATTGGTCGAAACCTCGGGTAATTTTCCTTTCAATATCGCACGTCCCTGCCTGTTCAAACATCGACTTTATTAAAATTTATTTATCTATGACGCTGCCAGAGGCGCGTACCGCCCTGGCACAAAAAATAAGCTTTATTAGTTAGAAAGTTCAGACTTTCCGAACAGATTTTCTTTTCGTCTGCTCCTTCAAGATGGTTTTGTTCGTTTACTTTCATACTTCAAATATTGGGTGAGGTAATGCTTGGATACAGCACTAAGTGGCGAATGGGAGAGCCGAAATCGGAGCTGTCTCGCCAGGGACTGCACCGCTCTTTCTGTAGTCGACCAAATAGCGCACGTGACCAGATAAATCTGTACTACCCTCGGACAGGTCCCTCGTCAACTTCTTTCGGGCTAGGCCCTCGGAAAAGCGATACTCAGGCCCTTGCTTCACGTTTTTCGGTTTGGTCGTTTCAAACGACCAAATATTCCAGTGACTAGTTTTAATATTGCTTTTGTATATGTCGGTATTTTTTATAAACTATTTAGGTTTAATAACCTAATTCCTAAAGCAATTTATTTATATTTTGTTGATTGTGATATAATCTTATCGTATATTGCTCTTTTATTATTGCTAAGCAATATTTTTTGTATTTCCGGGAATAAAAGTACTACTTTACTGAACAAAATTAACATAATGCGGCTATTAAGCTTTCTTTTCGTAAATTACTTTAGATATATTTTATCTCTTTCATTTGATAATAAATTTTGCATACAAAAATATAGTATATTTACAGTATTATATTGAAAAAAAATAATTAATTTTTGATATAAAGCAACATATACTGAAAATACACACCAAATTTGAAGTTAATCGGTCAAATCGAACTGGATATATTACGCTAACCACATTGTATTATACTAATTACTGTGCCAATCTGTCAAAACTGTTAACATTTTATTATTTGACAGGTAATGTCAATTTCTTCAATTAAAAATGATAAAAGTACCGCAAATTTACTGTCAAAAGTAAATCACTTTCCGCACTAGTGCGTAAAAGTGGCACATTACGTAACTCAAATCAGTGCAGAAAGTGAGCTATTACGTAACGGTAATATTTTGCAGCCGCTTATTTGTTTCTTGCAATTTTCTCTTTAAACGACTTCATTGTATAAATGTTGCCTAAATCTATTTTTTGCATAATAACCGAGATTACAATAAAAGATGGTACAAAGTAATATTTCAAGCATATAATAGCACATAAAACATACGTGAACATAGGTCGTGATAAGTAAATGTGCATTTCAATGAATAATTGAAGTTGTAGTAATAAATTCAACATAACAATACAAAACAATATTGTATGAAATATAAAGAAAGAAAATATAAAACAAAATTAATTTCGCTTTTCCAGGACATTAATTATGTTAATTTGTTCATTTATTCCCACATCTTTCAAAAGTATAAATATGATATACACATCTGGCGATTTTACAACTTTGTATTGATTTCATAAAACTACAATCTAAACTATAAAATTAAATTTGGAGCCTTTTGCACCCCGAGTGGTGTGATCATCGATTGCTGAGTTCGCATCCTCTGTAGTCGAAAGAATCAGTTTCTTATTTACATTATTATATAAGTCGGGCCAGCTGACGAAAAGTCAAGGTCAACATCTAATTCGTTTTTTACGTCTTACCTGTTCCCCAGTTTTTGCTTTACTTTTTTGCTATTGTTGCATAAGGAATGATTTACTGTTAATTCCGTCATAAATGCATTCAATGATTTTGTTTGAAGATGGCGCTTCTTTAAGAGGGGGGGGCGTGCAGAGCACTTATACATTTTTCTAATCTTGATTTCCTGTATGAATAATACTCCAGACAAGACAATCAACTTGATAATAAGCAATTATTGTTATCTCTTTGAAGTTTTTCTAACCACTTTAAATTTGAGAGCGATTGTAACTATTAAATTAGAGTACTAGTATTATTTTGCAACGTCCCGTCTGTAAACTCACAGTCGATGCCAATTAAAAATACTGTCATTAATAATTGGAATGAAAAATGTATTGTGTTCCGTTAGGTTTGAAAACCAGCATAATTCTATTTTTACACGACCTTGGTGGATTAGATATACAAATTTAAAATTCATTGGAGTCGTGAACTTGTATAATTTATGGAGGCAAAAATTTCCGTATGGTTTTGGCATTAAAATAAGATTTTTATTTTATTTTTTTTGGTTGGTACCAACGTGGTAACTTCTAACTTGTAGAATTTCAAACAACAATAATTACTTTTTCGATAGTCTCCTGAGGGGGTCAACGAACTACTTGCGAACTCAAGAATGCAGACAAATATTGAACACCAGTGCCCCCACCGTGTTACCTTGTGGAACCCCAAAAAATGTCGTTACTCATCGAATGTCACCTGTTTTACGAAATTTTGTTTGTTATTATTATAATGTGATCTACCGAAGGTTGCATAACAGAAAATTTAATCGCTATCAAATACATTATTATTTATAATTAGAACAAATATACATAAGTTACCAACTTATTTAAACATTCCTTTTGCATTTTTGAAATTCAATACCAAGTCATTCATTAATTACTCACCCAATCATGCGGATTCAGATAAGATATTATTTTAAAATTCAATAGTATACCATGATTTTAAAAAATAATTGTTACGAATTTTGGTCGAAAAATTTTACAATGTAACAAACATTTAAATTATGTAAAAATGTTGCAATAAATATCGAAAGTTGGCGCTTAACGTGATCTTAATATAGAAAAGTTCGTTTATCTTGAGAACAACTCGTAAGTTAAGAACTGCTGTGGGCGGACACAAATACCTAGTAAATTGAGGTTCATTGTTATTTTTTGGTTTTATAATTTTTCTACAAAATCACTACTCGAGGGTTAAAAGGACACCGAAACGGGTGGGAAAGTGTCTCGAGTTTCCTAAGCAAATGAGTTAATTTTAGCTTACTTTTATTTTTACTTCATTCTTTCAGGTTGTTACCCAATTAAGGCGGTTGTGTAATTACTTTTTTTTTATTTATTTCTGGCCTACTTCAGATAGAAGCTAAACTAATATTAGGTCTAGGGCCCCAGACTGATATAATTTCATTACAATGCAATTTTTTAATCTTTTCACGTGTGTCGACGTACTTTTATCTGACTCATTGATAATTTGTGAAAGAGAATTGTCTCAGCCATAAAGTAGGTCATAGATTTTTTTGAACTGCAGTGGGCAGTCAAGTATGGAGGAAGCTTTTACCATTTTAAAACCACACATGCGGAAAAACCTCATCTCAAGAACAAGAATACCTTCTCTGAATCATTGAATCTTATTGCTGCCAATTTGTAATGTTTGTTTAAGTCGGACGTCAGTTATTACGTGAAGGACTGAATTTCTTCAATCCAAGCAGTAAAAATAAAAATGTTGTAATGCAGAGTCCTCTGTTCATTATAATCACGTACTAAGTTCAACGAACGAACGCAGTGGCGGATCTAGCTTCTCTCATACTTGCATTCTGTAAGAAAACTACAAATAAACGACCTTGGCCGGTGCAGAATTTTTGTAACAATTAAACATGACCAGGCGTCAAATGTGGGGGAAGCACCCCTGCGACTTGATGCCACTGGCCGAACTTTCGATTTCTTGGAAAACTATATCCAAACGCTGCAACCAGCCGTACACAGTTGTTAAGTCTATGCCAAAACCGCCAAATCCGAATAATATTTTTTATGTTCCTGATGACATTTGCTGTTCATGGTGTAAAGTGGACGATTATCTGCCACGATAAAAATTATTCTTTCGGATACAATAATAATTACCGAGTGTGTAAAAATCAACCTGTCGAGGTTCCACGTTAAGTTCACAATTTAAGTTTTTTTTCTACGATTACTGGAATGCATACTCCCCGGTCCTAGAGACCGTTGTGCATGGTATCGCAGAATTATTATCTTCTTGGTGTTCTCTCATAAAACTGCAGTTTTAGTCTGTGCTACTTATTTATACTTTTTCTTTTAAAAAATTTCAACTAATTATTTTCTTGTTTTCAGATTATGAAACTATCCAGAGCTGTGCTTGGAGACAGATTATTCAAGGCTGTGATGAAAGCTACTTTTTATGGACATTTTGTAGCAGGCGAAGATCAATATTCGATTAGACCAACTTTAGAAAGGTTACGATCGTTCGGTGTTAAGCCCATCCTGGATTATTCAGTCGAAGAAGATATTTCCCAAGAGGAAGCAGAGAAGCGTGAAGTAGAGTAAGTACTTTACTTTATCTTTTGGTTATTTGTTTTCGTAGTTCGTTCTTACAATTTTTGTTTCTATTTTGACTTGATACCAAAGCCACTGATCCCGCAAAACTTTAGTTTAGAGGTTTTTTCCAATTTTCTTCAGTTGGATTTGATTCAGCAAACTCTCTTCTAATTTACAGAGCTTCTGTTCCCGAAGGAGGTGATAAACAAGAGCAAGGATCTCTAAAACAGTACCACGTGGATAAAACTTTTGCCGATCGTCGTTACAAAGTTAGTTCTGCACGTACATACTTTTATATTAACGAAGCCCAATGTGAACGCAATATGGAAACATTTCTCAATTGCCTAGAAGCAGTTGCAGGTTAGTGCCATTCATAATATACATTTGTATTTTCACTTCGAGATTTTCGTAGCGCTACTTACCCTACTTAGCATTTGTTCTTGCTTTATACATTTTTTTATTCATCTCTAGGTAAGGCGAAACGTCTGTGTTCCCAAAACATTTCTCTTTGGCTTTGGTTATTTTTGTGAAATTTATTAACAAAACTAATAATCTTTTGTTGTGTTTTTTCCAGATTATGAAAGGCGAGGTATGTTAATGTACCAGGATGTTAATACTCTTCCAGGTTGTTATTTTATATTTTATTGTATTTTTTGTTGTCGACTAAACTTGATACTTGATTTTTTGACCAATTTCACAAAGATCCAGTATTTTGTTGTTGTGCCGATTGCTTTTGCCAGAAACGTAGCTGTATTTTAGGTGATGGTGCCGATGGTCGTCCAGTTCCAATTGGTAGATTGCGAAATGTGACGATCAAAATTTTTCAAATTGTTTGTAATTTCCGGTGTCGTTTTTTTGTTTTGGAACAATCAATCTTAAAGGCGGTCACTGTATAATTAATGTGTGTCTTAACAGCTGGACCGCACTTACAATTTAAGACAGGTTTAGGGTTTTTGAAAAAGTGCAGATCCTTAGTTGTAAGCGCGGCGCTGGCATCGTCATAGTAAGCAGGGACGCTTTAACCTTTCACCGGACTCTTTGCTCCCTGTACATAATTCTTTACTATGTGCGTCCGAAATGTTAAAGCGTCCCCGATTCGACGTTACAAAGTACCGGAAAATGATGTTATTTTGTTAAAGTTTGGAAAGTACTGCTAGGATTTGGAACTTGGTGTAAATGTAAAAATTAAACCGAATTGTAGCCATTAAACTTTCCATCGATTTGATAGAGCTTTTTTGCAGGAGCTACATACGGTACCGGAATTACTGCTATTAAACTGACGGCATTGGCAAGACCCCAATTGTTGGTAAGTTTTCATCCGCATCTAAGACGTTGGGAATAAAATGTTTGTTCTTACAGCTGCAAGTTTCTGAAGTAATTATGCGCACGCGTAAATACATGGCAGATTTTGTTGGCGACGGTGGTAACGTTTTAAAGCATCATATGAAACCTCAAGATTTGGAAAGAAAATTAGAGCTGGCGAATGTTCCTAACAATGAAGCTGCTGCCTTCATGAAACAAATTACTTCTGATCAGGAAGGGTAGGTTTCAGTTTTGTTTTTGAAGCAATAATCCGTAACGAATTTGAAATGCAGTGTGTTTGTCCTATTATTCTTTATGACACTTTACAAGCTGATCCAAATAGCTTGGTTGGTTAAACAGAACGAATGCAATTTTTGAACGCACTTAACTTCGCAAGCTGAACCGGAAATAACTAATTTCAATTGTTTGGTTGCTGCAGTATTCTTCATCTGTTCCCATGGTCGGGTATTATCGATGAAAACCAAGAATTGAGTGCCACATTTCGGATACCGGATTTAAAAACGGGAAAAATGGTTCGGCTCATCACCCAACTTTCGAGGAGAGAGGAAGAAATGTTTAGGAATTTTATCAGACGACTCGATACGATCGTTAAGGTAAAACTTTGAATTTGTTCGATCGGCTTTGTACGCACAAATTTTAGGCTGCCAAAGAAATGGACGTACGAATAATGGTGGATGCCGAGCAAACGTACTTCCAACCGGCCATTACTCGAATCACGTTGGAATTTATGCGAAAATACAACAAAGATAAAGCGATAGTGTTTAATACTTATCAGTGCTATTTAAGAGACACCTACAACGAGGTGATCACGGACTTGGAGCAAGCAAAACGTCAATGCTTTTATTTTGGTGCGAAATTGGTACGCGGTGCTTATTTGGAACAGGTAAATTGAAATCTCCTTCTTTGATTTGGTTTATAAACTTTTGTGTCGTTGAATAGGAGAGAGCCAGGGCCGCTGCTTTAGGATATCCCGACCCCACGAATCCCAATTTTGATGCCACAACCGAAATGTATCACAATACGCTTACTGAATGCCTTCGACGCATTAAACGTGTGAAAGATAAAGGCGATGACATTAGGAAAATTGCCATAATGGTGGCGTCGCACAATGAAGACACAGTTCGTTTCGCTATTCAAAAAATGAAGGAAATCGGAATAGCTCCCGAAGATAAGGTTATATGTTTTGGTCAATTATTCGCCATGTGCGATCACATAACCTTCCCATTAGGTAAGTTCAACTTTGTTCTCTTTGGATAATATTTTATTTTTGTCATTTTGTGCAGGTCAGTCAGGTTATTCGGCGTACAAGTATATCCCATATGGGCCAGTTAATGAAGTATTGCCTTATTTGTCTCGACGAGCAATAGAAAATAAAGGAATACTTAAAAAGATTAAAAAAGAGAAAAGACTTCTTCTCAGCGAAATTACTAGGCGCGTACTTAGAGGCCAAATATTTTATAAACCCAAAGGCAATTATGTACCAATTTAGACATTCCCTGTCTAAATGTAAGTATTTTTTTCATTTCTTTTAATTAGGTAATGCGCATTTTGTTCAAACAGTATTAATTTGGAAGAACGAGTGAGCGAACAACTTGGTTTTGCAAAATCTTTTATTTAGTTTACATTGCAGATAAAAATAGGTGAGGTAAATTGTTATAAATTTATGTATTCCATCAAAATGCATAAGAATGAAGACTTGGCAAAATTACTTCGACAACCAATACATGGCAAGTCATACTAAATTTCCTGCTTTTTCTTTTCAGGACTGCAATAAAAGTGCTGACGGACCTTTAGTGCAGTTGCTTGTACTTCAAATTACAACATGTAGATAAAATAGCTGTAAAAACAGTCCATGTCTGTGTGAATCTACGAACATTATTTGGGTAGGGAGGTTTTTAACCAAAAAGGGCACGAACAGTTATCAAAATACTCAAAACGAATTCGATTTCTTGCATTTCACGCAGACATTGTTTAATATAAAGCTTAGGTAGTACATTTTAAAATTTTAAGAAAATTGTGTACAGTTGTTCCGTTTTTGCTTATGTTTCTTTCTCTCTTATGTTAATAATATTTTTATCAAAATAAAAATTGTGTATACTTATTATTTATGTTGTATTGAGAAAAATCACAAAAAAATATTTAATGTGCCGGTTGTATTTGAATGTTTGTTGAAAAATATTGTTGTTTGGTTAAAAAACAAACGGAAAAGGAGATAAGAACATGAAATGTAGTGATATTTCTAGATCTGCTTTATAAGACTTTGAATTTTAAATTTTGTGATGTGTGTACGAGAAGATTCAATGTTGGATAAACCCATGCTGGCCTAAACGCTCAAGATTTTTTAAACGTCGACGTTTTCTCCTACACACAAAATATTTGTTTATATTTGTGACCAAATAAAGTGCATATTATGATTATTTTAGTTGTACAGTTTTAAAATGTAGATTTTCGTCAGGGTATGTTTTTACGCCCTTAAGGGGGCGCACTACTAATTAGAAGAATTTTAATTATTTTAACCTGTGATAGGAACAACCTTTTTGTAGCGGTGTGGTGTCTAGTAAGGTCACTGTAACTCACCCTTCTGTTGTACTGTCCATGTAAATTAAGTCAAGGAAAAGATTCTCGTAAAATTTGTAATGTTAAAATCAAAATCTGTATTTCATCTGTTAACTTAAATCTAATGTAAGTAAACTATAATAAGCCATAAGCGCAAAATTCGGAGAAGTAGCGCTAGCTATGATCCACCTACAGAGGTAACAAATGGTGTACTTAATTCAAACTTACAAAAGTTCCTTAATGCTAGGCACCATTTTAGTTGTTGCTTTTAATTTAAACAAATGTAAACATGTCAGTTGCAGTAGCCATGTACCTATTTATCACAATGTTTTGAACGTTTTTAGATGCCGTTTCAAAAATGTAAATAAACTAATTTAACATTTTCACTATGTAAATTTCAAACTATTTGAACAGACAATAAAGATGAAGAAATTTAGTTCTTCCCTGTTTATTTTGAACGATTATTTTTTCCAGTAATCCATTATAACTTGGTTCCGATTTGACTTTCAGAAAAATATTTGAAACCAAAGTTGTAGGAAATTATATTCTCATTAATATCAGTTCATTTGATCATCTACTTTTGTAATTAAAAATTCAAATACTCCATAGCTAGCCGACCAAAATTATCGGGAATATCAGATGCACCTAAACTTATCAAATGATTGTACGCTTTTCTCTGTTTGTTACGGGCCGCACAATGTAGTGCAGTTAATTTCGAACTATTAGTGAGATTCACTTCAACCTTTAAGTCTACAAGCACATCAATCATGTCCGAACTTCCGACAGAAGCTGCTAAATGTAAAACACCAAAATCTGACTTATTCCTGGCCAACAAATTCGCTCTACTGTCTAATAAAAATCTAAAAATGTCAACGTTTCCACCTAAGACTGATTCATGTAAAGGTACACTTCCGCAATTGTCTTCCTTGTTCACATCCAAACCCAAATCAACCAACTTTTTGACAATATCCAAGTGACCGTGCAAAGTGGCTATATGTAAAGCCGTCCTTCCATTTTTCGTAACTTGAAAAACATCTAAACCATTTGAAACCAATACATCTAGAACTTCACTGCCACCTTCCCGACAAACCAGATGTAAAGCAGTCCAACCATCCTTATTTTTATAGTTCACCAATGCACCTCTCTCCAACAACAACCGAACGCATTCTGAGCTATCACATGTTAGTTTCGTACAACCCAACATCAATGGGGTCCAATCGGCTCGTTTTAAAGCGTTGACATTTGCTTCGTTCAATAACAAAACATCTATAACTTTGAGTTGTGAAAATTGAGCCGCTTCGTGTAGTGCAGTTTTACCGTCATGATTTTTGCAATCAACCGCATTGGGTTCGTAATTCAACAACAAAAACTCAACAATATTAACATAACCTAACCGTGAAGCAACGTGAATTATAGTATCGCCAGTTTTCTCATAGCGCAGTTCACACCAATGCACATCCGGGTAATCCTTCTTAAACTTTTCGATCGTTTCCACATTTCCGAGCTGAATTTCACGTAAAATTTGATGTTTGTTTACTGTCGACATTTAACACTATGAGGTTATGATAATTTATTTTGTTTTCAATACATACGGGGTGAATCACAAATCAGTTCAATTTTCTAAACTTACAAACTAAATTAAATGGCAAAAAAGATTCGCTGGATTATTTACATGCGAGAAAAATGAGACTCGTATGGCGTTAAAAAAATACTGACTCGAGATTAAAATAATTATAAAAAAAAGTTTACGATAAGCCATACGTGCAATAATCCTCCTTGGTGGCGGCGATGTATTCGTTAACAAGATCTTGAACAACCTCACGGCTCGCGTCCAATTCGTCTAAATTGTCTTTGAACATTTCTTCTTTCCTGAATTGTTCCAAAAATGCTTCACGCTTGCGCAATTTGTCATATTGTTGGAGAGCCCGTTCGAATAGCTGTAAGATTTTTGATTTAAAATTTACAACGTAACATGTCAGTTTTGTGTAAAATTACCGAACTAATATTGGTGTGGTTGGCCAGCATAAGTCCAGACACACGATGGGCTGTCTGAATGTATGGCGATTTTCGAGATAAGGCTACTTGAATGCTGGCGGGACCCCAGGGTATAAATTGCGCCAACTTTCTTTCTCTTATGCGTTGTAACGATTTGTGTACTTGTGTTGGATCTACTTCACCCTAAAAAATAAAATTAGATCCTATTAGACTGTCTTATGTTGAATATTTTATAAATGAAAAAGAAAAAAATTACCTGTATAATATTGAGAATTGATATGTAGCAATGTTGTGAGTTGCGATCCTGTGTTGTGGAAACCATCATGTTCTTGGGTTGTAAAAGACGACGCATTACATCCAACACTGTGGTCTTCCTGACACTCACTTCATCAGTATCGGTCGACAAAGGGGTGTAGCCTGTCATTAAGAAGTGAAGTCTTGGTGTGGGAATGAGAGGCGCCAGTAGCCCCATCAGATCATTATTCATGTAGGAGGGATAACGAAGAGTTGTGGTCGATACCGACATGATGGTACTGACCAAACTATTAATTTGAGTGAAAGTAGGATTTTGGATACGCAAACGATCAGCTGCAATACGATTCAATGCCGTGTTATCCAAAACAACCACAGAATCAGCCGAATCGGTCAAACGTTTAAGTGTCAGAAGAGAGTTGTAAGGTTGCACAACCACATCACTAATTTCATCCTGGTTAGGAAAAACGCTGTAAGTTTGAACCAGCTTTTTTGGAAAACGATCAGATAATTTTTCTAAAATGTTGGAACCCATTCCGGAACCGGTACCTCCGGCAATCGAGTGGCACAACACAAATCCCTAATAAGAAAAGAATTTGAATCGTTTAAGTATTAAAGTCGCAAAACTCACCTCAAGACTATCACTTCCGTCAGCTTCTCTGTCGATAATATCAAAAATTTCTTCATTTAATTTTTCACCTTGCGAAAAACCACACGCCCAGTTGTTACCGGCACCTCCACCGTTCTTAGACAAAAACACATTTTCCTGATTATACAGTTTAGAGTAAGGTGAATTCATGATCGTATTGATAACTCTGGGCTCCAGATCCAAAAGCACAGCTCTCGGAATGTAATGGTCATCATCGGCCTGATAAAAAAACACGTCCTTACGATCGATACCCTCACTAGCGAAATCTTCCAAGATTCCTTCTGGATTTATACCGTGTTCAGCACACAAACGCTTCCAAAATTCAAAACCAACTGAAATGAACAAATTTAAACATGACATAACCTCACATTTCGTTTTAAATCAAAGTTTCGACTTACTCTGGTTGCCACACTGGCCCAGCTGCAATGTTATCATTTCACACGGCATTTTAATTTAGAATTATTAATTTATTTTAATGAAAATGTAGTAATCGACCGCTTTAAAATTTTGCAAAAGTGACAGTTAAATTAAGGCGCGGATGTAGTCTAAATTTGAATTATAAATAAAATTATGGGAATTTCACCAGATTTTTAATTGGAAATTGAAACGATTAAGTAATTATGCACGCTTAAATGATGTGATACATTAGCTAATACTTTTTCAAAAAATTTTGACTAAAACGTAGTATGTATGGGGTGACGCAAAAAAATTTATCGACGTGAAAGAAGGAAGAAGAGCTTTTACAGTTCTTATCGACATTGGAATTGGCTTCCTTCTTCCTTATTTTATTGCTGATTTTATTAAAAACAGGTTAGAAGTTCGTATTTTATTACTTCAAAATTTTGTAACTTGAAACTTCAAGGTTGGTATTTGTGTTGCGCAGTTTACCAAACTTTGTATGTGTGTCAAGTTAGAAAGAGATAAGAGATAGAGGTTAGTCTGTGTCTAGAAAGAGTGCGATAACCAAATATTATGAAAAGTGCACTTAATTTGACAGCATATAATTTCCTCCATTGTTGTGTGCACTAAATTATTGTCGTAGTTGGAGCACAAATAGAAGAAATTTGTTAGATTTTGCAAACTCAACAACGAACTTTTGCCACGACCCATCATAGCGTAATGAAGCAAGTGCAAGAAAACGAAAATTATCGATCATATCACCAAATTGAAATAATTTCATCAAGAGTTTAACTTTCACCAAATTAAGTAGAAAAGTGTAAAAATGCCTATAATAGGAGATTACGAGTATGGAACGGAAAAGATCGGCAGTGGATCTTTCGCTATTGTTTATAAAGGATGGCTTCGAAGGGTGAGTGCGACTTGTTAACTTCACCTCATGTTGTGTTAATTTATTGTAACATTTTAGGACCCAAAAAGGTTGGTGGCGGTTAAAGAGATTACGAAGAAAACCTTGCAGAAATCTAAAAACCTCCTCGATAAGGAAATTAAGATACTTAAGGTAATTTCGTTGAAAAAGAATTGTTCTTCTTTTTAACGCTGTGTTTTTTACAGGAGCTAAATAAACTGAATCATAAACATGTGGTTAAAATGCTGGATTGTATAGAAACGAAAGACTGCGTTTGTGTTGTTATGGAGGTAAGAAACTAGTTTTTTGTTCAATTAGTTTGCGTTTTGAAAGTAAAATTGGTTCGTTCACAAGCGTAAGAAGGATTATGTTTAGTTTATTGGAATCGAAATTGCTAGATTTATTTCTTCATTTTTATAATTAGAACGTTGATTTGTGTGGTGATAACTGAAAATCGTGCTTGTGTCCCGAACTGGGATTAAAGACGAATTACTCAAATTTAAGTCACGAAAACATTAAAATTGAAAATAATAAAATCTCACCGACATGTTTCACAATGTTGTTCAACGTAAAATAAATTAATAACAATGATCCCAATCGATGTTTTTAGACAATACTAAATGGTAATATCAGGCTTTTGTTACGAAATGCATATCGTTTTGAAAATTCTTATTGTTGTAATTTAAGCAAATGCGTCGGAATTGAACTTGCGGAGCACAGATGATGTCAGACGATGCATTTGTACGATGATTTTTTTACTTAGTTCTTCAGTTTTTACCGCACAAGTTGGGTAATAAATTCTTATTAAAGCACCGTCTTTTAAGTAAGGCATAACAATTTCATTGGTTCTGAATTCATTCTAGTGGGGTGCTAACCTGGCTAGAAAATTCGAAAACTGATATTGGGTTTTCAGAATAAAATTTTTAATTTTTAAAATAAAACACAATAATTTATTAAGAAATTTAAACATATAAAAGTTCTAGTTTAATTTATGCATAAACTAAATGTTTAATTGTAATTGTAGTCGAATTTATACAAAAAATACCTTGCTTTTTCTAACCTCAAAGTAACTCATTTAATATTTTTTAATTCGAGAAATTTCCGTAATGTTTTCAAACTATGGGAATTTATTTTGGGGTTTGCTTGTCTTCATCTTCGTCGGCCATTTTTTCTACCGTGGTGATTGGAATGTACGACGATCCGTTCTGACTTGATTTGTTTCGGTGTTGATCTTCTGTTGTTTCGTCGACCTCTTTAATTTCTACGCTGTGTTTCCGCTGGTGGATCAAGGGTTCATTTTCTACAGGGGATGCTGCTCCGTTTGTCTTTGAATCGATCGTAATTTCTTGTAATTCTTTCTCAATGGGTTCCATTTCGTCTTCTTGACCGCTTTTATAATATTTGTAACCAAATGCTGCCAAGCCTCCAACGACAGCCGCAATGACTAGGATCACCAACACCGTAGTTCCAGCAGCCGGTCGAGATGACGATTCGCTTTTTTCAACTGAAATAAATTTTTTTAAAGAATTTATATACTCTACGACCACTGCTTAAAGCCTACCCTGCGTAAATTAACAAGTACTTGTAATCAATTTTATCTTACAATTTTTTACGGGCACCTTATCGCTTTTAACGAAAATATCCTTAGGTTTACTTAAACAACAAATGACTCCATTTCTAATAAGTGCACGCTAATTAATTGTTAGTTTAGTTTTTTTCATTCGTAGATAAAATATGTTTACATAGGTACTTGTACGACTCAAAAATAAATGTTTTATCTTTGAGTAAATAATATAACGAATAAATATTTACCGTACATATTTTTGAAAAGCTAACTAAAAATAGACAACATTTACCTTTGGCCTCGCCATCTTTGTCGGTTCCATTATCCAGCATTGTTTTTGCCGTTTTTGAAGATCCACCTTCATTGTCATTTTTTGCGACTTCAGTTTTGGGAGCTTCAATTACAGTTTTCGGTAATGGCACTTCGGTTTTTGGAGTCCCACTCCCGTTTTCTTCTTTATTCTCGATTGGAACCGGTGGAGGATTTAATTCTCCATTTTCGGCGTTGTCATCCTTTTTCGGCTCGGTTTCTTTTTCTTCTTGAGGAACAGTTTGGGGAGGAACCACATCAGGAGCTATGGTTATCTCTTGGATTTTTTTGCTAACCTGGGTAGTGATATCTAATGCCCCGATTTCTTCTTCTGCTTTTTGTTTTGTTACGTGTTCATCTGCGATTGGCGGGTCTTCATTTAGATCTTTCACGACTGGACTTGGTATCTCGGGTTCGATTTCTGCAATAATCTCTTCTAGTTTTCCTGCTCGAACGGCGTCACATTTTATTTCTAGATTATTGCTATCAGATTTGATAAAGATTGTTAGGTCAATCTCGGCGCATATTTCTGTAAATGACTCATTATCTGCTTGGCTGACCGTTAATTCTCTAAGGGCCATAAGCGACTTTAGTGAGTGGTAGCTAATTCCCTGTAATGTTACGAGTTACGAGGTGCATTTAAAAAGCAATCACTAACTTACGTGTTTTTGGATGGGATTGTAGCTCAAATCGATGGTTTTTAAGTTGAGAAGCCCATCGAAGGAATTTTCGTAAACAGTGTCGATATTGCAATGCGATAAATTTAAATTTTCGATGTTGGCTATAAAAAAGGAGGAAAATTTGTTCAGCTGCAGGCGGGGATTTCCCGCCAGGTTGATCGTTTTCAGTTTTAGATTTCTTCGGAACTGATCGTCGGTGATGTAACTTATGTCGTTGTAGGACAGGTCAAGACTTTCAAGTTCTTTCAGTCTTGAGAAATTCTAAAAAATTTATTTTTAACGGATTTCCGTGGTAATATTTAAGTATGAATGGGTTAATTGTTGACTTAATTGCAACAAATATACAAAGATTGTCTTTATTTATAGTTCTACTTACGAAATTCGTTAAATCTTCTAAATTGCGGTGTGAAAGGTCCAAATTTATAATATTATCTTCACCTTCAATTTCACTGGGCTTCACTGTTTCAATTTCTTGGGTAAAACTGCAATATATTACTATTATCTTCTGAATTGGGTGCAATTTAAGGAGGATTTTGAGAAATTATTAAAATTTCTACTTACCCCAGTGTGATTGTCGCTAATAGAAGGATGAATTGGAACATTGTTTACAAAAAAGTTATAAAATTTCACTTTTTATGTATTGCAGTAAAAAGTCTACATATGAAATGGCTTATTTAACGGTGTGCGTGATATAGATAAAATTTTATCTTATCTTAAATTAACAGATATTTTACCTGACATCATTGGAAAAACATTATATTTTAAAATCAGTAAGAAAATTACAAATCACATCCTTCAATCTGACCATTTTGCAAAAATGCGAGAATGACTCTTATTATTTGTGTTAATTATATTATAGTACTTATTTATTATATTTTTTAATTTGTCGAACGTAACGTAACTGGTTTAGTATGCACAATTCCAATCGATGCCAGTTTGTTACAAAAACACAATTTAGCTTACAACGTTGCTAAACGATCACAAATTACTAAACAAACTTATCTAATTTTTTTTCGTTCAGTTGTAAAATACAAAAACCGTTTGTTTGATTTAAAAACAAATTGGTTTTCATTTTTTCGTTACGGCCCTGTCGCGTACCTATGGAACCTTTAAGTATTTGCGTGATTAATTTAATTTACCTAGATATTGCGTAAATTAAGTAGATTAAGGTGAATCAGAATTTTATTATTTTATTCCACTTGGTAATTTTCTATTAAAAAAATTTCTTATGAAATCACATGCATTGCGAAACTCTTAATACTGCAATATTTTTAAAATTTTGTACTTTTTCATTTAATGCTTTTTGATATTATGAACATTGATAACAGCTGCTTTAAAATTTAAATTTTGGAGTTTACTGATAAGAATGCGTCGAATATTTAATTTATGGGTTAACCACCTTCTTTATATCTGCAATAACAATGCAAATAAAGCGGGATTTATAGTTTATGTCACTGACGTTCACGCTCAAGTTGATGTAGACATGCAATTAAAATTTTACTCTTTTGTTTTTTTAGTACTGCAATTGCAAAGATTTGTCCGATTATATGTCAAGCCGAACTACCTTGAGCGAAGACACCATAAGAATATTGGTCACTCAGCTGGGTAGGTACACAAGTTTGCTGGCAACTCTGTGCGTTACACTTTCTTTCATTTTTAGCGGAAGTCTTGAAAACTTTCCACGAAAAGGAAATTGTTCATCGCGATCTGAAACCTCAAAACATTTTGCTTTTGGGTCCTCCAGAATTAAAACCCGGCGAAATTCCACCTGCTTCCAAAATTACTTTTAAAGTGGCCGATTTTGGTTTTGCACGGTTTTTGACTGAAGGCGCGATGGCAGCCACACTGTGCGGCAGCCCTATGTATATGGTAATTTTATCAACTTACCAAGACCTGGGAACGGATGCATTTTTTGTTTTAGGCACCCGAAGTTATAACGTCCCAAAAGTACACCAGCAAAGCAGATTTATTTAGCGTGGGCACGATTTTATATCAGTGCTTAACCGGTAGACCCCCTTATCAGGCCGACAACCCACAAAAACTGAAGTATTTGTACCAAACCGAGGAACATTTGAAACCAAAGTAGGTTGAGTTTTCTTAACACTCATTCGCAGGGTAATCTTTTTCTTTGCAGACTTCCCGTAGGCACCAGCAAAGAATTGACGGACTTGATTGAATGTTTAATGAAAAATAATCCAAACGAGCGCATTGAGTTCAAAGATTTTTTCAACCACAGTTTCTTAACCCCGAAGGAAGCCACTTATGATGATTTATCAACCGGTTAGTTGTGAGTCCTGTGTTTATTAAGTTTTTATTAACTTTTTTTTTTTTTAGTTGATTTACCACCTGTACCATCACTACCAGTAACTTTAGGTACCAGAACACAACACGACACGCCTCTATATTCCAGGCTGTTGTGTAGATCGCCACCCATGGATGCTTCACCTAAATATGAAATTGAATCTCAGCAAAATCCAACTTCCATAGTGTTCAGTTCTGGTACAGATGAAGATTTTGTATTGGTGTCGTCGAATTTTGACCAAATAACAGAAAGTGGAGGAGAAAAGTACGGATAACTTGCGAGGAATTTCAATTTTTGTAATAAAATTTTACTTACAGATACAAGACGCCTCCAGGTAAATCTTTACAGGATTACATGCCCGCCGAAACTTTAGTTCCTGGCTATTTTCCCGCTACCGAACCCATACCTGTTCCTAACCAAAGAAGCGCGTTCGAAAAGATGCTAAGGAAGAATTCTGAAACGGAAGAAAACAAAGAATCCTCACTTCTTTCAAAGGTAATTTATTGTCGTTTTAACATGGCGCTAGAGCACTTGCAATATTTTGTAATGTGTGTAGTCGAAGAGTGATGGTATTAGGGCATTGAGCTATCATGGTATTGTTGTAACATTCCATGATTTCCGTTAAATCGCTGAAACAAAGATTTCTGAGTATGAAATTCTTTTGTGAGTATTATTACAGTAGCAGAAAACCCAACAGACTTTTTTACTGTTCACCTACTTGCACAATTCTTCTTTGGTTACTTCATTGATAGAAGCTTCGTCACCAAGAACTTTGGATGTTTGAAAACAAATTTTATGAGGATTTGTCTCGGGATGATCGACAAATTTAACCATACACTTTAAAGTTGTTAGGTACTCCTGTTCTAAATTTAAAAACTTAAGAGCGTTTCCCAGTGCTATACTGTGTAACTCACATTCTATGTTACTTCTTTCCAGAATGTTTCAAAAATTAATAAATATCCCATTTAAATTTACGGTTATTTAAATTTTTGTAATATTTTGGAAATAAATTACAATTGCTGTGGAAGACTTACCAGTTAAGGCTCTTAATTGTTGACACAAACTATTAGAATACGACATATAGGAGTCGATCATGAACTGTTGAATGTAAGTTTCATTGTTTCCAAGACATAATTTAAAAATTTTGCCAAAGTTGTTTACGAGATCTGAGACGTTTTTAGCATTCTGCTTGCAGTTTTCTGCGAGTTGCTCTTCCGAAGCTGAGTTTTTATCAATCACAGAGTTCCAATTATCAGTCAACTCTTGAAATGCTTCCTAAGACAATTTTTAGCTAATTTCTGTTTTCAGTTTGTTGTCGTAAGTTTTCGTAACATTAAATGACAAATAAAAACTTGACTTACCAAAACCAAGTCGTACTGAGCTTGATTTGAATTTTTTAAACATTTTTGTTCAATAACATTTCGCATTCTATCTGAAATATCGATTAAATTTTTGGTTGTTGCCCACCTTTCTTGATGGAGGTGGAAGAAAACTAAAAGTAGCAACTTTTAGTTTAAATTTAGTGAAAAGTTTGTACCTACTTGTGATTATTAATAATACTTTGAAATTCGGCATGTTTTAACCCAGTAGCGAACAAATAAATTATTTTTACTGTTTTTATTTACATCATGTGGACTTTGACCTCTATTTCGGTCAATAACTTATAAAATAAAAAATAAGGAACTACGATTTAGTTATCATAACATGAATGTTTAATTAATGATTATCGGCGTATTTAGCTATAATTACATATGTGGATTAATTGCTTCAATGACTATTGAAGATGCACGTAGATCAGGGGTTCACCAGTTGCGGCCTATCATATTCATTAAAGCGTCACAATTGATATCTTATTGTGTTATATCTAAATATTAAATGATAGCTACCAAATAGACTGAAACCAAGAGGTCTTCTCCATGACTCACAGATCAATGATCTGTGTGCCATCAAGAATAGAACTGCAGTTTCCTGCTTCTTAGCCTGCCGACATAGTTTATTGATCACAGTGTAAAAAATTTTATTCTGGGATTCTCAATGCAAACACCAAATAAATTAAATTGTTTTTGTAGGAAATCTCCACTTTCTCATAATTCACATTCAAGTTTGTTCAAACGACATTGTATAATTACTTTTATTTTGTGAAATTTACAAACTATTCAGTTTAACGCGCAATTTGCCAACGCATTCTTGAGCAAGTACAGCCTCAAAGTCTTCAATTCCTCGGTGCCGTCGCAGTGAGCATTCAAAATCTTCTCGTGGCAAAGTTCAAGATTTTTGATGTCCCTGTAAGCAACAAAAATTGAGCAAACTAATTTTTTCTTAACCATACTTACTCACGAGCACAATTTAGTTTTCGTTATTGGCCCAAGATGTTGAATGTTGTTTCCAAAAATTGTAGAATTTTCGTAACAAGCCACCAGTGGATCCAATCTTGGATGCTCTTCGAATTTGGCTGCGCATTTGTCGATCTTGTCCCTTTCTGTCCCTTTCACTAACACACCCCAAATTACCGTCTAGAATAATGAAAGGAAATCAACTTACCTTGAAAGAATTTACACATGTGGTGATTGTAGTTTCCGTAACTCTCTGATATAAACTCGGGAAGGTATTCTTCTTCCGGTTCCAAACACGGTGCTATGCTTTCAACAAATTTTTCCATGCAATTAATAGACTGCATCATGTAAGATAAGCAGTATTTGTAAAAGTCGTCGTCCTTCATTTCTTTTTTTGGAAGAGCTATGTGCCAACAGTTTTGAAAGGCATAAAATTCACTCTGTTAATAAAAGAAAATTAATATTTGTGTACGATTTTAAAAGTTACAGTTTACAATTGCTTCTTCGTTTATTGTGTCGTTGGCGTTGTTCATGCATTTATTCTGAATCACGTTTACCATTCTATCGGAAAAATAAGTTATTGCATTGCTTTTCTTTATCGTTCCCTGGACGCTTAAACCTGCAGGAAAGAATTTTTGCGTTTAGTAGAATTTATTTCTAAAATTAAGTTTACCTTTACTGCCTAATAAAAATAACGTTATAACCAATGCTTGCGTCCACATCTTGACCGGTTATTTGATGTGCGGTAATTGAAAAATGGTTCTATTTATGCATTGCTTAATGAATTCAATCAAGCGTTATTATTGAATAAAGAAAATTGTAACAATAACATAAATATTAGTAATTCTGATTGAATTTAAAATAAAAAATTAAGTCTGATGGTTTTATTTGATTTGCTGAATAATATGGAAAGCAGCTGAAAATAATGGAAGAAATTACTTCTCCAAGTTTTGAAATTTTTAAATTCACTGGAAATGACTCAAGAATAACTGAAGAACATCTATAAAAAAATTGGGATGATTTGGAAAACTTGGACGATTGGGAAATGCTAACTATTTGGTTATCTTTCGTTCTCAATTTCTCGAAAACTGCGAAAATATTTTAAGATTTCATTAGTGCCTGTCCCGACTACAAAATTCGGTTGGCATCTGCTGGTACTTCTTCGTCTGAAAAATTAAGCTGAAAATCATTTTCTGCAATAATTTCTACCATGATTACGTGACCGATCCGTAACGACGAGGTGGTAAATGACGAAACAACAATAATTTTCTTTTGCAAAAATATAATGTCCTTACGTTACAACTACGCAGAACTTTTTGTTTCATAATTCAATTAACCAGGGCAAGGTACATTAAAAATTTATTTTATGCGTACTTACATTTTTACCGACAAATTTAACAAGGCTTAATTAATTGTAATTAACTAATTTAACATGAAATAGTGGCAGCGATGTAATATAATTCAAATAACCCGCTCCTATCGGATTATGGGATTCCAGCAATGCAACTCACGGTTTGCATTTAGAAGGAGAACGTCAGGTGTATAACATTTTATTTTCTTAAAACAACTACCTTTTTTTTGGATAAAGCAAACTAGAATTGCTATGTTAAAGTTTTTTTAATATATTTTGAGTTACATTTTAAGCGTTTAAATTTTCTTTCATGCGAAAGTCTCTATCTTATTCTAACACCCAGCTCTTAGTGCTTCGATAAGACCTCCTTCAAATTCCCAAGCCTTAGGTGAATCTGGACACTCTTCTTTGAAAACATCTTCGTAGCAATTATAAACGTTGTTCAAATCTCTAAATAAAAAAAGCAAAAATAATCTCAACCAAATCTGAAATTTTGATTTTACCTGCACAATTCCCTTTTGGTAACAAAATTGTGTGTCGCGTGATGGGATCTTGCTAGCTTTCCGGTTTCGAAACAAACGTGCGACGGACTTATATCTCGATTTTTCATGAATCGGTTGACACATTTTGCCATGTTTGTTTCCAACAATTCGGTAACTGCAAGTTAACTTACGTTAATACCTCCGTTCCCATAAATTTTTATTTTATTTTACTAGATAAAATGTCGGAATGATTGCAAAAGAAATTTGTGTACTCCTCAAACCCAGTCATCAAAAATTTGGGCAAAAAGTGTTCGCGTTCGTTCAGGCATGGTTTCAATGCATCGACAAATTCTCGAAAACATTGATTAACTTCATCACGATGTTCGAAACAATTTTCTTTGATGTCTGCTCCGTCGTCGATTGAATCCTTCGGCATTAATTTTGCTATGCAAGGTTTTAGTTCGTCAAGCTTTTCCTGAAAACAATTTCCAGTTATTTAATTTTATTGGAAACTTACCCTACCTCGATGATCCTGTAATTTTCAACATCAGAATTTTGCGTACATCGCTTTTCCATCAAATGCTTCACTCTTTCGCCCAGTGAGTGTTCGCTTTCTTCCTGATTGATCACACCTCCCTGGATTGGAAGACCTAAAGCTTTTGGTTAACAATTTGAATTTAGTTTGTCGAAAATTTACCTGTGTGAGCGATTATTGCGAAACAAACGACTATCACCTTCATGTTTGTTGCTTCTGTTATTCAATTGTTTAAAATTGTATTCGCGCTGGTAAATTATTGTTAATTAGTCCGAATTATCAGTCTGAAAATTACATTTTCTATCAGCGTGATGAACTTTTAACCCCTTTTTTTTAATGAAAATATCTATAAAACATACGTTTGTTGTCGAAGTTTTCATTTTTTCCAAGAATTAGTGTTTCTGATTGAAACAGAGTACCTATATGAGTTTAGGTTGTTATGAAATGTGTTTTTAATACTTTTGAAACGTATTAAGCAGACCATAGACGCGCGTACATCAACAAACTTGTGTCTATGGGCTTAATAATGTTGCGCACATGTAGGTATTATTATAAATATTATGTCGACTATATCGACAACTGTTAGTTCACCAGTTTTTCTTTAAGCGACTTCTATAACCTTATTCATTTTATATCTCTCCTTGCTTACGCTACTGCCTATGGCAAAGCAATCTCCCATGGTATAGGGCAAATACAGAATTGATAGTATTTTTAACTAGACTGCAACTTCTAACTTTTAAAATATGTGTCTTTTTTGCAGAGCCCCAGTTCGGTACCAAGAACTTTGCCCATAGCTATCAACACTAAAGAAACAAGGGAAGAAATTATAAATTCTCTATCTCCTCCTTCTGTAAGTCGTCATTTTTGTTTTTATTAAATCGACAATTCATATTCTTAATATTTCTTAGATGCAATTTGTGATTGGTACGCCTCCTGGTGGTGGTCGAAAGAAATCAATCTCGAGTAGCATAAGTGAATCTCTCCAGTCGATGCTGCAAAGAGCTTCTCCAATGACAGGTAAATTAGCTATCGCAATATCAAAATATCGAAAGTTTACTTTACCGAAACTATCAGAAACAGTTGAATCCCCAATTTTGAATAATAATAATTTATCCAAACAGTTTGATAAATGTAATACATGCAATGTATCTGACTTAGGATTGTCGCCTCCAAACCAAGTTGCTCAGTTGGGTTGTATTTCGACTCTCTCCAACAGCTCTAGTTTGATGGACAATAATAACTGTCAAAATTTGCTCTTCAGCAAATCGGGTAGGACGCAGTCCAGCAAGTCTGAGAAGCTTGCAAACATCAACAGTCCAATAAGGTTCTTGCCACCTGAGCTACCAGAAGAAACACTTTTAGACGTAAGATTTTTGTTTTTTCTACCTTTTGTTTTCTTAACCTATACGTTTTTCAGCGAACACACAATGAAATTTTAGCTAAAGTAAATTACGCTTTGTTACTCAGCAACTGCGTGATGGAGGTTGCCACCGGGCGTACCAACCTTATGACACAATTACATCACGATCCTGGACACACGTCCATGATCGAAGATGTTGTAGTGGATCAGTTTGTTCTGTTTTACAAAGCGCTGAATTACTTGGAAGCAGCGCTATCGTTGGCGCATACTAGAATAAAAGACGGAAAGCTTCATCAAACTAACGCAGTGGTAAAAGTCGTCACCAGTCTCAATCAGAAGTTTTGCGAATGCTTGAACGCGGTCAAAAGACTTTTGAAAGGGGGGGTGGGAGAAGTGGTTAAACCAATGAGGATTTCGGCCGACGAATTGTTGTACAATTACGCCGTAACTCTGGTAAGGTTTTCTTGTAATATTTTGCTTTGGGATGAATTTAATTTTGAAATTTTTGGCAGTGCGCACTCGCTTCCACTGCTGAATTACAGAAAAAATATGAAGAGTGCTTCCGAAAGTACGAAAAAGCTCACATTTTACTACACAGCTTAAGGGCGGTTGTGAAGGAAGAACGCGATTCTGCGATTATACAAAAGTGTAAGCATATAGAAATATTTCGTGAAGTTTTTCTTTAGTTTAAGATTACGCAACAAATTTTAATAATGTATATTTTATTGCAGACATAGAGATGGTGGAAATACGATTGAATTGTCTGAGAGAAAAGGGTGTGATTTATCAAACTGAACTTAAAATAGAGGTTTAATTTATTTGGATTCGATGTTCTCGAGGACAAATTTTTTCTTGATTAGGCTAATTTGACACGATTTTAATAAAGGAGAACGAGTATTTATTTTTTGTGTAGTGTTTTGGGTGTAAGCATTTTCCGTTTCGTAATGAGAGGGCGCAGGAGAATATAACGAGTATACGGTGAACTGAGATGGCGCAGGTATATAATTTTGAATTGAATGTTTTATAAAAAATGTTACCCTAAGTACCTATACCTATAATATTTTAGTCGATAAGTAGATGTATATAAATTTGAAGTAGATTCAGATCTCTTTGATTAGGAAATTTGGTTTCTAACTTTTTAGTCTAATAACAGATTTATTTTATTTTACTAAATGCATGGTGGTTTTGATGTCGGTAATTTGGATCACCTTGCATAATAAAAAGATTGTTAGTAACGGAAGCAGTGAAACAAAAGGTGTCGTGCGCATTTAACCTTACCTTTAGAGCAAACCCATTGCGCAGAACCTCATGGCACCTACAGACTGTTTTAGTTACCATCCTGCTAATATAATAAGGGTGCTCCTCAACCTTGTATTTTTAAAAATAATGAACGATTGCGCCTAGCTGGTATCTAACCTATAATAATTGACTGTTACCATATGTAATATTTCATTCAAAATAAAATTGTACCAAAAATTTTGCTGGTTTTAATAATTCAGTAGAAAGGGGATTTTTTTATTTATCTGTAAGTCAGTTTTTATCGTGTTACACACCGTCTTTCTTTCTAGGTAAGTATAAGGAAAGTGATTGTTAAATCGGCAAGCGCCACTTACTCTGTTTACCTATTGGCTGGAATAAGATTTATTGGAAGCTAAAGTTTTAAGTGTTGGCGGTGCAAATGTTTTCCATGACGGAAGAAATGAAATATTTGATGGGAAAAGGATGGTATACCACAAGAGTCGAACCCGTGGAACATTGGGTCGTGTTTAGGTAGTACTTTTACTAAAGGTATAGGTGGTTTTACAATATTTAAATTGTGATTTTTTAAGAATTTTTCAAAAAATAAATAATATGTACCAGTTTAACGAAGCTGGGGGGGGGATCTATGTAATATGTACCAGTGTTATAATTTTAATTACAAATTAATTTTTTTATGTATTGTGTTTATAGTCTGGTCGTGAAATAGCTATTACGAAGTAGCCTCGTGGACTGGTTTATGTCTTTCGCCCAGGGGTAAGTCAATTTTGTACACTAAAATTTCCAAATTTATATTATATTAATTTTTCAAAGCTAAACGAAAGACAATACCAATAATAATTTTAATGTTTTTTGTGTGTGTGAATACTTGGAAAATTACAAATTTTAAATCGCGCGTGCGTTTGATAGTTTGAAACCGTTTCGGACTGTTGTAAAAACAAATTTTATAACGGCAATTTTTGAGCCTTCTCTACAACCTGCACAATTAAATTTTATTAGTTGTTTAAAGTTAGTGAATTTTTTATTTGACTAAAAAACCTTGTGAAAGACTCGGTACATTGGTCAACAATGAGATTTATCGATTTTGGCACAGAATAGTACGCAATAATAATATTTTAACGGAATTAATGTTGGCGAATTAAAAAAATTAGGGCAAATTTGTAATGCAAATCTTGAATTGCTCGTGGAAGTTACAAATATTTAAATTGTTCAAGTTTTTGAGGCAAAAACGCGAACTTTTCAGCGGAAACTCCTGGGGCGTAGTTACATGTTTTCTTTCAACTTTTCAAGTGAGATTCGAAGCCGAGTCGGCGACGGTTCAGGAAGTCCGTACGGCGGATCGATTAAATTAAATTGCGTATTTTTGTGAAATTTGAATCCTGTTTTGTAAATGCACAATAATTAAAATTTTCGTTAAAACAGGAGTAATTTGTCCTGGAAAAGGATAGCGATCTAGATTTTATTTAAAACTCGTTGGTAGGGGTTTGTATTCGTAACGAGCGAGCGCTACTCAACTGAACTTCAGTAAACGGCGTGGCACCACCCTGATCAGAACTCTTCGAATTACACCCCTAATTTTTAAAAATCCCAACAAAGCTGTAAATTTTCTATATGAGTAGAAGTAGATGATTTAGAATTATTGTATTTAAGACGCGATTTTTAAATATTTAAAATAATAAAAATATATTTTTCTAATTGTGTAATAATTTTTTAAATCAAGGGCCAATCAAGATTTTTTAATTTTTTTCAAATACACAAGAACACCACAACCACATCATGAAGACTTCGTCTTTTTCGCTTCGTGTTATGCGGCGGGTAAGCTACCTGTTGGATGTTGTACTTTGGTGTTTTTCATGAGATGAAAAGCTTCTCCATCTAACGCTTGCTTTATTTTCCATTAATTGCAAAATAATTCGGTGTATTGCTGTACATATACGTAATAACGTGATGGAAATATTAAAAAAATCTTGTCAACCAATTCTTGATTGCTTAATAAATTTAATAACAAATTGCTTCCCGTGCTAATTTAAATTGTTGCTATTACAAAAAGCTGCAAACTAGATCACGTACGCTTCTTTTGTTACATAGTTACACTAATTTTCTTTTTGAAAAACCAATGTATTGTTGCTATTTCCAACAGTGTTACAAGGATGGATCAATAAAAATTTTTTACGTTGCTCCCAGTAAAAAAAGCTTATTTTGGAAAGCTTCCAGTGATCTGTTGTTTGAAATACATCCCGAAAAAGCAAACATTTATTTTAAATATTCTGATGTAATTACTTTAGGGTGAAACATTAACGCCGGATGTATATCAGAGGAATTTTCCTATTAAAATAATTAATATAATTTACACATCTCTGCCACGTAGTAGGTGAGGTAAGTTAATACTCCAGTGGAATTTCAAAATTTTGAATTCCGACGACTAACATAAATTCACGGTTTTTTGAATAATTTCTTTTTGCGACTTTTTCAAATTAATATAATTTATTAGTATTAAATATGTTTTTTATTTAGTATTAATAGTATTAATTTTTCCCGAACTCGAATTTTTTTTGGAATTTTGACTAAATTTCGACAATAAAATTACAAGTAACCTGTTTCGATTATTTTCACGATTTTATCCGCGAAAATAATTTTATGGGATAGTTATCTGTTTTTTTTGCAGCTTTTTTAATTCAAATCTGCAGTTTTTCTAAATATTTACTTATTAATTTAAAAATCCCAATTTAAATTTGTGCTTAAACTTTTAGCGAGTTAACTCAATTTTGCTCTTCGGCAGACTGGATAACGAAATAAATAGTCGACGCCTTAATTTTAATCCAATTTATGTATCAAATAACAAAAAATTCTAACTGAAAAGTTTCTAAAGTTAGCCAGCAGAAAAATCGCAAAAATTGATAAATGGTTTCATTAATTAATTAACCTTGGCTTTGAAGGGTTAGCAACCTGTTGCGTCTCGACAGAAATATAATATATGCGATTATTTTCTTCCTGTAGGTCAAGTGCATTATCGAGATTTTTTTGTTCACACAAAGCTGAAAATTTTGTATTATTAAACGCGCCCATTGTGCGTAATCGAGAGGATATGTCATGGCAATAAATAATACACAAAGCGGTGTGTCAAATTGCGCTTCGAGGCTCGAAATATTTTTGAGTTTCTTTGATGAGATTTTCCCAACTGTAAAATAATTATACCCACCATGTAAACTGAAAACTTCGAAATCAATGTGATTTAAGCTTTTCACCAGGGCGGTTTATTAGAATTTGAAACCTTTTTAAGGGCGTAGGGGACCTACAGTTTAAATAAAAAGTTCTGGGCATGGGCCAATTCGCTTATTTGTTTATTATTATCTCAATAAGAAGATTGGAAGAAATGGAGACGCTAATGTATTTTTCAATAATTGCAAGCGTTTAATTTGTCTTGTTTCGGTTTTTCCCCTGGGTCTTCTCCGATATTGTAATATTCGCTTTTATTACAGCTCACGGTTTTTCAATTTCTTTCTTGAAAAACTCTAACGACAATAAAAGTTGGCAATTTGAATATAAAGCGTGCCCTATTTATGTTTAAACATACTAAAAAAATTTTAATATAAACGATGACAGGTAAATCGTAAACTTAAATTGTGTGGTTTTTCAATGACGGTGGGCGGCGAGTGTAAATCTAACTCTACAGTTTGCAGGCCTACTTTTTGTCCTCTTTATTCCCGTTTCCGTTTATCTCTTACCTTAATACGCGATAAAATATTTTTTATTTATTTTTTACTTTTAAGTTTTTTTTTATCCAATTTATCCATTATCCAATTAAATTTACCCACTTTAATCCGAATTAACTTAATTTTTAATTTGGATAAAAAATTGGAAACATTCCTTCCCCTTCTTGTTCTGCTGAAGGTAAATTAATGAGATAATCGGGGGAAACCCCGATTACTATTTTTGTTTTTTTGAAAATTTTGAATTTGAAATAAAATAACAATTTAAATTTGAACTGGCCTGTAAACAGGCAAAATTATATTGCGTTTTACAATCCTGACAAATTTAATTTTAAAGTAAATCAAACTTGAGGATCTGCATCTTCATCGTACAGTCGATTATTAAATTTTCTTACTTCCTCGTGCCGGAACATTTTAGAACAAATATTTAATATAAAATATATTAATACTACTTTTATGCTATCCAAAAATGAAAAGGATTTATATTTTGTTGGGGAAGTTAACTTTGAAGTAGAACAAAACAAATACCTGTGTATGATATTTAGAAAATAAACAAACAAACAAATATCCCGAAGCAGCGTTTTTGTACTCCAGTGCATGGGGTAAATAGAAGTGAGTTTAATTTTGCACGGAAAGCAATATTTTAAAAGCGGAATTTAACAAAATTATATGCTTCCGTCTGCATAAGCGTAAAATTCATCGATTTTGCACCGATGAACAAAATTCATGGTATTGATGAAAAAATCATTGTATTTATGAATTTTGTTCATTGGTTGAAATTTCATTGATTTGACAGCAGCACGGGGGGGGGGGGCTAAATCAAGTCAAAACATTCAGTTACTTCCCGAAAGTATAACCCAAACCTTTACTTGCGCCTCAGCGCATGACCGGTTTTGGGATTACTCGAAGATATTATTGCTTTTTGATAGAATTAATACCTGATTCTATTGGACTAACAGCAAGGGAAGTTGAGAAGTATTTTAATTTGAACATGTGAAATTATTTTAATTGATAAATTTAATTAAAACACGAAGCACCTACACAGAAGTGCCTGCTCTATATTTTTATGTAAAACTTTCCCATTAGAGAACCGACACGTCGCCTTAGTGGAAGGATTTGTAAATGTAACCTAAAACTGGTGGCATTTAGAGTTAATTCTCTTGTGTAACATTTTGTAGGTTCAAGTTATTTATTTGCTACCGAATTCATCTACTATTAACCGACTTACTTAAACAAGAAGAGAGGATTATTGGACATTGCTGGCAAACATATTGGACGTGTAATGTAATTTATTATTGTACATAGTTTATTAAAATTTTCAAGCTTTATTCAAAAATGTCAGATGAGCTCTTCAAACATAAATTGTAATAAAATGCATACTTACGCACGTACGGAAAATTTACTTTATTTACTGTCGGATTTATCCCTCGTATAATTTTCTTGTCATTCCGGATATTCATGAGATTTACGTTCATTCTTCATACTTTATTATTAAAAAATTGAGTGGACATTTTTCCTGCGTATCTACCAAAAAATAAAAAATTAAGTTGCTTTATTACGGAACGGGAAAAAAAATTGAAAAAAAGCAGTTCATTATTTTTCATTTCCAAGTTAATGAAGGCTTTTTGACTATTGTTATCATAAAAGCAGTGTTTGTTCGTAATTAACGTCTATGGTAGGCATTTATATTCAAATTTCCATTCAAAGTCAAAGTGAACGTAATAGCTTTCATGACTGCATTGCAATTACCATTTAAATTTCACGGTATACTATGAATGTTCCAATAACGGTTAGGTATTTTCAATTTTATGAATAAATTACGCATGCACAACCCATTTGGGTGTTTTTACTATGCAATGTTAAATACGAAACACATTGGGAGGTATGTAGTTCTCTGCGATGCCACTTGAATCGCTAAGTGTCTTGGGACAGCACGTAGCATTCTTCAGTTATAACGTCCTGCTTACAATTTCATGACACTTTGTATGCAGGAATAGTAGGAACAACTAGAATTGTCTCAATTAATTGTTGTTTAGGGCACTCGCAGAGTAGCTAGCATTTCTCAGCAGTACGATTATTTACTACGGATGCAGTTACTTGAATTTCAATTTATTTCAAAAAATTTGCATGCAATTTGCAAAAGAAACAATGACAGTCTGAAATGGAAAATTGAGGTTTTTGAAAAAAGTTTGAGAACCGCCGTAGTTCTACGCTTTCGAATTTTGCCTAAATTTTTGCACTGGGTGGTAGGTAAAAAATAAAACTTGCGGAAATATCCAATAGTTATATCAAATAACAGCCCGAGCGTAGCGAGGGGTGGAGGTCGTAGTTTTGACCTCAACTCCTCACTGCGCTCGAGCGTTCTGAACCCATTTTGACAAGCGCTAAACTAGCTAAAACCATCCCTGCTTTTTACAAAGCTCGAAAGCTGGGATCCGTGATTTGACAATGTCAGGGATTGGGAAAACCGCCCGGATTGATTAAACAATTTTTGGTTGGTGGTTGACGGTGGCCACATTGAGACTGCTGCCTTGATGCACAATGCAAGGACCCCGGAGTTACGTCTATGCTTACATAGGACAAGCAATGTCAACAAACGGTTAAGACGAGATAGTATATATAGGTAGGGGGGGGGGGAGGTTATAGATAGATTTTACGTATTTTAGATAGACTAATTTGCCTAAGTAATGAAAGATTTAAATTTAATAAAGTTAATCGCAGAGCATGCACAAAAATTTCGTGATTTTCAAACCGGGGGGTCTGGGGGGTATGGAATACCCTCCAGTACACCAAAAAGTGCATTTAAAAAAAAAATTCATAATGCAAACTTCATTTCGACTTCAGCTGTTGCCGAACAGCAGAACGATTGCATTAAAATTTTTTTTTGAACGCACTTTTTGATGTATACTGGAGGGTATTCCATACCCCCCAGACCCCCCGGTTTGAAAAATCAACAGGTATTAATTCTTCAGCTATGATTGCGTTATTAAATAGAAATCTTTCACTCTTTAGGAGAAATATATCTATAATAGGAAGGAGTATATAATAAATAGGCCGGGGAGGGGGGGGGCAGCGAGGGTAGATATCTTGTTTAATTCTCTTACTTTAGATTTTATTTACTTCAGATAGTTTTATTTGTTTTAAATAGTGAAAGAATCCGATTTAATACAGTTAATCACAGAGGATGCAGGCAAACCTCGAACATTTCAAACCGGGGGTCTGGGGGGTATGGAATCCCTGAACGTGACTCAACTCGAAAATGGGAAATTGGAATGCTGGGATCCGAGATTTGACAATGCCAGGGGTAGTGAAAATCTACCTTCTGAACACCCTCTAATTAAGTGCTAATTAAAACAATCATTGGAAAGCAAATGCACTCGATAAGGTAGAAACTCAAACGATGTTTCCTCTGCAACCGCATGCAGTAGAAGACGCATTTCTCTCCACATAAATTCGGATTGCACGGGCCCACGTAGCGTACACGTACCGTCAAATGAATAAATTTTTAAAGAGTTGATTTTCAAAATTTAATTGTGAAGTAACCGTAGGGCAGATTTTATTTATTCTCACCTCATAAGAAAGCTTAAGCTTTGCTCTTTCAGAATATTTAATTGATTTAATTTAATAAAAATTTGAAGATCGAGGGTAACCAAAAGTTTAAAATATCGAAAACCTAATAATAAAATGAATTTTTTTAGATTCTATCAATAGCTTTGTCACTGAATAGAGCGGAATACAATTTTGTAAACGATTTTGTAGTTTGCATCTGTTGACCTGGAACTTATTGAAGATTCGCTTCTCTGCACTACTTCAATTATATGGCCACAAAATAGCAAATTAATTAATTTTCCTTTGCAATTCATAATTGGTAATTATGGCAAAAAATTTGCATTTTGGACTTGGATGTCAGTCCCAAAACATTTCACTCTCGTTTATGTGAAACAAAATTTGTGGTCTTTGAAATTTACTGAGCTGAAATTTTCCATTAAAAAAATATCATCGAATATGAGCAAAAAGTTTCGGTGTTCCCGAAAGATTTATCTCGAAGTGTTAGAACAACTTTCAACCCGGGTCCCCGTCACACCCATCAAATTATTGTCGGGTCGATAAATTCGTTTCAAAATTAAATTTATGGCAACATAAGCAAAATAAAAATATATGGATGTTAATTTTCAAGTTTAATGAAACAGCATAAAAATACTGAAAGTTAATTTTATTGATTTTCAAACATAATTTCGACAAATTATTAGCTCTAAATTAAGTTTCCAACTTTGAAAGCAGTAAACCGAACTTTGAAGGTTCAATATCGTCCTGAAGTTAATAAAAAAGTGAAGGTAAAATATTACTTTTCAGTTTTCAGGCTGAAAAACTGAAAATTGTTGTTTACTTGGGAAGATGCAAAATAAACTTGGAAATTATTCTAGGGTCGAAAAACAATTAAAATAAGGTAGATTGACTTAATCTGGAGTAGCAAACTTGAAAGGTGATTTTCTTGTTCATTGAGCCACCGTGATAGCCAATTATGTGTTGATGACTGCTGGACGGTTTAGATTTAACACGCGAACCATTCATGCTTCACCGATATTGAAAAGAAAAAGTGTCGATTTAGTTTTTCTTCGCAAAAATACAGGGTGGATATATATGATGTGGGACTGCATTATCATTCAGATCGCAACACAGTGGCGGATTTAGCATTTAAGAGGCCCAGGCGCAATTTAATTTTGAGGCGACTTAAAAAAATGGTTTTCAATATGTTTTCCCTATGCCACAATTTCTTATGAATTATGAAATGAAGAAAATTAAGTGACGCGCATAAATTGCGCTCTATTAACGAGATTCTCACGGGATATTTGACTATAATTTAAAAATCTCGCTGAATGATTCTTATGTGTATGTAAAATATGTGGAATTTTTTTTTTCAAAAATTTTTAATCCAAAACACCAATAATTAATGTTTTAAATTTATACTAAAAATAATGATTAGTTTAAACGCTCATTTATGGTCACGTGGTGTGTTTTTCATAAAACTGAATATTTCTTCGTTTGTTTCTTCGTCTCTTATACGCTCTTGGATCATTTAACGATTTAAACCAAACTTGACAAACAAGCCCAGTTTTTCAGTAGCAGGTTAAACCAAAAAGTGTGGGTTAACCAATGATATTGTGTAAAAAACAGCTTTTCAATGTATTTCGTTGTTCAACCCAAATTTTTTGGTTTTATCTGCAACTGAAATACTTGGCCTAACTCAGTAGGACTTGGGAAACGTTATTGTCAAAAAGTTAGATAAAATTACTTTATTTTATTTTGAGAGCCGAATTTTGGAAATCCGCCAATGTCGCTACATATTTAGCATAATTCAAGTTTAGCGACAGCGTCAAAAATTCTCTAGAGATTTGAATATAATAAGATCTTGATAAAGGGATCACACAGAAGATGTGCTCGCTAAAGTTGTAGTATATACACGACTCGTCACATTTATCTGCAATGTATTGTAACAAAGGTCGCACTCCTTTTGTTTTAGCCGGAGGTTAACAAAACTGAGATAATCCTACGACTAGCTGGCATTATCGTAAATTATTTAGCAAAGCTTCCATTTTATAGCTTCTGTTGTTGACAAAGTGTTAAACGTACAAAACCGAACCTATTTATCTTGGCATAAAATTGACGATGCTTCCAGTTTAGTATTGCTCAATTTGAACATGTAACCAAAAATAATTCCCCTTGTTGCAAATGACGCTATTTGTCTTCGTTTTGCGGTTTGCAATAAAGGGACAAATGCTTCAAATTAATATTGTCGGAATTAATGGTATTAAAATAATTGTATTGATGTATTGTTAGCTCAAAGAGGCTTTCCAGTTTCCAATTAATCAATATCATAAAATTATTGATGAGTTCCATGCCCTCTGTGCCCTCACGCAATTTTATCGTCATCTTTAAAGTTGAAACAAGGAAAATCAACAGACAGCCTGTTTGAGTGCAATTGCTTAAATGTAAATAGTACTGAATAAATTAACAGCAAATAATTGAATGGTTGTATTATATGTTTGCTGCAATTATTTCGTAATTTTAGCGGAAAAGCGCTAACTTCTAGCGCTAATTTGCATGTAAATGTATGAGACATCATTTTGTAAACACACAAAGGGGTGCACTAATTAAGAGAAATCGCAATCTTATCACCACGAAAAGATATCTTATCAGACTAAGTTTTCGTTGTTTAGGGTAAACGACATTATCGCTTTGATTAATTATACCGCATTATGATAGCTTAATGATCCTGTATAATTTTATACGGTTGAAGCTGAAGATTTTTTTGAGTTACATAAACAGAGAACAGCGTCATTTCAGTGACAATGTATGTTGTCATTATTAATTAGAAAAACTCCGAATTCAAGTTTGCAAAAATTGTTCAGCAGGAAATTTTAATTGAAAATGTAATTTCTTACGATACTTAATTAGGCAAACAAAGGATTTGTTGCTTGCTTTCTATTATTACGGTTCTGTGGTAGTAATTTATTGAACATCTTGCTGAATAGCTTTCCTTCCGTCTCATTTACTTGATATTGCAGTTTCAGTGCGGAAAAGAAAAACAGTATGCGGAGCTGCTTATAAAACAAAATTTCTACTTTTTTTTACTTTGAAATTTAGATTTCAGGATTTATGCTATAAGGGAGAGTCGCAATATGTTTCAGTTTAAATTTATTTTTAATTTGCAAAAGTTTTATTTGTAACACTTTGTATGGTACGGTACAACCCCCCCCCCCCCCCCCCACGGTTTCAGAGAAGGCTGATTAAAGATGGTTAAATCGTATTAACCATACATAAATACTGGTCCTAAGCGAATTTCCTTCTAACATAACAATTTCTGATGTATTGAGGGATATTCCATACCTCCCAGACTGCTTGGTTTCGGAGAAGGCGGGTTTAAGTAGCAAAAATGGCAAAATATTTAAAATGGGAGTTTAAACTTCGTCTAATTAATTTCGGACTTGCACTGAGACTGAAATAGTGGTTCTAAGGGTTATCTCTATCAACACAATTCGTCGTGCATTTCATAACCCCCAAACCCCCCGTTTCAAAGACTGAAGGTCGCAAACATTTAAAACAAGAGCTTGAATTTGATTTAGCTAGTAAATTTCGGGCTTTCAACGTATTTAATTGGTTAACCCAAATTTTTTGGTTTAAACTACGTTCGATTAAATTCGGGATTAAATTGAGACGGAAATGCTGATCATGAAAGTTTTTCTTTTTAACACAACACTTTCAGGTGTACTGGAGGGTATTCCATACCCCCCAAACCCCCCGGTTTTATAGAATGCAGGTTTACGTCGCAAAAATGAAAACACTTAAAACTGAACTTTAAACTTGGGTTGGTTAATTTCGGGCTTAAAATAATTGATCTTAAAAATAATCCTTATTAACTCAACAATTCCAAGTGTACTGGGGGTTCCATACCTCCCAGACCCCCCAATTTCAGGGTAGGAAGGATTATCTTTCTTTGAACTTTCAGAGACTTCAGTTTATATTAAAATTTGGATTAACAAGATCTCAATGTCTTTCTAGTGCCTCTTGGCAGGAAAGTTAGGAAAAATCAAAATTAAAATTTTAATTTCCGTCAGAGCTCAGACACAACAACAAGCAGATGTACAATTTGTTATTGCCTCTTCCACTTCGACATTTTCCACTTTAAAATGCAATAAAATAAAACAAAAAGTAATTAACTCGCAGAAACTAATTAAAAATTCAAAAACTCCGTCCTTAAAGGTTAAAGGACGTGAGAATTGTTTATTCCGGACGCGTAAAATCAGCAGCAGGAGCTTCGAGAGGATTTCCTTTCAAGTCATTTGATCCTGCTATAAAAGTGGCTATGAAATATTGAGAAAAATTGTGATATTGAGTGTTTAACAGATCGAAAACCTTTTAATATGTGCTCGTGAAGAATTTTTGATAAGAAAATTATTTTTGAATTTGTAAAAGTTCCGAATTTATGCAGACACGTCATCTCTATATTCATTCAAGTTTCGGCTAGTATATGAAACTTCGGTGGATGATCCAATCTATATGGTAATTTTTCACGCGCTACCTTGTGTTGATATTGAAATTGACATAAATAGAAAAAAATAATAATATGGGAAACTCAAAAAAAAGAAGAAGAAAAGCGCGCGGTAATTTCGTTGCTAAACGAATTTGTCGTTAAATGGGAATATCTGGATTAGACATCATGATTGGAATTTCAAAACACAAATTGACATGTGTATTTTCACACCAGCACCAGCATTTGTAACGAAAAACTTAAAAGCATAAAACTTTGCTGGAAAATGAAATACGCCAAGTCGGAAAATTACGCTCAGAAATCTTCCGACGTATTGGTAACACAATTATATCTTCGAATTTGTAAAGTTAGTTTCGACGTTCCCATGGCAACTACTTCAAGAGCAAAATTAATTTTATCTTAAAATCAATCGTCGCACCGGTATTTGTATTATTGCATATTATTTTTATTATTATTAATATAAATCATTCCCACGACAAAGAGCAAATCTCCAAATGGATTAAAAGTTATCCAGTGCTGAAAATCCGGAAGTTTTATTTGCATTTCAAATTGCTGTTGTACATTTGCCAAAAACAAATTTATTTTATGTAGCATTCGACTGAGTTTGTAAGTTTTCCGGAAAAACATTTTCGATGTTGAATGTGCATATTGGTTTTATAGTGTCTGGCGACGTTTTCCGATTTTCAAGTGATGACTTAACACTTGTAGGATATTTTTAGATGCTAAGGTAGAGAATATATTTTTATTTAAATCGCAAATTCATAAAACCACCGACGTCGCATGAATTCCAAAGCGGAATAATCAATTTTTAACAAGGTGCTGCCTCTGGCGTTAATTTTTCACACTAATGAGATGAAGTTTTCTCTTGCATAGCATTTAATTCTATCGATTTTTGGTATTTGAAAAAACATGATAGGTCTCAATTTCAAGAGTTTTCCTCTTGGCTGTGTATTTTTCAATCGTTTGGACAGCTGCACCTTAAGACAATATTTAAACTGACGTGACAAGCAATTGTAACGTTCGGATATTGGAAAATATCGTTTTGAATGCCTGCGTCAATTCAGAATTCAATATGACAGAGCTTACGAAGCACAGCTTCTCATGTTTCATTTAATTAAAAGTTTGAGGTTATGTTCAAGCTTTCAAGAGCAATAAAAACTTGTACACTTGCTGGATATTGCAATTTAATTGGTATTGCAATAAAGAAAGGGAATCCCGGCGGTCGTTTTCATTATTATCTAGAACGGCGGGAATCTATATAATAAGATGTTAACAGTTGCACAATTAGACGACAACTGCGGCCGACTGTGCTCTTTGTTCATGTCGATAAAATTTAAGGATTAAATAATCCTCTACCGGATTGCCTGAAGAGCTAGTTAATTGGTAATTTAAGTTTAATTTAAAATATGACATTGTTTTTTACTTTGTTGTATAATATAAATCCTATTACAGCCAGTACCTTCTACGAGCAATTGGCAGCATTTCACTTGTGCTCCAATAGTCACAGGACAGCTCTGTCACAGTAGGACAGGATAGATTCATCGAACGTATTATATTTATTTTATTTATTTATTTATTTCCTTTTTTAAGTATTGTCGGACGCAATCGATCATGAAATTTGAGTTGAATCTGAAGAAATAAGTTAAATAATAAACTAATTGATTTTATTCAACTTCAAAATTAAAGTAGCAAAATTTCAAAACCGAACGTGAATACTTAATTTGATTAAAAACTGTGGTTCCAGCACTGCATCAATTTGTTATTTTTCTTCTCGCTTTCTAAGAAACAAGAAGATTAATGCAAGTGTTTCTCTGCGCTGGAGATATTAAAAACTGAAGTTGAAATTTAATAAAAAAAAACCAAGTTTCATTGTGTAGATGTAGCTGAGTTGTTCATTTGCGCCATTAAATCTATAAGTTATCTTAATAACTCAAAAAAAGTTATAATTCCGTAAACAATGGATTGAGTAATATAATTAAAACGCGATTTTCATCCAATTTACTGAAAAAATATATATAAACAGTTGGGTATGCAACCGCATTGTCAACCGTGTACGCAGGTTGCCTAATCTGTTTACGTCAAGGTTGATCATTTCTCCGATAAAATACTACTTTAAGCTGATATTCTTAAAAATTATAATATTCCGGTATCTCTAAATCTACGTTTAAATGCTATTCCACAGCTGCCTAGCATAATTTTATTGATCAGCATAAAAGCAATCGCTCACATTTTTTTTAACGATGATAAAATTGGGGCTTAGCCGCAAATTTAATAAACAATCGGGAAAAATCAATAACAATTCCGATAGAATCCTTCCCTAGCTGAGTTTTTTACATTATCCCAGTTCATTTTCGCTTCGTTTTAGTGCGAAAACCGTCCGCTAGAAGACGCCATGTTGCATTTTCTACAATTATTTTCGTTACGTAACTGAGAAAATGAAATTTTCATTTATTATTCCCTTTTTTATTTTATTATTAATCCCGAAAAATGTATGTTCATTTTGGCTTCCTGACTTCCCGAAGTGAAGGGAATTAAAGGACTGTACGTGAGGAATAATCTCACAGGATTCTTAACGGCAGTCTACTTCACGGCTCATCTTTTAGTCAAATAGCTATGTTTTACATTTTTGAATATTAATGAAGATTTTCGTACCTACTTGAATTTTAATTAAACGAGATTTTCCAAAGATGCTGTTGAGATAACATCCTTGCGGTTAAGCGGTAGCTATTTTTCTGTTGGCATTTACTAAAAAAAATTGTAGAAACATAAATAATGCAGGAGCGTGCATATTGAGCGAGGAAGGACTTCAATAAAAGTCCTTACTAAATTGTTATTGGAGACCCCAGTAATTCATATCTTTAAACGGCAGCAATTTAATAAAAATGTATTCTCTTTTAAAACAAAGAAACGCCAACTATTGTAAAAATCGTAAAGAATTTCATTGCGTTTTAATGGGACATTAAAAATTAAAATATACGGAGGTAGAAAACAATATAGACAATTTTATGAATAACGCGATTTACTCTCTCTACATAATTAATTTGTATGTGGTACCGCATTTTACCAAGTGGTATTTTGTTTAAATCTTTTTAATCCGGATAATCTATACCAAACGAACAAAAACATTATATAAGGAAAAAAATAGGAACTTAATTTCAAAAACAACTTTAAAATGAAATCTAAACGTCTTGCCAAATTGAAAAACACCAAGAAGTCTGCAATCAAAAAGTTGAAGAATGACCGAAAGGAAAACTTTGATATTATAGGGCATTTACCTCTGGAAATTGCCCAACAAGTTTTACTCAATTTGCAACCGGATGACCTATCCAATGCCTGGAATGCCAGTGACCGGTGGAAGCCGATAATGCTTGACGAATATTTTTGGAAAATGAAATGCCAACGAGATGATGTTAAAGAACCCAAAGGACCTTTCAAATCCGTAAGGTTTACAAAGTTTTTTGCCAAATTCAACCATTGGCAAGGCAGCTACTTCTACAACCAAGAGTTAACTTCCAACTGGAAGAACAACAAGTATGGAAGGTTGACTCTGTTGAAGGACAGAAATATTTCAATATATTATGGTAAATTAATTTATTTCGACGATGAAATAACTATCATAAATTTTGCACACGATAACACATCCGTTGTTAATACATCGAGTGGAGTTGTGGAGAAAGTGTTTCGTTTGAATGAAGATTTTGCTGAGGACGACACAGTAGAATTATACCGTATCATCAAATTTGAAGAGTTTTTGTATTTTTTCTATGTGGAAGAAAATCAGATGCTGCAAGTAAAAGCATGGAATTTAAAAACGCAAGAACTTTATTTTAGAAGGAACCTCCTCATAAATAGAAATGTTGTGGAGAAAGTAGCAGCTTACCGAAATGTAGTTGCAGTAGTAGATTGCTTCGATAATTTTATTTATTTTAGACCCGAATCCAGTACATCCGTTCCACATGTTAGATTTGCAGCATTATTTGAGAATATGACCGTCTTGGAGAACGTCGATTGTACTCTGCATGTAATGAATATGAACGAAGCCGTTTCGACTCCGATCCGTTGCTGCGATTTTCAAGATATCCATAAGATGGATATGCTGGGCAAATATGTAGTCAGTTTTTGCTTGATGGGCCATATTAGCACATGGAACATAACCGATAACTCGAAATTTACAAGATTCGACATTTCCGATGAAGAATTTTATTGGAAACAATGGAAATTCTTCGACAATAATAAGGTGGCTTACCTAAACAGAAAAAGGAGTGGTTTGACATTTAGAGATGTTTTTACTGGAGAAATCCTTATAGAGGTAAAGGATACGCAGAACAAGATTTATTCCTTTGCTAAAAATGATCGCTTCGTATTCACATTCACCGTTCAAAAAGCTTTGATCAAAATGTGGTGCTCCAATACGGGAAGATTTATTAGAACTTTAGCCAAATATTCTATTAACCTCACGTACCCGCAAATAACAGAGACCAAAATGATCATTCCAAAATATAATAGCCGATTACGCACTGTTAACTTCATTGTTTACGATTTTGAAGCCAAAATTAAGATTAAAAGAAAATCATTTCGGTAATATTTTTAAAATGTAGGTAATAAAACTTTTAAATAAAACATGTAATAATAATTTATTATATAATACAAAATTTAATTACTCGGCTTTTGACCACCACGACCTCATAAGTATCCCTTTGAGGGGTTATCGAGTATTTGTCATAAGCAAGAGTCTATGCGGAAAAACCATCTTATTATATTATACGGAGTGTAAAAAAAGTCGTTATTTATTGTACTCCCCCCCCTCAAATATCAGAGCTAGTAGATCTCCTATATAATTCTTGCGTCTGTTGGGGAGAGGGAGAGGAGTGCAGAAAGTAAGTCGTTTTCAAATGTTTATATTTCTATCTATTCATAGAGGTAAAACCACACACCACCGATTCTGGTTTCGGCCAATTAATTTGAGGGGGGAACTAATTATAATTTTAGGGAGGCTAAGCCCCTCTGGACCCCGCTAATTGCGTCTATGCCTATATTTTTGCAAGAAATGTCAACAAACATCAATTTATCCAATTAATTAATAAATAAATGCACTTTTCGCACTAGTGCAGGAAAGTGGATTACTATGTACCCCATATAAGTGTGAAAAGGGAGCTTTTACGTAACCGCAACCGTAAAAGATGAATATAATTGAACCTTTAGAACCTGACTTTGGCTAAGTTAATACTTAACTGAATAGCTGAATGTTCGGATTAAAAATTTTCTTAATGAAAACACTTCTTGGTGTACTGGAGGGTATTCCATACCCCCAGACCCCCCGGTTTGAATAACCGAAAGGTATTTTTCTTCATCTACGATTAGAAAAAATCTTTCCCTACTTACGACAAATAAATGTATATTACGAGGTAGTATATAACAGAGGGGGGGGGGGGAGGGGGGTAGATATCTTGGTTAACTGCGGTATTTTTGATTTTCATTACTTCATATATATTTCTTTGTCTTAAAATGTGAAAGATTCCTATTTAATATAGTCAATCACAGATAAACTAAATAAACCTTTGGTTTCTCAAACCGGGGGGTCTGGGGGGTATGGAATGCCCTCCAGTACACCAAAAAAGTGAGTAAAAGAGAAATCCTTAATGCTTACATTTCTATCGTAAATACTCGTGTGAATAAAACCTAAACTACGTCTGATCTTCTTCTACTCGACTTTTCATGTTTAATATGTCATTGACCAATGACGTAGTCATATGTTTTATTGGAACAAGAGGAATACGCTTCTTGGTGTACTGGAGGGTATTCCATACCCCCCAGACCCCCCGGTTTGAAAAATCAGCAGATATTTTTCCTTCATCTGTGACTTACGTTATTAAATTCAAATCTTTCACTCTTTAGGACAAAAATAAATCTATATGTAATGGGGAGGGGGGGGGTTAGATATTTTTAAGGTTAACTGCGGTATTTTAGATTTTACTTATTATTTCATATTAATTTATTTGTCCCAAGAAGTAATAGATTTCTATTTAAATAAGTCAATCACAGATAAACCACACTAACTTTCGGATTTTCTAACCGGGGGGTCTGGACCCTCCAGTTTACACCAAAAAGAGTGTGTAGAAGAGATATTCTTCTTTCGAGAATATACGAGAGAAATACGCTTGTTGGTATACTGGAGGGTATTCCATACCCCCCGGTTTGAAATACCGGAAGGTATTTTTCCTTCATCTATGATTGACGTTATGAAATAGAAATTTTTCACTCCTTAGGACAAAAATAAATGTATAATACGAGACAGTATATAACGGGGTTGGAGGGGGGGGGGTTGTTAGATATCCAGGTTAACTGCGGTATTTTAGATTTTACTTACTTTAGATAGATTTATTTGTCCTAAAAAGTGACGGATTCCTATTTAAACAGTCAATCACAGATAAATCGCACAAACTTTCGTATTTTCAAACCGGGGGGTCTGGGGGGTATGGAATACCCTCCAGTACCACACATAGTGTGTTTTAATGAAAAATTCTTAATGCAAACATTTATATCGTAAAAACTCGTTTTCTCGACTTTGCATGTTTGCTATGTTATCAATCAGTGACGTAGTCATGTTTTTTTTTAGAGCGAGAGTATAATATCCTTCTTGGTGTACTGGAGGGTATTCCATACCCCCCAGACCCCCCGGTTTGCAAAATCGACAGATATTTTTCCTTCATCTATAATTGACATTATTAAATAGAAATTTTTCCCATTTTAGGACAAAAATAAATCTATAATATGAGACAGTGTACAACAGAGCGGGGGGGGGGGGGGGGCTTGTTAAACATACTGATTAACCGGCGCCTTAATTTAGATTTTACTTATTTCAGACAGATTTTTTTGTTCCAAATAGTGACAGATTCTTAATTTATAAATACAGTTAATAGCAGAGGTTGCACACAAGCATCCGGATTTGTAAACCGGAGGGTCTGGGGGGTATGGAATACCCTCCAGTACACCATAAAGAGTGTTTAAAAGAGAAATTCTTAATGCATACACTTATATCGTTAATACTCGTATATAGAATGAAAATATTCCATTAAATTGCGCATTACTATTGGTGGACAACAGGCAGGAGGTGGAGTTATAAAAGTAGGTGCACCATTGAAGTCGCGATTTTTTTCTTAGTCTGCATACTCTTAACGTACTCCTAGCCTTTTTTAGAGCTTCAAATATTGAGAATACGATTTCTGTGAAAACAACTGCAAAGTTAAAAAAACAGAGTAATTTTGCTAAGGGCTGTATTTGACCTGGATCCGACATGGGGGTGTTTGTGATCTCAGACCACCACCCTTCGTACGACTTCGCCATGCTCGGTGGTCGACTACGGGCGCGTTTGAAAATCACTGTATAATTAAAAACCTCCCTGAGCATGACGCAACTCAAAAATGGCGAAATTCGAATGCTGGGATCCGAGATTTGACAATGTCAGGGGTTAAGAAAACAAGCGAGGACGGATCACAAATGTACTCGGACCTAACAGCTTTGTGAGAGGTATTGTAATCGAGTGCAGCTTGAGGGAGGGGGGGGGTTACTGCCGTACTTTAGAATCTAGATACTTCAGGCAGATTTATTTGTTCTAAATGGTAAAATATTCTTATTTAATAAAGTTAATGCACACAAACCTCCGGCTTTTCAAACCGGGGGGTCTGGGGGGTATGGAATACCCTCCAGTATACCAACAAGTATGTTTAAAAATAAAATTCTTAATGCAAACTTTTATATCCTGGAAACTCTTGTAAATTATCTGGTTAATTAATAGTATAAAATCTGAAGAAATCCGCGAAAATCCAAAAAAATCTGTTTTTATTTAATGAAGGAACCCGATGACATTTTGTTTTGTCTATTGACCTCCCAACTAATTCAGTTCAAATTTTCACTTCTTTTGTTATTTTTAAGTGTCGCTTTAATGATTGAAATAAAGCTAGTACCAATTTGAAGACAGCAGCACTAGTGAACAAAATTAAAACCACAATGGATTAAACTGAAATTCAGCGTGTGAATGTGCGTGTGCGTAGGGTTAAGCACCTTCGGTTATTATTTCATTGTTGCTACAAACTTTTAATTAAGGAAACTCGTTTCCCAAAATGTAACAATGTGCAAGAGATACTTGAATAAAAAATATTACTGTAAACATAGCAAATTGAAATTAATTTATTTGTACATCCGCATTAAAAGGCTTAAGTGTTCGGTGAAAAATACTTAAGAAATTGCGTCGGAGTTTTGCTCGTCGAAAATTGTCATCAGCAACTTATGCTATTCTACTGCAATTACCATTAAATTAAATTAGTAAACTTTTCATACTACTTCAAGTGCTTGCACAAGAAATTTTAAGTGAAATATTATTCGAGATGCTAGCCATGTCGTGATTAATAACGTCGATGTGCAACGCCGGAGGAAAATAGAAAATTAAAAAATTGCCAGTGACGCGACGCAGAGGTCCTCGAGCGAATTTCTTGCATACTTTAACGTTAAATGCTTACGCGTAGTTCGTTTTTAAGTGGATTTTAATAAAATTAATTTCACGTGAGTACGCAGTCAAAATTTATTTATTTCCCAACACTTAGTACAATTCATTATGTAAAATGCTTATTTAATTTCCCAAGCGGTAACGGTTTAAAAATTTGCTTTCAGATCCACGATGTGGTCCCAAGTGATAAAATTGAGCTTTTTTCCAATATTATTGCAAATGGCAGCAGTAAAAGCCAATTTAGATAACGAATCATGCGGCTATCCGTTTTACAAAAAATTGACTTGCTACGAAGTTACCTCATTAGAAAATTTTTTAAACCGAGTCAATCAATCGGCCATTTCGGCTGAATTATCCATGGACGAAATCCAACAAATTGAAATTACCAACAGCACGGTCAATTTTTTAGAATCCGACATTTTCGACCAACTAAATTTAACCGCCTTTAAAATCACGGAATCCAACGTCACGCAATCGTGGGATAACATTTTCGCCAAACTGCCCAGCATAAACGCGATCAAATTTGAATTCACCAACCTAACGAACATTACGTACGGGATGTTTCATAATTTAACGACTCTGGAAAAGCTGGACTTACGTTCCAATAACATCGAGTTTATCGACGATTTCAGCTTGCTCTACCTTCCCAGCTTGAAATATTTGTCACTGTCGATGAACGAAATAGAAATTTTAAATCCCAACATTTTTATTAAATTGCTCCAGCTCGAGTGTCTCAAGTTAGACAACAACAAGATAAAAGTTTTGGATAAACAATTTTTCGAAAGTTTGGAACACTTAATCAAATTAAACCTCACCAATAATTTGATCGAGACCATTCCGCCCGGAACGTTTGATAATTTAAAATCACTCAAGAAGCTTTTGTTACAGCACAACGAGCTTCAGGTTTTGGAAAACCGAATTTTCCACTCGCTGACCAACCTGAAAATTTTAAACATCGGTCACAACAGCATCAAAAAGTTACCTAAGGGTCTGTTTGCGGAGCTCGCGGAACTGGAAGAGTTACATTTCGACAATAACGAAATCGAAGAGATCAAAGTTGACACGTTTGATGGATTGCGGAATTTAGAAGTTTTGAATGCCGAAAATAATAGGATTGCCGGAATACCTTCGGGGTTGTTCAAAAATTTGCACAAAATTAAGCAGATCAATTTTTCTAATAATAGAATTAAGACTATCGAGCGTTTCAGTTTCCAAGGGTTGGAAGAAGTCGATGTAATCAACTTAAGCGATAACGAAATTATAAAAATTTCCGGAGAACAATTCCGGCACTTCACTTGCGGTCACCTCCACTTAGAAAACAATCGGCTGAAAAAAATAGAGAAAAACACGTTTTTGAGCTTCCGTAGCGAATCGGATAACTCGTCGAATATAGGTTTCCTGTATTTATCGGGAAATCCGTTAAAAGTGTTGGAAAATAATGCGTTTTATGGGCTCGATAAGCTGTTAGAATTGCATTTAGATAACAGTGAAATTTATGAAATCAAGTTTGGAGCTTTCCAAGGTTTGAATTCGCTATCGAACTTGGTGATGGGAAATAATTCGCTCACGCTGATTAATCCCGGAGTGTTCGAAGGACTCTCGACGTTGATAAAATTAAATTTGAGCATGAATATGATAAACTTTTTGAAAAACGAAAGCTTTCGTCACCTGGATCACCTGAGCTTGCTCGACTTGAGCCACAACGACGTAACAGATTTAAGTTCTGGATTTTTAAGTGACCTCACATCTCTGAGAAACCTCTCGTTAAAATCGAATAAAATAAGTGATCTGGAAAATTGGCCGTTTAGGAATTTGAAACACTTACGGTGGTTAGATTTGAGTTATAATAATTTGGATCGAATAAACGGAAGCTTGGCGGGTTTGGAATCCTTGCAACATCTTTATTTAAACGATAACAAATTATCAACGGTTAGCACGCTATCTACGTCTGTTTTGGATGATCTGACTTATTTGAATTTGGAAAACAATAATCTGACTCATTTAGAACCGAAAGCATTCGAGAACGCACCTCGTTTGAAAGTTATCGAATTAAAAGGAAATCAGCTGGAAATACAAGAACCGGGAAATTCTCCTAATCAGCTTTTAAGCGATGTTTTGATGTAAAGGAAAATTTAATTACTCTTAAAAACTCTTTTAATTTGTATTTAATAATTTTAAGTATTTTTACTCGTTAAAATTTTAATTAAATTCTTTTGTACGATTTGTTGGAGAAAAATTAGTTGTTGTGAAAGAAAATTCGATTTCGAAAATAAAATGGGATTTTAAAACTTTGTATTATTTCTTAACTTTATTGTTACTTTATCGCAGCTTAAATGAACAGAACAAAAAATTAATAAAAAACAAGTTTTTAGAATTATGAAGTTTTTTCGTTATACAAAGTAAAAAAATCACCAAAAATTGAAAAGTTAATCAATGGAAATAATAAATATTATACAAAGTAGAAAAAATAATTTTAATCAATTTTTTTCTAATACAGGTAACATAATAACAAAAAAATAAATTTCTTAGAAATGTGATTCTTAATGCTACTTAACTCTTTCGGATGGTTTACATGGAGATTGCGTTGCAAGGTATTTAGGGATGTTTAATACCCCCAGACCCCCAATATGTACTGTTGTACTATAGATTTATTTATTCTATATAATATAGTCAATCACACAGGAAGTATACAAACCTTTCAACATTTCAAAGCGGGAGATCCGGGGGAGGGACGGGGGTTACGATAAATTTTTTCTAAGCAAAATTACTTTATTCCTGCTGAGTAGTCATATCTCAGAACACTGCCGGGGGGGGGGGCTTAATCACTGATAATCTACACAAACTTTCGGCTTCTTAAACCGGGGAATACCCATAGTATAGTTAAAGTGTGTTCAAAAAGAAAATTCTTAATAAAAAAATTCAGAACTTCCTCGACTTATAGATGTATTTATTCCATATTCTCCAAAATCCTCTTTTTCTTTTAAACACACTTTAACTGTACTGGAGGGTATTCCATACCCCCCAGACCCCCCGGTTTGAAAAGCCAAGAGGTATTTATTCTTAATCTGTGATTGACAGTGTTATATAGAAATCTTTTACTGTTTAGGACAAATAAATACATATGGTACGACAGTGTATACCTGGGGGGGGGGGGGGTTATTGACCTCCTAGTGAACTACCATACTTTAAATTTTATTTCTTTTTATTAGTTTTTATTTAATAGAGTTAATCGCTGAGGATGCACGCAAACCTTTGAATTTTCAAACCGGGGGGTCTGGGGGGTATGGAATACCCTCCAGTACACCAAAAAGTGCGTTTAAAAGGAAAATTCATAATGCAAGCTTAATTTCGACTTCAGCAGATACCAAATAGCAGAACGATTGCATTAAAAAAAATTTTGAACTCACTTTTTGATGTATACTGGAGGGTATTCCATACCCCCCAGACCCCCCGGTTTGAAAAATCAACAGGTATTAATTCTTCATCTATGATTGACGTTATTAAATAGAAATATTTTCCTTTTTAGGAGAAATTAATCTATAATACGAGACAATATATAACTGGCCAGGGGGGGGGGGCTGTTTAATTGCCTTACTTTAGATTTTACTTACTTCAGATAGTTTTATTTGTTCTAAATAGTGAAAGATTCCTATATAATCTAGTTAATCGCAGAGGATGCAGGTAAACCTCCGACTTTTCAAACCGGGGAGTCTGGGGGGTATGGAATACCCTCCAGTACACCAAAAAGAGTGTTTAAACGAAAAATTCTTAATGTAAATATTTATATCGTAAAAGCTCTTCTGAATGAAACCAAAGCTGTAAACCTAATCATAGAATAATTAAAAGCCTCCCTGAACGTGACGAATCTCGAAAATGGAAAAATTCGAATGCAGGCATCCGAGATTTGACAATGCCAGGGGTAGTGAAAACCTACCCTCTAATTAAGTACTAATTAAAATAATCCTTGGAGAGCAAATGCACTCGATAATATAGGAACTCGAACGATGTTTCCCCTGCAACCGAATGCAGTGGAATGACGCATCTCTCTCCACATAAATTCGGATTTATTCCGGATCCAAAGTGTGTTCAAAAACGAAATTCTAGATGAAAGCAATACTAAACTTTTACCCTACGGTGTGTACTGCCTTGACTTCTAGATGTATTTATTCCACATCCTCCAAACTCCTTTTTCCTTTAAACACACTTTTAACTGTACTGGAGGGTATTCCATACCCCCAGACCCGCCGGTTTGAAAAGGCACTAGGTATTTATTCTTCATCTGTGATTGATTGTATTAAATGTAAATCTTTCACTCTTTAGGACAAAGAAAATATATAGTACAAAATATTTACTGAGGGGGGGGAGTTATCGACCTCCTTGTGAACTGCCATACTTTAAATTTTACTAACTTATATATTTATTTGTTCAAAATAGTGAAGGATTCTTATTTAATGAAGTTAATCACAGATGTTGAAAACAAACCTTTGATTTTCTAAACCGGGGGGTCTGGGGGGTATGGAATACCCTCCAGTACAGTTAAAAGTGTGTTCAAAAGCAAAATTCTAAATAAAAGAAATCTGAAATTTTACCCTCCGGTAGGTATGGCCTCGACTTATAGATGTATTTATTTCATATCCTCCGAACTCCCCAGTTTGGACATAAACTAAAGCTTTGTGTCCATCATCCGTGATTGCTTTATTAAATAAGGATTTTTCATTTTTCATTTTTCATTCTGTAATTTTGGTTGAGTAAAAGTAATATTGGAAAATATGTCTTTATATGTTTTGGTGTACTGGAGGGTATTCCATACCCCAGTTTGAAAAGCCTAAAGGTATGTATTCTTCATCTGTGATTGATGATATTAAATAGAAATCTTTCACTCTTTAGAATAAATAAATTTATAATACGAAATAGTATATTACAACGCGGCGGGGGGGGGGGGGTGAAAGTTATCCTGGTTAACTGCTGTATTTAGATTTTACTTACTTCAGATATATTTAATATAAGTCAATGAGAGATAAACTACACAAACTTTCGGATTTTCAAACCGGGGGGTCTGGGGGGTATGGAATACCCTCCAGTACACCAAAAAGAGGGCGGAAATGAATAATTCCTAATGCAAACATATTGTCTGTATATAAGGGTCTGGGGGGGGGGGGGGGTATAGATATCCTGATTACTGCCGTACTTTAAATTTTACTTACTTCAGGCAGATTTATCTGTTCTAAATTGTGAAACTTGATTTAATAAAGTCAATCACCGATGATGGACTCAAATCTTTTACTTTTCAAACCGGGGGGTCTGGGGCGACAGAATCAAAATCCAGTACTCCGATTGGTTGCTTCAATCTCTTAAAGTAATTCTTAAATAATTTACAATTCTAAAATATGCTAGCTAGTATTTTTTTAAAGTAATAATACCCATCAATCACGAGTATTGAGTAATAATACCTATTATTCCATTGCATTGAGGAATCAACCTTGGAAACGTGAACAATTGCACTAGTTGACCAATTACAATTTACAATGAATATAATCATAATTATTTGGAACTACCAGATTAGAATTTTAAATGTAAACTCTCAATTTAATTTCTTCTCGACTTTTCATTCTACACAAAGTCTAAAACAGAGAACGCACAGAATATCTAGAAAAAAAAAATTATGTCCTCTAAATTCAACCCAATTAAATCGCATTATCGTGACCGTAAAATCCGCACTGAACTGATCGAAATCCACTGATGTGCAGTTAATCGGAAAATACGGAAGCAGATCAAACGAAACAAACATGGTGAAAATTTATGATGGTAACAGTTTTGTGTTTGAAGTTTTACAAATAAAAAACTTAATAGTAATTATAATGTGTTTGACTAATCCAATTGCAGTACTTCCGAACGTTTAACGTTTTTTTAACGTGTTTGGGTTTGAAGTTTCCATTTAAGTTTCCCACTCAAAGCTTAAAATTAATTAAAAGTATAATTATAAACATTGCTATATTTCTCAAAGTTAAAACTAAAAAAAGTTTTATTAGTTTACTGGCGTAAAAGTTAGGAGGCGTAAAAAATAGTTAATTTCCTTTCACTTTTCAGCTGATGGGAAAATTCGGAAAAATAAATAATGCGAAATTCTTGATACGAACCAACTTGAAATGAATGATGACAGATAAAATTTATCAAGTAGAAAACATTTTTTTCTGTATGAGCGAAATAATCAGTGGCGTTCCGCTTCGAAGAGGTCAGGAAATGCAGTCATTTCGGAGCGGTTTTTATTTTGTGTTTTGCAGAAGACACTTAATTTTCAAAGACACTCCAGTTTAATGAAGTTATGTGGAGTATGTTGAAGAAAAATTCCGAGGTGTTTACGTTTTGCATAATTCAAATGGAAAATCTAATATTCTCAATTCCAAAATGACTGTGATCCATCACGTCAACCTTCATCAAATACAAAACCGACTGAAGGAACCTTGAACTTTCCTGTATCTAATCTTTAGATTAACTCAAAGCTTGGTTATTAATGAAGGCGGTTGAATGCTCAATCCTTAACTTTTACAAACAATTTCCTATTAATTACATTCCATGTTCGTTCGGAATTATGAAGTGAATGCCGCGTACAGGTTCCATTTATTTAAAAAGAAAACTCGAAAAATCTGTGCACGATAGTATGTAGAAAATCTGTACGTCTACACCAGAGGCAATTAATCATTTATAAAATTGTTTTCTTGTGGTTCTGAAATATTTACTTTACATGTTTTTAAAATCATCGATCGAGGAAAGCTTTCCAAAACATTTTACAGGTTGATTTTGCTATGAAACAAACAAAAATGAGAAGAATATTTATTTTGCTAATTATGACCGAAGGACTGAACCGGTTAATTTATAAAGAAAACAAATTGTTGTTCTGAATATTAGCTCGCAGTGCGCCATTGTAATTTTAAATTATAATTAAGTTTTGGGTTAAGTTTAAGATTCAAGTTGATGAAACCTATCCAGATTTCGTGTGTCCTGATGACCCTATTTGGTTGCTAATTTACTTGGCAACCCTATCAGTTCTTCGCTTCTCCTACACCGACTTCCGTTACAGTGTTGATGTTATATTGATGACCTGCTTTCAAACTTGAGTTTAAGTTTTCATCTTGCAAGATTTAAATGCCTCGTTTTAGTTTTTTGTTTGTTCCACAAAAACTTACAAACTCCAATGAATTTTCAACAAATTACTGCTTAACAGTGTTCTTCGTAATTCGGTTTTTATTTTTCCAAAAAGTTTGCAATTACGTGATTCGCAATAAATAACTAGCTAGTCGGAAAAGTGTGGGTTCATTGATCAAACTTTGGTTCAATTTGTACATTGTTTATATTGTTGTAAATTGGAAAAAAAACAAAAATTGTAATTTTTGATTCAGGACCGCTTCAGGGATGTTTTTGAAATTTTATGTGGATTACAATAAAATTGTATTGTTCTAGAAAAATTTCGTATGCTGATACGAAAAGCTTGTAAGAAAAAGCAGAATGACTTGGACCAAGTTCAGGGAAATTTTATCTCGACAAGCCTTTGTTACGTAAGAAGGAATTTCTGTTTAATGTAAATGTTTCCAGATTTCATTTTATTGTTCAGGTGGTTAGTTTGCCAAGCTATTTGAATGTTTGCATTAAAACTCAATATCTTTTAGTTTATTTTTAACTGGCATTGTTAAACCGACATTTATATTAAAATGTGGAAATTTACAAGCACTAGCTAAAGCATTGTTCTGGGACTTTAATTATCGAGATAACACCTTTAAATATTGCACGAAAGGTAAAATATAAGTTTGTTTAAGTGTATTTATTTGGTTGTTAAAAAATTCAAAAGAAACCGAAAATGACGTAATTCCCCGGAGCTTTTTAATTTTAAATATTTATGAAACGAATACTCGACTATTTACGCAGCATTTTTAATAATTTATTTTATTTAATGTGCGACTCTAGGGAATCGGAAGCTTCCCTAATGGTTTATTTATCAGCTACAATAATTACTAGACATTTCTGTTCGGTCATTCCGTCACGTCGAGCAAATTACGGCGACCACAGTGCGTCCTTACCCCGCATTTCCGAGGACACAAATTCCAACCCCAAATGATGCGGCCATACGTCTTTTTTGCAACTTGATAATAACAATCTCGTTAAATGTTGTTAAACAACAACCGTAACTTTTTATTACACATACAAAAATTAATTAATTGCATGCTGCGGAATCTTTGCTCGATTGTATTAAATAATTTATGTCGTAATCGTATTTTCTTATTAAGAAGGCAACATATAAAGCACATAATACAAGAAAATTTATTACAAAAAGTTTGGATCGTATCAGACGAGTAAAAGAGAAAATGGTCCACCAAGATAAGCGGATTTGTTTTCAATATCTGGGTCGAACTGCTCAAAGCAAAAGACACATTTCAAATTTTCCTCCTCTTTTGCGAAGTCACTTAATTTTTAAATTAAAAAAAATATGTGTTACATCAGCTATTCTCACGATTCGGCAATTACCCTTTCCTCGTCCGGTTCCATTTGAGCGTTCTTGGTCGGCATAAAGAAAAAAATCTACGAATTTGAATTAATTTAATTAAGTTAATAAGAAAATACAGATATATTAAAAATTTTAAAACATTCGACTGGACCAAAGCGGGAAAGAGAAGGCAAATTGAACTCCTGTTCTTAGGCTTCTTGGTGAGGAGGTGGAATCAACGTTCTAGTCATATTTTCTATCAAAAATGAAACAAACCTTTTTAACACGTGATTGTACCAGTACAACTCGTACACCCCAAATTCATTAAAAACATATAAATACAAAATTCTATATTTAAACCTCACGGCTACTACTTTATGGATGGGATGGGGTTGGTATAGGGCCACGGAATAATCGTAAACAACTGGAGGTCTATGGACATGGTAAACTCCTGCCAATATATTTGTCAATTTGTTATCTTCCGTGAGTCTAAAAATATAAATGACGGGTGATCTTCCGTTGCACGTAATATATTCAGCACATCGACTAAAATTAAGGGTCGGAATCTCAGTTGTATCTATACTGAACTGATAGACTCGTGGCCAGTCGCGACTGTAGAAGCCCACAGTGAAAACTCGAATGTGTCTCTTTGATGCAGTCGCCAAACTTGTTCCACTGGAACTGAAAGCCAATGCAATTACAGGATGATTATTATGCGCATACAGCAAAATGTGACGAACCAATTGTTTATTCAGTTTTCGAATATCAATTATTCCTCGAGTCTCCGAAGACGGCGTACATGGGAAAACTAGATATTTGTCACTGATGGCACAAATACCATGCTCATTCGTTTCGGTTCGCACAAACCTCTCAGATTTTGTAACAAAACTTCCTTCCCGACCAATACGATAAATGTAGATGGTCCGTTCCAAGCAAACGGCCAAACATTCTTTACTGGATGTACAGGACAGAACAGGTCGCTTGAACATAATCGTTGGCCTAATAGTCTCTATACAGGCTTCGTATCGTTGCAGCTCCAAAATTGGAGTGACACCAACAGGATTCTGTTTGATCAAAGCTATCATGTTTTCCATTCCAAAAGCATCAGAGAAAGACAACGCTTCAACAATCATAGCTTCAGAATCATTCCGTCTCCATTTCGTATACTTTTGATTTATTACTCCAACTGCATTTACTTTAAATAAGTGGTATCCGTCAGTGTTCCAGACGGACAGGACATAATTCTGATGAAATTTGATCTTGTAGCTAGGAAAATTTGGTCGCACAACAGCGCCAGCGTTGGCCGGTTCCATATTGGATTTTAAATTAAATTTTACTGCAGAACTAAATTTTAAACACTAAACATTTTTAATTTTTCCATTAACAACACAGCTGGCACCAAGCGAAACTAACGCGCCTGTCTCGGACAGCTTATCATCTTGGGAATTGTAAGTGGAATGTAACTAAAACTTTTAATGTTTCGCACAGGGTATTTGCAAAATTTTGAAATGGTTGAAATTGTCTCTACATTCGGCAGAAAACAAAATTGTTTTGCATATTGTAGCGGTCTGAAGGACTGCTGCATTTCAAGCACACCGTTTATACACCAGGACCATTTACTCTTCATTGAATCAATGAAATTTTATTTATGAAAATTTCATATTCGTAATATTATTATTATTGTTTTACTGTACATCGGAATTGAACGTCAAAATCAATAGATATTACTAATTTATAACTGAAATGGAGTTAACCACCCTAAAGCACAACACGAAATAAAAATTGGAATAAAAAATGCTGATAGCTGAAACTGAAATGAAACAAAACAAGACACTAAGGTCCAGTTGTTCAGTTCCAGGTTAAACCAAAAATTTTTGGTTAACCAATGAAATTCAGGTTAACCTGAAAAAACTAAGGCCTAGTTGTTGAGTTGCGGGTTAAACCAAAAAATTCAGGTTAACCTGAATTTCATTGGTTAACCCAAACTTTTTGGTTTAACCTGGAACTGAACACCTGGGCCTTATTGGCTGAGGGAGAGAAGAGAACGAAAACGATCGTTTGTTTTATAATTCATGAGTATTATAATAAATATCTTGAAAAACTTCAGCAAATATAATTTTAACACTCTAGATAAAAATGCAATTTTGCATTTTAATTAATTTAAATATTAAATTTGGCCGAGAAGCGTAGTTTCTGTGTTACTGAAGACGTAATTGTAATAATTTACATAATTTTTAACGAGCGTCTATTCAAATTATTTCATGGTAAAGCAGAAAAAATTTAAGTGGATAATAATATTGTTTTAATGATATATTTCTATAATATGCAGACATATTTTGAAAATAATGGCGGGAAAACAATATTACAGCAACAGAAATTAAAACAATTGTTTTATTTACACCAATCTGGCCAATTAAGGACAAATAAAAAAAACAAGTGAAGTGCTAAAATTTGTAGTTCCTAAAATTAAACTGTTTACTCTGAGGTTATCACCGTCTTGTTTTTGTATTATTTTAGTTTGAATAATTAACTTGGAGAAACACAGTAATTTACCTAAAATGTTTTACTTGGAAAACTAAATTTGCTGGGTTTGCTTAGGGAATAGATAAACATGTAAAGTGTTTGACCGTAACGCTCTGTATTATTGATTATCTTTCTAAACAACGATAATATATTTTGTCCTACGTTTCTGGATATTTTCATTATTTTTACGCACCTGAATGCGATAGTAGAATTTTTCAATTATTTACTTCAAATAAATTTTTAATTGGTGACCCCGAAATTGATACTTTTGTTGTTTATTTTGGGAAGCACCCTGTACTTGGCAAATTTTTATCTCAAAATGCTCGTGATAGTAATTTGTATTCATTTTCTTCCTTTGCGGCTTTAATAAGTTAATTGAACGCAATTAATTAAATATGATCTCCCGGTTCTTCCCAAGCACGTCCATTCTATCTCGAGCTTCTCCTGAGTTATTCCTTTTATAAATTTTTGTCAAGTATTTTAGATAAGTAGCTTCACGTTTTACATTTTATTTGATTTAAAAATTAATTCCCACAAAAGTTTTATTTGAGAAAATCAAACTTTTCAATTAATCAATAATTTTAAATATTAAAATATATAAGCAAAATTTTGACAAAATCATAAAATTACACAATCTGATAAATAATTAAACTTTTTAAATTCATAAATCCTTTAAAAATATACAATAAAGCAATTAATTCCGATCAAAGTTGGCCAAACAAGAAAAATAATTTAAGCGTAAATGGAATTGAAAAACAAATTTATTTCAGGCTTAATTTTTAATTGGAAAATTTAATTGTTTTTGAGTGCTGGAGTCCAGGGCCGTAGCTAGGAATTTTACGACTGGTATTTTTTGGGAGACTCACCCTAAATCCAGCACAACCACCTTTCGGTGGTCAATCGTAACGTTTGAAAATATAAGAACTTTTTTAATTTCCGCCGTCCTTGGATGTTTTCCAACAAACACAAACAAAAAAATTTTAAGTTACACTCCGGTCGTGACCCATACAATCTTGACAGAGTCAATGGAACAAGAATTACTTTTTCAAATAACTTTTACACTGGAATAGATGTGAAAATCAATACAACAAAAGAAAATTTATTAAAAGGCGGAGGACGAAAATGCGTTCCAAGCTGTCACAGATTTTTCGTTGGGTGGCGCCCGGAGATTTTAAATTCGAAATTAATTGTGCACATTTTTTGCCACTTACAATTAATGCTTTCGCAATTTGACCGTAAATCACTGCACTTTTTAAATAAGTATAAGAGGATACGTCAGCATTTCGGAATTAAACGAAACAGATTTAAGATCCGAAAGGCTTAATCAAAATAAATCACCGTTAAATGCTCCGTTTTATAAATTATGGAATTGAAAGACTTCTAAAGTGAAAATCTACTTGACGATAAATAATGAAGAATTGGAAGTATGTACCTAAACCATAACAGTACACTGTGAAAAGGAATTTGTCGCTATAACAAAGATATTTTGCTCTTACAACAAATTTGTTGTAGCAGCAAAAAATCTTTGTCAGGACGACAAATTCTTTTTCACATTCAAATTCACAATCAAATGCTCCTAAGAGCGAAATAGTGAATTTCCCGCTATCTGAAGGATTGGGCAGCATTGTATTTTCAAGTGATTTTTATGTTTTATTTTAACTATTCCTGAGCATTGTTGACTGTGCAACAATGGCAGAGAGTTTTTCCTAGTCACTTCTTATTAACTGAACTCCCACTTTTCCGGTGTAGTCACGGCGAAAACATTTCAAGTATTTTAGCAAACTAAGTTTTCCGCATTTGGAAAATTCTCATCTGTTGAAAAGTTATATCGACAGCTGCACTTATCGAACGAAATCGCTTCATTCAGAGCGACGATGATGAGAGCGAAGCAGGAATTATGTACCGATAAACTCGGATTTCAGCTAGGAAAAATTTTATGGATTTCATTTTAAAATGTTACCTCTTGAATTGAAAACATGTAACAATTTTAAACGAAAATACCAAACGGTTTTTTCAGTTTTATGTCTTTCCAATGAACTTAAGATATCTTAGTTCTTTTCTGTTGTGTCTGCTCATTCTGCCCGTAAAACAAATCAGGTTTACGTATTTCGTATAGGCAAAATTGTAGTTCAAGAATAAATTTATGTGTGTGATAACCTCGATGGCAGAAACTTAACGTAACTTAACTTAAGGTAACTTTACGTAACTTAACGTAACGTAACTTAATTTACTTAAGCAAATATTTATAAAAAATGTAGGTAGTTATAAAAATTCGATTTTTGATTATAATAATTTAATACGGAATGACTTGAAGTGGAAACTCTCTAGAATAATCAGATATTTCAATTTAAAATTGTAGGAGCAGCTCTGCACACGAAAGAAAGGCACAACACTCATTAAGTTAAAGCTTTTGTTTGTGTTAATCTCTTCGTTTCAATTTCTTCCTAGAATTTGCCCTGGCATTATGTTTCAATTTACACATAGCTTGTCTTTATTAAGAAACTTTTAATTACTTATGACAAAAATTTGTGTTAATAAATATTAGAGCGTTCACCTTGTAACTTTAATTTAGTAAGAACAATAACAAATTGCAAAATGTAAAACCCAAATTTAATTTTGGAGATGCTCATTAATCTTATGCAAAGTATGCTTTTAAGAGTTCTTATTAAGAGTTCAAAATTTATTAATTTTATTCTTCCTTTTTGATAATTAACGAAGTAAATTTTGTTTGTTTTATCGATCCAATTATTATTATTAAAAACAATAATTCGCCGAGTGAAACCTTCTAGAGATCTAATCGCGTTAATTGGATCGAAACACGCGTTATTTCTATTATTGTTAATTTTTAGCTACTGTGGAATTAATTAAAGTAGAAACAAAGAAAATTTCGATCGATAACGTAGGAATGCTACTGCTTCTAACAAAAATTTTATAAACTTTTACCTCACATAGTCATCAGCCTCTTTGGAATTTCTTTTGAACTGTTCGTAATTTTTAAAATTTCTTTTATGTCGTTTGACGCCGACATTAACGCGGAAAACGACATTTAATGCCTGCAACCCCATTGACAATTGTGAATCGAGGTCACAACTTTTTCTGGTAATTGAGGGCGTATTTGTATTTATTCCATACTCTCCAAACCCCCTTTTCCTTTTAAACACACTTTTAACTGTACTGGAGGGTATTCCATACCCCCCAGACCCCCCGGTTTGAAATGTCATCTGTGATTGACGTTATTAAATAGAAAATTTTCACTCTTTTGCACAATAAAATCTATAATTCAAGATAGTATGTATTAACGGGTAGGGGGGGGGGGAAAGGGGGGGATAGGTATCCTGGTTAACTGCGATATTTTATAATTAACTTACTTCAGATAGATATTTTGTCCTAAAAAGTGAAGGATTCCTATTTAATAAAGTCAAGCACAGAAAACTACATAAACTTTCGGATTTTCAAACCGGGGGGTCTGGGGGGTATGGAATACCCTCCAGTACACCAAAAAGAGTGTACTCCAAAAAAACTTTTATTATAATAGACAATCTTCTACACACAATCTTTCTCATTCTCAAACAAGGGGTCTGGGGGGTATGGAGAAAAATGTGTTCTAAATTCTGAACTTTTACGCTCTGGTGTGCACTGTCTCAACTTATAGATGTATTTATTCCATATTCTCCAAAAACCCCTTTTTCTTTTAAACACACTTTTAACTGTACTGGAGGGTATTCCATACCCCCCAGACCGCCCGGTTTGAAAATCCGAAAGATATTTATTGTTCATCTGTGATTGCAGAATTAAATAGAAATCTTCACTCTTAAGACAAATCAATACTTACATATAGTACGCCAGTATATACGGGGATGGGGGGAAGGTTCAGCCAATTAAATTTGAGAGAGGCTACATATGATTTTAAGGAAGCTAAGCCCCTCTGGACCCCGCTAGTGGCGTCTATGTTTATATTAGACTAGAAATATCAGCAAAAGTCAATTTCTTTAATTAAAAAATAATAAAATGCACTTTCCGCACTAGTGCATCAAAGTGGATTATAATGTGACACATATTAGTGTGAAAAGTAAGCTTTTACGTAACCGTAGTAGATAAAAGATGTTTTTTTTTGGAATATAATCAATGTGATTTTCGAACCAAACCCTGTCTTGCGCTGCGGTAAAAGTTAATACTTAACTGAATGTCTGAACATTTGAACACACTTCTAGGTGTACTGGAGGGTATTCCATACCCCCCAGACCCCCCGGTTTGAAAAGTCAGTGTGATTACGTTATTAAATAGAAATTTTTCACTTTCTAGGACAAATAAATCTACAATTCAAGGTAGTATGTTATAATGGTTAGGGGGGAAAGTGGTTAGACATCCTGGTTAACTGCGATATTTTAGAAATAACTTACTTCAGATAGATATTTGTCCTAAAAAGGGAAGGATTCTTATTTAATTAAATGAAGCACAGAAAAACCACACAAACTTTCGGATTTTCAAACCGGGGGGTCTGGGGGGTATGGAATACCCTCCAGTACACCAAAAAGAGTGTTCTCCAAAGAGAGTGTCCTCCAAGCCCTGACTTGCGCTCGGGTGTAAGTTAATACTTAACTGAATGTCTGAATATTTTGAATAAATTCTTGGTGTACTCCATACCCCCCAGACCCCCCGGTTTAAAAAATCAACAGATATCTTCATCTGTGATTGAGGTTTTTAAATAGAAAATTTTCATTTTTTGTACAAATAAATGTATAATTCAAAATAGTTAGTTAGAATGGGAAGGGGGGAAGGGGATTAGATATCCTGGTTAACTGCGATATTTTCGAATTAACTCACTTCAGATAGATATTTGTCCTAAAAAAGGAAGGGTTCCTATTTAATAAAGTCAAGCACAGAAAAAACACATAAACTTTCGGATTTTCAAACCGGGGGGTCTGGGGGGTATGGAATACCCTCCAGTACATTGAAAAACTGAAGATCTTTAAGAGTGACACTAAGAGCAAATACTCTGGTAAATGGCAAATGGAATTTTGGAAGGACGTGATGCCTTCCAAATAGATGGCACTTCTCCGGTACTGAAAGAATGAGCAGGTTCCAAATCCCCCACTACAAAATCCGTTCCATTTCTACATGGAACAAAAATTGTATGTATCCTCAACGCCTGTCTTTCTTGATATTAATCTCTCTTGGCTCCGATAACGATATTGACTCATAAGTCCACTACAATAGATATTTATTTAACCAGTGCTGTAATGATATATTTTGCCAACTAGTCAATTAATAAATATTTTACGTATCTCCATAAATCTATACTTTTATTTTTAATTTAATTCACGCACTGAAAATCTGTGAGATTTTATTTCAAAAAGGATTTGGAATTAATACGGGTTCTGCAATATTAGGTTTCATAAGAAATAAATCGCCCTTAAGTTTCTCATTTCAGGGTTGGTTGGTGAACCATTTCGTGGCATACAATTTATGAATAAGTAAATTTGAGTATAATTTTAATGACCGTATACATGTGAACGTTGTAATAAGAAAATGTGTACAGGTAGGTCAGTTATAAGTGCGCATCCGCAGAAAATACATACCAATAAGTTTGTAGTGTTGCAGCCTTAACAGGCACCCACTCAGTCGCCATCTGACCGCGATTCGTAAAGTGCCTACTGTTATTACGAATTTGTCACGTGATTTTGGTGTGCTGTGAATCAAATTATAAATCTCAATAATAAAAACTATAAGATTTATACATAAAAAAGGGTTGATTCATACACACGATTTGCAATTATTAACTGATAAAAGGTTTGAAAAAATTTTTCTAATAAACTTACGCACTTTTTCAATTTTGGATTTGCGTGCTGTTTCGGTTACACCGAAAAAAATTGATTTGCTCATTAATTATGTAGAAATGTCGCTAACTTATGTCTATCATCCTATAATTTTCCTCGTATATAATTTTCTCTATATAAGTAAACAAATACACGTATTGATGAATAAGTTATGTCGTAATACCTCGGTATTAAGCTAAAACCTACAATTTGGATTAAACCCAACAAAAAAATTTAACAACTTTTTCATAAAAGAAACTCGAGAAATTTTTAAGTTTCACAAAGCGCAAATTGCTTTTTCATGCATACATTTTTCCCAGCTTTCTGATCGTTTTTGTGTTATCAAGTCAAATATTGAAGCCGTCCAAGTTTGTTTATATTTGGATTCAAAAAAATATTTTTTTAACTTTTCTTTGATGTAACCGAAGTAACTCTCAAGTTTTCATCACTCAATGCTAAGAGAAGGGTTTCCCGACAACCAAATTTTTGAACACGCCCAATGTAGTTTTAAATTTTAACCCATTTATTTTAATTATGTTAAGATTAAGTGCTCGGCTCTTAGAGCACTTATTGTTAGTACAAGTTTTGTTAAAATTGGATAACTTGAGCAAATAGTTTATAAAGCAAGTTTGTGGAAATTATAATTTGCCGAGCTTTCAGAAAAATTTATTCGCGGAGCCCATTTAATTTTCGGCGCTATGAAAATATTCAGATTTTGTTGAATAATCATTCGCCAACAAATTTCTGGTTGACTGGCTTGTTAAAATTTCCAAATGCGAAAAAAATCGTACCGCGAAATTAATATTCACCACATCAACAGTAAACTTCCGAAACTCTCAGCATTGTAACCGGCAGAGTAGTCTAACGAAGTAATGCATTCTGCACAAAGCTCTCAAATGCAGTTTTGAGAAAATATCTTAAATCAGCTTAAAGTACCCAGCTCGGAAGGCTTAGTTTAGAGGTTGTCGAAACTGCAAAAAAATTCATAAGCTCTAGAAATTGAAATCAAAATGAAACTTTTTCTGTTCTAAACTGTCGAATTTTTGCTTCTTAAATAATATTTTCAGTTTTGCTTTTTCGAGAAAGCAATTGTTTCAGTTTAGTGTTGGCGACGGCCGCCAGTTTTTCAGTTGCAGGTTAAACCAAAAAATTTGGGTTAACTAAAGATATTGCGTAAAAAACAGCTTTTTAACGTATTTCATTGGTTAACCCAAAGTTTTTGGTTTAACCTGCAACTGAAAACTTAATTTTTATTATAACTTTTTTTACCTTTTCACTTGAAAAAAGTAATACTTATTTATTTAGTTAATGAAATTTCTATCTTCAAATAGTATGATTTGTAACTTTGTAACATAGGAAAACAATGTAATATCTTCTTGAAACGTCAGAAAAACCCGACTTTACGTCATTTGATAAACAATAAACTTTAAGATTCCTGTTTATGCAAAAACAATCAATTGTTTTAAATTATCGCCGTACACCATATTTTTGCTTTACTTTTAGTGCCGCCCGTAGTCGGGAGTAAAAGTACTTTTCTTTTGTTACATAATAATATGTAGTAGCTAATATATCTAATTGTCAACTCAGAATTTACTACAAATTCTCAGATTTTCTTTCTCTAAAATTTCCTCTGTTTCCTAATATTTCGTTGAATTTCCAAAGATTTTGTTAGATTTTCTAGGATTTCCTAATTTCTTGATATTTACTAATAAGATTATATCTTGGATTTCATAAAATTTCCTCTGATTTTCTAAAATTTCCTCTGACTTTCTAAAATTTACTTCGGCTTCTTCAGATTTTCTGTTTCCTAAGATTTCGTTGGATTTCCTAAGATTTTGTTGAATTTTCTAAGATTTTGTTAGATTTTACTAAGCTTATCTTGGATTTCATAAGATTTCCTTTGATTTCCTCTGACTTCTTAAGATTTCCTGCTTACTAAAATTTTGTTGAATTTTCTAAGATTTCGTTGAATTTTCTAAGATTTTGTTGAATTTTCTAAGATTTTGTTAGATTTTCTAGGATTTCCTAATATTTCTTGTTATTTACTAAGATTATCTTCGATTTCATAAGATTTCCTCTGACTTCCTAAGATTTCCTAGAATTTTGTACAAATTCTCCGATTTCCTTTCTCATAAGATTTTCTCTATTTCCTAAGATTTCTTTTGATATCCTAATATTTTCTTAGATTTTCTAAGATTTCTTTTGATTTCCTCGGATTTTCTACAATTTGCTGTTTCCTAAGGTATCATTGGATTTTCTACGATTTTATTCGTTTTCCTAATGTTTGCTAAGATTAACTTGAATTTCATAAGATTTCCTCCGATTTCCTTGGATTTCCTACAATTTTCTGATTTCTTAAGGATTTTTAGATTTCCTGGGTTTTCCAAAATTTCCTGTTTCCTAAGATTTCTTTGGATTTTCTACGATTTTATTTGATTTCCTAAGATTTTGTTGAATTTCCTAAGTTTATTTTGGATTTCATAAGATTTCTTCTGATTTCCTACTATTTCCTGTTTTCTTAAGAATTTTTAGATTTCCTTGGTTTTCTAAAATTTCCTGTTTCCTATGATTTTGTTCGTTTCCAAAGATTTATTTGAATTTCTTAAGATTTTCTTACAGTTTCTAGGATTTCCTAATATTTTTTTTTATTTACTTAAATTATCTTGAATTTCATACGATTTCCTACAATTTCCTGTTTTCTTAAGAATTTTTATATTTCCTAGACTTTCTAAAATTTTCTGTTTCCTAAGATTTCGTTCGATTTCCTAAGATTTTGTTGAATTTCCTAAAATTTTGTTGAATTTGCTAAGATTTTTTTAGATTTTCAAATATTTTTTTATGTTTACAAAGATTATCTTGGATTTCATCTGATTTCCTTGGATTTCCTTCAATTTGCTGTTTCCTTAAGATTTTTAGATTTTCTAGGTTTTCTAAAATTTCCTCGATTTCTTAGAATGTTCTTCAAATTTTAAGATTTGCTATTTCCTAAGATTTCCTCTAATTTCCCAAGATTTTGTTGGATTTCTTAAGATTTTCTTGGAGTTATTAAGATTTCCTCGATTTCTTAGAATTTTTTAGATTTCCTAAGATCTTCCAGTTTTCTTCAGGTTTTCTATTCCTAAGATTTTTTAAATTTCCTAGGATTTCTTGAAATTTTTCGTTCACTTGTACATTAGATTTTTCCAGATGGTTTACAGTAAAGATCTGCACTGGCCTTTCATTCTAGCTGTAGCTAAGACGAATGTAAAGCCATGTTAGCAATTTATGTAGTTTTTCTTAAATGTGTCGGGTTCGAATCCCGTTATATATAACTTTTTTTTAATATTCATAATATTTTAGTTAGACTAAGGGCCAGTTGTATAAAGCTCAGGTACGAGTTAAACCAGGTTTAACTCACTGTTTATCGTTTATCCAATCACAGTGCTCAAAACCCTGAGGTTGATCTTCTGTTATGCAACCGGCACTGATATAGGTTAATCGTAAATATTTACTATATTTTTATTAACTTGGCATTAAAAGTAAAAATTTCAAACAACATATTATTTGAATTTATACGCTTCCGCCTGCATAAGTACCTATTAGAGTAATTGATATGAAACGGTAAAGTAGGCTGTTATTTAGCATGATTGATTAATGTAACCCAGACTCCTTAGCAGAATAAACATGCCCACATTTCGTCCTTGATATCTAGTATATGATTTCTGCCAAAAAATTGAAGTGTAAGACAAGATTTATTTCGAAAAAAAATTTGAAAACGTTAGCATTCACAAAAAGAAATATTTCATTATAACAGCAGAAAGTTTTGAATTCTCTCGAGGAAAGTTGAAAAATTTATGATAAGCTTGCAACCAGAAATTAAACGAATAAATCGATTTTAAAATGATGTTAGGGAAGCTCAAATCGGCAGAGCGAATTCTAGATTAGAGGGAAAGGGGCGCATGAACTTTCTAACTCGATGAACCCGAAAAAATCCCAATGGATACCTAAAAACTTATACAAAACGAACTAAACCGATGTTCAAGTTGATTCTTTAATATTTCCGATGTTTCATCAAATAATTTTATTTCGGACGGTTTGCTCCACATTTGGAGTTTTGAGAATTGGGAATTTTTTTTTCTAAGTTCTAATGAAGGATTTAAAACTTTATAAAGTTTTAAGTGACATATAGGACCTTAAACTTATGAGCTTTAAGCAGGATTAAGTTCAACGTTGTGCCGACTTAAAAGCCCGCTAGAGATAGCAAAATTAGAAACTAATTTTTGTTATTTTCCACCTTCGAGTGCCTGTTTCCATTATCGGGGGATTTACTCAAAAAATAATATTACAATTTAGTTTGTCTTTGCTTGGATGAATAAAAGTTTTGTTTTAGTTTTTCGAGGATAATTTAGAAAAACGTACAATGGGATTTTGCTGGAAAATTTTGTCTAATCGCATTTCAGTTTCACAACTTTAATGTGTCTATTGCAATTATGTCAGTTTCGGTTATAACAGATAACTTGAGCAACCAATTTACAAAGCCCTCTCGCTGTGTGCATTATTATGTGCCGGCATGTTCTATTATCACCTTGTCTTGTCACGACGAGCTACTTGCTTGTAATTTTCCTTTATGCATTTAAGCTCCATTCATGCTTCAAGGAGAAGCGCAAAATTACAATAAGTTGCTTGTTTCAAAATGATAGAAATTCATCTTTGGAAATAAAATATAATCCAACTCAAAGGTAAAATATTCCGCTATCAGCTAACTTTGATTATCGAGGGCGCAGCCCCGAGAGTCTAAAACAGCGAATGCAAAACATACTCGGTTAAAAGTTGGAATGAAAACTCAAATTATCCAAGTTAACAAAACTTTATTTGGCTGTAAAACCACCGCAACTTGAGTAAATTACCCTGTATAAAGTAATTTTCCTTATTGGACGTAAATCCATTAGGAAATTTTAATGCTTAAGTTCGAAGGATAACTTCGTAATACAACGGACTTTAAAGGGGATAACTTATTTCCGTCATTTCCATTAATAGCATCATCAAATTTTGAATGTTGATGGCGAAGGAAAATCTGTTACACCAAATTTAAGAATTTAGTTTTTCTTTTTTCGTCCGTGATTTATTGTTCGGCTCGAATGTTAGAAAAGAAAAAGTCGACAAAGGCTTTTTTTTGTTTAGTAATAGAATTATAGATTAGCAACGCCCTAAGTTTACCTTTGCATGCAAAGTACTTAATTTGCAATCCAGCACACGTGACCTTTTTGTATTAGGATCATAAATTATTTGGTTACCGTTGTCGTGAAATCTCACAAAAGTCGTTAATTATTATTCTTGAGCAAGCAAAAAAGTGAAATTTCAATTTTTCTACTTTAATTTCTTTAGAAAGGTTAACTTCACTTGACTTTACCAATAAAAGGCGAAACTAATTAGAAAATCAATTGACAGGTAACACGCTAAGAGCTCCGCTGTATAATAACGTAAAAAGTTTCCTAAAAGAATTAAAATTTGTTTAATGGATTTTCCAAAAGTAGCAATGAACCTCGAGCGCACCCAAAGAAAATAATTTGTATAGAAAAGCAAATAAAGGAGATACGACTACAGCGCCATCTCAATTTGAGTGAAAAATTGCATATGGCTTTTGTTTTTTGGTTGGACCAGTGGCGGTTCGTGGCATTATGCCACGGCCCTGGCAATCCGGCATTAATAAAGTAATAAGTTGGCACCTTTACTGCCCCATCTCACGAGCCGCTACTGATTTATGCAAAACGTTTACAAAACGGTTATAAAAATGTATAACGGCTTCTTCTGGAGTAGGTAGTCAAATTGTTTTACATATTTTTACATGGGAAAACGTAAAATTCCTATATATCTTTGTAAAAAGCGGATTTTATAGTCCATATATCGAATTTTCTCGAGAATTGACATAAGAATTTCATAAATTTTGAATCACGGTCTCTAAAGGGCTATAATGGTGTTCACAATTTAGTTGGTTTCGTTTATACCGTCCATTATTTCATTCTAAATCGAAAATCTATTTAAAAGTACCACATCTGGAGCCTTCTGAGATAAATTATTGTTGGGGAGTTAATGAAAACAATTGAAAAATTGTATTGTGTATATTGTAAAATATTAAATTATAACCTCGTAAAAGCATACGAAGAAGAAATCTTTTTGTTTTTGTGTTGTATTATGCAATTTAGTGCGGCTATAAATAATAATGCCCATAAGAAAAGCTATATAATTTATTTCTCAAATTTTATAAATTGCCCTGTTACGTAAGATATATTCCAATAAAATTAAGTTGTTTTAACGGTAAAAAAACAGGTTAAACCTAAAATTTTGGATTAACCAATGAAATACGTCGAAAAGCTGTTTTTATGAAATTTCATTGGTTAACCCAAATTGTTTGGTTTAACCTGCAACTGAACACCTTGCAATCTCAATGGGCGGGGCTAACCTTGTGAAAACAGCCAATAGACGATTTCCATTGCATTATTACGGATTTTAACCCCTTTTTATTCACTACATATTTAATACCTATTTCAAAACTTTGTAACCAATTCAAATATAAAGTTTTGATTTAAATATTTTCGTTTGAAATTATCGTCGAAAATAAAACCAATTTTTACGAAAGTTTCAACTCGAGGAAATATTTCCATCTAATAAAAGTTAGTTTTTCATATCAGCAGAAACCTTGCAGTTTGGCAAACTAAAAGTATGTTTTGGTTAAACAAACACGTTTGAATTCGGAAGTAAAAAATAATTGAAAACTTGACGAGATCGTAGCGCGAGGGCATTTTAAAAATCATAACTTGTATGACATGTTATGGAAACCTCAGCGGAAATGGCCTTTCAATTATGAAATTTGAACTCAATCTCAACTTTAATTAATTAAAATTATACATTTGTGGCATGAAGTTAGGGGTTGCGTTATATTATCCCGTCAGTTTAAAAAATGTTTATAGAATATACATTCAGGAGCACAAAGAGGATTTCCGTTTCATGGCAGCATTAGCAAAACCCGAAACCTACGAAAAGTTTGCAACTGGGTAAATTAAAGGATTCAGATTTGAGGGTTGAAAATTTGCGAGTTTTATTTCATAAAATTGCACGTTTCCATTTTCTGTAGTTGACAGTTAACACTTATCCGTGATCCTTCCAATTTCTATCGTAACAAGATAATTTAAATCAACTAAATTTTATTTAATAGGATTAAGGACATGTAATGATTTTTTTGCTCGTCCAAATTACGTTACGCTCAAAAAACCTGCTCGTTTTTAAATTAAAAATTCTTTTATTTTGACAGAAAAATAAATAATTAATTTTGTTGGGAGTGCGCTCCAGTTTACCGAGCTAACCTGCTCAGATTAACTTGCTTTTTTAATTAATTGAAAAATAAAATTTAAATAATGGATTCTGCGAATTTTTAACTGTAGGTAGCCATTACCCGGATTTGTGTTGGTATCCCCTTCTCTGGTTTGTCAAGACAATGCCGTATTAATTAATAAAGTTCAGGAAGTCCGACAGCAATCGTAAAACAAATCAGAAAAAAAACAAAAACCATTAACCCCCCCCCCCCCCTAGAAAACCTGTGCCAAACTGGACTACGCAAGCCGCACCGACTGCGACTCGTCAGTTTAGATTGGCAACTTAAAACGAACCAATCAACGATATGTTACTTACGAGAAGACGAACAGAGCTGGAAAAGAGCAACCTAACCTTCCCTTCTCTGTTTGGATAAAAACATTGCGATAAAGACTTAACCTGTGACCGTTTGAACAGTACTCGTCTGTCTAGGTTGTACGGCCTGAAGGCCGCACTGACCCGTCAGTCCTCAGTTCCTTTAGTTGCGAAAGAACTGACCAACGGAAAAGCATGTTTTTTTTACATTATAGTTTTCGATTGCTGAGATTGGCCATAAGGAAAGACAAGCAGAGCTGGCTATTTGCATAATATGCTTTATAGTATAAAAATGTAACCTAACCTAACCTATTTCTCTCTTCTTCTGTTAATGTAAGATTAATCGATTAGGTAATTTCGTACCAGACACCCCCACGAATTATGGCGGTAGCGTCAGACTTGCACTAACGAAAACCCCTTGGTTCCGAGAATCTGCCTCTCGGCATTATTTTCGAGTCCAGAGAGGAATTATCTTCTTCGTCTGTATTTTGCTGTTGCAAACAACAAAAACAAGGGGATGGCGCTGCTTCCTATCTTATTTTCATGTTTTGTGTCTTCTTCGTTCTTTTTTCCATCAATCTATATCTTCAAATGCCTCGCTTCGTGCTTTTTCAGCGCTTTGTCTCCTTCGTGTCGCTTATTCCAAAAAAGGGAATTGCGCTTCTTCCTATGAACGAAAGGCCATCTTCATGCCCTTGTGGGCCTTTCCGTACATCTCCTGCTGGCTATCCCATGGCCTGGTATCCCGCAGTCCATACAGCGCTCCTTCGTGCAGGAATCGGCAAAGTGACCATCCTCACCACACTTCCAGCACTTTCTGCATCTCAGTATCCGCTCGTCAGACCAACAGTGATACGCCCTGCCTTCGGGAGCTTCTCCGCCGTATCGCCATCGCAGCTCAGGACCGCCGTCTGAGTTCTTCGATACCCCGGCCTCAGGCACCAGACGGTTCTGGTGCACTTGATTCTTCACAGCTTCTCCTTAAAGGACCGCTTGTGTGATTCTTTCACAAGTACCTCCGGCAACTTAGACAGTGTCCTCGTTTGCCTATTGTCACTTTCTCCTTTGGTCACCTAGGTGACTTCCCGTTTCCGCTTTGGCAACCACACGACAGTTCGGGCCGGGTTAACCACTTCATGGGTGCTATTCGTTCCCGGCGGTGAGGTCGCCGCATCTGGGGCTTTGTCGGACCCGCCCCCGAATAAGAAGCGGGTTTAAGGACCTCCAGCTCAACGGCAGCCAGGCTCTTAGGTATCTCTGCGAACTTTTCGTTCTGAGGTCCCTGGGCAAGGCATTTATGTTTCTATCTCTCTCTTGTTTGCGCTTTTTGCGGTCCTCCTCAGCCATAATCTCGCAGCGACGACTTCTTACATTTCCCACTTCAATGCCAATATCTTTAACTGGTGGGCTGTAAACCCTTCCTTGTAACCTATCTCCCTTATCAACGTCAACAGCAGCGTGCTTTCGGGATCAGGAGAGTAGGGTGTACTGTAGGGTGTAAGACTGGATATGAAGTTCTTGCTAACACAATATTGCTTGGGATATCAATACTTGTCAAACTTGACTATTTCTGAAGTCAAGCTTGATAACTTATCAATATTACAGATTAAAGAAACTCTAAATTAAAAATTAACAATATTGTTAACTAACAAGATTATGTTATTACAGCCAGTTTTAAAGTCACATTGAACAAACAATGACTCCAGATTAATTAATTTAAATAAAACCATTGGAGGATTGAACCAAAATTGTGATTTGCTAGGAATAAAATCACCTTGTTATATTTAAACTGATAAAACAGATCCGAACGCTTTGTATTTTTAGGATTTCGATTAAATGTCAACTGTCACGGAAAACTTGAAGTGAACATCTTTTAACATACGTAAGGCGTCCAAATAACTGGCGACGAGTGACTTTACCTTCACAGGAGTTAAATCGTTAATCGTGTCTGGATTTCGGGATATTTCCGTAGTTTTCGCGTAATTTGACATTTAGTATTATTAGTGGGCCTAATTTATATTCTACTTCTACCCCAAAGACTTGAAAACAACACATACGAGGGCAATTTAATTGAAACACAATGTAGTGATTTGTCAGGGTACAATCAGGTGCGGTTGGTCTGATAGGACGACCGGTCGCGCGACCTTATTATAAATTATTGTGAGACGTTTTGCTTTTACGAGTTTTGTCAATGATAAATTTCAAAAAATTGCAAGGAAATAAGAAAATTGCAGAATTTATTGCTGGCTAAAGCACATAAGTCATACGAAGCTGTCTCGATGATATCGAAAAGCAATACTTCCAATTTAACTCGAGAAAATTGTTTGCAGATATTGTTAAACTTTAATTTTGGGGACAGTTTAGATTTATCATAAAAAATCGATTTGATTTTAAATTTTAATTAGTTAGTAGGTAAACCTATATAATTTACATGAAATTTGCACACCATGTTCTGAAGTGTTTCCTCTCGTGGATGCGCAGTTGGCAACTTTCTCCTTCGGCAGGTTTCTCTTAGGAATGAATACTATCAAAAATAATTTTTTTACACTTTGCTTTATGGTTCTCCTCGATATTCTGGATGTGAACTTATTTGAGGGCGTTCCATGAATGATGAGAAAATTCTATTTGAGCCATACGCTTACCGGCTAAAAGCAAGAATGAAACATTTTCGGAAATGAACTACCCATATCAATCACCGAAGATAAACTTGATTGAGATTGAGAGTGCAACAACCTCTATTTTGTTTCGAATGAAGATTAAGTAGCACGGGAGCTGTAATCAATAACGAAAATGATACCGGCAGACACTTTGATAAAATCTGTTAATTAAAATTCCTGTTTTAATATTTGCATAACAGCGCTTCAATTATTAGACAAACTTTCTTTGCACTAACACTCACTTTTGCAATTTTGCCTCTTGATTAAGCTCAAATTGATTATAATTAGAATAAGAAAACTTATATAGAGCAGTTTAAGAAGTCTATGGAAGTTTCATCTTCCTCTGTCAACAAGATTAAATGCAACGTAATTATTCGTCCTGTTAAAATTACCGAGTGTACCTTTGCTCCGAGCAAGAGGAATTAATAAATTTTTTAAACTGGATGCAACTTTTTTCATTTTATAAATTAGACTAATTTATTAAACGCTGGGGTGCGCGTAGTTTAATACCTTCGGTAACATCTCATTACTGGTGAGATATTGCCGAGCGCCCCCTCTCGACGACGGTGCGGTTCTCCCTTCATCTATAATATTATTCTTATTCTTAAGTTTCTCCTTCAGGATATTTGTCTATTGGGGAATTTCTAGGTCACCGCAGATATTTGTTATACCGGATGTTGCATAACATTTGTGTTCTTGCGGTGAAACCGGGCAAATTCGGGCAAGAATGCTGGTTTGCCATAAAACAAAGCACTATCACTATTGGTTTTGCTGTAAAATCGTAGTTATGCAGCCAACAAAAGATAAAATCTGTTCGGCTGTTTCTTCTACTCATTTAAACCTTATTGAATTGGGGGGATAAGGAATTTATCCAGGTCGTGTAACTAACGGGAATGGTGTTGAAATTTATATTTAACCACGTACAAACGGCATATAATGCAAATCCTTAACGGTTTTGTGCGAAGTGCGAGGTTGGGCGAATGAAGCAAAAAAAAATTAGGAAACTGAACTGAAGCGTTAAATGAAGCTTTAAAAGGATATGGTTATGTCTTCCAGTTTTGGTATAACAACAATCGGTGCAATATTAAATAAATAATGGACCAGATCGGACAAAAACCTGGTCACGTAATGCTTCCCTTATTAATACCCCCATGCCATCGCTTAACCCAAGGTTGGTTAATAAAAAATTATAACGTTAATATTTAATTATTCCACTGAATAATACACGCGATAGATTTTGAGATTATGTGAACTGTATATAAGAAATTAAGCTTTTCTGTATTCCTCAATGTGTTGTTCAAGCGAGAAAGGCGGGCCAGATCGATACTACCTTACTCTGCTCTAGTTCTCAATATCATCTGATGAATTCTCTGTCCTAATCTATTTCCAAATTCTCTCACCAAAGGTTCCCGAATACATTTAAATTTTTTCCTTGGAACAACCAATTAGCTACTGTGTTCCAGTTAATGAGGTTTTGTTAATTAACAATTTTTTGATTTTATTGACAAAAAATAACTCAGTGGAAAGTTTAATGAAGTTAAAATCAACCGCCATAATAAGAAAGCACGTAAAGTTTCGGGGATATAATTAGTTTTTTCATTTCTACGGTTCCGTTTGAAAGAGTTTTTGAATCATAATAATTATTATCGTAGTGAAAAACTAAATTATTCATAAGTTAAAGGAAATGAATTTTTGCGTCTATCGAGAAATTTTTCTTTACCAGCAATAATTAACTTGCCTTTCACCAAGCCAATTTAATTAATTGTCCACAAAAAGCAAATGAAACGAATATTGAAACCGAAAGCATTCAAAACCTGCTGCGAGAGTTTTGTTTCGATGACCCGAGGTTAAATTTGAGCTAGGTTCCACTAAGCTTGGATTAAGTTTAGATTCCTCATAATTATGAAGTATAGTAAAAATATTGACTTGCTTTTATGTGTTTCTGGAAAATTCAGTAAAATTCTTGAGCGCACTTTTAAACACGACACTGCGTGTCGACTTAATGTGGACAGAGCAGACCAAAATTAATACTTTCAATGTCATCGGTCAAGTGAAGAAATTGCTCGTAGAGCTGTCTATACAAACAAAAGATTTTAAAACTCAATTACTGTTGTAATGGAGACCCCCCCTCCAAAAGTACTGTTTAATTTACAAGATTATCTCTTGTACACCAATCCGCTTTCGAGTTGGTACACCAACTCTTGAACTCCAACGAAGCCAGATCACCACGATAATTGGAAGCTGCTTGAATAAATTTGCGAGTGTATGGGATTTATTTTAAATATCTCGAGCGTTGGTAAAACTTCGCTACCGAAAATATTTCTTGCGTTTTGTAAAGTTAAAGCTTCGCTCGTTAAGGCAAAAATAGTTTATTTTACAAATCCTTTGATACGATAAGGGAATTGAAAAGATGGTAGGAGGCTATATAACTTCTTAGCTTAGAAACCCGAGAGAGCTCAGGAACATTACTGCATATAACTTTTGTTACGACCTCTGCAAGAAAGTTTAAATATTAGAACATTTTATATTAATTAAAACAGTTTACGTTAACGCAAAATATCATAACGGCCCGTTAAACCGTTAAGCTCGGAAAGTACTTTCAATTTAAAAATGCGTTGTGGTTAAATTTATAATTTAATCTACAGTCGAGTTTAAATATCTGGATCGTTTTTACTCCGTTATCACGACAAGCTCTTATCCAAATTACTTATGCAAATAAGAAAAATGCTATTTCAGGCCAGACGTGCTTTCAGGTACTCACACAATATACTAATTTATCACTCCAATAGTTTAATGTAAAAAACGCAAGCAATTCAAGTTATTTTATCTTTAACGGCCGTTAAAGTGGATTTGTGTTTTTCAAAAATATACTATGTATTTAACGAAACAGAATATTTTTACCGTGTACCCAGTGGCGCTTAGCATAAATTGTCAGTCAATTTCATCGAGAGAAGTTCAATATAAAAGAAAGGGTGCAACATATTAGGTTAACGGAATAAAATGGCGCATATTCCGATAAGCTTCGCTTGCGAAACTCAACGGCGTTATAAAAATGGCAGTAAGATAACTTGTAAACCAATGCCAATATTATACACCATAATACTCAAAAAAGAGGTCAAGGGTGAAAAGCAATCAGTGAGGGATTGAAAATCGAGTTACAATTTTTGACAAATAAAAGAAAATTTTCTTTGTGCCAAAAGCTGCACTTCGAACTGCAAGATTTCAGACCCGAAGTGCAGCCGGTTTTCACGATAATGAAAATTGAACTGAAAGCGGTAATTACCCCATTAGGTATTGAATTTTGGGGTATTAACACAATAATTGTGCAATTTCAGGCAGTAATAGTTTATAATTGCTACGTGAAACTTTACAATTATTCAGGTGCTTCGTGTGTATTTAATTAGGTAATTAAGTAAAATATAACATACAATACCATTGTGGAAACGTGGAATGCAGCGTCGAAATTTTGTGGACACAATAAAGTTGACATTAGAGATACCAAACATGCTCTTTTCCGGTTTCACATTTCCCGAGTCCTTAAATCCTTATTTACACAAAAATTGTGTAAATTATCTGCTTGCAAATGAAGGTAATTACGTTCTACATTGTGGTGTTTAAATTTCCCGGTATATTCTAAATTACAGCTTTAGTGAGGTGAGAGTACTATATTATTAGGAAATAATGTGGACGTATTCAAATTTCCATCCCGAAACCGCTTTAGCAAGATTAATTTCTCGAATACTACACAACAACATTATAATTGAAGAAAGTACCTTTCCAATCACGCCACACAAAGTACTATTATTAATTATTCCGATAGTCTTACCTCCTGGGCGGGACTTTTTAAATTGCAAATTTAAAACTTTACACTATGAATTTTCAAGTTTATGTAAATTAGAAACTACGTAATAACTCTCACGCAAAATTTCCTGCGCTTAATAATTCAGCGCCGAAACAATAAAATAAACAACTTAAATCCACCTCCATAAATAAGATGCAATCAGTTTAATTAATCAGTTAACGCAATAGGAATAATTCCAGACCAGCGCAATAATTATTGTTATTGATGTTTTATTTAAATTAAGTCGGAACGCGATGAAATATCACGAGAAAGCCATAACATGATTTTTTTTTAAATCGTAAACTTGGATCAAGTCGGATGATGCTTATCAGTTCCTGAATTTGTAAGGACCCTAAAATTTGAAATGTTAATGTTTTTGGTGTGCTCAACTTAGGAACACTTAATCCTGTTTTATGGCACCGTTGTAAACATTTAATAAGCCTCGTATACAGGGTCGGTCGGATTAAATTTACGATAAAACATAAAATCCTATATTTCAATTAAAACCCTTCAGTTTTACCTGCGAAGTCAGGCGCGGCCGTAAGAATTAAGTAGTAACAGTTAAAAAAATAGCCTTTTACACAGTTAATAATGCAAAGCTAAAAAAATTTCTCTTTAGTTCTAATAACAAAGTTGTTAACAAATGCAATAAAGTAAAAAAAACGAGCAATAATAATTCAATTTCTAAAATATTACTGTTAAAAAATGAATAAGTGTTAAGTTGTTAAGAGAGAAAAAGAAAACTAAAAATGGCGTTCGCTGCTGCACGAATGATCCTTAAGGACAAAAGAAGAAAACCTTCTAAAGAAGAATTTACCACAAGAAATCGTAGCAAGGTAATTTTTTTAAATAAACTGGAATGCTTCATGTAGTGTAGGTAGAATTTTTTTTTCATCATTCATATTTTTGAATTTATAAAATTAAGTTCTTTAGTTTTCCAATTCCTATTACCAAACAAGGACGAAATTACAAATGTCCTCGCGGTTAAATAAATTTGGATTAAATATGTCAAGTATTTAGTAAAATTTATAGTATATTATGATTTCCCTAAATTTTATTATATATTGCTATGATATAATCCCTTTAAATTTATTTGGAACAGTAATAAATTGTGTTTAATTAATTTAAAAAATATTTTGGTAAAATTGAAACTTTTACGATATTATAGAACAATCTAATTTCAATTAGAACAAAATAATATTCAAATTATTAGTAGATTGGTGGAAAAATGTACGGGATGGGACAACTCGGCGCCGCCCACTCGGCACCGTTCCACTCGGCTCTTTACAAGAGCCTTTACAAAATTGGTTCTAAATTATCAACCTAAAAATTGCGGTCTTCAGACCGCACAACCTGGGCAATCGAGTTGCACACCAATCAAATTCCACACCTTTTAAACACTAGAAGTTTAGTTATAATATAAAAAAACCATGTCTTTCGGTACATTATTTTTGCGTCGATGAACAAAATTAATCATATTGATGAAAGATTCATAGTATTCATGAAGAAAATCATTGTATTTATGAATTTGTTCATCAAAATGATTAATTTTGTTCATCGGCGCAAAAATATTTTATTTGAATTTGATTGGTGTGCAACTCGATTGCCCAGGTTGTGCGGTCTGAAGACCGCAATTTTTACGTTGATAATTTAGAACCAATTTTGTAGAAATTAATCTTGTTTTTTTTTAAATTAAGCTCGTAAAAGAGAAATCTACCGGTCGAGCGGTCAGTGTTAGAAAACGATATGGTCGCCGAACTGACCGTCGCGGAGTTGACTGGTCGTCGAGCTGTCGGGTAATTCATTTAGGGACAAAGAGTGCGGCCTTCAGGCCGCACAGTCTAGGTCTAGGTAATACGGTTGTAACACTCAAACTTAGCCTCCCGGTTTTTATAAATACTGCAGAATTTAAAAGACGACATTAAAATGAAACGATTAAACTAATTTTTTTTCAAATTTCGGAAATAATAAATTTTAAATCGAATCGAAGCATTTATTTCTGATTATGGAGTATCACCGCACTGCCGTTTATCTCCTGTGCCGTATGACGTCATTGTGGCTGTTTTAAAAAATCGTACACTGAAACATTCATATCAGGTTGTCATGGTTACGACTTAGCCGGTATTGGAAATTGGCGAATCCAAGCACACAAATTTTCGGCCTTATCTGGACTCGAACTCGGGCTGATCGTAATTTATCTCCTGGTTAATTACAGGAAAAATTTTGAAACGATTAAGTAATCTTACTTATTTCTTATGTCGTTGAGCAAACCAATCGCCGAACTGACGGTCACCGAATTGACTGGTCGCCGAGTTGTACCTAAATGAAAAATTTACTAACAAAAATGACAGCTGTCCGATGAATTTCTTCGAATAATTTCTTTTTTTTCCGTCACTATAACGGGACTTTACTGCTTGGGTTCATTAAATTATCGTGAAGTTTTAATCATATAGATTGAATTTTAACTCGTCTTTGTGAAACCAAACTTAATTAATTTGGCGACAAAGAGTGCGGCCTTCAGGCCGCACAGTCTAGGTAATATGAATGTAGCACGTAAAGATTACGTTAAAATGAACCGATTAAACTAGTTTTTTTTTTGCAAATTTCGGAAATAATAAATTGTTTCGGCCTTGTCTGGAGTCGAATTTTGGCTGATCAAACCAGGGATAATAATCATAAGAGAAAATAATCATATTGATGAACAAATTCATAAATACAATGATTTTTTCATGAATATTATGAATTGTTCATCAATGTGATGAATTTTGTTCATTGGCGTAAAAATCAATTGTTTTCAATGTATTCAATGTCTGTGTCATCAAGTTAATATTTTTTTTCGATATTAATAGGTGCAGTAATGACCTTAGGGGCGGAGCCGGCCGCAGTTGACTTTTAGCCGTGAAACTGCTAATAACTTCATTTTAAATTGGATTATGTTAATTATAAGCCGAATTTTTACCCAAAAAGGGATTCCAGTCATTCTAGACTTTTGATTTTCAACTTCGGGCGGTTTCGGGGACGTTTTTATAATTTGAGTGGGTTCAAACTTTCGCGTATTTCCCATTCGGACGGCCTACAGCCAAGATATAAGTTAATTCTGACTGAATTAAAGATAGGAATACAGTTTAACGTGGAATTCGAACCACGATACAAATAATTTTGCAGTAAAATTACGATAAATTACCGCATGGTTAAATACTAAAAGTGAAAATGAGGATGATGAAGAAAAGGAAACACAACAGCAACAGCAAATTGGATATATTTATTGGAATAACCCTTTAGAATTGGTGAAAAGCTTGATAAAAAATTTGATTTTATGTTTTTCGAGTATAATAAGTTGGAGAGTTAGACTGCATTAAATTAAACAAAACTAGTTAAACACTTTGATATTAAATTTTTTTACCATTACAAAAAAAGTTAGGTATTCCGGATAATTAGAGCGCTTAATATGCTAACTTATTCAAGGGATGTAGTTAAGTTAATTAGAAGATTGAAAAAACCATGACTAATTATTATATTTTCGTTAGGTAGGTCGATAAGTTGAGAGTGAAATTTTTAATATTTTATCTCTCGCATGTAATAAATCAATTATCATTAATAACGCATTTATCATTTTTAACAAAAAACTTTATATCGTTAACATACGTAGCCCTCGAAAGTCAAAACTTAAGTCCGAGGTCAATGTAAAATTGGAAGCTCTTCCGGTTTTTTTCACTTAATCGCTCTTTTGGAATACATTGAATGATTGATTTCCAATATAATTCCTGTAGTGAAACGCTTTATGTGTATGGCGTGTTAAAATCCATTTTCGTATATTAAATGTGAACATTTCGTAGTATTGTAATTTTAATGCACCGGATCCTAATTAGATTAATTGAATTTTTCAATTACTTGCTGCGACACAAAACTGACGTTTCAATCCAATTAAAACATTTAATCAACATATTTTATGTTACTTTTGAGAGTGTCACTCCCAGATCGCCTGCATGAGTGAACCCAGCGGATGGGACATAAGAAGAAAAAAAATTCAGAGCCTGATAACTTTCTCTGAGTTATCGGCATTCAAAACTTCGTAACATCCTTATTTGTAAAACTTATTTTCATAAAAGAAATGAAAGAGAACAGCGAAACATCTTTTTCAAAGGAAACTCTTTCCAACTTGATAATGGATTCCATAAAGAAAATTGAGATATCACAAAAATTAGACAGTTTCCCAAGGTTTTTTTTTTGTACCGTGGTTCGAACTCCACGTTAAGCTGGGAAATGAAGGATTAACGTGTTAATCCGTACATTTTTTTGTCAATAAAGTCGCCAAGCACTGAAAGTGGGAAATTTTTATTTATGTGACCTTTTAGTTTAATGACCGCGGAAAGAAAAATGAGGAAAATTTAAATTTTTTATGCCGGCTTTGTTTATCAAAGGAATGGATGGGTTATAACTAGGGTGACCATATGTACTTATTTTAGTAGGACAGTACTTTCTTTTTGAATGATGTCCTAGTGTCCTTCAAAGGTTTATAAAGTACACCTAAATGTACTTTTTTCCTAAGATGCAAAAAGTCGAAAAGTAAACAACTCGATACCTCAGTTCAAAGTGTAACAAGTCCGAAATTGGTGAAAATGAGATAAGTATGGGAAATTTCACAAACAACAGTTTTCCAACAATTAGGAAAATTATGGTCAAGAACTCATAGTCTTTGTTTGATATACTCTTTGGATTATCAAATCTGTAAACAAACAAAAACTATTTTAATTTTAACGAAATAGTAAAATGTAAAAGCTGAGTTATCTCAAAACTAACTCTTTTTGAGTTGTTACACTTTGAAACTGAGGTATCGAACAGCATTTTATTTTATATTTAAATAAAAATTAAAGTTCGAACGAAACAAAATTAAATTATTCAACTGTTTTAACGGCATTGCTTCCAAAGTGCCTTGTTACCAGTAGTTTTTGAACTTTTCTTCAAACCTCGTTGACCTTGAAATGTCGTAAATTTTCGCCTGCGGCGCATTGGAGAATTCAAATCCACTATAATACATTATTGTACTCTTTTTTGTTCCGAAAATTATGGTCACCCTAGTTATAACGTTGTTAAAGCTAGAACAGTAATAAAATTAATTAAAAGTTTTCCCAAAACAAATAAATAATTCTGTTTCATCATTTTTTATATTTCCCTTTTTAAGTTTTCGGTCCGGAGATTAAAGGCGTCAAAATTATGCAATGAGAGAAATAAAATTGGGAAAGTATGTATGCCGGTTGATAGGAAACGGATTTGCTCCCCAGAAAACTGGGCTGGTTATTTGGACAAATCAATTTTTGCTTCAGATATTGACGTAATTACACATGCGGAATATGCGGTCCACGATCTAAATAATAAAATTTTGAAACGTAAAAACTAAAATACGAGTTGGTATCATAGAAACCATCTGCTGTAATAATGAACTCTTGCAAAGTTGCAACTTTTGATGGATGAGGTTCACGTGTTAAACCAAATTCGGATTATTTAACATTAAAGAGCTGAACACGAAACGATTTTCATTCTAGTGGAAATTTTGGAACTTCAAAGCTAAAATTATATTTCAAACGATGTTTTTACAAAATAAATTTGTGTTTGCATGAGTGCGTACACTTGTTCTAATGGGCGGAGCCGGCCGCAGTTGTCTTCTAGAAGTGCGACAGTTTTGTTTTATTCACGTGAACTAATTTAATGTAAATTGGTAGTTCAAATAAATCGGGAAATTCCTTTTCCGTTTATTCGCACGAAATCTAATGCATTTTAAAAGCTTTCGAAGTTTTTCATGAAAAGAGACTATTTCTTTTTTCTATGCAAGTTCAACAATGTTTTGTTAAAACATGCTAAATCCGTCTAAGTGTGTGCATGTTTTCAATGTTGCAGGAGGAAAACTCAAAACTTTAACGTGGAGTGTACTTATAGACGATGGCCTGCAGCATTCGGTTAGAAAAACTAGAATTTTGATTTAAAATTACTACAAAACATACATAACCTGACAATTATTCACACGTAACGCCATCTGTTAGTCAAAATTACCAATTACATAACACATATTTTTAATCACGCACATTTACAGTAAATAGCTGATGTAGATAGAGAATAGCGATTTTTATTATTACATCAAAATTTGAGGAACACAGATGTGACAAACCATTCAATATTTACATGTAATAAAAGTCGCGTTCAAGAAATTTGAATATTTTAGTGTCGTCAACTATTGTTTTTTTACAGGCGCGCAGTGGAAGCGCTAGTAGCTATAGAAGTCTAAGTCAGGTAACACACTATTAGCAAAACAGTTTTCATTTTATACAAAATAGATATTATCCTTAGAACATTTTTGCATTACAATAGCTACTTAGAGTTTTTTGACTGCGTAGAAAATCGTTGGTAGTCTTAGGTGAGCACCGATTTAGATTTTTTCGAATTTTAATAAAGCAAGTTGGATGGTTCAATACGATCGCTCTGTATTTTGAACCACCCAGCAAGATTTACTATTTTCTATCCTAAGCATGAGTAGATGACGTAGTTTCTTATTTGCTCCGAGCAAGTTCCGTTTAAATTAATTTTAAAACAAACATTTTTGTTCCCGATGAAAGTTTTCGTAAACCGCTTATTTGAAAACCAAATCGGTTTAGCATCCCCAGATCCCGACGCTTTTAATGGATTTTTTAATTACGCAATGCGATTCGGATATATCGACATACGAAAGTTTTTTTTATACATCAAAATGTTTTTATTTAAATTAAACTGTTGTGGTTAAGTATCAGTTGGGGTGGCCGGATATTTTTTTAAATCTGCGAGTGCTTTCCAATTGTGGTCGTTTGATTTTTTTTGAAAAAAAAAAAAATTACAGTAAATGTTATGTAAATTTACATAAGCACAATAAATTTAGTATTATTCTGCAAATTTTACATTATAATACCTAATTTTTGTTAATAAATATTTTATGCTGGATGAATCAACATTTTCATTATTTTTGCATAAAATTTTGAGTGCTTGTAATCCACGCACTTACCAATCGAGGATTGTGCAAATGTTCACATTATGCAAATATCTACGAGTAATTTCAAAATTTTACTAATGCTGAGCCTTATTTTACTTTGGGGATGTATTAATTTCAATTATACCTTTAGGTTTATTTATTTACACTCGTAAACAAGTTACGCTTTACTAAAATTAAGTTGTTACTGCGTTGGATTTTATATTGAGGTTTTATGTTAATTTTAAGCTGTTTTGCCAAGGAAAACCATATTTCAGGGCGTTTTCCTCATGCGTTTGATGTGTTTTCTGGCTGTAAATAAAATAAGTGCTAATAATATACAGCATGGACCTAATTTTTTTACCTCATTTAACTAAATTGATAAAATCTGGCTGGAACATTGTGTTAAATAAAAATCAAAATCAAAATATTTGCTATAATCCAATATTTGTGTGAAATTCATGAAACACTCAAAATTATTCCAGTTAAAATTATTAGGCAACAGTTCCAAAAGTAAATCTTTTCGTTGATAGATTTTTGGTTTTAACAAATAATTTTATTATACTGCAGTTACTGGAATGTATTTCATAGACTGATTGATGTACTGGAGGGTATTCCAGCCCCCCGGTTTCAGAAAGCGAAAGTTTTCTGTATAAATATTTTAAGATTCCATTATTTTTTACAAATCATTTTTTTTATCACAGTTACTGGGATACTGGAAGGTATTTTATATCACGATTTATGTACTGGAAGGTATTACAGGTATTATTACCCCCTCCTAGATCCTCCAGTTCCAGTACCCGAAGGTTTTTAAATAAATATTTTAAGATTAACTTTTACAAATTATTTTTCTTTACCACAGTTACTAAGATATTGGAAAATATTTTTAATATACCAATTTATGTACTGCAATGTATTCCATCCCCGCCCCAGCAGAGCCTCCTGATTGATGTACTGGAGGGTATTCCATACCCCCCAGACCCCCCGGTTTCAGAAACCGATAGTTTTATATTATATAAGTAAATATTTTAAGATTATTTTTTTTACCACAGTTACTACGATACTGGAAAGTATTTAATATACCGATTTATGTACTGGAAAGTATTCCATAAACCTCCCCCCCCCCAAATCACCCAATTTCAGAATCTGAGGAATTTATATTTAAATATTTTAATATTCCGTATTTTCTTATAAATAATTTTGTGTACAAAGTCGAGAAGAAGAGATTCACAAGAGTATTATAAATGTATAATGCATTCAGAATTTCTCTTTTAAACACTATTTTTGGTGTACTGGAGAGACTGGAGGGTATTCCATACCCCCCAGACCCCCCGGTTTGAAAAGTCGGAGGTTTGCCTGGATCTTCTGCGATTAACTGTATTAAATAGAAATCTTTCACTATTTGGAACAAATAAAACTATCTGAAGTAAGTAAATCTAGTAAGGAAATTAAAGAAGATATCTATCCTTCCTGCCCCCCCCCCCCCCGGGCTGTTATATACTGTCTCGTTATATAGATTAATTTCTCCTGAAGAGTGAAGGATTTCTATTTAATAACGTCAATCACGTTATACCCCCCGGTATACACCAAGAAAAGCGTTAAAAAATTTTTAATGCAACCATTCAGCTGTTCGGAAAATGACATAGTATTCATGCGAAGTCGAGAAAAAGTTTGCATTATGAATTTTCTTTTAAAACACACTTTTTGGTGTACTGGAGGGTATTTCATACCCCCCAGACCCCCCGATTTCAGATACCGGAAGTTTTATATAAAATTATTTCAAGATTTCGTTATTTTTTACAAATCATTTTTTTACCCCCTCCCCCCCTTCGCAGACCCCCGGTTTAGGGAACCGAAGGTTTTTGTATATAAATACTTTAATATTCCGTTATTATTAATAAATAATTTTTTATCGCAGTTACTTGAATTTTGGAAAGTATGCCATACACTGATTGATATACTGGAGGGTATTCCATACCCCCCTCCCTCCAGATCTCCCGCTTTCAAAAACCGAAGGATTTATATAAGTTTATTAATTTATAAATATTTTACTATACCGTAATTTTGCACAAATAATTTTTATTAACAGTTACCAGGATACTGTAAAGTATTCCATACATTTATTCAATTCTTCGAATTTAAATCCTTAATTACGTAAGTCCGTACAATTTTTGAGTTGCTGGAAGATATTTCAGACCCCTATTCTTTTGTCAAGAAGTGAAAAGTTCCTATTTAATGAAACTTATAGCGGAACATTCATGCAAACTTTTTGTTTTTCAAACCGGGGGGTCTGGGGGGTATGGAATACCCTCCAGTACATCAAGAACTGTGTTAACTAAAACACCAACCTGCATATCAATGTGTTCAACAATTTTATAAGCATGCACAATAGGGATTAAACACGGTTAACAACAATCACTCCATCGTTAGTGAGCCTGCTAACACCCAGAGATGCGCCGCCTCCTCTACTTAAAGAAGAGGCGGTTACAATTTCAGGAAATTCTATAACTTTGTTTCGTTTATACTGCATTGCACATATTGGTTTAAATTGATAAACTATGCTGTTAGTAAGCAATAGTAATTTCTGGATTTGTTATTTATTATCCAAGTTCCAATGCTAACTTTATTAATTTCGCTAAATTTAAGTTGCAACTTCTGCAAACATTTTCCAATTTGGTTCGTACTCAATACAAAATTAATAAGATTCCAATTGGAAGTCGTTTGAACAACTTAAGGAACAAAATTAACATACCTTCTTGTTCTGCAATACAACGAACTGTTTTATGCTCCGCACCAAAAGTGTCACTACCAATTTTATCAGTTAATTTAATTTTGTTACAAAATTTATTTTTTATTTCTGTAAACTGAAGATGAGATTAATTTCCTCCATGTTCGTATATTACCCTCGGGTGTTTTTAATGGCTTTGTATTGTAATATAAGAGGCTTAGTGTTCGAAATTGTCGTTTGTAGTTTGATTAAATATTTAATATCGAATTCAGAACCAAATAATATGAGTGATAATAAATCAATAGTCGTTACGGTTCATGCATAATTAAGTAATTTGGCCATTACTAACGACTATATCATTTCAGATAATTAAGTGAAATAGATACCTACTCGGCCCTAAATTAAACTCAAATAAAAAAAAAATTCGATTGATTGGAAATTAATTTTACAAAGATGTTTTGGGGAAAATTAAAATACGTAGCACGGGAAACATATAATCGAAGAATATTAAGCTGATTAAGTTGAAGGAATTACTTCGAAATTGCTTTTTTTTGGTCTCGTGTTTTTCCACTGAGACTTGGGCACATAACCTGTTATTATTTGGAGTTCTACTTTAGAACAAATTAAAAAAAAAATTGGGTTGAGAGGAAAAACCTCTTAAAATTTTTAAAATTTGGGGTGTGGAAACCAGTGCTGCAGCAGCAATGGGGTGAAACTGCAATAAATCTATGGTGTGACTGTAAAAAGTGTCTTTTATGGCATTTATTTACATGTTTTACATTAACCCCAAATTTCTTGTTTTACAAACTACAAGAAGATATAAAATATTATATAAAGTTACTAATAATAAAAGTTCTTATTTAATTAAATATTTACAAATCAAGGCATAATAGTTTGATGAAAGTGTAGTCGTTAGCGTGTGTCTTCCTTTTCTACCGTCATCATAGCCATAAATTCTGAAAAACAACCAATAAAATAGAATATTCAAAATTAAAATAATAAAAACAAGAAGAAGGTTAAGCGAAACGTCTCGTTAATAGAGGCCTTCCTTTCAGAAATTGTTAGTATTCGACTGAATTTGTAATATTTCCAGTCTGACATTTTAGTACTCACACAAAAGAAAATTTTGAATTATGATTAAACGATATCTTTGTTTATTTATGTTCGCCCGGTTTGACCTATATACATTTCATTACGACCGAAAGTAACTCAATCAATTGCTAGGGTTTTCTAAACAACATAATGGACATTGGAAAACTTTGTATTTCTACTGAACTTTTCACAATATCTTTTCCTAATCAAAACAATTTTTTAATAAGATTTACTAAGAGAAAATTCATGCATAAAATCGTCGATTTCTTCCTTATTCTCCCGTCATCATTTCCATAAATTCTGAAAAATAATTAATTTCGTTTAAAAGGATATTTTGAAATATATTTCGTTTTAATCCCGTTTTCTGTGTATTGTTTTGATTAATGTAAAAAGCTTAGTGTTAATCCACTGTGAGTAACGGGTGTTTCATTTAATGGGGGCTTTACACTCCTATTTCCTTGGTTAGATGGTCAGTGGTCAGCAAAATAAAATCCAGATTAATGTCACCAAAACATGTGTTAAGCATAAATTGCGGTGTTATTTTGTGCAAGTTGCTATAAGATAACGCGCACACTGCCCAGTGTGTAGCGAGCTTTATTTTAATTTAAAAGCTACGGTTCTGCGTTTTCGAATTCAAGTCAAATTTCGCACGCCTCGTGCTTTACGAATTTCGAGATTTATTGCAGTATATTATTTATTGCAACTTTGTCTTCAGAACAGCCACAAAACAGTCTTAAAGATTTATGGCTTTTCATAGCATTTAGATTAAAACGTGATTTCTGTACGATAGGTGTTTAACGCGCCCCCAGCTTAAGGGGCGGAATTTTCTAAACTGGAGCATTTGTGGGGTTTGTTTGTTTCCACGTATTTAATTTAAATTGTTTACCTTCAAAGTCAACAGTTCCTGATGAGTCTGTATCGATCTCCGCAATCATTTCATCAAGTTGGTCACTGGTGAGTTGATCATCTAATGCAGCTAGAATTTCTCGTAAACTCGACGTTGGAATATAACCATTGCCTGTTAAAATTAAAAATTTCCTTCCAAAAATTCTCACATCCTAACCTAGCCTAACTTATTTTGACCTAACCTAACCTAACTTACCCTCTTTTATGCAAAATACGGGGAAGCCACAGTCGTAAATTAAACGCGTTCGTCCGGAAGTTATCCCATCCTAACCTAGCCTAACTTATCTTGACCTAAGCTCATTTTAACTTTTTTAAGGAAAGTTAGTCCGGTAAATTACTTCGTAAGCCTCCCAAATCTATCGACTGGTATTTGGAATTCCGTTTACGGGATTCCCATAATAGTTTATTTATCAGGATTAGTTGCCCGGCTTACGATTAACTTTTTATAAAGCGGTACCGTCATGTAGCGGAATGGTTTCCCACTGACAGTTAATGCATATAAATTTGTAGGCGAAAAAAGCTTATAATGGGGAGGATAGCACGTAAGCCTGACCCCGAGTTTAAAATATTACCTGTTGGGCTCTAAGGCCCAGACGAAGGGCAATCGTTTGATTTATGTTTTATTTATTAATGTTATTGGATGTTCTTGCCTGGGGGGTATTCCATACCCCCCAGACCCCCCGGTCAAAGATCGGGTTTTGTTCTTATTGAGCTACTGTTTGCTGATTCTTCTTGTTTTGCCTATTTAACCTAGCTGACCTCTTGCGATCTATGCATCTAGCAAGAAAAAATTACTCGAGTGCTTGCGCTCTCAAATAATTTATAATGTTGGAAATTCGAACGTTGGCAGCTGTTAAAGTTGTTTGGCCCCCATCTCATGTAATATATCAGGTATTGCTACTGTAGCTTCCCGTCGTAAATCATGAAGATGCTTATCGCAACTTAACCTAACTTTAACCTGCCCTATAGATACCTGTCTATAGTAGAACATGAAACTTAGTTTCGGTTGGCGCTTAAGTTTTTGTATCAGAAAGTAATAAATTACGTTGTCGAAACCTTTAAACTAAATAAAGCAGTACAAAATTACCATCTCTGGGAGAACTGCACTCAATTATCCCTTAACGAATAGTTTAACTTTGCATTAATTTAAACGACAAGGAAATAGCGCCTTATTAACTTTGTTACAAAAACTTTTACAAGCGCTTCCTTAAATCGATTATAAGCTAAGTTTTCCTTGGTAAAGTAATACTAACGGAATTAAGCTCGCGGTAATAAACAAAAACCGTTGCAATACATACCACCTTTGTCGTAAAGTCTAAAAGCTTCTTTAAGTTCTTTCTGCAAAGCCTCATCGTCTTCGCTTTCCAAGTAAGGCACACAGACTCGACAAAAGGATTCTAAATTTATATGGCCCGATCCTGAAATTAAAAATTTACTTGTACTTCATCTACATTTTATTTTTCGAGCCCCGCGTTGGGACGCGCCAAATTAAAGTTGTACAATTTGTTTCGATTACTTCAGCAATATTTTGCATATTATTGAAGTGCCATTACGAACACGAGCACTAAAATTAACTTAATTTACATTTAATTACAAACGTAATGGAGTACTTAATTTCGTTGTAAAACCCCATACATGACAATTAAACACGCCATCCTAGGCAACTAATGATTATTTAGGGAGCTGAACATGCCCCTGGATAAAAATATTTTGATGTCAAAGAACTGCCGCAAAAATTACCAACCGTGACCCATTTTTCAAGGTTAAGTTTAAATTTCTTGCGTTTATTTTCGGGAACAGCTTTTCATTACTTTTTTTGTATCGCATGATGCTGAGGAAATTCCTTGGGGTGCTCGAAAATCTCAGAAACTAGGAATCGAAATGTTTCATTAAAACACAACGCTTCAAAAAGTATGCGGGTGTTGAAAAATGCGGCTCCATCATAAATGTCGTCGCGTAATCCCTGGGAATTTATAGATTTATTTTGAGTTATAAATAAAACTTTTAGCCAAAAATTTGCGAACTACAAAAAAAACGAAAGGAGTATTCGACTCAGCGTTTTCATTTTTTCTCAGGAGAAAATTTTGGTTTAGTCATATCAGAGCGATTCCAGGCTGCCGATACAGGATATAGGAAGGACGAATTGCGGTTTGGGTAATTGGACAAGTGCACTTTTGCTCTTTTACTCCAAAAATGCTTACGTTCTGTTTTCTGAATTAGATCGATGAAAAACGTATTAAATAAAAGTGCCGGGTAGTAATTTAAGTAAATTGTGGAAAATTGATATTTATCTTACTTTTCATTTAGAAAAGTGCTGAAAAAACGTAAAGAAAAGTTGTTCAGAAAATTAAATTGGTAGAACATTACAATTTTATGAACTCAACATTCAAGGATTCAAGTGCTGCTTTTCCATTGAATGCTGTTTACGGTGAAAAATTACGAAACCCTGACATATTTAAATTTTCAAAAATCTTATCTGGTTTGGTTATTATAAAGAAATCAATTTTTATTAGGTATCTTGTCAGGAGCAGATCATATAAATGAAACAATTTGTCGGTTGGAAAATTTTCCTGGCATTTCCGTACATTCAGGCAGTTCGTTTTCCTGAAAGCAGTGATGCATGGCATAACGAAACTCATTATCAGCATCAGCAGCATTTTGTATAATAGCATTGTTTAGTTTGATTGGACGCTTTGTCGGGCGTTACAAACTTCATTAGATTTTCAATATCATTAAATTATCTTACAATTTTTTACGTTCCTACCCGCTTACAAACAAATCCCTTTAAATGAGCTTTTTTGTAAATTTTTCACGAAAAATAAAATCCGAATAATTGGCTTAATTAATGTTGGAGATTTTCCGAAATCTACTGCGATTAACTGGCGTCATCTTAAAATATTCTAAAAACTTAGCGACTTTATCGTTTTCATGATAAATGTTAGCAACTTCTCACACTTTGTTGCACACAGGATGTTGTCACCGCAGGACAACCACTTTCGCAAATAAAGAAATTTCCAACTTGAGTTTTCTAATGACTACATTTCCAAGCCAAGCACATAAATTTAATTCTGAGTTTGTAAACACAATGCAGATTTGAACAGAAATAATTTGAATAAAAATTGGGTAGTGAAGTGGCTAAATTTTAAATTTACATCACTTTCCGCACTAGTGCATTTACTAAAAGCGTCTCAGTATGTAACTCAAATCAGTGCAGAAAATGAGCTATTACTTAACGGTAGGAAATAAAAAATACCCTATTTTGGGTATACCCCGTCCCCACACCCGGTGTGTACTGACGCTACATTCGAATTATTGCAGGATTTTTTACTGGCGCCCTCAATTTACATGCATTCGATTTAAATATTCCTTTTTTGGGATTTCAAACTCTATTTCTACCGCAGATTTAGATGAGCAATGTTTGTGTAGTGTACTGGAGGGTATTCCATACCCCCCAGACCCCCCGGTTTGAAAGATTCAATCTTATATTCATGACTCGTCATTGATTTTGTTAATCAAGATCCATTTCCTCTTTAAAAATAATTACATTTACATGTAGGGGCAGACCGGGAGGTTTGGGAGGTATTAATACATCTGAACACTACAGTACTACCTTTTAAATTGGGTAGTGAAGTGGCTTCTGTATTTATTTTGTATCAGTATCAGTGTTGAAAATACAACCCTAGTGAATACAATAGTGCGGAAAGTGTTTCATTATGTAACTCAAATTAGTGTAGAAAATGAGCTATTGCTTAACGGTAGGAAATAAAAAATACCCTATTTCCTGGAGTTAAAATTCGATCCAGAGATCTCGATTGAAAAATTGCTACTTTTTCTTTGTCGACAAAAGCAGTTTTAAACCTATTTTAACTCTCTGGGTATACCCCCCCTCCATATCCGGTGCGTATTAGCGCACGTATACATCTATTTCTTCTGATAGAGTGAAATGTTTCTGTTTAATACAATAAGCTATAAAAGATATACAAACAAACCTTCGGTTTCAAACCGGGGGGTCTGGGGGGTATGGAATACCCTCCAGTGCACCTTAGAAATTGTGTTCATAAGAGATAGTTATTTAAGTTGCTAGAAATGTAAGTAAGCTATTAACATTAAATAAAGGCTTCCGAGAGCGTTAATAATCCATACATGCTCAAAACATGACAATTTGATATTTATCGTCAGAATGAGATTTTTTCCCGGTGCTTCTAATTTACATTCGCTCGATTTAAATATTCCTCTCTTGAAATTACAAACTCTGCTTTTACTGCAGATTCAGATGAACAATGTTTGTGTAGTGTACTGGAGGGTATTCCATACCCCCCAGACCCCCCGGTTTAAAATACCTAACGCTTATATTCATGATTCCTCGTTGACTTTGCTAAATAGGATCCAATTCTTTGATCCTACTGCTTGTCTGCATGTTCTATATAATTACATTTTATAATTAACAGGAAGCTCACAGTCTATGAAAAAGTTGTCAAGTACGCACGAGGGGGGGGGTCTATTTAACCTTTCAAATTTTAAACTTCTTCATTTATTTCGTACCAATATCAGTGTTGAAAATTCATCACTTTGCGCACTACTGCATTTACTAGGGAAAGTGGTTCATTATGTAACTCAAATCAGTGCAGAAATTCAGCTATTACTTAACGGCAGGTAATAAAAAATACTCTATTCTTCTAGAGTTAACATCTGATTCAGAATTCCATTGATAAATTACTACTTTTTGTTGGTCGACAGAAACAGTTTCTAACCTATTTTAACTCTCTGGGTATACCCCCCAGACCAGGTGCGTACTTACGTTTTATATACATGTATTTCTTCTGACAGAGTGAAATGTTTCTGTTTAATAGAATACACTACAAAGGAAATATATACAAACATTCAAACTCTGCTTCTACCACAGATTAAGATGAACAATATTTGTGTAGTTTATTTTATTAAACTGGACGCTGTCAGTCTATGTGAAAGTTGGTGCAGTACGCACTAGCGGGGGGGGGGGGGCTGTTTAACTTTTTAAATTGGGTAGTGAAATGGTCAAATTTTAAACTTTTTCTTGTGTAACTCAAATCAGTATAGATCTCGATTGAGTAATTGCTACGTTTTGTTGGCCAATAAAAATAGTTTTTAACTTATTAACTCTCTGGGTATACCTCCCAGACCGGGTTTTACTGGCATTAGATATACATATTATGTATTTCTTTTGAAAGAATGGAAGGTTTCCTTCTGATAAAATAAACTACAAAAAAATATACATAAAGACTTTCGGTTTCAAACCAAGGGGTCTGGGGGTTATGGAATACCCTCCAGTGCACTTCTGCAATTGTGTTCAAGAGAGATAGTTATTTAAGTTGCTAGGTATGTAAGTGAGGTATTAACAAAAAATGAAGACTTCAAAATAGGAGAAGTTGATATTTTTTATCGCCAGAATTCGAATGTCGAAAAACTCTGCTTCTACGCAGATTCAGATCAACAATGTTTGTGTGCTGTACTGGAGGGTATTCCATACCCCCCAGACCCCCCGGTTTGAAATACCATACTCTTATATTCATGATTCTTCATTGATTTTGTTAAACAACATCCAATCCCCGCTTTTAAAGCAAATAATTTATATGTAACAGCTGTATAGACTATAGACCGGGAGGTTTGGGAGGTATTAAATACACATCAGCACTACAGTATTCGTACATGGGCTTACGAAATCGACAATTTGTCTGCATGTTCCATAAAATTTCATTTTATTAAACTGGAAGCTGTCAGTCTATGAGATATTTGTTGTAATACGCCGGGGGGGGGGGGGGGGCGTCTATTATATCTTTTAAGGTCTAAAATACACTATTTTTCACGAATTTAATTATTTTACAGTTACAAATTGGATTATTTGAATTATTAATAATTAAAATTTATTTAGTTTGGTGGCCGTTGCGCCGTTATCCTGCCCTCAGGTCAGATTTTAATTTGACATCTTTCGCAACTTAATCGCTTATTTAATCTATTTTTTAACCTGTCGTCTAATATTGAATTAAAATTAAATTAAATTTGTTTGCAAAAATGATATTATTGAGTAATGTGCGTTGAAACAAACTCCATGTTACAGTTTTCACACTGCTTTTCTTTAAATTGATTAAATAGTTAACCAATACTCAAACTAAGAATGGAAATTTTGAATACTCAACTTCCCAGCCTTGCATAGCTGAAACATGGTTCTCAAGCATAAAAAAAATAAAATTCATATCGCCGCTTGGCAAATAGAACTGGCAGTTCTAATAATTAATCTTGACACCATAATACATAAAAAGGCGAGTCCGCTCCTATTTTTCATAATTAATTGCTGCACGAAGTTTCCCATAAGGTTAAGCATCTTTTTTAAACTTATAATCAATAACAGAACAAATCATACATATAAGCCAATAGGTTTAATGCAAATATTTCCAATTTAAACTGAGAGTCTTGCGTAATATTTAGGACGATTATCGATTGATTCGCGTGACATTCGGTAGTCACGCAATTAAAATTTACTTAAGCTGAGGTATGAAACGCTCCCTAATGGGTGGATTCTTTCATTTGTCAATTTGCTGTCTCGTTATACAAAAATACTGTAAATCAAGCAGATAACAACCTCGGTGTTACCTGTCCCACCTTGCCCCGCTTTACCGCACTAATCAAGCTTTCTTCTTTGCACGTTAAACTGCAAATTTTTGCCGTTTCGTGATTATAATTTAAAAAAAGCCGGCTAATAAAGCACTGCGAGTTACATGGAGCTTTTATGTTAACCAAATAAGAAAAAGCTGTCACGAACGAAAAAGTTTGAAAAGGTAATTAATAAACAAACGTAAAAGCCATAATCGGTTTTGCCTAGTTTTAAGCGAATTTAATTTCTCAACTATTTTTCCAACCGTAAAGCAACAAATTTCCATTAATCCTTAGTTATGCACGGAAAATTATGGAAGCCCATTGTGGTCGTTTCCACAAAGCCGAATGCTCGTGTGCTGTGAGCTATTTTCGAAAAATAGCCAACATTTTTATAAATTACACATAAATTAAAAGCGTCTCTTTTAATAATCCATTCAAAAAAATTTAAATTTTAAAATGAAAACATAAAAAGCTGTCTAAAATATAAAATAGCAGTGTCAACAGAAGTTGGCAGCGTCATTTTTTTGCGCGAATAACATCATATATTTTTTCTGCATAGTCAAATTACCTTCTGTGTCTTCATTTTGTAGTTGAATGTCTAATTCTTTTTCGTCATAGGAAACTCCAAGCGTCCGCAGGATCGTCTTCACCCTGTCCCTCTCGATAACGCCCTTTTTATTTAAATCGAACATGGTAAACGCCTTCCTCAGCACTGAAAAATTTTCAAAATTAATTTTTTCGTTTACACCTTGAATTTCGAGTTTATTCCTAAATTTATTTTTAAACGTCGCATCGCCAGGTTTGACATATTTATACGTGTATCTTATTCTTTTGGCACCAAAATATGATATTTATTGTGATCCCACCTTTTAGGAATAATTTATTGAAAGAGGTACTTAATCACCAAATCGATGCTTGCCAAATTAAAATAATGTAACTGATATTCAGGATATTACCGCTCTTAATTGCGTTTTATTAAAAAAACGTTAAAATAACGTAAAAATAATTTTCAGCATTTCTGAACTTGGGAAAATTCTCAAGTTTATAAATGTAACACTTTCATTATAAATAAATTGTTTGGCATTTATTTTTAAGACTTTAAACATTTTATTGTTGTGGACATTCATGTTTCTCAAAAATAACTTGGTTAGGTTCAATGAATCGACCTTTTAATAGAATTAATTTAACTGCAGCGCTGCGTTTCATTATAAAACTTTTTTTTTTGGTACCTTGAATTGTGGACTCACGACCCTCGTTTACCGCAAGTCTTCGATTTTACTGCAATTAAGGACGTCGGGAGTTAAAAGGTAGACCGCTTGAAATAATGAAAATAAATATTCAATTTAGTCAGCAATGCGAAAAGCAGACGAATAGCACTGGAGGAAATCAATAACGGCATTGATGAATGAATTGAAAGGAATTTTCAATATAAAGTGCAACCAACTTGCAAAACAAAAATAAAAGATTCTTCACCATCCAGAGATGTACGCCGCATTGGAAGTGAGCGGCTGGGTCGGTAAATATTTAAAGCATCGCCCAAGGAAAAATAAACACAATGAGCACTCGAAAAAAGATAAATCCTACAGAAAGTATACCGCTTAACCACAAACCTTAAAAGCAAAAAAAAACTTTTTAACGAGAAACAAAACTCCAGTCTGTTCTACGTCAATGTTTTTTTCTGAATTTTTGGAATTAGCAAGAATTTACTGTCGAGCACCGGATTAATGAAAATACCGCATGAGTGGTTTAACAATTTTTAGTTCTGAGTAGAAAACTTTAAAAATAAAAGTTGAGCAGTTTATAAAGGAAATAAAATTTATAAACCAACGCTCAAGCAAACTGGAAACTATAACTTACAGATCAGTTATTTTTCAAAAAAATTAAAAATAAATTATAACAAACCTGATACTTCTTTCACAACGCATGTCCAAGCTATAGCAGATATGCAATCCACGAGTCCACTAACAGGGGCCTGCTTTTCGATTAAACCATTCAACTAAAAATTAGTTCAAGTAAAAATAGCGTGGATGACCTGACCCCCTTTTGTTGTTATAAAATTGCCAAATATAAAATTACGTAAATATGTATATTGTAGTTTCCTTAAATAAACCTAAATATTCTAATTTAATATTTATATTCAGAAAGGTCAAGTTCAGCTTTAATCGACATACAAAAAAGTCTGAATTCCCAGAGGTCATCAGCCTAGATAAATACAAATTCTTTAACCTCAAGGCATAAAATTTATACTGCAACAGTGTCGTAACCCCCCCCCCCCCCTAGAAACATTGATTACTTACGACTCCTCTTCCTGTTCAATTGTTACCAAGTTCCCACTTTAAGACCCGTGCTGCCCCTCCCGGGTTATTTTATACGAAACTGGGGGAATTCCACAACCCTCAGATCCCGAAAAACTTGCATACATTGAATTTAGATTTCTTGGAATTTCGTTGAAAAATTAAATCACATTTACTAAATCAGCCATCTAATTTTCGTGCAGACTCTCAGAACTGTGGTGTAAAATATACAAAGTTAGCTGATATGACAAAATATGGCTAAAATTGTCGATAATTAATAAATTAGCTGCTTAAAGAATATAACAAGTCGTAATTTTCGAGAAAATTCGAATTTTCTTGCGTGCTGCGGGCGGATAAAATTAAAAAAATAATATTTTACATACAAAATTTCTATATTTACGTACATACCTAGCATTATTCATAGATTTCGTTTAATTTGTTACTAACACGCTATTTTCATAAGCGTGAAAAGCGGAAAATGTGTTTCTAGAAACGCAATAACTTGATTGGAATTCAAAGCTCACGTTTCACCTCTGATTTAGTTCAAGGATTAAAAATTTTAACGCGACAATGATGATAATGATTTGTTTTTGTCCTTTTAATTTTTGCGCAATATTTTTCGAAATCAGCGAGATTTTTAAAAATATTCCGCCAGGGTAAGATAATACTATTTTTTATACGTTTGCGTTAAATTACTGAACTTAATTTACGGCAATTTTTTCACAAAGGATAACGCGAGAGCAATAATTTAAAAAAATGTGACAAAAACATTATTTTGCAAGTTGTTCAATTTTTCCACGTGAATATTTTATTATTTTGTACTGAAATAACATTATATTAGACGTCGGACGTCGAGTTGAACATATTTTTTGCGGAAAACTATTTCGAGTGAAAAAGGAATCAAACATCCTAAAATAGAAGATGTAGCGCCGGTGAATTAATTAATTTTTATATAGGCCAATGTGAACGACAATTTTGTAACGCACTTTGGGGCTAATTTTACATTTTAATGTACATGCGTTCGCGTAGACGCCGATGAAAAATTTGATTTTAACACAACCAGGTTTTTTTTGAATTGTTGAGTGAGATTATAAATTTTAATATCTAAATTTATCACCTGAAATATCACAAAAACATGTAAGAATTTGTGGAACGCAAGGTAATCTCTCTGTCACCAGAAAATTATGATATCTTATTTTATTTTGTTTAAAAATATCCCTGTTAACATTTCGCTTTTCTTCTTTGTATCCATGCGACGTCAGTCTTAATTATTCAGCAACGTCTCAATCTTAATTTTCATATTTTCCAATTTTAAGTAATTATACCAAATATTAAGCATTTCAGGATGAGTCGAAGTCCGATATTGACCGGAAGGCTAAGGGGGGGGGGGATTTAATTTATTGTTACTCTTTGATTATTTTACTTTGGTTGAAGTAGAACCGGTTGACCACTGCTCTAGGTATTTTTCTAGTAACTCGACTTACCAGGTTCTTCGATTGGATTATATTGTATCCGACGTCAGCCTCCTTGTTCAAATGTCAGTGTCACTGGTCCTCACATTATTTCAATGTGAATAATTCAGGATTTTCTACCTGTCGTCCCAAGATTGAATTGTTCCTGACCTGAGTGTTTTCGTCGGGCATTCATTTCCTGGTTAAACTGCCCCTTGAGTTGAATTTAATATCCGGCGTTTCGCTTTGGAGTGGAAGTTTCCAAGTTAATTTGTCTCTGTTTTGGAATTTAATGTTTAATGTTTCTATTTTGAATTTCGTGACCGGCGTCCCATGGTTTAAATATTTCTAATTGCGAATTTCGTACTCAATATCCCAGTGGTAAGTATTCAGTACAATTAGAGACCTACTAGGGGGTCTTTCATACCCCCCAGACCCCCCAGTGCGTATACCGGCGCTACATATGGATGTATTGCTTTTGGTAGAGTGAAAGGTTTCCTTCTAATAAAAGAAACAGGAAAAGGTATACACACAAACCGTTGGTTTCAAACCGGGGGGTCTGGGGGGTATGGAATACCCCCCAGTATACAACAGAAACTGTATTCAATTAAATATGTTGGATCTGAAGCTTCGATAAATGCAGAGTTTCAAAATCAATAAGGTGTGTACTGGGGGGTATTAAGCTAATGGCTGTTGGTTTATCACAGTTCAAATACCACGGTTTCCCGCTTTTCAATCGGTCGGTGTAGGTTTTAAGCCATATTGGTGGTATATTGCTTTAAATATTCATTTAAAACAAATCTATCTAACCTATCTTTAAACCGGGAGGTCTGGAGGGTATGGAATACCCCCCAGTATACCTCTGTAATTGTGTTCAATTAAACATGCTGTATCTGAAGCCCTGATAGATGCAGAGTTTCAAAATCACTATGGTGTACTGAGGGGTATTCCATACCCCCCAGACCCCCCGGTTTGAAGTTCAAGGCTTTTTATATATCACAGTTTAAATACCACGGTCTCCCGCTTCTCGATCAAAAAAAAAAAAAAATTCATGGTTTTTGAGCCGATGAACAGAATTGATCATATTGATGAACTAATTCGTAAATACAATGGTTTTTTCCATCAATATGATGAATTTTGTTCATCGGAGCAAAAATTATGAATTGTTCATCAACTATGATGTTTTTCGGTGAAGCTTGCGATTGGTTTATTTAAATTACTAACCTGAAAAATTTAGAAGCTACGGGAAAACGACGCCTCAGTGCGGCCTTCAGGCCGCACAACCTGGTCAATGTATGCTTTAATTTTTTATAATTAAAATAAAATTCATGAAATTAACCACCTTTCGTTTTTTTCTTCTCTGGGCTTATGAGATAGTAAAATACTCCGTATTTCTCATGATTTCGCAGTGTTTGAAGTGAATTATGAAGAAACAAATGATAAAAACAAGAGCATTACACACCGTTGGTCCGATAGCAAATAAAAGTCGGCTACACTGAAAAGCATGGTTCATCACTTTTATGAGAAATTCATTGTTTTTGAGCCGATGAACAGAATTAATCATACTGACGAACAAATTCGTAAATACAATGTTTTCTTGGTTTTCTTCATCAATATGATAAATTTTGTTCATCGGCATAAAAATTATACATTTTTCATCATTTCGGCGATTCCAGTTCGGCACCGTCATTTCGGCGACTCTGTTTCGGCGACAGTCAATTCGGCGACCCGATATTCGGCTATGATAGTTTCGGCGATTCCAATTCGGCACCGGTAGTTCGGCGATTCCGATTCGGCGACAGTAAATTCGGCTACGTCGATTCGGCGACGGAGGATATACTTTTGGTTTATTCAATTCTAAATTTAAAATTTAAATGTATAAAAAAAACTTTAGTACGGACGAATATGGCTTTTACCTCCTTTAAGTAGATCCCTTTTTTGTTATTTGCTGCTTTTCAATAATACTGATTGTATTAATCTTTCCTGGGTTGTTTTTCAATACAATTCTTATACATATACTCGTATATCCTTTTTTTCAATAATACTTATTGTATTAATCTTTCCCTGGTTTTCCCTATTTCAATACAATTTTTGCATATATCCACCTTTTCAATAATACCTTATTGTATTAATCTTTCCTTAGTTTCCCCATTTCAATACAATTCAGCCTTTTCAACTAAATAGTTAATACCATTTTCCTTAAGTACATATCCTTTTCAAAATTTCAATTAGTCCTCCACTTTTAGTAACGGTTTTCGAGTTGATTTTTTAGTTAGTTGAGTTTGGGCGGTGGAATAGTCAGTTGAGTTGGGTTTTGGTATCAAAGTGAACAGTTTAGTTTACACAAGTAGTGAGTGGAAGCGTTTAAGCATAACACGCTAAAGGTAAGTAACTTAAGTAAGTTTATAAGATTGCAATAATTGACATTTTATCTCCAGTTTACAGATTTCGCTGTATAGATTTTAATAAGAGTGCTCAAGTGTAGTATTAGGAATCAATATAATAATTTTCAATTTGCAATACAATGGAAGAAACTCAAATGATTTTAACCAAACGAAGCAACGAAAAATATGCTAATGATGGGTACCTTTATGTTAAAGATAAAATTAACACAGATGGTACTATTCAATTCTGGCGATGTGAAAGTAAGCACAAGGGTTGCAATGGCAGAATATGGACCAATATTGGAGACGGTTCGTTCAATTCCCAGCGAAGGGAGCATTCCTGCAGAACCGTAGGAAATGCAGAAAACGTCGAACTTCAAAGACTTAATACTGCTATAAAACTTTTAGCCGAAAATACAATGGAAAATCCATCGCAAATAAGAGCACGGGCTATTGCAAATGTTCCTGATGCCATAAAAGGTAATATTCCAAGCAATTCTGTCATGAGCAGAACGATACAACGGAGACGTAACCAAAATTCTGAAGCACCAGCAAATCCGGAATCTAGGGAACTAATAATCATACCGGAATGTTATTCCACTTATGAGTTTAGCCCTGATAATTTTGAAAGATATCTTTTAGCCGATTCAGGAAGTGAGAATTTGGACTCTGAACGTATTATGATATTTGGAAGAGAATATAATTCCAGTTGGAGTGAAAGTATGTTTGAATTGTTTATGGACGGCACTTTTCTAATTTGTCCGTCTCTTTTTTCACAAGTATTCGTTATACTTGCTAGAAAAGATGGAAGAGCAGTGTTTCCTGTTTTGTTTTGCTTACTACCCAATAAGAGAACAGAAACTTATGTGAAATTATTTAATATGATCCGTGAATTGTGGCCTCAACTAAATCCGTTGAGTATAAGTGTGGATTTTGAGCTTAGCATTCATCAAGCGATTCGTGAAGTATTTCCTGACGTTAATATACATGGCTGCCTATTTCACTTAGTGAAAAATTTAAAAAAACATTTATCGTCAAATAATCTTTTAAAAAGATACAGTACCGATGTAGACTTTGCATTGCGTGCAAAAATGGTTACTTCGATTGCGTTTGTTCCCGAGAATGACATTTTACACGCAATTACAAGTTTGGAGAATGATTTACCACCAGAATTAGATCCAATTTTAGAATGGTTTACAAATACATATATTGGACGTCTTAGAAATAATGGTACTAGAAATACTCCAATGTTTTCTTCAAATATTTGGTCTGTGTATCAACGCACGTTGGATGGAATTGATAGAACTAATAATTACGCCGAAGCTTGTCATCGAAAAATACAATTAGGTTTTGGTAGTGGTATATTTCATCCAACGTTGTGGACCTTTTTGGATAAATTAAGACGTATTCAAAAAACTTTCGACACAGAATACGAACGTATTCTAGCCGGACATGCACCTCCTAAAAAAAGGCCGCGGTACGAAGCGGCTGATTCTCGAATTTTGGCGAAGGTAACCAATTATAATTCTAATAATGTTATAGAATATCTTCGCGGTATAGCTTATAATTATAACATGGATTAAAATTTGTTTAATTGCTTGTATGTATATGACCTGTGATGTATGTATGTAAATAAATATTTAATTTAAAAATAAAAAATAATTTTTTTTATATTATAATAGGTAATAATAAATACTATGAACTTTTTTCGACCCTGTATTTATATTAATAAACAATAATTTTTAATTATTTAAAATAATAATTTTAGTAATTCTTTCGTATGACTCAAAAAATCCAATAATTAAATCCATCTTCTTGTTTATTAATAAATAATAATTTAAATAAATTTCCCGTCGCCGAATCGACGTAGTCGAATTTTCTGTCGCCGAATGGGAATCGCCGAAATGCCGGTGCCGAATTGGAATCGCCGAAACTAACATAGCCGAATATCGGTTCGCCGAATTGACCGTCGCCCAATATACGGTGCCGAATCGCTTTCGCCGAACTGCGGTCGCCGAAATGACGTGTACCGGTTTTTCGGTGTACCTTCCGATTGGTTTATTTTAATTACCAACTTTAAAAAAACTAGGAAAATGAGGGCTCAGTGCGACTTTCAGGCCGCACAACCTGGTCAATCTGATACTTTAAGTTTATATAATTAAAAATAAATTCATGAAATTAACAACCTCTGAAAAAAATTGTTCATCACTTTGATGAGAAATTCATTGGTTTTAAGCCGATGAACAGAATTAATCTTATTGATGAACAAATTCGTAAATACAATGTTACTTTTTCATCAATATGATGAATTTTGTTTTTCAATGAACCTTCCGATTGGTTTACTTAGACGCTCAGTGCGGCCTTCAGGCCGCACAACCTGTGCAATCTAATACTTTAATTTTATATAATTGAAAAGAATTTCATGTAAATAACAACCTTCCTTTTTTTTCTTCTCTTAACTTATGGGATTGTATAAAAAGTTACCTTGCTTAAAAAACAAAAGAGCTCACTTTAGCCCGAAAAGAGGGAAAGCTGTGTGGTGTTAAATAATATACCTACTAAATTATACATATTTCACTCTTATTCAACAAAATTTGTACCCTTTCATCTATCATTAAAGAGATTCAAAATTTAAACTAGAAAATTTTTGAATTTCGGTCACGTAACTAGAAACGCGAACTGACGTCACTGGGCAATTACTTTTTATATTGTGAGATTGTGGCATTCATAAAATATACCAAATCTGAGTTGGTGTTGCATTAAAATAAGTTTGATTTCGTGTCGTGGTCCGGATTCCACGTTAGTTTACGTTTAGTCGATAAATTAGAACTACTGGCTTGTAATACGGTTTTGTGGGTTTATCCCGATTGTAAAATAATTGTTTATCCTTAAATAGTATTTTAAATTGGCATCGGGTGCATTTTATTGTTTATTTTTACTTTTTAGCACTTTGTTTCTTTGAATTTATTGTTTTATCATTTTTTTATTAATAGCTATCGCATATTTCGTTCCGAATTAATTGATTAATTTGAAAAATGTTTTGAAACTAACACTTCAAGAGGTTTAATAATTCAAAAAAAGATAGTATTTACTCACTTTCAGTTTGTTCCCGACTTGGTTTTGTAGCCTGAAACGAAGCGAGAAATGTTGATCAATGAATTTCATACATTTTGAAATCAAAAACTCTAAATATCCATTCATCTATCTATACTTTAATTAATATCCTGGCATGATTTGGAAAATTAGTTTCCTGCACTTTCGTTTAATTAATCCGAAACTGAAACATGAAATTGCAGTGCAGCTGACACTTCTCATTTGCGTTACGAATCGAAGTCGATAAATTCAAAATTTCGGAAAAAGTGAAAAATTTCCTGCGAGGATATTAAAAAAAGCAGAAATTTTAATCCAGTGTGCACAAAGAACCACAATTAGAACACCAAAATTCACGTATAATCACTAACCATTCTTATTATAAATAAAGTGACGGCTGCGAGGAATTTCAGCAAAAGACTGCAATTTAAAGAGGATCTCAGATTTTATAGCTCGGGGATATTTCTAATATATCGGAGATATTTTGAACCAAACCATGTAGATAGAATGCGTTTCAAAATATTCATTCATATTGATATTTTTTCGTTTTATTGTGTAAATATGCACAGTTCAAATTGGAATTTTGTACAAAAACTCGGGAATAATAAAACAAATTTGAATAAAATTTATTTTAATACAAAATGACATTGTGCTTTTGTTAGCGCGTTTGCACAATTATTATAAAGGTGAAAATGGAAAAATTGTGTTGCTTTGTGAAAATCAATAGAATTTCCATTAGCAACTTAGGTAGGTACTTGAACAAAAAGATTCATTTTTTCGGTTGTTGAATTTTTTCGGCAATACAAATTAGATAAATTTTTTAATATTGTAATTTTTTACCCGAACTTTCTTAATTTTTTATTTATTTTGGAAATTGTCCGGAATTTCAATAACTTCGGCCCAACTAAAAAAGTGTTTCTATTCAGCATTTTTATACAAAAATTAAGTTAGCAAAATGCAATTACTGTCAACTCTGTATAACAAGTTTGCGACATGCAATATTAACTTTTTAAAAGAGCCATTACTAAGCTTTTAGAATGAAATTTTTATTATTAAATTTAAAAAATAGCATCATCTACCATTTGAAACCGGCCGCACTTCCGAATCGAAATGCACTTTTTGAAAATTGCAAAAAAAAATAATTTGTGCGTAATCTTTTTGTTTTGGTGTTTACTATTATATTTTTACGTTTCATATTAATAAGCAGCGGAAAATCGTTATTTATATCAACAGATACTAAATATAATGATATGTTACCTATAAAAGTATGCTTTTGAAATAAAAAAATAAGTAATATTTTTTAATCAATTTTTTGCACTCAATAAAGAATGTCACACTTTAAAAATAAAAAAAAGTTTATGTAATAATTGAATTTAAAACGCGTAATACATTACATTACTTTGTTACATAAAATTCTATTCTTTATAGCAGAATAAAAGCTAAAAGCTTAAGGAAAAATTAAATTTTTGTAATAAAATGCTGAAGTTGGGTGAGTAATCCCATGATGATCGCTACAGTCACTTGATTGCTCGCGTCAGCTAACTTTGGCTATTTTATTACACAGTTTTGAGAGTACAGATACCGAGTAGAAGAAACTTTGCAGACGTTTGTTGAAAGTTTTGAATTTACTAACTTAGCTTTTTTTTGTACTTCAGAGAAGGCAAATTTTGAATTTTATGGCAAAATGATTAATTTCATAGCAATTCCAGCAGTTTTTGACCCATTTCTTCTCTTACCACAAACCTGTGTATTTTGCAGATGTTGGTCAAAATATATGACGTACTAGAGAATTTAATTAATGGGGTGGTTCCCCATTGCCTTTAATTTATAAAATGATGGTTATACATATTGGGCTATGATGTGTCAATAAAATACTCGACTGTCACGGTTGTGCGGCCTGAAGGCCGCACTGAATTTATTTAACATTTTCAAAAGTTCAGGAGTTCCGACTGCGATTGCAAAAAAATCTGAAAAACAAACGAAATCTTTAAAACTAAAACAAAACAATAATTAAATTTTAAAATTAACCCTCCCCCTCCCTCCGAAAATTTAGTCTGAATACGGCCCTGGCATGAAGTTTAAAATTGTTATAGACCTACGGGTTAGGGAGGGGGTATTCCATACCCCAATCAAATCGGGGATAATAGTGCAATAATTAGTTAACATCTAAAATAATCAGAAGGTTAGGGGAGGGCGATGCGTCAGTGCGGCCTTTAGGCCGCACAACCAAGACAGTTAAGTATTATATTGACACTTCATAGGCAAATAGACATAACTTTAATTTTACATTTTTGCAATGATGGTTACACACATATTGGGCTATGAGCTTTCAATAAAATACTCCACTGTCACAATTGTGCGGCCTGAAGGCCGCACTGATCCATTACTCACTCGTATCCCTACAACTTTTTTATATTGACCAATTTACCAATCTTCTTAATTCAATACCTAAATTGAATTACTCGTCATTATTGTTTTGTTAAGTAGACAGAACGAAAAATCAGTGATCTGATACTATTACAACAGTTAGTAGTCATGGAACGCTACAGGAAGGAACAAAAACATGTTTTTGTAATCTCAAACAAGATTTATTTCAAATTTCTGTTACTATTTCCGTGAATAAAAGGACAGGAAGAAGAAGAATAGTTGTAGATACATGAAACAAGGCCGTATTTAAGGGAAGGGGTTTAGAGGTTTGAATCCCCCCCCCACCCGAAATTATTCATCAATTACTAAAGTTCAGGAAATCCGACTGCAATCGTGAAAAAGTCAGAAAAAAAAAATAAATCTTTACAAAAACATTGAATTTTAACATTAAAACACACTCCGAAAATATTTAAACTAGTTACAGGCCTACGGGTCTGGAGGGGGGGGGTATTCCCTACCCTTAGCAAATCGGGGATAACAGTGCAATAATTAGTTAACTTTTAAAATACTTCATTTTTTTCAATTGATTGTCTAATTCAAGTCTTCGAATCGAAAAAAAATTAATAGGTTACGGGAGGGCGATGAGCCAGTGCGGCCTTTAGGCCGCACAACCAGGACAGTTAAGTACTATATCGACACTTCACAGGCAAATAGACATAACTTTAATTTTTAAATGTTTTCAATGATTGTTACACATATGGGCTGTGAGGTTTCTATAAAATACTCGACTGTCACAGTTGTGCGGCCTGAAGGCCGCACTGATCCAATACTCTCCCGTATTTTTACAATTTTTGTAAATTGACGAATTTACCAATCTTTATAATATTATACAATACCTGAATTAAATTACTCGTCATTATTGTTTTGTTAAGTTGACAGAACGAAAAATCTGAGATTTAATACTATAGCAGTTAGTAGTCATGGAACGCTACAGGAAGGAACAAAAACATGTATTTGTAATCTCAAACAAGATTTTTTTCAAATTACTGTTACAATTTCCGTGAATAAGAGGAGAAGAGTAGTTGTAGATTCATGAAGCAAGGCCGTATTTCAGGGAAGGGGTTTAGGGGTTACAATCCCCCCCCCCTAAAATTATTTATCAATTTGTAAAGTTCAGGAAATCCGACTGCGATTGTAAAATAATCAGAAAAACAAAAAAAATCTTCAAAGCCAAAATAAAAACATTAAATTTTAACATTACTCCTTTAAAAATTTAAAAATACCCCAATCAAATCGTGAATAACAGTGGAATAATTACTTAACTTTTAATATACAATCGAAAAAATTCGAAAAAATTTGAGAGCAATAAGTCAGTGCGGCCTTCAGGACGCACAACCTGGTCAATTGGGTACTATATCGACACATTTCTGGTTACGGCAATGACAAAAAATGAGAGTTACAGTTTTTTAAATTTGGAGAGTTACGCTTATTGGCTTACGAAGTGTCGGAATAATTTATTTAGATTTCGAAAAAAAATTTAAATGATGGTTATACTATTGCGTACTCCCGTAACTTTTCAATTTTTGTAGGTTGGCAATAAAAATTTACCAATCACGGCTGCAATACGGTAGGAATGACAACCATAATATGCAGACATTCTTGGAATTAAATTGCGCACCATTGTTGTTCTATTAGGTTCTATTAGGCCGCAAGGACGGCCTCAAGGGAGGAAAAAGGGGAACCCCCCAATATTTGAAAAAAATAGCTAAAGTTGGTTAAATCCACCTACGAGTAGATAAATGCAGGTATTAGTTGATAAAATTCAAAGTATGGATTTAGTGGAAAGAATAGCGAAATAGTTAAAAAGAATCAGCAGTTGGGCAAATTAAGTGTCGATAGTTGGCAATTAGAGAGCTGCCCCCCCCCCCTCCGAAAAATTTCTAGATCCAAATTCAGTTTGGATTTGAGCAGATTAATTTATTCTAAATAAATTTTTGAGGACAACTACAATAATTACAGCTGATGTTTAGATATTGTTCTACACCAGTGCTTCAAAATATTTCGCCGTCGCCACGTCGCCATTGCCGTTTCGCGTACCAATTGCTTTTAAAAAACGTGAAATTTCAGGTTTTACAATTTATTGAAAGACATAAAGTCAGGTTTTTTCGATATTTAGAGAAAAAGTATGCTTTTCACGTTTTGAACTCAGCTAATTTGTTATAATTTTTTTTAAATACAATGCCTCTCCAAGGAATTGGAATCTGCAAAAAATCAAGAAAGTTGTTAGTTCGTTTATACCCAGAGGACAATAATCATTGGCTCGGTAGGTTTAGACTCTCCGAATCCACAATTCTCTGTGCTTCCTGATTGGTCCAGGCAATTTTAAAATAATAAATTTCATATTTCAAACCGGCATAATTGCTTGAAGCCATTATTCAATTGATTCACGTGATGGATCCGAGATTTGCCGTAGTTGCGTTTGTTAAAATGGCTTGGAGCGCCCAAGCAAAGCGAGAGTGCGGTGTTTTAAAGTCCTCTTTCATATCTTGCAAGAATTTTGCAAATTTTGAATGTACATTTAACTATCTATATTCAATCCATTCTGCTAATGTATAGAAATAATGCGCTCAAGCAGAGCTTTTAAATGTATAGCATTCACTAAAAGGCCGAGCTAATAAATTCTACGGTCCTAAATTTGAATTCAGAATCACCGCAAGCCACTGCTGGGTATAATAACTTAAATTTTAATTACCTATGGTTTCAAAACGGTCGAGCTTAAAAAACTAATTTTAATCCTGAAGATTCGACTCAAATTTATGATAAGCAGTAAATTCCAGGGTATTTTGAAGAATTTTGTAATTCTTTTGTCGTGCCAATTGACGTAAAAGCATTTTTCTGATTATTCTAGTGAGTAATATTGTATTTTACATTGTTTTCAATTTTCAAGTGATGGCTGGGTCTGACCCTTTCTGACCCGAACAATTCGTTCGCTGTCGATTTTTAACAATTTCGATCCAAATAATATCCAAGTTTCCGCAAATAAAAAAAATTTATTCCAAATTTGGCAAATTTCATTTTGATTTTGGAAACGATTTATTCTGGGTTAATAGTTTGTTAGGAAGTTGAAATAATTTTTCAAGCAAAAGAGGTTTACATACTGCGGCAAACATTAAGTTGTTTTATATTTTGGTCGTTTTTTCAAAAACGAAACTTGGTTTATAACACCAATTTGTCTTTTAGTTTCTTTAATCTTCCGCATTTTCGTTATACAACATCTCGAGTCAATTATTTGTTCACATAAAAATTAATCATTCGAACAAATTTTTTAATTATGAAAAAAATTGCTATGTAAAGTGATGTTATTATACGGATGTAAAACGGAGTTTTTTATGTGGTAAAATTTATCTTTAATCGTAGAAGTTGAAACAAATTTAAATGTCGCTTTTACCGCCAAGTCGACAATATTAATTGTGTATTTATTAAATTTGGCACAAATAAAAGTATTGATCATTAAAAAACGTTCAACTTATAAATTGACAATTTCGTGACAATGTAGCAGATCGTGTAAAAGCATTAGGCTCTTTTTACGAGCAATAACAAAATTTAAATTGAGTTAAACGCGCGGGGGAGTACCCCGACGCTGTGGGTTAACTGCGGCGCGGTATGTCTAGGTCTAACGGGTCAAATTAACGTTGAAGGTTTCCAGTTGATAGTAGGACCACTGGAAGATAATCAGATCATTGTCAAGTCTAATTAAAACTTTTAAATGTAATTTATTGCGGTATGATAATAAAATATAACACTTAAAGTATGATATATGGCAATAATTAGACAAGCCACATACTTTAAATATTTTGGCAAGCAACTTGACGTGTCGGTATAGCCAAAATATATGCTTTTAATTTGACGCCAATATCAAATTAGTTGCTCGCTTTCAGCACTTTTAATTTGCTCTTAAAGGTAACTTAGAGTATTTTCAAACTTCGCAAGTCATAGCAAAGCATTTACGCTGCTTTTAAAATATCGGCATAATTTGTCTACCTTTCTGTTTTAAAACTTAACATTCTAAATTAGCTCAATTTAAGTCCGAAAAAAACGTAACTAAATTAACGTAGTGCGCATCAGAGCGTCCACTTTAAAAAATTAATTTATAGATATTTTCCGCTACATTAAGCGCATAATTTAATTTTGAAAAGTTTTATTTTCCATTTATCTTGATAATTAGTTAGTTTTGACTTTTGAGACTTGTAACAAGTTTACATAAGTAGAAACAACTGTAAAATATGCTGTAAGCCAAATCAAATTAGCGAATAAAAAATTATCGAAATTAAATGAATTTTTTTTGCCAAAAAAAAAACCACAACAATTTTTTTCATATCCCGTTGTTAACCTTCCAATTCTCTTAAAAAATAAAAAGATATCAAGTGCTAAAAATATTGAACGTGGTCCAACTATTCTTAGTAACTCGGTCGCATAATTTGTCACCTATCATATTTTTATAAAAAAATTGTGCGAACCCAAAGACAATTTATTTCATTAATTTCGTTCTAGGCCCGAAATAAACCAGTGGATGGAAGTCATGGTGCTCAAAAGTTGCAAGCCGGTCAAAGGACTCCGACTCACGGACCGAAAAATGCCAGCGGAAAGGCCGGAGTCAAACCCGGTCAAAAACCGGGCACTCAAAAAGGTCAACCAATCAAGCAAGCGCCGGCGAAGGTTGCCGCCACCGCTGCTAACAACAAGAAGAAGTCCAAAAAGGGAAAGCATCACCAGCACGATCTCCACGTGACCATTGATTTGGTAAGTACCTTTTTTATTATCCCTCTTATCGTTTCCTTGACGACATTCTGATGATTGCTTAGCGATGAAGATAATGGTAGGACTGGGGGTTTGAATATATAATTGAAGCCTTTCAATTTTGAGCTCCATTTTTTGATAATATTTTAGACTATTACATGATTTCCTTTAATAACGTTAAAATAACGTTACAATAACGTGATGCCTTTGTAGACATTATCGGAGCGATTTCAAGCTGAAACCGGACTGTTTTTCTTGCTTAATAAATTGTTGGGCAAACCAAAATGAATTGGTGTGGTCTGTTAATGAAGTTTCCACATAAAAAATTAATGACACGAAAAAACATACGGAAGCTTGCACCGTAGAAGAAAATTCAATTTCACTGTATAATTTAACATAATTACGGACTATCACTAAACAATATTTTAAACGAGACCGCGATAAACTCGGAGGTGGAAAATTTATAACTGTGATAAGTTGGTTAAACGAAAATAAAGTGCTAGTAATTTGTTATCATAGACGTAAACCATTCTAAATATCTAATGTCAAAAATACACAAGATTGATGAGAGAACGCTAAGAACTAAAAACATATTACAAATTTTTTCTCCAAAAATCCTACTTCAGAAACTTCTTCATCAACATAGGAAGTTTTTTTAATAAATTAGCAACAATGATGGGAGATTGGCGAAATATTAAGTCGATAATTATTAATGAGGTCGAAATTGTAAACAAGATTTCTTTTCGATTTTGGCTTTAATTCAACTAAATTTCTCATTTTTGATGAATTTGTTTTATGGACCAGAAGCAAAAATATTTTAATTTACTACACGGTTGGAAGTTCGGATATTATTTATTTTTAGAAATTTAATTTCAAGATTCACGGACAGGATGTAAAAATTATACGACATTTTTCAGTTGTTATAAAAATACAAATCTACAAAAAATCGAAATAATCCGGTTGTTTCAGAAACAATTTTAGTCGGGGAGCTACTAAGGTGAGTCGGAAGTCATGGGTGATTTTTTAATTATTTCCATTTAATAACATCAAATTTTAACGAAATAGGATTTAATTTATAGAGGCCGAGAAGCGCGGAACGACATCTATGAAAATATTTCAAAATTGTATTCTTGGAATTTTTATGCATTTCCACTTAAAGCCGCTAAAGTAAATTTCTGTATTTTAAAATTCAATAATTTAATTTGTATCCGTATCGCGAAAATTCAAAATTAAAAATGTTCGTTTTCGAAAATATGATTAACAGTGTCGGGAAATGATTTTCATCAGATATAAAATATTAGTTTTGTTTAAAATTGGCAATATGTTGTGAAAGAAGGAGATTACGTGTCATTCAATGTCAGAAAGCTTTATCGTAAAAAATGGTATCGCATCGTATGAATACAAAAATAGCAAAATGGGATAGGATGAATTTTGCCCATGATCTAAAATTCAGAGTAATAATTTATTAAAAATTTACAAAATTTAATGCCAGTGTTGAAAATACATCACTTTCCGCACTAGTGCATTCACTAGGGAAACCGGTTCATTACGTAACTCAAATCGGTGTAGAAAATCAGCTATTACTTAACGGCAGGAAATAAAAATACTCTAATTCCCCCCAATTCACATTCGCTCGATTTAAACATTCCTTTCTTGGGATTTCAAATTCTGCTTCTAAGCAGATTCAGACCCCCTAATGTTTGTGTACTGTACTGGAGGGTATTCCATACCCCCCAGACCCCCCGGTTTGAAATACCATATAGTCATGATTCCTCATTAATTTTGATAAGCAAGATCGATTCCCTCTTTTAAAACAAATTCATTTACTATAGGGAAAGTGGTTCATTATGTGACTCAAATCAGTGTAGAAAATGAACTATTACTTAGCAGTGGGAAATAAGAGAAAAAATTTAATTCAAATCTCAATTGAGACAAAATCAAAATCAGTTTCTAACTTATTTTAACTCTTTGGGTATATCCCCCAGATCCAATGCGTATTAGCCCTACATATACATGTCTTTCTAATGTCAGAGTTAAATGTTTCTGTTTAATTCAATAAACTACAAAAGACATACACACAGACGTTCGGTTTCAAACCGGGAGGTTTGGGGGGTATGGAATACCCCCCAGGAAACCACAATAACTGTAATCAATTAAACATGCTGAATCTGCAGCCCTGATAGATGCAGAGTTTTAAAATCACTATGGTGTATACTGAGGGGTATACCATACCCCCCCGAACCCCCCACTTTGAAGCTAATGGCTGTTGGTTTATCACAGTTCAAATACCACGGTTTTCCGTTTTTCAATCGGTCGGTGTAGGTTTTTAAGCCATATTGGTGGTATATTGCTTTAAATATTCATTTAAAACAAATCTATCTAACCTATCTTTAAATCGGGGGGTCTATACCTCTGTAATTGTATTCAATTAAACATGCTGAATCTGAAGCCCTGATAGATGCAGAGTTTTAAAATCACTATGGTGTATACTGAGGGGTATTCCATACCCCCCAGACCCCCCGGTTTGAAGCTAATGGCTGTTGGTTTACCACAATTCAAGTACCCCCCAGTGCACCTCAGTAATTCTGTTCAAAAGTGATAGTTATATTTTAGTTGCTAGGAATGTCAGTATGCTATTAACAATAAAAAAGGCCTATATATTACTTTACACGAGCGTTAATAGTCCTCACGCGCTCAAAATAGGACAATTTATATTCGTGCGATTTAAATATTCCTTTCTTGAGATTTCAAAATCTGCTTCTACAGCAGATTCAGATTAGCAATGTTTGTGTACTGTACTGGAGGGTATTCCATACCCCCCAGACCCCCCGGTTTGGAAAACAACAAGATTATATTTATGATTTGGAATTGATTTTGTTAAAAAGGAACCATTTCCTCTTTGAAAATCAATACATTAATTAATATTATATAGCGGTAGTATGAACCGGGAGGTTTGGGAGGTATGGAATACTTCTCAGTACGATAAAACTTTTACCAAATATCTTTCAGGGGTTTACGATGAACATATTTTAATTTTGGGAAGCAAGAAATTTGAACTGAAAACAGAACCTTTATTATGGTAGAAATATCCGTGAAAGTGCTCGAACTTAAAAATTCAATTAAATTGGGTATTTAGTGAGTTAGGTTAAGTTATAGGTTAATTAATAATAAGCAAACCCCCACCAAATACAAGATGGCCGGGTCGCCGACAAATCACTTATGGCGGCGATAATCGTCAACAGCGATACACCCATACATGGTTGTGGAGGGGGTAATGGATTTGCGTGGGCCAAGTGTGAGAACCTCTAATAATAGCTTGAGATTTTAATGAAGCCCCCAAATGGGGAGAGGAGAAATCCTTACCGATGTTGCTGCGGAAGCCAGCCTCTACGTGTTCAATCTGGGGGACGAACCGACGTTTCGCAGGACTTCTACAAGAAACCCAGAGAAAGAGTCGACATCCGTCATTGATATAACCATGGTATCCGAAAACATCTCGGGAGACCTAACCGATTAGATGATCCTGACGGATGAGATCCTAAGCGACCATAGATGCATCCACTTTCTTCTCAAGGCAGAGAAAAGAAGTAATCAATGAAAAGAAAGGTGTGGATCGGAAAGAAACAGGATATAACGATGCATTTTTAAAAAATTAACGGTAAAAACCCATATACTGGTGGAACGAAAGATTCCATTGCCCGGAAGATCAGAAGAAAAGGTTGCACTGCAGAATAGGTTAAAGCAACAAGGAGCTGAATTGGGAAAGGAGATAGCCGGCAGAAAAAAGCAAAGTTGGCAAAACCTTATCAAGGAGGTCGAGGAGGACACATGGGCCTTGGCTACAAAATTGTAAAGAAGAAGTTGCTGGGCACAACTCCTACTCCAGCCCTGACATCGGAAAGAATATTGTCGATAGTGGACGTGCTTTTCCAACAACATGGTATTCCGACAGAAATAATCAAGAAAATTGTGGAATATACAACAGGCGCCTTAAGGAAGGAACATTTCCAGAAATTTAGAAAAAAGCCACCTTGGTACTGGTCGGCAAGGGAGACAAACCACTGCAGGACCCCAGTTTCTATAGACCGATCTGTCTCATTGACCATCGGGGGGAGGTCTTAGAGAGGCTATTGTTGGAGAGAATCAAGAGCCAAATACAAACTTTTGTAGGACTGGCAAAGAAGATGGGATAGCTCTGAAAAAGGCAGATGGACAAAGGGAACTTATTCCCGACCTGCAAAGCTGGGTAACCAGGAAGCACTGAGAATTGAACTATCATGTGATGCAGGCGCTGAGTGGGCATAGATGCTTTGCATCCTGAAAAAAAAAGGTCAGTTAGTTAAGTTAGTCAGTAAGATTAGTTAAGTTGATTAGTAGGTTAGGTGAGTTAGTGAAGGTTAGTTAGTTTAAGTTAAGTTAAGTTAAGTTCTCGTGTTCACCTTCCAGTGGAAACCCATCTACAATAGATATCTCTACTCTACACTTTATCTATGAAGGACGGGCTATAGCTTTTCAGACTTAGACAAAACTTCTCTTTGGATCCGCATGGTATACAGGATGCGCCAATGAAATTTTAATAAATTGTAGTAGTCGAAGAATGCAGTAACATATTTCAGTTAAATATTTCCGAAAAACAAAATTTCAATTTAAATTTGGCACAATCCAATGAAAATTTGCTCATCAATAAATTCCTTTGAAATTGCAACATTTAATTTAATTGCTCATAAAATTTATATAGTAAACAAACACGAAATGAATTATGTTTAGTTTGTTTTAATTAATCAACTTCGACCTATTTATATTACGTACAATTTTGGCACATTTTTATGTTTTGTATCCACACGAAAAGTACACACATTTTCGGCTAGAAACCTGATGATGCAAAAATGTCACCTGGTTTTGGCTTATGATTTTTATATAAACCAAACGAAACAAATACGATTTTCTTGGTGTCACATGTAATTTGCTATTTTACCTTCTAACTGTGCCAACTTCGTAAATAAAAAACATTTTAGATAAACTAAACCTCGAATCTCTATAGTTGTTCCGGTTTGTGCCAAGTCAACACACGCGAATGCTATCATGATCTATGCATTATGAAAAATTATTTTTGTCCACCGGTTTCCATTTCAATTACTAAAAATGCGCTCTCAAGTTACACACAGTTACAATTTTAAAAGTTTTCTTGTGCGCCAATATTCCATTTGATTCAAAATGACTGATAGTGAAACGGAACGTTACGGAAGAGAATACAAGAGACTGTTGAGGCTTCAAAGCGACACCGAAATTATAAAGCAGTCTGTGGGTAATTTTTAACTCTAACTATTTTTAACAAAAATTCTCGAAAAGATCCATCCGACTTGGACTTACGTTTGTTTCTATTGTTTTGGATTTATAAAAATAAGTGCAGCTGTCGTAAATTTAAATTTGACTACGCTGTGTATGCTAATTTTATTTCATAAGTTGTGAAAGTAGCTTAGCTCTAACATTGTTTTGCTACTGTTTTTTATATTCCAGGATTCTTTTACCTGACCAAAATAATTCGAATTTTGGGAAAAATAACAACTTTCAGATCTTACCATATTGGGTATTCTGCACGCTAGCTCGAATAACTCAAAAACGGCAAAAGATATCAAAAATATGAAAGAAAGTAAACGTATCCTCCGTGAAAAGGACAATATTTTTGGTTCTAAATTTTTTCTGGTACCTCTCACCGTTTCCGAGTTATTTGACAAAAACTGAACTGCGACCGAAGTGCTACTAATTCAAATATCGAAAAGCCAAAATTGTCAGTTTTCATTATTAGTTTTTCATTGATGTCTGGTAAATTGAAAAGTCATGTTCATATTTTAACGAGTAAACTGAATGTTTGTACAAAAATCCTGCTTACATAATAATAATATATAAAATATTTAAACTAAGCAATGGATTTTTTAATTTTCCCTAATATGGCGTGATCGTTCTATTACACAAATTGCTTTTTTATCTTTTGATTTATCTACACACCGGTAAATGAAAACAGAATTAATGTTAAAATTTAATTTTCAGGATAATTTATTCTGATCGATTTGTTCAATTTATTATTAATCGTGATAGCAACCGCTTAAATGTATTTTTTTTGTTACAGACCGAATATGGTTTATCTGAAGATCAAGTCGCGGGTAAGTTGATGACAGGAAAACATTTTTCAGCAGGATCAAAGTCTTTCATTTTTATCACTCACCTGAACATACATATAAATTATTACAAATGGAATGGCGTCGTGAAATATCTGCTTTAAACGTGGTTATTTTTTAGAATTTAAAGAAGCTTTCATGCTTTTTGACAAAGATGAAGATGGGACCATTACTATGGCTGAACTTGGAGTTGTGATGAGGTCTTTGGGACAACGGCCTACAGGTAATCCTTTTATTCTTAAACTAACCAACGTTGAACATAAAAGTTTACCAATTATAATGCTGGATTGGTACATTTCGTAAACTGTATTCACAACCTCAATTTAAAGACTGAAATTCCCATAATTATGGTAGCTGTGGAACTATAACTTCCTAAAGTACCTAAAGGGGAACCCCCCATTCAGATAAGTTAAAATAAAGATTATGCTAAAAGCTCGGATCGGCTTTTCAGCTTCGCTTTGGTAGAACATCCATTTGCTTTGTTAATTCCTCTATCTTCTCGAAATTCTCAGGTTACATTGTCACGAAATCGACTCGATTGACCAGGTTGTGCGGCATAAAGGCCGCACTGAACCTCTCCCTTTGTTTAGGTTGGTAACTTAAAATGAACCAATTGGAAGTGCGAACTGTGAGCTAGAGATGATATACCAGTTAAATAAACACTTAATAGGTATAAAATATTAGAAAATATAAAGGAAAACTAAGATGGAATGGAAAAGTCCCCCCCCCCCGTTCAGATAAGTTAAAATAAAAATTATGCTAAAAGCTCGGATCGGCTTTTCAGCTTAGATTTGGTAAAACTTTCATTTGTATTGTTAATTTCTCCATCTTCTCGAAATTCTCAGGTTACATTGTCACGAAATCGACTCGATTGCACAGGTTGTGCGGCCTGAAGGCCGCACTGAAGCTCTCCCTTTGTTTACGTTGGTAACTTAAAATGAACCAATTGGAGGTGCGAACTGTGAGCTTAGATGATATACCGGTTGACTAAGTACATAATAAGTTTAAAATGTTAAAAAATATAAATGAAAACTAAGATGGAATGGAAAAGTTCCCCCCCCCCCGTTCAGATAAGTTAAAATAAAAATTATGCTAAAAGCTCGGATCGGCTTTTCAGCTTAGCTTTGGTAAAACTCTCATTTGCTTAGTTAATTTTTCCATCTTCTCCCAATTCTCAGGTTCATGTCTTGACATCGACTCGATTGCCCAGGTTGTGCAGCCTGAAGCCCGCACTAACTTCTTACTTTGATAAAATGAACCAATTGAAGGTGCGTTATTATGGAAGTTCTGATTCCATGATGAATGGAAAATTTCCAAAGGTCTGGAAGCGGGCCAGACTGGTTCTGTCTGCCTTATCCAGGTGTGCTTTTCAGATGGAACAGAAGGTTCCCTCTCACCATATAGTCTAAGCAGAAATCTGAAGCCTCCTTTTGACATTTCTTTCAAACCTTAGCTTGTCTGACTCTGGGTGGAATGGAAATCTGACCTAGAGAGCATTTCTTAGTCTCTACTTTGCCCATCTTAAGCAGATTGGTGTTAAAACACAGAGGAACCCACCTGGTGACGAAGTAACTCAGATGTTAAAGTTAATCTAGATGAAGAAAAAATCGCCCTAGTCAACAAGCAGAAATAAGGGAATGATCATTGACAACTAACCCTTGATTTTAAGTATGCCTAAAAGTAAGCAATCCAGTCAGAAGACTCAACCTAGGGTAAGAGCCAGCTGGAAAGTCGGCCTAACAGAATCTGTGACCCGGATCTTCGTTACGGAAGCGAGATCTGGACCTGAAGGTTGGCTCTTGTCCTGCCATATTCCTTGGCGGCTGGTGTGATAGTTAGAATCCATCCTAGGAAGAGGAATAAAAAGACTACACATGTGGGCTGACACTTCAAGAAGTTATGCATATATGCCTTTTACCGTGAACTGTTCATGGACGAGTGGAAAAGGTTGGCAAACTCCTTTGGAGACAATCCTTTCTGAACCAGAGTGAACTGTGGAACTGATGTATGAAGAATGGCTCCATAAAGGATAATCCGTAACTGGGGAAGGCACTGCTGGATGAGAACCTGGAAGTCATGGGAACTTGATCAGTTTTTATAGTATTTTCCATTGAGGTTGTGATTGCAAGTTTATATTCTTAGAAATCCCTAGTTAATCTGTCCCCTTCCCCCATATAATGAAGCAGAGTGTTCAATATTACCTTGTAATAGTCTGTTATATGTTAGTGTGCTCTAACATCATCAAATACCACATCATCGTAACAATTGTGTATCGTGTGTAACAGAGACAGAGCTTCGAGACATGGTGAACGAAGTGGACCAAGATGGCAACGGAACTATCGAGTTTAACGAGTTCCTGCAGATGATGTCGAAGAAACTGAAGGAGGCCGACTGTGAAGAAGAACTACGCGAAGCCTTCAGGTGAGTACGCTCTTCCAAAGCAGAAGCGTTTCATGTTGTATTTGCAGGGTGTTTGATAAGAATAACGACGGATTGATATCGTCCAATGAGCTTCGCCATGTCATGACCAGCCTAGGAGAGAGATTAACTGAAGAAGAAGTCGATGACATGATTAAGGAAGCCGATTTGGATGGGGATGGTCAGGTTAATTACGATGGTGAGAGTGGGTAGTTTTTCATCTCCTTTTCGATCTAACAATTATTTTTCAGAATTTGTTACCATCCTGACTTCACGAAATTAGTTCGTTAACGAAAATCTACCACCAAATTATTGGAACCATTTAAGCTTACACTGCAACAACGGCATTACACTATACTGATTAAATATTATGCACTGCTTTACTACCTACCATATTTATTAGATATAAAATCTTTTCACTTTATATTAAATATTATGGAAACAGGGTGGTAGAAAAATTTGTTTCCTGTTTAAAATTTATGAAAATTTAAATCGTTACACTTTAGTTTGCTTTCTAGGAGTAGAGTATTGCGACTTTTCCCATCGTTTAATCCCACATCTCTGGTCAAAATGTTTCATCCTGAGAAAAATCGCAATGGAAGCCAATTACGATCAGTGGCGGTGGGTTACCAGAGGCGGACGGGCCGCCACTGTTAAAATTTTAAAATCACCTAAAAGGAAATTCTATTAGAAAATCGTACTCATCTCTTTAGTAATTCACTTTTTGAAGCATTATTTAGGCTAAGTAGCAAATGAAAAGTAAAAAAAGTTAGAGCATTTCGATAAACGACAATCTGTGTGATTTTTTTTCATATCCACCAATTTGTAAAAAGTCATTAACTTTGAAATAGCTAAAGAACCAATAATGATAGTAAATTTTCGTTTTCAAGCTTAGGGAAGTTTGAAGGGCGCTCCCCCGAGACGTAGTATAATTTAAAAAATTAAGGGAGAAAAGTTAAAAAATCTTCCAAAATGAATTATTTTGTTTCAAAATTTTCAGAACCAAATTTTGCACATTTTGAATACGACAAAATAATTAGGGGATAAATATCGAACCCATTTCATAAAATTGAGGATTGCTGTGAATGCACAATACGACCCGGTATGTTAATAAAAGTTGAGACCGCTTGCTTGAAATTTGTAGAAGAAAATAATTGCGTTAGATATTTTTGGCAAAATATAAAAAAATTTATATTCAAAAATACAGTGCACCATAGCTATAAGGACTGCACCTGCTTAAAACACAATGTAACTAACTACGAGGGAGGTTCGGACGAAGACGAAACCAAAACTGAGTCGGGAGTTTTTTTTCGAACCGACTTCATCCTTAACTATATCTAGCGTTTCAAACAATTGTGTTCAATTTATACCTGTCAACCATTAGGTTAAAATAGTCCAAAACTACATAGAAGTGTTTGCTATACTTTTCAGAAAGAAAAAGTATAAAAGAGTCGATGTACTTGACGTTGATAGATGTCCTTTATTTTTTGATGTACCTACTTGTTACTTTACAATAATATACTACAAATGTTGTTAAATCAAAAACGTAGTAGTTAAAATACAACGTGGTCGCGTAATCGAGGGTCCACTGTACTTTAACTAACCTGCTTGTTAACTGAACTAGAAAAAATGGTAAAGTGTCTAAAATTTAATTGCTGTAGACAATAATTGTATTTACAAGTTCTTACACGCCTATATATTTTATTGAGTGAAAATTTTGAGTTTTTTAAAAGGAAAGCGTATAGCATTCATGATTCGTGATAGTTAAAATCATTTTTTATATGTAACAATAATAAGGTAAAAAATATTTAAATCGATTGATTGTCTTCCTTATTTTGCAAATTAACTTTTAAATAAAAATCCTTGAGTAAATATCTATTGACGTGTTCTCACACTGTATAACATTTCCTCACCACCGGTTAACTATATATATATCACATAAATATTTACTCAAACTTACTAAAATTACTGTGATTAGTTTATTTTAATTTTTATTGTCAAATGATAATCTAAGTATGTATTTTGTATTTCCTCATTTTTCATTCGAAACCATTTGCTATTAGAGTGTTTGTCGAGGTGAGTGGTCAACGCAATTTCACTGATTTTGGTAAACACTCGCGTATTTCTCTTTGAATTTTATTAAAATAAAAATATACAAATAAATGAAATATAAAAAAATAATAAAAGTAGATTTTAAAATATATATATGTCATCTGTTTCCAAAAATAACCAAGTGATTGGTGGTAACTGTTACAAAACACAAAATTATCACGTCTTACTTTATTGTCTTTGAAAATGGATATAATTTGATGTTACCTATGTAAAACTGTTCAAATAACGTAAATCGGAATAAATAATAAAAATCGGAAAAGTTTTATTTTTTATTTTGGAAGTTACAGCCCACACATCGAATCACCTCCTCTGCGATTTTCATACCACCTCCTACGCACTCCTCAATTGGCTTTCCTTGCATGTACTCAGCCATGAACCCCCCGACAAAAGCATCCCCAGCGGATGCCGTATCAACTATATCGCTGACTTCCTTAACTGCATATTGAAGGATCCTTCCATTTTTCACAACGCAAACTGTATTTGAACCTCGCGTCACAACAACAATTCCAGATCTGTTACAAAATTTACCAAGAAACCTCAAAACTTCTTCCAGTTTCTCACTGTCACATTTGTGAACTTTCGCAAAAGTCCTGGCTTCCTAAAAACAACACCGTCAGGTAGGCCTACAAAAATTATTTCAGTTACCGATTCGTTTCCGAATAAAATGTCCACAAACGGCAGCAATCTCCTCATTTCCTCCCGAAAGAGTTCACACAAAAATGGAGCACTTAAATTAAAGGTAAACGTTTTCCCCGCTTTGCAAGAATGTTCTGCTAGCACGAACACGCTTTCCGGGGAAACCCTTAGAAAAAACCCCTAAAATTTAACTAAAGGTAAGAGATGGTTAAACAATTCCTTTGGCTGCTTACGGGAACATAGAAAAATTTTGCTTCGGTAACTGCGTTCCAACAACCGCTGCTTTTGAGATGGGCGATTGTAAAACAGTTAGACGCCCCTAGATCGGTACAAAGCGATCTGTTGGTTCCGGTTAGCAAAACCGCGCATTTTCCAGTGTCCTGGTTAGGGATTGTGTCGAAAATGTAACTGACGCCGTCGTCCTGCAGCCTTTCCTGCAAGATGGTTCCATGGTTGTCGCTGCCGATTGCGCCAAGGACGATGCTGACTTTTTTAATCTGAAGAACCTTCTGAAGACTTCTAGCAGTGTTTAACGCGCACCCACCAGCGTTATATTTAGGTTTCATATCATTCAGTTCCCTGAAAAGCAATTTATGGTGGTCTCTCGCAGCGATGGCGTCGTTGGATTTCAGATCGTACTTCTTTAGGAAATCGTCGTCCACGTGGACTAAGATATCGATAAGTGGACTTCCAAGTGTCAGAAAGGAGTTTTGTCTAAAACCAATAACATAAATTTTGTAAAAATAAATAATAGTAATAGTTTTAAAAGTCACGAGCTCTCAGAACTGTGTCCTAAGACTAGCTGCCTTCCACAAACAAAGAAATGGCTGGTCCATTTATAATAAAACATTAAACTACAATTTCTGTAATATTCAGCCATTTTTAACTGATTATAGTGTATTTTTTGACCCCAAAATTTATAGGATTAAAAATAAATAGAGTAACTTTTTTTAAAAAGTTTAATGCATTGGAGCACGAAGAATTTCAGTAAATATCTCATTTATTCACTTCACTTCACAATAGATATATTAAGTAAAAATCTGGGTTACTGCAGGGTATTCCATACCCCCCAGACCCCCCGGTTTGAAAACCCCATGATTTTGTGTAAATGTTCTGTGATTTAAAGCATTAAATGTTAACATTTCTCTCTTTCAAACCAAATATGTCTATCATTTTTAAGTCACCGGGGGGTCTGGGGGGTATGGGGTACACCAGTAACTGTTCGAGTAAGAAATTCTTACAGTAAATATTTTTGTAGCACTTTAAACCTGAGATTAACATAACAAAGTTTCCCGTTTAATATTTACTGTACGCTTCCGACGCCATAAGTTATGGCATTCAGTGGCCCTCATAAAGGGCACATGGGCACGTGGCTTCCCATCTCAAAACCAAAAACAATATTTTTTTTATTTTGTGCCCTCCTACTCCAAAATTTCACGAGCCACCACTGATGGTATTATGTGTCCAACATGATAATAATGGTCAACAACAAATTACTGGTGCACTGGAGGGTATTCCATACCCCCCAGACCTCCCGGTTTGGAAACATCAAGATTTGGAGTGAATATTCTGTGATTTATTGCAAAATGTTAATCTTTCCTTGATGCAGACCAAATTATTATCATTCTTAACTCACCGGGGGGTCTGAGGGGTATGAAATACCCTCCAGTACACCAGTAACTGTGTTCAAACAAAAAATTCTTATTGGCAATATTTTTGTTGCACTTCAAACCCGAGATTAACATAACAAAGTTTACCTTTTAATATTTTTTGTAAGTTTCCCAAGCCATAAGTCATAAGTTATGTATCTAACATAATAATAATGGTAAACAACAATGAATTACTAGTACACTGGGAGGTATTCCATACCCCCCGGACCCCACCGGTTTCAAAATCCCCATAATTTTGTGTAAATGTTCTGTGATTTATATCATTAAATGTTACCCTTTTACTGATGCAGACCAAATATATCTATCAGTTTTAACTCACCAGGAGGTCTGGGGGTATGGAATACTCTTCAGTACACCAGTAACTGTTAGGATAATAAATTCTTAAGGGCAATAGCTTTGTAGCACTGTAGATCCGAGATTAACCTAGCGAAGTTTATCGATTAATATTTTTTGTACACTTCCGACCTCATAATAAATAGCATTATGTATTTAACATGATAATAATGGTGAACAACAATAAATTACTGGTGCACTGGAGGGTATTCCATACCCCCCAGACCCCCCGGTTTAGAAATACCACGATTTTGTGTGAATGTTCTGTGATTTATTGAATTTTAATCTTTCACTGATGCAGAGCAAATGTATTATCATTTTAAATTCACCGGGGGGTCTGGGGGGTATGGAATACCCTCCAGTACATCAGTAATTGTTTGAATAACAAATTCTTGCTGCCAATATTTTTGTATTACTTTAAACGCGAGATTAACATAACAAAGTTTACCGTTTAATATTTTTTGTACGCTTCTGACGCCAGAAGTATATGTATCTAGCATGATAATAATGGTAAAAAACGATAAATTACTGGTGCACTGGGGGGTATAAACCCCCGGTTTGGAAACAACACGATTTGGTGTGAATTTTCTGTGATTTGTTGCATTAAATGTTGACCTTTCACTGATTCAGACCAAATATATCTATTATTTTTAAATCACCGGGGGGTCTGGGGGGTATGGAATACCCTCCAGTACACCAGTAACTCTTCAGTTAAAAAATTCTTAGAGGAAATATTTAATAACTCGTCCAAAATGCATTTTTGTATCAGGATCCATTACGTATCCAAAATAATAATAATGAACAATATGAACAACAATAAATTAATGGTGCACTGAGGGGTATTCCATACCCCCCAGACCCCCCCGGTTTGGAAACACCACGATTTGGTATCAATTTTCTGTGATTTATAGAATTAAATGTTAACTTTTCACTGATTCAGACCAAATATATCTATCAGTTTTAACTCACCGGGGGGTCTGGGGGGTATGGAATACCCTCCAGTGCACCAGTAACTGTACGAATAAAAAATTCTTAGGGTCAATATTTTTGTAGCACTTTAAACCCGAGATTAACATAACAAAGTTGACCGTTTAATATTTTTGTACGCTTCCGAAGCCATCAGTTATGGCATTACGTATCCAAAATGATAACAATGAACAAGAACAAAAATTAATTACTGGTTGACTGGGGGTTATTCCATACCCCCCCAGACCCCCCGGTCTCGAGAACATACGGTTTATATGCATTTTCTGTGATTTATTGCATTAAATATTAAGTTTTCTCTTTTTATACTGATATGCTATCATATGGATGTCACCGGGAGGTCTGGGGGGTATGAAATACCTTCCAGTACATTATTGAATGTGTTAACTTGAAAATAAATGTTTTGTACATCTTTCCGACTCCAAAATGTAGAAGTTTTAAAATTAATCACACTCTTGGCAGATTCTCATGTTTTTCTAAAAAAAAGCTAATTTCTGCACGTAGAATTCACGTAAGTGTACTATTTAACGTTTTCTGAAGCCTGAAAGGGAGCACTCAAGATCCTATTTCGAATTTGTTTCTTTCTGAACTCCTGCATTTAAAAACTTGAAAATAAAAGTTTTTCTTTACCGCATCGAATGCATTTCGAATAGCAAAATACATTGGCGCACGTAGATTCACGTAAAATCTTCCACTTTGAAGTTGCAGTTTTTAATTCCAAATTACAGAATTTTAAAAACGAATGACGTTTTTTTCAGATTCTAATGTATTTCTAACAGAGAAAATTCACGTAAGTGCACTATTTAACGTTTTATGAAGCTTGGAAGGGAACACTCAAGATTCTATTTCGAATTTGCTACTTTCTGTACCCCAAAATTCAAAAATTTCTAAATACATTTTTTGTTTACCTAGAATTCACGCAAAAATAATTTTTAACGTTTTTTTGACTCCACATTTAAAAATTTAAAAATGAATTAGGTTTAGTTTACTGAACAAAATCGTCATGCTGTTGTGTTAGTTGTATAACTACGAATGTGAACTATCAGATAAAAATATTCATGGCGAACGTGGTTGTACATCCGACTTGAAAATTATCTATAATTTTATTACATAATTCACTTACCTCATTGCGATATTTTTATTTTTCACATCAGAAAAACAAACTGCGTTTTCACTTACAACATGAATTATGAATAAAATAATATGCAAATACAAAAGTTTCCAATGCGCAGACTCAATTAAACTAATTACCAAGTTCTTATCACTTATAAATTACGTAATCGGATAATTTGCTTCTTGATATTTATTTTAAATATCCTAACCGATAAAAAAAAAATTAAACAAATTTTGTTCTAAATGAGCTAAAAGTACAAGGGCGGTCATTAGCAGGAGCCAAGGGGGCCACGACCCCTTTCAAACTTAGGTGTTACATTTTAATATTAAAATAATTCCCAAAATGCCCCTCACTGCAAGTGCGATTGTTCGTGTAACTGAGCATATTTTCCGCATTTGTTAGCAATAATACAGTTTTATGACGGTTTTATTGCAGTCCTCCTTCGAAAATGCATAAAACATCAGCTTGGGTATTGTAAATTTAAACATCAATTTTATGGCGGCGTTTAATTCCGGGTCAGCTAAATTATCCTTAATGATATTGATTACAAATGAAGTGTACAAATAATTGCGCAATGCATTATATAAAAATAGTGGCTGCACTTTTCCAAACGAAAATATTAATTTATCAAAGTGAATACCATGTAATTAAATGCAGGAAATGGCAAAAACATCCAATACTAAAGTGCACTGCGGTTACATCGATTCTAATTTTGTCTACAAAAGTGAGAGCGTTCATTGTTGTTTCTGTAATACAAACTAATGAGCAAAATAAAAAAAATCTGTCAAAGGAAGTTTTTGTTGTGAGTGATGAAACGAATGTGCAATTTCCAGAGAAGAAATGCCTAAATTGTTGTGTCTCAGCAGGAACTCGATATTGCAACTTTGTAATTGTGGAACATGGATTTACATATTGTCAAGTTGTAAATAAATTTTATTATGGAGAGAAAAAGCTATCGAGTGATACTAAACATGATATATACTGTATGGTGTGCATTCTGTACCAAATATTAATTTGTATGATAGCTTTCGATTTTATTAATGAATTTTAAGTCTGCCCCGGGCGGTAAAAGCTCTAGGTACGCCACTGTCTTGGGTGCAGATGAAGAGAAATTTGAGGAAACTCAAGTAAATTTGGTGAAATTGAAAATATTTGAAGAAACCTTAAGAGATCCCAGGGAATCTGGAATCTGAGAGAGATCTTAGAAAATCTAAGAAAATCTTTCAAAATCTGAGGAAATGTAAGAAAAAAAATTTGAGAAATCTGAGGATTTTTTTGGGAAACTTAGGAAATCCAAGAATATCTTAAAAATCCGAGGAAATTCTAGAATATCTTTAAAAAATCTAAAAAAATCTTACGAAATCAGAGAAAATGCGTAAAATTCTATAGAATTGTAGGAAATCTTAAGAAATATAAGAAAACGTTAGGAAATCTTAGAAATCTAATAAAATCCGAATAAATGTAAAAATAAGAAATTCTAGAGAATCTTAGGAAATCCAGAGAAATTCGAGAAAATTCTATAGAATTTTATGAAATGTTAGGAAATTTCACGAAATCTAAAGAAATTTTAGGAAATCCCAGGAAATCTTAAAATTTGTAGAAATTTCAGGAAACTTAGGATATTTTAGAAAATCTGAGAAAACCATTTAAATCTAAAGCAATATAAGAACCGCTTAGAAAATCCCAATAATTCTAGAATATGTTAAAATATAAAATGTAGAAAATCTTAGGAAATGTAAGGTAATTTTATGAAATTCTGCAAAATCTAAAGAAATCTAAGAAAATGTAAGAATATTTTAATAAATCGCCAAAGAAAACTTAGGAAGTCTTCGAAAATCTTAAGGGATTTTCGAAAATCTTATGTGATCTTAGAAAATCGTAAGTGATCTTAGAAAATCTTACCAAATCCACGAAAATGTAGAAAATCGTAGAAGTTCTTAGGAAATCTAAAGAATTTAATAAGATCTGAATAAACGTGAAAATAAGAAATCTTAGAGAATCTTAAAAAATTTAAGGAAATCCTAAGCAAAATCAGGAAATCTCGGAAAATTTCAGGAAATCTAAAGAAATCCGAGAAAATGTAAAAAAATTCTATAGAATTTTAGGAAATCTTAGGAAATTGCAAGAAATAATAAAAAATTTGAAGAAATTTCAGGAAACTTAAAAAATTTAAGAAGATCTTAGAATATGTTGGAAAATCTTAGAAAAACCAAGTAAATTTGAAGAAATCTAAGAACAGCTTAGAAAACTGAAATTTAAAAAATCTTAGGAAATTTAAGGAAATTTCTAAAGAAAAATCTAAAGAAATCTCGGAAAATGTAAGAAAATCTTGATATATCGCTAAAGAAAACTTATGAAATCTTCGAAAATCCGTGAAAATGTAGAAAATCCTAGAAGTTCTCAGGAAATCTAACAAATCTAATAAATGTGAAAATAAGAAATCTTATTTCCCCCCCCTACCTAAGGGTCCGTAAGATTTTCGATACCCCCCCATAACCCTTACGTATTTAATGGGCGGCCCCTATATATTTAGAGGAAAACTACTGAAACAATAGAAAGAAAGTAATATACAGGGGATGTTTAGGGGTTCGAACCCCCCCCCCTCTTTATTATTTATCAATTAATAAAGTTCAGGAAGTCCGACTGCAGTCGTAAAAGATCAGAAAAAGACAAAAAAATCTGTAAAACTAAAAACAAAAAATTAAACTGCATAGCAGGTAAACACAGGGAACTGGAAGAACAATTTTTTAAGAATGTTCAATAAAACACAGGTCCTCAAACCTTGGGGTTCTTTCACACAAAGCTATCAGCCAATCATAATTAAAGCCTTTTGCGGTCTCGCATCCGCTCCGTGTAAAGGAGAAAATGAAATGAAATCAATATAGTAAAATAGCTCACAATGAAAAATTCTTTGTTGATTTACAAATAAACAAAAATTACATAAAACTTATAAAATATAATATACACCACATATAAATTGCAAATTTATTTAATAATTTTTTGATCGAACCGCTTTGATACATCTTTGATACATCTCGTTTTACTATAACCTTTGCTTTTTCTTTGTTCTTTAACTCGCTTATGTCCTCCCCGTCCATCAAATACTTGTTAAAAATATTTTCTTCTTTATCAATTTTAGCCCCCTCAATTTCCAAATTTCGCATGTTCATCTGCTTGCATTCGTCCGACTTCTTATTCAGAGCTGCTTTGATCTGCACGGGAATGTCGGGAATATCTTTAGCTTTGGCGATGATGTTTGCGTTGGGGCCTACGAGGAAAATATTAAATGTGGATAATAAAACGGTCAAAAAGGTACCTTTGGCATAAATCGGAATTGAACCTTCCTTGTTTCTTTCGTATCTCCCGCCATTATTGTCGCCATTCCCACCAAGTGCAGTAATATTATCGGGACAATCCCCAGTCACGATTATGAGAGTCTTCTCCGGACAACTGCTTTCTTCCACATACTTAACGCTTTGAATGAAATCCGAGTAAGGATTCGCCGTATCTGATAAGTTCCCTCCAAAAATAATAATAATATAACCCTTATTGCTTTCTCTGGTCTGTTCCTTAATGTTGCAAAACGTCGTTTTAACCAATTTGAACAAAGACAGATCTTGCTTTTTCCCCAAAGAGTTATAATTCCCCCCATTTTCCTCTTCGGCCATTCGTTGTTGCGGGTCTAGGACACACAGTCAAAATACAGCTGTTTTAGGTTAGACCAACTTACCTGATGATGGATTCATGTAATTTCCAAAAAATGACTTTCTCATGGCGGACATAATGCCCAAGAGGTCCCAAAATGGGTCCGGTTTGGACGACCGTCTGAAAACTGGAAGATTCACAATTTCGTTTGCGTTTGGTTCCTCATTGAACGCCGCATCCATTTCGAAGACTTGGGTGTTTTCGGGTTCGATGATATAATTCCGTTGAAATCTTGGCACAATACCATCGTCATTGGGTACGTCATTTTTGTGATGCTTAAACTTGGACATTGAACTTGCAATAAACGAATTTGGATTGGCAAGCTCTTTTGACCCTTGGAACAAATTTTTGTTTGCGTCATCCAACGAATTGGATAACCGGGGGTAGTTTTCCTTCGAGTTGGGTTTGTTGCAATTTTTATGCTCGCTGCTGACGATCACTACGTCATCCACATCACCATTGCTTTTGGATTTCGGCGTAATACTGTCGATGGTTTCCAGTTTGTAACTGTAATATTTGAATTCGTTGTCGTCGTGGTTGGTTTTTTCGTCGTGGGTTAAAGAAACGACGGCTTAAAAGAGCAAAATTATGGAGAATGAATTTTTTTCTTGGGTGCTAGCTTACCAGTTGTCATTTGTAAAGCGTTTCGGGCCCAACTATTTAATGTTATGATGCTGGTTTCCAAAAGCTTCCTGCAATCGCATTCCTGTTTGTGACATCTTTTTACTACGGCGCCAAAATTGGTTGGATAACCATTGCCGTTGTCTGGACGTGAAGGACATGGCTTGAAAAATTATAATAAAATTAACAATCAGATAAACCAGATATTTTATGAAAAAATGTCGTATATTTTAATTTGTACGATAAACATTTGAAAGGCCTTGGAGATGAGGTTGAAGGAAGTGAACGGTGCCACTGGTGTAATCACATGACAAGCAGTGGCACACAAACAAGTGAAATTGTTCTTTAAACGTAAAAGCGAAAGTTGCGCGTGGTTGTTTGCTAACATTTTAAAATTTGGCCTTAATTATTATGGTATTGTTTATTTAAGCGTATTTCAACTTTACGAATGTCTTTTATGCAAATTAGATAAGATACATTTATAAATTTTGCAAACAAAACAGCAGATTGAAAACAACAATTTTTCTAATAGTTTTCGGCAGAGAACCTGCCACGTGACGAAAAACTATTGATGCGTAAAGAAACACTTCAACCGGGAATATTCGAACTGCGCAGGTCACGTGACAGGTTTTCCTGTATGGGACGGCCTATAGCGCAGGGACCGATAAATTGAGATTACATCGATTTCCCTACAAAGCCTTACCTTAACTTTTCCCACGAGTGGAATTTTTAGAAACGGAATTTCCTCTGGAGGACAACTTAAATTTGAGCCCATTCCGGCTAAGAATAAAACGACGTTTATGTTTCCATTTTTCGAATTTTCGCTTTTTTCTCTAGACATAGCTGCTAAACGAAAGGAAAATATATTTATGTACGAAATAAAAAATTAAACGTTACATACGAAATTTTGCAAATGCAATGTCGACCAATCCAAATATCAACGAGATGTAATATATACATAATTTGTACATAAACATACTTGGTTCATATAAATAAATAAATTAAAATTGTGCTGTCATTTATGACAAAATTAATGTTTAAAAACAAAATGTATTGAAACAAAATTGTTGCACAAATCCCACTACATAAATTAATTAGTCAAAATTTAGGAATGAATTATTTTTCGAGTCGTTCATTGTCCATATTTCATACCCCCAAACCTCCCAGTTTCAATATTATCTTGCGAGAAAAAATTTTGAGTTTGCTAAAGTAAAAAGCTTCAGTTTAGCTGACCCCTCGCAAGGCCAAACGTTGGTGTCAATGCGGGGGTTTGGGGGTATGGAATATCCTCCAGTGCAGCTTTTACTATAAGTTGTCACTACGAAATTGTTGAGTTATTTAGCCACAATTTGACTGCCTTTATGTAGCATTGCCAATTGCAATGAATTTTCATTCGAGTGACAAAAAGACGGAATTTATTTGAACAATTTCATTGTCCATATTGGAGGGTATTCCATACCCCCCAAACCCCCCGGTTTCGAAATAATCTCACAAATTTTATTTTATTTGTAGATAAATTATTAAAAGTTTTGTTAAAATTCATATTAGAGCTTTAGTTGAGCTGACTTCAAAAGACAAAACGTTGATGTCAATCCGGGGGGTCTGGGGGGTATGGAATACCCCTCAGTGCACCCTTTACTCTGTATTTACAGTACAACTCCGATAAGTTATTTTGTCGCAGTTGGATTGCTATTCTTAAGAAATTCATGGAAATCAAAGGAAATCTCAAAAAATTCAAAGAAACATTAAGAGTTAAGAAATATTTGGTAATTCTAGGAAATTTTAAGAAACAGAAAATTTGAGAAATTGTAGAAAACCTTAGGAAATCTAATAAAACTTTCAAGTTTCCGTAAGATTATTCAAAATGGACAAATTTGCAAACCCCCCCGGTTTTCAAATTATCTTGTGATTTTTTTATTATTTGTAGTTAAAAGTATTGAAAGCGATTGTAAAAATTCATAGCTTTAGTTAAACTGGTCACCACAAGACAAACCGTTGATGTAAATCCGGGGGGTATGGGGGGTATGGAATAGTGCACGTATTACTATAAGTTTTCACTACAAAATTGCACTGCCCTTATGTTAGCATTGCCCATTACAATGAATTTTCATTCGAGTGACAAAAGTAAGGAGTCATTTATTGTCCATATTGGAGGGTATTCCATACCCCCCAAACCCCCTCAGTTTGCAAATAATCTTAGAAACAATTTTTTATTTGTAAATAAATTATTAAATGTCTTGTAAAACTTCATTTGTTTCACAGCTGATTTTACAAGGCAAATTGTCGTTGTCAATCCGGGGGGTCTGGGGGGGTATGGAATACCCCACAGTGCACCCTTTACTCTATATTTACATTACAACAATTTTTTAACAAAACATCAAGATTACCGAGAAAAATCGTCTTTTAAATTTATTTTTCGTTTTTAATTTTACATTTCCGCATAAATAATTTAACTTTGACGAAACTTGTTTTTCTTTTTGTGTTTTAAAACAAAAAATTTGTTAGATAAATTAAAGATTATCAACAATCATAATTTTCAATTAATAATTGGATGGTTTTCTTGGATTCTGAGTTAAATTAATACAATAATCCTTCTTCGATTAACAAATTTTTATATTCGCAAATTTATCTACTCAAATCAGATCCGTATTTTTCGAGTTGGGACCGTTTCAGGGATGTTTTAATAACAGGAGCGGCTCAATGATTAATTGTCTAAGTAGATCTCCAAATTTTGCCAAAAAATATTTGTGTAAAATAAAAACACCCCTTAGAAGCAGCCAATCGAATACATACTTTCAGTTTTTGGCCTCTTTCGCCCAAATTTTTGGATAGAGTGAACTACAGGGAAGAATAAAAAGCATTCGTGAATTTCAATTGAAAAACTTATCATAGATAATAATCAGGAAGTTAAACTTGAAGTGAAAAGATCAGCCTTAAATGATAATTTTTTTTTATTACCCAGGTAATTAATAATAATTTGTAATGTAATTTAAACCACACTTCAATTTTTTTCTAGATTTTTTATTTAATTAACGTATTAATTACAATAACTGTTTTAATTGAAAATTAATAATTTATAACTAATTCAACACTTCGGATGAACTGTTTTTCCTTACTTTCTGTATCGAACTTAATAAGAAAGTCTGCTTTACTGGAAAAAACATATTTATCCAGTGGCGGATTTGGGATTTAAGAGCTTGTTTATTGTGCAAGAAAATGTTGAAAAGGTTAAGAGAAGAGCCATTTCTCATGAAATTAGGTGACGCGCATATATTGCGCTCTATTAACGAGATTCTCATGGGATATTTGACTATAATTTAAAAACCTCACTGAATGATTCTTATGTGTATGTAAAATATGTGGAATTTTTTTTTTCAAAAAATTTTAATCCAAAATATCAAAAATTAATGTTTTAAATTTATACTAAAAATAATGATTAGTTTAAACGCTCATTTATGGTCACGTGGTGTGCTTTTCATAAAACTGAATATTTCTTTGTTTGTTTCGTGGTCTCTTATACGCTCTTGGATACTTTGACGATTTAAACCAAACTTGACAAACAAGCCCAGTTTTTCAGTAGCAGGTTAAACCAAAAAGTGTGGGTTAACCAATGATATTGCGTAAAAAACAGCTTTTCAACGTATTTCATTGTTTAACCCAAATTTTTTGGTTTAACCTGCAACTGAAATAGTAGCCCTAACTCAGTAGGACTTGGGAAAGGTTATTGTCAATGTCGGATTTAGCATTTGAGAGGCTCCAGGAGTAATTTAATTTTGAGGCCCACTCTAAATATTTTTACTACTCACATTTTCAATGTGTTTTCCCTATGCCACAATTTCTTATGAATTATGAAATACGCTGTGAAATTATTAATTAATTCTTTTATCCAGGCCCCCTGGATTTATGAGGCCCAGGCGCGCCTGTTCGGAAATCCGCCACTGGAGGTATCTGTTTGGAAATCGTCAATCCAATCAAATTTTTTAATTTGAATTGCTGCTATCTGATTGGTTACTTGATATCCGCGGGTTAAAAGCCACCTAACAATAAATTGGAGCGGGAAATTTAAAAATTATCCGCAACATTGCACGTGTTGATAATATTATTTAAAGAATGTGTGCGATATAATTGTGTACTGATGTGTTAACTTCTTTTAAGCTTAATTTAAATAATACTTTCACCAAATACAATTTATTATGATATTAAATAATACTGCTTATCTATTTTATTTATATTTATTTCAAAAATTACACTTCTTATGCTTCAATCGAGCGATAAAAAATTATTTTGCTGTTAGTTAATTATCTGGAGTTTTCTACTGTGTTCTAGACAAAATTTTTGTTGTAATTATAATTAAAAATCGCGATAACATCACGACAATTTTTACAAATCGGACTAAATATTTAATAGCTGGTTAATGTTAACAATTTGTTTATGTCCTAATTACAATTTTATATAGAAAAATTATCATACCACTTTCACTTTGATGAGATAATTTCTAAAATTTTACATATGCAGTTGATAAAAAAATGTTACAATTACGCAATAATTACACATTTATTGACTGCAATATGTAAATTACAGCTTTAATCCATTGAGAGTCGTTTAGTTACGTTCTTAATTAATTAAAACTTGTGAATCACATGATTTGTGGAATGCGTGACTTTAATTTAAAGAATTTCAGATATTATTTCCAATAAATAATTTATTTTTGTTATTTAAAATTAATTTTTAGAAAATAATCCCGCCATCAACGCAGAATCCAAAATGGAATGACGCACTTTTATTTTTCCAAAACTTTACGATGTTGAAAACCCCCCGGGCAAGGTAAAGAATATTCTCAAAATAAGTGACACACAATTATTATTTTTGAAACTTGAAAATATGTTAGTTTCAATTGAGAATCTCAATTAAAAGTTGGAAAAAAAAACCGTCAAGGAAAATAATATCCGCATTTAATTTTTTTAGTAAATTGTTTCCTCACGATGTTTGTATCAAAACATGCCTTGGCAGGGGACACAAAAGCTGCAAGATTAGACATTTAAACTTTGAAAACGTGACTGTAAAAAGGTCTCTCAAATTAAATTTATTAAATAGTTAACATTAATTTGCCTACTTAATTGCTTTAATAGTTAAACAATAAAGTTTTTCAAGTTCCTATCGCACATACAAGTAAATAATTAGTTAAACATCTCAATTATAATATACAGGAAGAACCGATTCGAAAACTTCCTCAAACAAAAAAATTTCTGGTCAGAATGCCTGCTGGGCAAAGTAGTAAAATAGGATTTTTATAATCTGCGACTTCGGACGTCTCCCATACCTGAACGGTTCAAGTTAATCAAATTCTGTAAGGAACTTTTTTGTAGGAAATTTAATTACCAACAGAATTGTTTATTAGCAATTTTTGATATTTCTTACCGTTATAGCAGCGTTTTGACCGAAAGGCTACAAAGCGGACAATTTTTGTTTTTCGCACATTGGCCGGTCCAATGCTTACTTTTATTTGAGATGATACCAAACACGCTCTACCCAAGCATATATTTCAAGAATAGCAGTTTAACGATGCCTAACTATGTTAAGTACTTGTCGCAAGCTTATTGCAAAAGAAATTTGCATTTTTCACATATATTTCGCCAATTTAAAAAAAAAGTACAAAAGAGTTCTGCGATTCGGTGCTCAAGTCGTTGTCCGAGGTTAAATAATTGACAAAATTGTGGGTTATTACGAAATCCGCAATCTTGGACAGTTTTTTCCAAAATTTTCTAGAAAGACTCCCACCTGTGGCTTAAACGAATAAGTAAACAAAAATTAGAGTAGTAAAAAATGTATTGTGACGATCCTAGCATTGTATCCACTATATAAAATAATGGAACAAACAGGATCTCTCAGTTTGTACTTTCTCCAATAATAAAGCTCTTCGTGCGAATATAACAACACAAGAGTGTCGGCAACCGCCAAGAACGGTCGGACGTGAGAACAAAATTCACTATTGAAACTATTTTTTTGATAAATTGCGTGCACGTGAAAATTTTTGAGTTGGTCCATCAAATTTTTGAGTTTTTCTTGTTTCTTTGTTCAGTTTTCGGTATGGTGGTTTAGTGATTTGAATCTTTTTTGAGTTTTTCCACCGGCATAATGAAACTTTTGTTTGGGTAAGTTTCAAATTTTTTTTTTCAAAATTTTATTCACCAAATGGGATTTGAGTAAAACTTGTTTTATGTGAAAAAACCGATATTTTATTAAATATTTGGTCGAATGACCCACATAATGTGCTAATGAGAGTTTCTAATAGATCTTGCTTAAAATTTTTAATGAATCTATTTTGTTTTAATGTGCACCAATTAGGTTCGAGTGGCATTCGATAATTAATTTTTATTATTAGTTTAATTTCGGCAACTTTAATTCGGGTTTCGTGTCGCACGCATCGTTGAAATCTCCAGTCATAAAACTCGAAATTCTTGAAATTTTTTGATCTGTCCCTGCAGAAATGAAGTTTTGACTTCGTTACAGATAGGAAGACGTGAAAGTGAACGTTTTTACTAATTTACAGAATACCCATTGTCTGCAATACCATTTTTTAATTTAAATTAAAAATTCACTTTTCATTTTTATCTTGATGTATTCGAATGGTACATTAAAATATGTTGTGGATTTTGGAGCCGCTGGATGAATAAAAAGTGAAATTATTCTCACGAAAATTCAAAAGTACAAAATATTTTCAAATTTTAATTTCTAAAATTTAGAAACTTGGCGATAAAATAAGGCTTAAAGAAATACTCACTCACCTTTATTAAGTAGGCTAAACCACTGACTTACTGAGCAGATGTATCAGACGTCCAGTGTAGGTGCAATAATTCAATCAAATAAGAAAAATATATAGCTATACAAAATTTACAAAAAAACATGACAATATATTCGATTATTTCACCTCAAATCTCATAATCTTGAAAACTGTGCGCCGCGACCTTCCGCCCTAAACGCTGCAAAATCATAAGAAATGCAAAGATGATTTTGTTATTTTTAATTTAATAAATTAGTTTTTCGTGCCAGTAAAGTTGGTAAACTTCGAGTCTCACGATCATCAACAATGTATTAGCAAATAAACTTCGACTGTTTTTCGAAAATAACTCGCATGCGGTGTCGAAACGGTTACAAATTGTTAAATTTATATTAAAGACCGATAATTTAGCACTGCATTGTTATTTCTAAATATAATTTTTGATAAATAATTATCCGCATGCAAGACTAAACCGTAATCATTATGATTATAAATTTTGCCAACCATTTATTATGCTCAAATCTAAAACAAAGTGTGAGAACTAAAATTGCAAATGTCGATAAACTCAACAATGAACCAGCAAAACCTATTTCAATAAAAAATAGTCCGCATTTTGTTACCATTAATCTAACAATAGAGGTGATCGTGAGATCGTTATTTAAGACGTGCCCACCCCCAACGCAAGATTTTTTAATTTATTTCTCAGAGGGTCATTGCGTGACCAATTTAAAAATTACTTAATTATCGATTACCCATTACGTAATTTACATATTATCCAATTGTTTCCGTTTTTTTGCAAAATTATTGTTTATTTATTTTTATTTTTATTTCTAAGGTCAATCGAGAAATTCTTTAAATCATCTTGAAGTGCAAAAAGGTTATTGTTCAAAGCCAATTAACAATGTTAATGTCAAGGATTGGTAATCATTATTTTTTGGCCACTTATGACTCAATCAAATTGGGTGCCTAGGGGCTTAAGCAATCAAAACGGTCATACTTGCACTGTAAACCTGACTTACGCAATCCTGTATTAATTCGATGAGCACGAAAATATACCAAAAATTTTATATCTTAACAAATTCTCGAAATCACTCAACTAAATAGGATGAGAATTACCAGACGTTAAGGGGAAATACCTAATTACTTTAATATGTAATCGCGGCAGTAGGATGCAAGTTCGATTACTCGATGCCAGTCAAGGTCGAAATTTTTTCAGGTCAAGTATTTTTTTTTAAATATAAGAAAAAAACTTGTTTAACGTAATTGCCAGCTGCGTTTTGAAAAACCGCAACTTTCGCTAGGAAACTTCTGTACGTGATAATTTTGACATTTACAATTTAATTAATTTACTTATTTGAAAGTACAAAAACTTGCTAATTAAACGCACAACAACCGAAACAATGATTGCAAAGAAAAAGTTTAATCGCACAAAAAATTGATACAATTTTGTCGTTCTCAAACTGCTAAATTGTTAACCTTTCTTCCTGGTTGCAGAATCCTTTCACTAATAACTGCATTTACACTTAATCGGTCGTTTCAATTTCGCATCTTAATTTTGAAAATTAAAATTGTTTGTTGAACTGTGAGGAAATGATGCAGATACGGAACCGCAGTAGAAATTTAAAATGTTAATGTTGCGACCGCCTACGTTTCATGAAAACATTTTTTTAAATTTTTAACATCTTAAGAAATATGTTTCTACAATTAGGTTGCATTTTGTCGTGAAGAATGGAATATATTTTGTGTTGGGCAACCACGAAACGGTACCATTTTGATCATAGATAATTTAATTTAGTGCTGGCGTGCTACATAATTTATTTTTGCTGACATTTTTTAATGTTGTTATTTAGAGGCTCGAGCAGTGACGGATTTAGGATTTAAGACACCTCAGGCCTCATAAAATTAGATGACGCGCATAAATTGCGCTCTATTAACGAGATTCTCATGGGGTATTTGACTATAATTTAAAAACCTCGCTGAATGGTTTTTATGTGTATGTAAAATATGTGGAATTTTTTTTTTCAAAAAATTTTAATCCAAAACACCAAAAATTAATGTTTTAAATTTATACTAAAAATAATGATTAGTTTAAACGCTCATTTATGGTCACGTGGTGTGTTTTTCATAAAACTGAATATTTCTTCGTTTGTTTCTTCGTCTCTTATACGCTCTTGGATCCTTTGACGATTTAAACCAAACTTGACAAACAAGCCCAGTTTTTCAGTAGCAGGTTAAACCAAAAAGTGTGGGTTAACCAATGATATTGCGTAAAAAACAGCTTTTCAACGTATTTCATTCTTTAACCCAAATTTTTTGGTTTAACCTGCTACTGAAATACTTGGCCCAAGTGTTTTCCCTATGCCACAATTTCTTATGAATTATGAAATACACTGCGATAATTATTAATTAATTATTTTCTTTACAAAAAATTAGATAAAATTACTTTATTTTATTTTGAGAGCTGAATTTTTAAGCCTCTGGGCTCGAGAGAATTGAGAGTTGGATGGTCTTCATCTGATGACGTAATATCAAATTTGCATAAAATTGTTTCAACTAAACGCTTGTAAAGTGGGTCAAACTTTTCTGAATCATACTGTATATAATAAATCCTTTACCACGTGAAGCGTTACAACGCAGCGGTGCGTATCCTATCCTTTTAAATTGCATAACTCGGAATTTTTAATTTTCTTCTTGCGGATACAGGGTCCCTGGTTATTCACCTTACCGTCTTGATTCGCACAGTTTAGGGATGCGAATGCTTTCACGATTAACAACTTTGACAAATGATTGAAATTGGCGGCACACCTTCTTTGGGAAGACTTTCACTGTCAAGTTTTGAAGAAAGGTAGCGTTACTTGGCAATAATTACACAAGGTTCCGATTGGTCAAGTTTATTCGTTTTCTTAATTTGGCCGAACCTTGATTGAAATGGATTGACCTTAGGACACATCCTGATAATGAGTAAAACAAGATGTAACCAATTACGTGGTTGAATGCACATCGCATGACTTGGTATTATACTTTCTACCGTTAACATTATGACATTGTCTGCATATTAGATAACTGTGTCAGTGGTAAACACATCCATCAGATGGGGGACCTTGGTTTTTTCGCTCATAGCCCAAAAATAAGCCCAAATACGGCGGAAGAGCTGTTCCAGTGCCTTTCAATCCAATCCAGGAGGATCTCCACCTCACTTTCTACCATAATGGAGCTCTTGCACATGCTGTCCTCTCAAGCTGAAAGTGACATCACAGTAGCGATTGTAAACACGACAAATTATTAATCAAATTTTACAAAAGAACAAATATATCACTTTTGAGTTTTTGACGGGAACTGTAATTACCTTTTTGCTTTGATTATTTTGTTGAGTGGTCGGATTTCTAAAGCGTGTAACGAACCGGTAGTTCTATAAGCATAGTAACTTTTATTTTTTATGGTGGAAGTTGTCAGGGAAAGTGTATCTCCTTTCACGCCTCGTGACGCCGGTCATGTGATTTACAGGGCACAACTTTCAGGCGTTCGATGCAATATAAAAGAGAAATTTATTTGTAAATATTGTTTTTTAAATATTTACTTGCACTATTCTACTTGTCAAGTATCATATTTGACCAATTACGAAATACATAAGTCTCACTGCTCTCGCCAAGTCTTTGCCCTAACCGCTCGATTAACCCGACAATTTAATTTGCCTTCTTAAAATCAAAAATCTAAACGTACGAGACACTAATTATTATAGGAAGTAAGAAGTTACAAAATTTGCTACCGTTCATGATAACATCGTCACAGTCGGTAATTTTTTTTTGTTAACCATATTAGAAATTGGGCAATTTACTTGTTATAAAGCATGTTTACACAATTAAATTTTTGTTCAACATTCCTTTGTTGAGATAAGAATAAATTGGATGTATCCAGTTTCCATAAATTTCTCAGATAACGTCAAGAAAGCAGCTTCCTGTGGGTTACGCCACTGCTTAATGATGAAGATGCGGCATTCTTGATTGTAAGTCGAGAACAGTTGCATTTCATTTTACCAACAATAATATTAAATAATTCACATATTACATCTCTTGGATTTTGTGCAATAACAATTTACTTATTACCTTTTTTGGTAAGAAATATTATTATAATTACTAGGAGTATTAAATTACGGTCGAGGGATAGGTCAATCTGATCTACAAGAGAGATACGATTCTAACATAGCATGCATGGGCAGGGCTCGTCTTGGGAATCACTTTCAATTAGTACTAGTGATGGTTTATTCTTTTAGTAACTCATAAAAAATACTGGGATACCTAAAGTTAGATTTACAGCTTCAGAGTAATGCAATTGTTATTTTTAATTTAAATCTTGAAATAATTGATTTATCTCACAAGAAACGTAACGTCCAAGACGAAAATAGTTGCAGCACTTGTTTTAGTGGGCGGGACCGCTCACAGTTGTTCCCGTCTCTTTAAATCCGAAATTTTTGAGTTGGGTCCACTTCAGGGACCCAAAAGAGCTCAAACTATGGTATCTGAAGTAATACCAAACTGCTTCTTTTTTTTTTTGGTGGAATAAAATTAATAAATCTAAGAAATAGAAAACATCTTAAAAAAGTTAAAATTGCACCAATCACAAGTTAAACTTTTAGTATTACTAAATAACCCCGCCTGGAGGGTATTCCATACCCCCCAGACCCCCCGGTCAGGAGTCCAATGGTTTTATCTGGGGGAGATTACTTGAAAGCCGTTCATTTGAGACAATATAGTGTTATGATCTTGTTTCCATGGCCATGTGTAGGAAAAATTACAAAAATTGCTTTAAAAATAATTAATTTACCTTCCCCTTCCAACTTTCTGTGAAAAACAGGAAGAAATGTAGACTATGAATTTAATTTCTATTCTGATTTTGTATTGTAGACTTTTTATACAAATTTTGAATCGGTGTAAATCCGCTGTCGTAAAATTTAATTAAATAATCTTTAATTTTGCGTCTATGAACAAATTTCGTTGATTTAATGAACAAATTCATCAATTTATTAATTTTCATAAATAAACATTGTATTTTCGGATAAAACTTATGATTTTTTGAGGAGCTCAATAGAGAATAAGATTAAACTGTAGGATCCCTGACCGGGCCCAAGTAACATTTTGTGCTGAAAATCTCTGTCAGCAAATTTTAAGCTAACGCTTAGCTGCATCAGCTTAAAATTCAGCTGTTTTTCAGTGTCAGCAAATTAGCTGGATTTTCGGCTGACATTTAGCTACCTCAGCTTAAAATTCAGATGTTTTTCAGCGTCGGATAATTAGCTGAATTTTAAGCTGAGGACGCTTAGCGTCCCCCAGCCAAGTCGATTTAATGATATTAAAAATATATTTTACCTTTCATTTATCTGAAAAGAATGCAAACTCACCGGCTTGGCGTAACCCTCCAAGAACCCAAGGTAATTTTTTGACCAACTCAATAAAGAATAATATGAAATTGCAAGATTACTGACCGGGGGGTCAGGCAAGACCATTTAAAAATGTATCTGATCTTTGATTTATCCGGAAGGAAATCAAACTCAGCGGTTTGACGAGAGACGAGAGCCCGAAATATCAGAGCCGTCTTAACAGGTTTGACCTCTCTGAGGTAAAAAGTAATTTAGCGCCTTAATCACATATAATTTGACCCCTTTGGTCATTTGAGTAATTTTGACCCTGGTAATTTCATCACCAAGAGAGAGATCCGTGCGTAGCCATGAATCTGTCCGTAGGTTAGTGTTAGGTATTTATATTTATTTAGTGAATCTGCCAGTAAATCATTAATTTTATTTTGATTATCTGGACCTTTGTCACAGACAAACTAAATATGCAAAAATAAAGTTTTTTCGATAGTCGATAAACGGCATTCCCCCCTCTGGATTTAGGTACTTTACAAATTGTGGATTGCGATTTTTGGAGGGGGGAGAGTTTATGCCTCCTTAGCTCGTCTTTGGGTGCGACCTTATAATTCAAAGTTATTTGAGAAAATACAAAAAACTTGATTTATTGTAAAATTCAATGAACTTTTGATTTAACGAAATTCGGGAAAATCCTAGAATGGCATTGATTTATTTAAAAATTCGATAAGTTTTTTCTTGTTTGCAAAGTTTTTCCCGGTGGAAGCCCGCTGTAGAAATAAATATAAATCCGGGGAAAATTGTAGAAAATGTGAGGAAATCCAGCAAAAACTGAAGATACTCTGAATTGTAAACTTGGTGTGCAATCTTTTATATTGCAATTTCTCCTTTGATCAGGCATTGTTGCATTTAAACAATTGCATTAAATTGCTCAGGTTGTGCGGCCTAAGGGCCGCACTGATCTATTACTTTCCTTGCACTTCTTAGTTGTTCTAGGTTCGATGATAATTAAAAACCAAAGCAATCGCTTTTCGAAAGGGTTAAATTACTCAAGTGTATTAACCAGTGGCGGCTGGTACGGGGAGAGCAATCAGGCGCAACTCTTTAAAAAAATTCAATTGTTATTAAATTTTACTTTAAATCTAAGACCCTGCGTACCGGAAGACCTGGGGGGGGGATAAATTGAGTTAGCTTGTCTCAATTTAAAAATTAACAAATATCCGTGAGATTTTCCCGAATAACAAAAGTGTTAAAAATATTATTATAATATTTAAGTTACACATAATCAAACTATAATAGCGGGATTTCCCCACTGGGCGAGTATAGGTAAAATTGAAGCTCTCCAAGCACTTTCACTTATTATCATAAAACTACTAACATTCGTGTTTACATTAATTATTAAGTGCTGGACATTTTTTATGTGTACATTGCACCATAAAAATATTTACATGTACTAAAATATTTCAAATGGCTTTCGTGATGTAGAAATTAAATTTTCCCATTTTCTTTTTTTATTTATGTAGTACTTACAGCTTGCAGAGGAGTAGAGGTTAATGGTAGATTTTTCTGTTCGATCGAATGCTATAATTGTTCGAAAACAGGACATCAACGTTTGACGTGCGAAGTTGTCCTTGCATATTCTGAGATAATAACAGTTAAAGTTACTGCATTCCGCATAAAGATTGGAAACAAAAAGCGATATAAAATTTTATTTAGAAATTTATCTCGCGCTTCCATCTTGAGCAATAATCAAGTATTACATTGTCAATTTCAAGGTAAATTTTTAAACGGTAACACACATTTTATTTTATTGCAATATTGTGCAGGTTAGTATTATTACCTACGACAGTAATTATGCAATCATCGGTAATGTGCAAAAAAAAATGAATGAAGTCACCTAAACGTAGATTAGATGTTCGTTTGTTTCTTTTTAATTGTAAAAATGGTAATTTAAAGGATTTCCTGTATCAATCATCGGTAGAACTAGTCGACTGCACATAGCAAGTAAAAAAAGCAATGGGTTATTTTTCAAATTAAAATTAAGCGAGGTTTGACGCTAAATGTCTTGACCGCTAATCCGAAATCCCCGGTTCGATCCCGGGCGGAGTCTGTTTTTTTTATGCACATTTGTGCGTTTTACATCGGGTAAACTACAAAGAAGAAAAAGAAGAATTAATTAAAGATAATTCTGATTAACAAACTTAGAAAATAATTTTTTTTCATCTTCTTTGAGTTATTATAAAAAACTGTTCGAGTGCTAAACTTGACTTTCTTTCGTAAATTAACGCATTTCTAAATTTACTTTCTTCTTCAATATTCAATTACATCAAACTTCTTATGCGTGGTGTGTAATTTCATATTAATCCTCCATAAATGAAATCGACGTCTTCGCGTTCGCTGTGTCGATCATTGTAAGCGACATCGTCAATAATCAAAACTGGATCAGTGTGTGAAAAAATTGAAAATTATCGCTACCATTTACTTCAACTTCAATTACAACACAAATTTAACTCTCTAATTTAGTAGAACGACCATAATAATACAGCATTTTATGCAAATTACAATCAAACATGTTTACACTGGTAGGACAAAATGCTACTGGTGTTACGATGGCAAATGTTTGCCGATGATATTTGACTTATTTAATTTGTAACTTTTATTTTATTTCGTCTGTTTACCTTTCTGGGTGCATTACCGAACTTTATAGGTCAATTCCAAAGTAAACACTCTGTAACTTGTTTTATTTATATTTTTCAATTACTTGCATGTTAATGCAGCAATTTGAAATTCATATTGACAGTTTTAATTTGCCTTTTTAAAGGTAAATAGCACAAGAATAAATCAACTCAAGGTCATCGCCCGCGAATCTTTGCCAAACACGTTAAGTGCCTTTATATGGCTCTGTTTTGGGCCCCATTAGATCTTACTGTTGTGGTCGACTGTTCCACAATATTGGTGTAATTCAAGGTAAAATGTATTGTCATTCATGTAATTTATAATTTTTGAATGTATTTCCTTCGTTTGCATTGTTGCTTAATGTTTCGGTTATACGCATGCTTAAATTAATTAATTACAGTTATTAACAATTAAGAGTAATTACCAATTTTTTAAATTACCCATTCATACAAGATAATGATGCTGCGCGAGGGGGAGGGGGAAATAAATGTTTCCCATTTATTTGTTTCGAAAACATTTTTGTTACTTTGAGTAGGATACCGCAACCCACGAAGATAATTGTTTTTCCAAGATCTGCTTACCTAATATTGACCAAGTAAAGTGTTTACCCAGTTTTACGACCTTTACTTCTTTATTTTTTAAGGCTTTTCGACTATAAATGACATACCGACATCTTCGATACAAATGTAGCCCTATACGCAGACGACACTGTAATATATACTCTCGACAAACTACAAAAACATGTTGACAAATTAAATTCTTATATTAAATATTTAAATTTTTAAACATACAAGACAGAAAACGCATTCTACGAATAATATTTACGAACAAAAACTTGTTCTTATTGACAAAAATATAATACCTATTTAGTAATACCATAATAACATCATTATAAAATGAAAGTTATAAAAACACAATACTTAATAATAATTTCAAATTACTTGCTTCCAATTCCAACAATAACAATAAATAGAAATTTTAGACGAAAAAAACTGAGACACATAGTAAAAACCAATTGACAATAGATAAAAAACTTGACATTGACAAATACTTGACAAATATACATTTTTCGACATTAATTTTGAGAAAAATGAGGGATTAAAACGAAAAAATACCAAAAGGCCCTAATTCGCAGTTAAGTTGCTGTTTCACTACAGTCCTCTCATCTTGTCAGATTTTAATTCGACATACATTACCTTTTATGTCATAAAGTACCTCTGATTGGTTGAATAATAAACAAACACAGAATTTTAATTCAATTATTATTGATTAGCTATTAAAATAAGTACCTTTGTACTTTTTAAGCCAGGGGGCCCTGGAAAGCTGGTGCGTCCAAGCCCCGAAATGTAGTTGTCGGACCCTGTCTACTTATACAAAATGTAAATTTCAACAAAATCAATGACGGACAGTTATTAGTGGTGTATCCTTGATTTTAGATTTAGAATTGGATGTAATTGAATTCGCAAGTTTGTGCGGCCTAAAGGCCGCACTGAATGCACGGACGCACTCAGGAGTAACGGGGTGACTACACCCTACCCTTCACCTATCAAAAATCATAAGCACCTAAATTAATATCAGAATATAATTTTTTTGAATTTCGATTGTTTCGTAGCTCCAAGCCAAAATATTAACAGGTTATGGGTCAAGGTCATTCAAACCTTAAATATTAAAAACAATAGTTGGAGTAATCGCTTCACAGCCTCACTGAATATATGCGAATATTTCTAGGTTTATGATCTGACCAACAGGAATTTGAAAGAAAATTGGAACGGGAAAGGGGGGCAGCTTAACAGCACTTGTTTTTTGTCTTTCGTAAAGCAAAGTTTTCATTAAGTTGAACTAGAATTTCGTCGAACTTTAGTTGATATGATGAAACTGGCTTTTACAGATCTACGAAACGTAAATATAAGTCTGGAAGGTATGGAAATCCCCCCCCTAGCATTTTCTGCTCTTTCAAGAACCTTTTCGAAAATTCAAAGTAGAGACCAATATTCTACTAAGGTCGGGCTCTCTGAATTAAGAATCGACAGTTATTTTTTGATAAAAAAAATTGTAAAATTACATCAGACTGAAACAAATTCGTTAAAACAATGAACAAATTCATAAATATAATGAACAAATTCATAAATATAATGAACAAATTCATAAATATAATGAACAAATTCGTATATTATAATATTACTTTTGATCTTGCAGTAAATTTTTGTTCGTTAGCTGATTTTTCATTGATTCGGACTTTAGTTTCACATTTAAATCAGTTGTTGAATTTAAACCGGGTTTTGATAAATCACGGTTGAGTTGCCGTGGTTACCATTGTTAGGTAACCTTGGTTACGGGTAATCTATGTTTCTGACCATCTTTTCATCCAAAAAAGTAGAGGTAAAAAATTTTTGTGCCAAAATTTAATCACCCATCAAGCCAATGGGTGTACGCGTCTGTCTGTAGTTATGGGCAAAAATTTCATCGACTCTGTCACGATACTTTCCTTGACTACATGAATGGAAAAGTGAAATGAGCGAATCATGCAAATAAAATTTGTCCTAGCATTTAATTGATTATCATGGACATTGGTATATTTTATAAAAAATGGTTCGATCTGAAAGTTAAACGATTATTAATTATTAATAATTTTTAATTAATACATATTATTATGTTAAATATTATGTGCGTTACAGGCCACTGGTCTTCGGTGGTAATTGTGTAGCCGTAAGCTTTGCTTGATTTGTATGAGGGGCATTAGGTAATTTTTATCTTTGGAATCAAATGATGCGGAAAATTATCGACGATTTATATTCAAATTGGTTCTAAGTGGGCATTAAATGCAATTTTAAATTAATTTATTCCACGTAATATAAGCTGATGTGGGATGGTTCCAGCTCAAATAGAGCCACCTGATTTGCTGTAGATGATAATTCGCCCGTTAGCTAGCTTCAAATTTCGTACCATACAGACCGGAAGAGCGTAGGTTTCGAAAAAATACATTGAAAAATTCCTGAATCAGGATTAAATTCGAAACAAATAAACAAGTAAAATTAACCTATTGCTGAAGGCTACAAGATAAAATAATTGTAATGATTGAATTCTAATGACCTGATTGAGCTGGTTCAATACTGTAACAGCCATTTAATTTAAGCGGCCTTTGACCGCAGCTTGGGTTGGTCAGCCATTAAATAATAAAATCTATCTCACATTTGAAAATCGTAAAAAAACCGTTGTTCTCATTTATGCACAACAATTATCTGCTTCTTTCACCACGATGTTCCACGCTATTAATTGTTATTAACAAATACTGCAAACTTACGGAAATCGAAAGTATTTGTAAAAATTTAGCTTGCGAAATATTGCAAAAATTAATTGTTAAGCGATTAAAAATTTCAATATCTCGCTTTTTCTGTACGTATCGGTGAATGCAACCCGGTAGCTTTCAAAACCCAAAAAAAAGTGGGAAAAAAAGAAAATTTTTATTTTCATTTGCTGGTTTTTCTTTGCATAAGTAACTGAAATTTCACAAGTCACGTAATAAATTAACGGCTACACCTTCCATTATTACAATAATTTTTTTATCAAAAAATTTTAATTATCTAGAATTTCGTGAAAAAGGTCACGTTTTGGTCTCACAGATTTTTGAAAATTTCGAAACATATTCAGTAACCTTTCTGGCGAGCGCGTGGGTCAAACCGAAGAAGTGATTTCTGAAGTAATCAGGTTAAAATAATTAATAATTAAATTAGTTTATTATTAAAGCATTGCAATTGCATTGTGACGGAACACAAAGAAATTGTGTTATTGTTTCTTGGGTCTCATCAGTGTTACGTAAGCTTGAGTAATTTTCCTTTTATTGTATCACACCACAAGAATTACCATTTGAGGAGTTCCAATTGGAGAACTGGTAGTCTCTTCCGGTTCGACCTATATAAAAATCCCGTGACTCCCCGGATCGATAGCACAAATTTGGGTGGAATTTATTGATCCTCTTTTAATGAAGCACTGGTAATCAATTTCAATGTTAAAACGCATCGAGATTTCAAGGTAATCCAAAAACTGGGTCAAATTCTTTGTAAGTTCCAGTGTTGTATTGTAAAACGGTTTTACTTTCATTGAAAATCAACTTTCTAAATATTTATTATTAATAATATTGGTAACGGTCTTTTGTTCGATGTGTTAAATAATGATCGGCAATGCGGGATTAATCGAAATTAACGTAAAAGCTTAACGACCTTGTCTGACTATTTTCAGACACGTGCAAATTTATTTTTAATTAACAGATTTCGTTCAAAACTTTTTTGAAAAAAAAACTCTCACATGTTTTTCACCTTTGAAACGTTCAAGGCCGTCACTTTTTGTTTTTACTATAAAAAAATCGGTAGGTAGTGAAGAGATGAAGGTGAACACTCAGATTTTTCGAACGAAAAATTTAGTCAAAGTCAAGGAAAACGGCTACCGGTGATGCCCATTAATCATTGCACACGGAACTAACGATGAATAAATCATAACAATTTAAATTTTTCGTTTTGGCGGTAAATTTTTAAATTTACAGATGCCCTACTTATTGCCAGTGGTGTCAGCGGTGGGATCAGATAACCTAAAAATGTGCAATTTTCGTATAATAAAAATTTTCGTTAGCTACGTTGACATTTTATAAGTAGAAAGTCATTTGAATGTGACTCGATTGTCCTTCAAATCGCTCCCGGAATTTTAGTTTCGCCTACTTAAAGGAAATCGGCTTCTAATACAAAAGGCGTTACGAATTAATACGCACGCAACGTTTCGATATCCATTGTTAATGTAACAAATTAACATAAATGACATATTCTTGACGGAATCTTTGACAGCAGCCGAAGATGGCCCATGACGGGCGCCAAGGCTGAATTTTAAATTACAAATAAACTTGAAAGGTATCAAACCAGCTAAAGTAATTACCTAATTGCTCTTATTATTTATAACTGTTTAATTGAAAAGGTTTGCTAAAAACGTGAACATAAATTGTAAGAAACACGCAGATCTATCAACGATATCTGCGCTATTACACAATATATTTTTCAACACCGTGTAAATTCTGTCTGTTTCTTTCCCAACAATGCAAAATTTTTCTTCATTACATTTCTGAAATCACTTAAAAAGGAATTTGCAATTTGCTGATCATTTACAATCTAAGAATGTCCTTTGCTATATGACACGGTCAAATTTTTTTAGGGCAGCTCATTTACATGTTATTAAATAGTTAAATTGAAATTACAAAAATGTTACACAAAGGTATCGTCTTACCTCATGGTGTAATAAAACTATTAATACAAGAAAGTCACGTGGGAGAGTCGTCATGCATATCATAACAACTGGGCGGGGCTTAGCTCCATTCTATCGACGGTACGTGTACCCCACGTATGTATTTCAAGCACAATAAGTGGCAGACTTCTGATCTGCCGATTGAGTTTGAAATTTAAGACGAAAAACATTATTATTCTTTGGTTAGTAACAGCCTTCAACTTCCGGCTTCATACATTGACATTTCATGTACTTCAAGGATTTCACGTTCAACGAGTTACATCTTCTAAGTGGAATTTATATTAAAAAATTGAATGTGCATTAAGTGCCAGTTAATTATCATTTTCTACGCGATAACCCCAACACCAGTAAGCGATAATCATGACGGATGCTGAAACGTGCAGATCCAATCAACTCGATTTATGTTAAACTAATTAACCGGTAGTCGTTAAAAAATTACCTTTATCGTAATCTTGATTTACATCACCGCAATTAATTTGACAAAACCGCAAAGAACAACTACTTTTTGATTTAGTAGTTGTTGTTACATAATGAGAATGTGAAGCATGCCGATGAATGAGTGTGTGTATGCATATTATATTATATTGTTTTGTTCATTCACACAAAGTATGCATCCAATTTTATTCCGACGCAAAAAATTGAAACTGTCCGCAACGCATAAGCTGCTATATGGGCCAAACGGCAAAACTGCCTATCGATTTCTAAAGAAGACGTTTCTTTATTGCCATTGACGTAAATTAATTCCAGGCACGATAATGCACACTCGGAGAGAAAAATCGTGACATTTGCCATGAATCTTCGCGAATAATCTGATAAATGATCTGTTCGCACGCTTCAGACCTTAAAATATAGTAAAAACGATTGTATTTTTCAAAAAAACTTTTTAGCTGATAATTTACTGCATTTTAGCTATTCAAGCCAAAAAGCAACTTTGATATTGATATCTCTCAACCCATGAATCCACAGGTTGCTCTAATTAATGCATTAATGCACGAATTTATCATTTTTTTATAATAAAAATTTCTTCATTGTTTTTTAAAGAAATTTGAAGAAAATTTCAGAACAATGAAATTGTACAATTTATACATTACATGACCTTCGAATGTATGGACAACTGCATTAGCGAATTTCTTTTAAATAATTATTGTAGTTTAATGTATTTTAATTCTGAAATCAACGAATCCAATCTATAATAATATAATATTAACAGTTGCACGGCTAGAAGACAACTGCGGTTGATTCAAAATAGTAGAAGTAAAATTTTATTTCGAAATTTAAAGGAAAAACTTAGGTTAATGTCAGTTTTCAAATTCTACAAGAATCTAGGCCTGGTTAAGAGCTCGACTTAAAGTTCAATTCTTTAAAAAATGAACTTCTACTCTGCACCTGACAAAATAATATGCCTGTAAAATTTCAAATCGCTCTGACGGTGCAGATCTGTATAGCAAACAAGCAAAGAAACATGTAACTCTCAGATTTGTGTGGTTTTGCCAGCAATCGCGACAGAGGAGTCTGGAATACCCCCCAGACCCTCCAGATTTACTCCTACGCTTTGCGTCCATAAAAGCCGGCTTTTAGACAGAATCTCAAGGTAAATTGGGATGAACTTAAAATTTACAATCAATAATTAATTTTAGAATCCTAAATGTCTAGGACGAAATGGTCCTAATATTTAGGGGGGGGGGGGCTAAAAACCTTATTGAAGTGAAGTGAATAGCGTGGCAGACGATTTTTATTGCCTAGTGAGCGTGGTCTCATTTATTTAAAAACTACAGTCAAACAAAATTGGGGGGGGGGGTTTCTTAGCTAGGTTTAAGATTTCGATATAACTCCTACTCCGAATGCTCGGTTTTGCAATAAAACAATAAACATTAGAAACGGAAGCGGGGCAAGAGGCAAGAGGAGTAAGTCACCACTTCCTTCTAAATATTGTACTATTTATAAAGAGCTGCATAATGATTTCATACCTCCCTAACCCCCACGACATATATAATGTATTTATTCAGTATTTTAGTCTCCCCCGGTTTAAAAATCAGATATTTGTAGTAAAATGAAGCGATTCATCTTATTAGATAGAACCTGTAGCGGCCTTAACTTAGGTGAAATTATAGACAAATCGTTTAATTCTTCTGCAAATGTCTGGTCCCTAGACCGGGGGTTTGGGGGGTATGGTATGGACAAAACGAATTTATCTTATCTATTGCGTTATTTGCTTTAAGCTAAGGCAACTAAAGTTTCTATTTAACAAGATCAATCACTTAATTTTACTATAAGAGTTTGGTTTCTAAACCGGGGGGTCTGGGGGGTATGGAATACCCCCCAGTGCACACAGACCAATATAGTCATCAAAATGTACGAATATGTATTCTCTGTTACATTATTTCACTTAAGTTAAGGCCGCTCAGTTTATATTTAATAAGATCAAACACATAATTTCACTACAAATGTCTGATTCTTAAACCGGGGGGTCTGGGGGGTATGGAATACCCTCCAGTGCACACAGGCCAAAATAGTCATTAAAATGTAGGAATTTGTCTTATCTGTTTATTTATTTGATTTAAGCTAAGACAGCTACAATTTCTATTTAATAAAATCAATCCTTTAATTTTACTACAAATGTGTGGTTGTCAAACCGGGGGGTCTGGGGGGTATGGAATACCCCCCAGTGTACACAGACCAAAATAGTCATTAAAATGTACGAATTTTATAACTCTCTTAGCTTTAAATAATAATAATAATTTGCCACAAAAGGTACATTTGCTCCAAATAAAACATGGTTTTGTCTGAAAACGTGCAAATTAATTATTAACGAGAAAAATTCAAGTTTTTTAAAAAATAGGATTACGTAAGGTTGATTTACACCCTGTATAAGTGGGATTTTAATTAAACCTCAATTAAATCAACTTAATTAAGTAATAATGAAACTATTCGCACAAGGTTGTTAATGTTTATATCTGCATATTTCGAAAGTTTTGGTACCTCTGTACAAATACATATATACCATAATATTTATGATATAATAATTGTACAATACAATATTTATTATATACGATTTATAATTATTATTGTAAACAAAAACTATAATTGAATAAAATTATCAAACCCGCATATCAATTCATTTTCAAAATTGTATACGATAATAATTAATTTCGATTGATTAATCACGACTGGAAAAGCTGAGTGGGATTATTTGAAGTTATATATTATTGTAATTATTTATTATGGATTCTTAATTAAATTTAGGGTAATAAATAACATCATTTAATTACGTGTGACCCAATTAGTTAAATTAATGTTTCCGAAGATTTCGATGATTTTTTAATTAAAAAAAAAAAAGAAAAAAAAGCGAAAAAATATTTTTTTAATTGCATATTTCCAAAAAGGAAATTATGGCCATACATAATTTGCAATTTCTAAATTGTAAGTGAAAAGGAGAAACCGTAAGTGGAGTAATGTGTATAATATGTGCGTAGGCGTCATACGTTTTCACTTCCGTAGCATCGCCATCATATTACGTTAATCAAGAGCTGCATTGTGAAAATTACTTTATGTATTGTCCCAAATACATCTTTTTATGGCACATTTCATATTTAATGTTGTATTATCCGAAGACTGCACTTATTTCACTTTCTACCATGGAAAAGCCTTTTTATCGACTTTCCCATCTGCAATGATATTGCATATTAATATTAATCCTGATTAATTCACACCTTTCATCATCGTTCATATTTTTAAACCCAAGTAAGTTTACTTCCGTTAAAATTGAAAAATTTGAATAATTTTGGCCCGAATGAAAAAATTGTTATTTATTACCAAACCTGAATTTTTACTACGTTAATAAACTGCAGTTGTAAATTAGCTAAATTAGCATATAAATTTTATTTTTAGGATTAATCCAAGGCCGCATTATTGCCCTCTGATATATTCAATTTTAGAAACTTGTCCACACACGGGCAGACTTCGGTTCTTACCAAATCTCAATTTCACAAGCCCCAAATAATCGGTTCATTGTTGTAATCAATAAATGAAATCCAAAAAGTGCAAGTAATTTTGCGTTTCAATGCTTAATTTGCATATTTTGATGATTCTATTATAATTTAAATTGGTTAGAAAAATTCTCGCGTTACAAATAAATTTTGACATTTATTTTTTGCAAAATCACCTTCATGACGTGCAAAAAAATAAAGATGTGGCTAGTAACCTTGATCTTTAGTCTTGAGTAACTGCGAAAAAAAATTTCCATCTCGTGCCTGTCAGAAACTAAATTCCATCTTTTGTTGCAGCCTGACAACTCTTCTTTCTCTGGTTAACATTTTTTCGTCAGCGAATGGAATTACAAATCCAAGATCTCTCAATTTCAACATCACGCTGTACACCGAAACACTTCCACCAGTACTCAGGGTGAGTGTTACGGCAGCGTTGAATGCCGAGAGAAAAGCCTACACCAACAGCGAAGAAATAGAAGACTGCGTGATTAGTGATGCCATTCCTTGCCCACCCAGCAAGTTCAGAAATCCCAGAGGAGAGTGCAACAACGTTCGACATGCCAGATGGGGAAGCAAGGGTTCCGCGTTTCTCAGACTGCTAGCACCAGATTATGCAGATGGTAAGCTCAGGACTAGGAATGATGCGATGGTTGGATCATTAGCAATCCTTCCATAATTTAACATTTCAACCAGCACGTGCTAAAGCATATTTAAATACCTAGTCAAGGTTCGTCATGTGACAAATGAGTCGATTTATTTTATTTCTTTATTTGGCATTCCATGCTGCCTTAAGAGGATATGAAAAGCTCCATAGAAAGTTTATCATCATTTTTTTTATCGACCTGTCCGGCTTAACATATGAATGACATTATTTTGCAATTTTTTTGCAGTAAAGAGGTAATGCAAGGTTTAATGGCTATTTGACCTTTGCGCATCCGGGTAGTATATATAAATTTTGAATATTAAAGAGAAAAGTTTTTCTGAACATATTTGAAATTTTTCTCGCCAATCAATTGATTGCAGTAATAAAATAACATTTAAATAACAGATTTAAAATTTGCATGATAATTCTGTTGGTCGTCATAAAAATAACACCGAAGACTCAGCACTTTCTCTCGAGAGGCTGTTTATTCTTCATTCACTTTTGTTGACCAAGTGAAATTAAAATTACATTCCATTACTTACTTTTCATTTTCAAGTTCATTTCCTCATTTTGTGTTTTACAAGTCATCCACGAATGAGATTCACTTAACCGGAAACCAATGTTTTGTTGCACTCCAATCCGCTGCCTATGCAATTTAATCAATTCAATTATAATTGGTAGGACTTTCGTTTTCCAAGAGGAAGTGCATAAATTTAATTTTGTAAGGGACTAATTAAAAAAAATTACAGGAACATCTCAACCACGTCGATCGAAAAGAAATCAACCACTTCCTTCTCCGATAGACGTATCGGCCTTATTGCAACACGACCCCATCAAATCCCACCAGTTCGTTACGACACTGGTCGGCGCTTGGGGCGAGTTACTTTTGCACGATCTCGCCAGCACAGGAAACTTCGACAAAAATTTCTGCTGTAAAAACAACAACCCTCTCCATGGGGAGTGCTACGGACATTTGGGCCATGGAAAGTGTAGAGAATTCATGCGTTCCCTCCCAGCAATGGATATGGAAGACTGCGAATTCTGTAAGCAAATCATCTTGATGGCTAAAATCGGGTCTAACTAATTTTTTTTCAGTGTACCGCAACCAAATGAATTTAGTGTCGTCTTTCCTGGACGGTTCAGCAGTTTACGGATCCACAGAATCCTCGTTAGATTATCTTCGCAGTTACGACGCTGGCTTAGTCAACGTTTCGGCCTGCATCCCGTGCCATACAAATGCATTATATTCTGCCATTCTAAAAGAACACAATCGCGTTGCCATAGATTTAGCCCAGCTCAATAGACATTGGACGGACGAAACCCTATTTTTAGAAACCAGAAGAATCGTAGCTGCAGAAATCCAACATATAACTTATAACGAATTTCTCCCCATGATCCTGGATGATGTAAGTACATCCCGAAAACGATTGGGCATCCACTCATAGTCCCATTGCAGGTTTCCTTAAGTCATCCAGATTTACAATTGTTAACGCGCGGTCACTACAGTAAATACTCCAGCGCCCACCGTGCGGGAGTTTACAACGAGGTTGCCCTTACGGCGCTCCCAGTGTTGCTATCCATGATGCCGAGCTCTTTGGTAAGACCCTCTCCCCCCAATGGAGTCTTTGGTATTAATATGACAATTTCAGATGAACCAAACTGCGGAAAATTTTGCAGAAATGGTCGATTTACTCATCAGCACACCTGCTCAAGTGCCCAGCATGCACATGATTGTTCCCTTGCGGGCACATTGGGACACCGCCACGCTGCTCGTCCACTTGGGTCGAGACCATGGCCTACCCGGCTACATTCACTACTCCAAATTCTGTTACAATGTTTCGATCCACACGTTCGATGATTTAAAAAGAATGAACTTGAACGCTGAGAACATCAAACTTCTCAAAGGTTTATACACGTGAGTAAACCAAACCTCTTTCGGAAAACCTGTTAATTCGCCAAATTTCAGCGACTTAAACGACGTCGACCTGTTGGTAGCCGCCGTTTTGGAAAAACCATCCCCTGGTGCTGTGGTGGGACCCACCATCGCTTGTTTGCTCCACCACCAATTTTCGCTTCTACGGAATTCCGACAGATTTTGGTACGAAAACGACTTGCCTCCAAGTTCTCTCACGCGGGAACAGCTCCAAGAAATCAGGAAAATCACCATAGCCGGTCTCCTGTGCGCCAATACGGAATTTTTGGATAAAATCCAACCACGGGCTTTCGTCCAAGAAGATCCATTTTTGTAAGTTGTTAATTTTATTGTGCAAAATCCAGTAGATTAATCGCACAATTGCAGAAACGCACGAATCTCTTGCGACCAACATCCGTTGCCAAGCCTAATGCCTTGGCTGGAAGCCGACCACACTGCCGACTTATCCGAAGACATGTTGATGGATGCTATAGCGAAAGCAGAACAGGAAGTGCTGGAGCGTCGAAAAATGGAGTACAAGGTTTGGAAGACTGTCGGCGGTGTAGATCCAAAATCACCAACCGGAACAGCAGCTTCCTTCAGCAAAGCTAACAAGCAGGCACTTAAATTGGCAAACTCCTCGCTTCTCTTGGAGTTTGCCTCCAATCAAATCATCGATTCGTTAATGTATGTGAACCCAAAAAGTGTTCCAATTTTTTTCAACCCAGATATTTTCAGAACCCGACGAAACAAACGTCAGCTGTTTGACAACAACATCGTTCAAGCCGTCCTGCGAGATGATCTGTCCGATGGCCTCCAAGATATTGACATAACTTCCTTAATTCCGGCACATGGAATTGAACTTGATATTCCATGCGACGATGGAGGTCCTTGTGATCAATCGACTCCGTTTAGAACCATGACTGGGCATTGCAATAACCTTAGAAATCCAAATTTAGGAAAGAGTTTAACAACCTTCACCCGATTATTACCAAGCAATTACCAAGATGGTAATAAAATGCAAAAGTTATTTGTTTTTCATTATCATAACAATATTATCGTTACAGGTGTATCTCGTCCTCGGACGATGGGTGTAACTGGTGCTGTGTTACCTTCGCCTCGTGTGGTTTCAACAATTATTCATCCTGACATTAGTAACCTACACAGCCGATACACCCTTATGACAATGCAGTTTGCGCAATTTTTAGATCACGATCTCACTATGACACCTATACATAAAGGTGGGTAATTGAATTATGTGTTAATTATCCTGGAAATGCATGTAGCTGACACGCTGCGGATGAGCGTGTCTAATGTATCACTTATTATTTATTATCTCGATAAGTCACGCCAATAAATAGCAAAATTACCATAAGCTTTTTTTCTTTAGGTTTCCACGAATCCATTCCTGATTGCAGATCGTGCGATAGTCCACGCACAGTTCATCCAGAATGCAATCCATTCCCCGTTCCATCGGGCGATCATTATTACCCCGAAGTGAATATCACTTCCGGCCAACGACTTTGTTTCCCATTTATGAGATCGTTGCCTGGCCAAAAACAACTTGGCCCGAGAGAGCAAGTCAACCAAAACTCTGCATTTTTGGACGCTTCGCAAGTTTACGGAGAGAACGACTGCGTTCTAAGAGAGTTAAAAGGCTACGGAGGTAGACTAAACAGCACGGTTCATCCAATCAAAGGAAAAGAATTATTACCCCAAAGTGACCACCATCCCGAATGCAAGGCCCCATCTGGCTATTGCTTCATTGCAGGTGACGGAAGAGCTTCAGAGCAACCTGGACTAACGGTCATCCACACTCTCTTCCTACGAGAACACAATCGCTTGGTCGAAGGCTTGAGGAACGTCAACCCCCATTGGGATGCGGACAAATTGTTCGAGCACGCCCGACGAATTCTGATAGCCGAAAATCAACATATAACCTACAACGAATTCCTTCCAAGGATGTTGAGCTGGAACGCGATGAATTTATACGGACTAAAACTGATCCCCCAGGGATATTACAAAGACTACAACCCAACGTGCAATCCTTCCGTTCTGAACGAATTTGCAGCCGCCGCTTTCCGAGTTGGCCACTCTCTCCTACGTCCGCACATTCCGCGCCTAAGCCCAAATTACCACATCATCGATCCTCCAATTTTACTACGTGATGGATTCTTCAAACCCGACATGCTGTTACAAGTAAGTTTCGTTGAAATTTCCCCTCAAAACCATCTAACCTGACCTTTCAGCCCGGAATGATCGACGAAATATCGCGAGGATTAGTTTCGACTCCGATGGAAACCCTAGATCAATTTATCACAGGGGAAGTGACCAATCATTTGTTTGAGGACCGCAAAATCCCATTCTCTGGCATCGATTTGATCGCTTTAAACATTCAAAGAGGTAAGAACGTTTGGATTTAATGCAAGTAGTCGGGGACTAACCCTTTTTTCCGTAGGACGCGATCATGGAATTCAGTCGTACAACAACTACAGGAATTTATGCAATTTGAAACGTGCGACTACGTTTGATGATTTAGCTCGAGAAATTCCACCAGAAGTAATAATTAGATTGAAACGTTTATACGCAACTGTGGACGATATCGATCTCTTCTCTGGTGGGTTAAGCGAACGACCTCTGAAGGGTGGTCTTGTGGGACCAACGTTCGCGTGCATTATCTCAATTCAATTTAGGCAATTAAGGAAATGCGATCGATTTTGGTAAATCCACCCGAATAAAATTCCTTCCTTCAGAGTTGTAATTATAGAATTTCTAGGTACGAAAATGAAGATGAGGCGGTAAGGTTTACGGAAGCTCAATTAGCCGAGCTACGGAAAGTATCACTGGGAAAAGTGATTTGCGAAAATTTGGACGTGCAGTCGGAAATGCAAAGGGCCGTATTTGATCTGCCCACCACGTTTTTGAATCCTCGAGTGGATTGTCATTCGTTGCCAGGTTTGGACTTGAATGCTTGGAGAGAATCGACAAATCAGGGATGCGTGATTGGAGGCCGTCAGGTTGTAGTCGGAGAGTCGGCTTTCCCGACTCCCTGTACCAGCTGTATTTGTACATTCGAAGGGGTAAGGCGACTCATATTATTTTAATGATAACTATTGAATAAATTTTGCGTTTTAGGAACAATGTGCTTCGTTGAGAGTAACGGATTGCAATCAATTGATGCGGGAATGGTCCAAGGAGATAATATTGCGGGACGACGTTTGTACCGCACAATGCGGTTTTCTTTTACGTCAGGGACAGGGACAGGGACAGCTTACCGCACAAGCTTCTTTAATAACCACAGATTTACAGCCGCCGCCTCAACGGCAAATAAGATCGAGACAGGCGAATCGCTTCCGGTTTAGCAACAATTTCAACGGTTTCAAGTTTCCGGATTTAACGCAATATATCGTGTAAAACAGTTTTGTGAAAATGTGTACAAATACTTTTCAAGTTTCCAATTACTTGCTCAGGTTAACGTTCTTAACGGCTTATGAAAGAATAAACGTGAATGCTCAAATTTCAACCGTCAAATGTTGAAATCAAACCCAACTGATCATTTTAACAGACTAGGAAATGTGATGTGATTGTATTTATTTAACTTAAGTGTCATCCATACGATTAGGATAGGGAAAACCGATGGAGGAAACGTGGTTTCATACACGTGGACGTTCATTTTTTTTCCGAGTTTTAGGCTGCTCGCACGCCTCGTCCTGGCGTGCAAGTTGCCTTGCGCATGATTAAGTTTTGCTACAGCGGTGCCCTTCACTAGTACAAAATGCAATAAAATAATTATGAGAAAAAAGTTTGCTTCTCAAAGTAATGCTCGGGAGCTTCAATGCAGTTGGACCAATCGTCCTGACAGATTGTTCGATTAGTGAGAAGGACAGTTTTAAATTAAATTTCCTAGATACTTCCCTGTTCGATTTGATGTTTTAATTTATAATTAAATTTTAATCAGCGTTTCTTTTTATATAAAATTGTAAATATTACACATGACTATTTTATTTTGTGTAAACGTAAATAAATGTGATGAATTACGTTGCTTTTTATTTAAAATAATATCACCGAAATGTTTGGAAATAAAATTGATAAAACATTGTACGTCAGTTTTCTTTATTTTCTAAAGACTTTTATAAAGACTTAAGATTAAAAAATATTAAATTGGTAAACGTGGCTACCAAAAATAACAATTTCTTTTTTATAAAAAAAGGAACAATCTAAAAAATGTAATTTTTAACAAAAAGACTTTTATCTTCTAAATACATACAATCGATTTGCTGCTGCTTGTTAACAAAGGTGACAATTTATTTAAGTTACTCATTAATATAAATAATTGACTATCGTATAGCAAAGAGAAAGGGGCGGAGCTCCTTAAAATAAAATTTATTGATGGTATAATAATACATTTACTTAGTAATGGTACTTTTAACAAAAAAAAAATTAAATGGTTTGTACAAAACTATTATTTAAAGAAATCGTCCCACAACACACTAATGACTGACCTAAGCTGGTAACTGAAGCTTCTTACCTTTTAGTACTGAAACAAAATAAAAATTGTTGGAATTAACGGGTCTAGAAAAAAGGGTACGAGGCATTGGAAAACATTTTTCACTTACCTTTGGTAATGTAAAGATAGAAAAAGTCGCAATAAAGTACAGTTTGAACAATTCCAGCGACGATGGCGATAAGATCGTAGTGTTCTTCCGAAACGTAACGATAAATCCAATTGAGGATGTACAATCCACGATACGATCCAAGCGCAAAGAGGTAATGTGATGTAATACTTTCCGCTTCGCCCGTTTTACTGACCATAAACAACTGCGGCAAAATGGCTACCGATTCCATGTAAATACTAAACGTCCACAAAACCTGCAATCACAAAATCAAATTAATTCTTCTAAAAATTTGAAACCAAATCAAAATTACCTCCAATACTGTCAGGTCGTGATTGATAAGTAGCGCCAAAATTACCGATGGGATAATGAGGAATTCGATTCGGAAAGTATCGTGATTATGATCGTAGGTGGCTTTGAATTTCAGATAAATTAAATAAATTGTTGCATAGGAAGCGGCAATAAAAATGAGCTTCATGAAGGTGTTGTAGAGCGAAACGTATGTTGTCATTAAGTCCAGATACCGCGTCGTGTACACAATGGCAAATAATATCTGGGATTTACCCGATATTCCTAAAAATAACGTTACAATTAATTAAGTTAGTGTATTATCACGATTTGAAAAGATATGTCGGCGCCTTCGAAGACATGGTGAACGATGTCCCAAACCATCTCAACCACCATCCCCCTTGACCGACCCAGTGGCCCTCTAACGCTGAGCTTATAAATAGGCATAAATCAGATTGACGAAATAAATTTTTAAATGCTGTAGGTGGAATCAATCCTACAGATTTATAAGCTTATCGACAAAATACGATATCAATTTTTTGCGAGTGTTATCGCAATTGAACATTAAAGAAAACCTAATCTGCTACAGTGGATTATCAATTATCCATGCTTGACTGATCAAACACTATTTAAAATTAAAAATGACCCACGTATTACATAATTTGCTACGTATCGGGATCAAATTGTTTAAAAAGTTTGACGTTCACTGCTTATTTTTTTAATTATTAAACGGTATCACTAGACCACTTTCACTCGTAAAAGGTTGGTGTTTTGTTTTCGTTGGAAGTTTACTTATCATTAATTTAAATTTGCCCAGTGGCGTACCTTGAATTTATTTTAATAAATAAAATTTAATGTTCTGGTGGAAATATTAAAAATTAATTTGATAATTTATCTTAATGTAATATAATTAAATTTTACTACTTTTAATCTACGATACACTCAAGGTAAACAATAATAATTACCATTTTATCTTACATTTATTAATTCAACAAAAATGTGGTCGGTTCGACAACAGAATTTGGACTTTTAGCAAAGTCTCATTCCTTGGTACTAAATTTACTAATGACCCCATTTTCAAAATTATCCAACAGTTTGAGGACCACTGATGTAACAATTAATCACCATGGTTTCTTGTATATTTACAAAAAAAATTATGTGGATTATGCCATCGACACTTCTACAGATGAAGCACTTAAATTTTGCTTGGGCTAAAATTCAATATTCATAGGTGTGGAGAAAAAAGATCTCAAAATGTTCAATCAAAAATTTACCGAACGAAAAGGATTCGTTAACCCCACTGATATCTAATCGTCTGCAATTTCGCTAATTAATTCGATTAATATATAACGGTTATATTTTAAGACATTACAAATAAATTGCTTTACAGCAAAAATGGCAACTTGAGAGTTCAACTGACGTGGAAGGTTAGAATCACATAATATTTAATAGCTCAATAAAAATTGCACCCAATATGCGAAAATATGGGTTTTGGCGACCAAGTGTGGACCGAACACTGCAAAAAGCGTTTTAATTTAGAGAAAATTTGAACAGTTGCGGCGTTTCGAGCGTTCGTGTCCGGGGCCGGAGTGCATTGCTTATTCTAACACTTACCAGCGCACGATCTCGTTTTCCATATTTTCAGTAACAGAATTATTATGGCTAAGAGATGAGATAAATCTCCCGTTAATCTAAATATATTCATTTTGAAGTTCCTTTTAAAATTTAACACTAAACAACACCCCCAACACTTTTATTATGACGTGGCTCTCTTCGACATTTACCTCGAGATGTCAGCAGCGGTTTCGCACTTTGAACTACCGCAATTTTTGAACTAATGATAATTTCCAATTTTGATCCGATTTAAAGAACGCGGTTAATCTCAAATAATTATAATAAAAATAATGAAAATTTGAGGATTGTACGTTGTTCGCATAAAGTAAAATGCGCATGTTTACACGCGCGATCGAAATTATCACTTTGAACTACGAAATGTTTTGAACTAATCCGAAATATTCAAATTTCAAATAGAATTTATTTTAAATCCTGGTTCACATGAAAAAGAAAATAAAATCATCTTTAAATTATAGATATTATAGTAATATTATGTTCAAATTTTCTTGAAGTAAAAATTGACTTTCGTTGTTTTCTTTTTTTGACAATAAAAATTGGCAACTCTTCGCTTTTATTGGTAAAATTATTTATAAAATAAAATTACACGTCTGTGTTCTTTGTTCTAAAAATTAATGGTTCGAGTGATTTTTCAAATTTTTGTCAATTTTTGTTCGCATGAAAAATTACAGTTTGCTACTAATTTCGGTTGGTGCTGTTGATCGATGAAGTATAACCTCAAAGCGGTCTCCTAGAGTTTTGTTTAATAAGAAACGTAATCACGATGAATAATCAAGAAAAACCGTCTAAGGTAGCAAAAATATTACAATTGAAGGCTGAAGAATTTTTATCAAATAGAAAATATGCTGATAATTTAGTGGACATAGTGAATCACTACAAAAGTGGAGCAGACCTGTCAGCATGCTTAGTAACATTGGAATATATTTTTACCAGTTTGCTAAAAGAGCAGGAAATGTTTATACACGTTATTCCCTTAAAACCATTAGAAAAAACCCCGGAGGTGCAGTATAAGCAATGGCTGCAGGAGGTTTACGAGAAGAGCTTTACTGCTATGTCATCTTCGTTGGAATCAAATTCACCTAGGGTACAGATACAAGGTAATTTATACTTCCTCATCACAACTTCCGCATGAAAGGAAAATTGGGTTTTTAGGTCTAATTTTTTTTTGCGTTCTCCACCTACAAATGAGGTTAGAAACCACTCACTTTCTTTTTTGCAGGTTTAATCACTCTTATGAATATTTTATCTTTCGAGGCGAGATACCCTCTACGAACGAAGGTTCCTTTAGACGGCGCCATTCCTTCAGCTAAATTGAAACTTATTTTGAACAAAATCTTATCTTCGACTGGAAGCATGACACATCTGATCAACAAGTACTGCGAGTACTTGGCCAACGACGACGTTTTGTTCTACACGTGGAAAATTTTACCAACAATAACAGCCAAATCGAATCCAAATGATATTTACATTATGAACTATTTGTTATTGCTGGGAAAACTGCACGTTACTAAAAATGCGGAAACGATAGTGTTAAGTTCAGATGGAGGTAAGTGGAACCATTTTGTCTGATTTGCTGTTTTACTTTTCATTGCAATACAGTAGACACTTGATATCGTAAACAAACTAAACCCACCATATTCACATTAATCGTGGGCGTTTTATAAAGGTTCATAAAAAAACATGCTAAAGTTAGCCCGAGATTCTCGGTACCTGGTGTTCACGATATCACTTGTCTACTGTACTTTGAATTTCTATCTTTCAAACAAAAAACAATTTAATTAATTTTTTGTTACAATTTATTTGATTGTTACCAAAATTGTGTTTAAATATTATGCTAAATTAATCAAATTGTTTGTTGAAATTAAAATATGTTTGATAAAAAATTATAAACAAACGTAAATTTAAATGTTTGTTGATAGTTTTTTTATTATCGAGACATTGTAGTGGTGTGAACTTCGAGTGTATGTTGTTTTGTTAATTATAAAAAATATAAGAGGCACCAGATATCTTGAATAAAAGTTAATAGCTGTGATCTTATTGTGCTTACATTGTAACGTACTGGATGCCACACCCTGTAATATTGAGTTAGATGGAGGGAATTTTTATTACTGCTTAAATTGTTGCAAAAAAGTAAAACAGCATGCCATAACTATTATTTTTCTCGTTCGCCATAAAACTTTCTTCTTTTTTTTATAGATCACAATTCGCAGTTTAATTACGACGAAGGGGTGGTAAGAAAATGTTTAAACAAAATGTGGAATTGTATTATTTTGTGGGAGCACACCCCAGCGACTCACAAGCAACTATTGATAGTTTTACTTGAAAGTGTTTTATCATATCTGGATAAGCCGGTCTTGATGACTGATTTTTTAATGGATTCTTTAGATGTAGGTGGACCGGTGAGCCTTTTAGCACTTCAAGGAATTTTTACTTTGATCCAAGTACACAATTTAAATTATCCAAATATTTACACGAAATTATATTCTATGTATGAGCCTGAAATTTTCCACACTAAATTTAAATCGCGCTTGTTTTATTTGTCGGATTTGTTCTTGAGCTCGTCTCACTTACCAGAGACTTTAGTAGCCGCATTTGCGAAGCGTTTGTCTAGACTGGCTCTAGTGGCACCTAGCGAAGATATTGCAACGATTTGTATGTTTGTTGGTAATTTGATTTTGAGGTAAGTCGCACTTGAATTTTTTAATATTGTCCTCATTCCGAGTGTTTTAGACATCCTGGTTTAAAGTGTCTGTTGAATAACTCCAAATGTGATAGTGCAAGTAACGATCCCTACATTATGGATGAAAGTGATCCGCTTAAATCTTGCGGAAACGAAAGTTCGCTGTGGGAGATCAAATCGCTTCAGGAGCACGTGTTACCCAGCGTGGCCAATGCTGCTAAATTTATCAACTTTCCGTTACCTAAAGTGGAATGGGATTTCACACGAATCTTAGATAATACGGCCGACGATATTTTCGACAAAGAAATTAAAAAATACAGCGGCATGATAGCCCTAGCATTCGATAGACCGTATGGATTGTCATATAAAGGTGACAAGGTATCCATGTATTGGAATCTTTAAATAAAAAAGAATTTGTTATCTTACAATTTGTGATTTTACATAGCATTTACATAAACCCTAAATAAACATTTGAAAAGAGCTTAAAGTGTTAGCGTGCCGTTCCGGTACAACTGCCATATTTCTTAAAGAATGAATTTATTATCTTTGTTGCCTAATTTAAACTTTTTTAAATGTTTATTCCACTTGAATACTTTAGATAATTTTAGTGCACAGTATTAACTCCCATCGATCCTAAATGGCACTTATTAATAATTTGATGTTATTAAAATTATTTTGTACTATATTTGAATAGGTTGCTGTTCTCGTTATTATTATACAGCTTTCTAGTCTTACACTTTGACCAGATCTTACTAATAATAGAACATATTTTGTATATTATTTATTATTTTACAAAAATTAACTTTGCACTTATATTTCGTAAATAATTTGTATAACTTTTTGTTTGTTTTTTTAATCGTTATTAAAAATAAAGTGTTGTTGATGTTACATAATTACTTTAAATAAAATTATTGCTTTTCTTTACCAATTATTTATATCGCTTTGTTATTTCGACTGGGTACCGACTAAATTAAGTCCTGGATTATAAGGTAAAATTAATATATTAGGTTTTCTGATTTTAAAATTATTTTATTTTCAGCTATGGTATTTGTGCAAACAATTCGGCTATTGTAGGAATTTACGATTTCATCCACATAGCAGACATGGACCTCGTTCCAGCGTTAGGAAATTTCTAGTCGTATCAAGTCAGTTCTTTTTAAGATTTATTAAAAAATTTAATGCTAACAATAATTACAATAACACGAAACCAATAACTAAATGATTAATTCAAAGTAGATAAATACAAAATGGACACACTAAATTGTTTATTAATATAATTATTATTATCGCTTTCACAGTGCTGATCTAATGAAACGTAACACAACAATACAACTAATTATATAAGATCTGCTACATTTAGAGGCATTTCAGAAATGCTCGTATTATAAAACTGTTCGATATCCTTCAGAGCACGTTTATCGTCTTCGGTAATAAAGTTGATGGCCACTCCTTTTCGACCAAACCGTCCACCACGTCCAATCCTGTGGATGTAATTCTCTCTGTTTGATGGCAAATCATAGTTGATGACCAGCGAAACTTGTTGAACATCGATACCACGGGCCAATATATCAGTTGTTATCAAAACACGGGAGGATCCTGAACGGAACTGCTTCATAATTAAGTCCCGCTCACGTTGCTCCATGTCACCATGCAAGGCCGAGACTGTGAAATCGCGGTCGTGCATGTTTGTCGTGAGCCAATCGACCTTACGACGAGTATTACAGAATATAACGGCCTGGGTGATCGATAAGGTGTCGTATAAGTCGCACATAGTCTCCAGTTTCCAGGTTTCGCGTTCCACGAATACAAAGAATTGCTTAATACCTTCCAGCGTTAATTCTTCCTTCTTAACTAAAATACGGACCGGATTACGCATAAACGACGTGGTAACTTCTAAAACTTCACTGGGCATGGTGGCGGACAGGAGAATGACTTGAACATCAGAAACCAACATTTTAAATACATCATGAATTTGGTCTTTAAAACCACGGGATAACATCTCGTCGGCTTCGTCGAGAACAAACATCTTGATATTATTCGTTCGCAAAGCTCTTCGGTTGATCATATCGTAGACTCGACCGGGAGTTCCTACCACAACATGAACGCCGGCCTCAAGTGTTCGTATATCCACTCCAACATTGGTACCGCCAATACATGCATGACAATTAACGGATAGAAAATCACCCAACGCCATAACCACCTTCCGAATTTGTTGAACCAATTCTCTCGTGGGTGCCAAAATTAAAGCTTGGCATTCACGAATAGAGGTGTCTATTTGTTGTAGAACAGAAATCGAAAACGTTGCAGTTTTCCCTGTACCAGACTGTGCTTGCGCAATAACATCGTGGCCCTTTAGGCACGGCATAATGGCTCTCTGTTGAATGGCAGAGGGCTTTTCGAAACCATATGCATAAATACCTCTTAAAATTGCTTCTTGTAAGCCCATATCATCAAAATTCTCTGTGACCTCTTCCCAATTAGATTCGATTATGCCATCTGGAGTCATTCCTGCTGGCCCATCGTAACTTTGGCTTTGGTTCTCGTTAGAAGGACCACTTTTATCCGCCTCGAATTCTTCGTTTCCTCGTTCTGAACTGCAAGACATGTTGTAACTTACCTGTACTTCACTCAAAAACTTTTAATAGAAACTGGTTTAATTTCTCACTGCATATACTGAAGTAAGGAAAAGTACTACCAACCGCTACCAGATTACCAACAACGGCTGTAAAGATTTACTTATCAGCTTCCAGGGCGGCACTCGGGGAAAAGAACTTTCTCCCAAAGTACTTCGATTGGATTCCCTGTATATTTGTGTGTCCCACCTTCTGGAATTTAAACTTTTTTAGAATTTCACATTTCACTAAGAAAACAACACTCCTCCTTAGAATAAATTTTGTACTAAGGTGTCTGGCATCCTCACTGCTTCACTACTTTTCAGTTGAGACTTTGTTGTTTTGTTATATCTGGTTCGAACGATTTTCAACAGATGGAGCTACTAAATTGGAAGGCGTAGAAATTGATTCAATATTATTAAATTTGATTACACTTACAAAATGTTTCTTGGGGGGGGGGGGGCAGAGCTGCTAACGGTAAATAATTTAATTTTAAAACTTCACGGAGGGCTTCAGGGATACACTCCGAGTCATTCTTGAGGGGGGGGCAATTGCCCCCTTGCTCAGCCTTCCACCTCACTCACAAGAAACATAAAAATTTATTAGAAAAATATGAATTCCAATATTTTTATTTCAAAATATTGTCCAGGCGTCAAACTAATAATTGAGAATGATCTACCAATAATAAACAATTGAGCTAGATTCTTTTCAACCAATCCAACCGAAAGACAATCTTTTGTTTAATTTGTATTTTTAATTCATTCTTATCTGCTTTGAATGGTTCCATATTTTGCCGGGCTTCTATTAACAGAGTTAGGATGGAAAATTACCAAGCTGATATCTTTCGTTTCAAAAGTCCAAAATTTAATACAATAAGAAATAAAATACAATGATAAAGAGCTTTATTAATATAACAATTACGATCACAGTTTCGGAGTAGTAGTACAATCCTATCTTACAAGTAACTTAAACAATTAAAATATTTTTAAAGGGCCGGGGCTTATAGCAGGGCGGCCAGTCCAAAATTCCTCGTCAAATAATAAAACTTGAAGCTAAACTTATTTAGCACATAGAGACAAAATTGTTTTGCGCGCCCCTGGCTGGTACATTTCGTTGAAAATTTTCCTAATGAGACTCACGCAACATAATTTCTTGAAGTTTAAGTCTGAAAAATTAGCAAACACGAACGGCTTGAGATATTTTGGAATGTGTCTGTTCCGCTCAAAGCCACACCAATGGTATGATTAATGAAAATTTCGTTCGATGAAGATTATAAATTAATTTGAAATAATTTTTTTAAGACTATGTAACTTTTTTATCAGTACTGAATTTTTTCTGTTTTCTTCTTTTCCTTTTCACTTGGATCGGATGGTTCCACCGCGTTCCACCATTGTTCCTCTCCACTTGCGAAGGCGACGTAAATAATATTGGTCACGACTAGCACCGCAAACGTTATCCAAAACACCAATCTCCACTGAGACAACTTATGCTGAAAGGTTACAAAAATTAGTTTGGTGAAAATTAGAGATTGGATGAAGGTTTACATCTTCAGTCAACGCTCCGATGAGGTAAGGCGTGATGATTCCACTTATGGCACCGATTCCGTTTACTATGGCCATGAGGGTGCCAGCGAAATTTGGAGACAAATCCAAAGCGTTAACCTTCATTCCACAGTAGAAAGTTCCCATAAGTCCCATGGCGATGGTGAACAATATGATGGTCAATGTTCGATCGCAGCCTGCGTACGATGCTGCTACCATGAATATTCCGGGCCCGATGGAAGCTGAAATATTTAAAAAAAGTTAATATGGAAACCTTAAGACATTCGATTGTCGTACCAACTGTCGTGAAAAACTTTCTAGCGAAGGTGATAGTCATGTAATTTTTCTTAATGAGCCAATCACATAGCCATCCAGATCCTATGGAAACGAACCACATGAGAATGTAAGGAACCGAAGACCATATTCCATTTTTGGAGACTTTAAATTTAAGAATGTCGTTCATGTAGATAGGAAGATCTGTTACCATCGAAAAGAAACCCCAATCGTGGCCAATTTGCGCGGAAATCAACGCCCATAAAGGCACAGACGTAAAAATTGCTTTCCACGGTATCACTTTCTTATTTTTGGTTACGTTTGCTAAAATGAAATGGTCAAAGGTGGAACAGCTGGATTTTTGTTTATCTTACATAATTCTTTGGCCAAAAATGCTTTTTCTTTATCGCTTATGAAAGGATGCTGGTCGGGATCCGAGTAACAGATCAAAGTCCATATGATGAACCATAAGATTCCCAATCCACCAAATAGGTAAAATGGAGAAGCCCAACTTCGAGTTGATTCTATCAGGGCGCCACTTACCGCGTTACCCAAAACGGTACCTAACAAGCTTCCAGCGAACGTAAGACTTCCAATCCTCGACCTTTCCTGTATCGGTACCCATTTGGCCAGCATTGCATTAAGAGCTGGAAATGTTGTGCCCTAATAAAGGTTAATTTAGATTGATTGATGCATTGAGATATTGTAACGTACTTCTCCTAATCCAACGCACACGCGAAGAAGGCAAAGATATAAAGCATTGCCCGTTTGTGCTACCACAGGCGTCAGTAATGTGAAAACGGCTGTCGATAATATTCCCAGTCCTAGAGAATATTTTCCTCCAAACTTTTCTGCCAAGACACCTCCTGGCATGTGCGTTAATACGTAGCCGTAATAGAAGGAGCTCAAAATTAATCCTTGTGTCGTTTTGTCCCAATCGAAACGTGGTCCAGCCTGCACACCCAAAAAGCATTAGGGAAAAACTTACGGGGTAGTGAAATTCTTACGTCTAGCAGGGGTCCCGAATTGTCATTTTCGTAACTGCAAGTTTCTCCTGGATCTGGTTCGTCTGTAGAATTGTGAGGAATTACCATGGCGTTAATTGCAACGGATAGAGATATTCTCATGGTGTAAGCGTTTAGAACGGCTAAGAATCCCATGATACCGACCACATATCTTTGAGGAATTATAAAACCTGGAAACATAAAAAAAAATTAACAATAAATAATATTGCGTAAGGATAGTAAACAATGTGCGTTATTGCATGCTTCACTTCTTTATGTATCAATAAATTATTGGGAATGAGCAATTTACCGCCAATTACTTGGAGTTTCTTAACTGTAAGTAGACTGTACGTGATAAAATTTAGAAATTTTCATTCACATGTTTCTTACCTATATCGAAGAATTTTAATTTTATTAGTGTAAAGAGTAATTTGATGTCAAGGTGATTTTCATAATTAAATCTATAGGTATGCGTATAATTTTGCGAAGTATTGACTTTAAATTTTAAGTGCTCTTATAACTTCTTTTCGGGAGGTCTGCACTAACATTGGACTTGAAAAATTATTATTCGAAGGATGCACCTCTTTTTTGAATAAAAGAAGGTATTCCGGACACCCCCCCGGCTTAACTCTTCAGTACTTTTGTTTTTAATTTTTAAGGTATGGCTGATCTGGGCTCATAACCTGTTATTCAAATTAAACAAATGACAGGCAGCAATAGACTGCTTTCTGCACTAGACACACAGATAGCTATTTTATTTTGAGTTATTCAAATTCGAGCAAATCATTTTTATAGGAGTAGGTGCTTTAGTTTGCACTCAAAATCCGGTATATGTATGTTTGTGGTGGAAAAGCTAAAGCCAGATTTTATCTTATCGAAAATTCAAAATTAAAGTGATTTATTTGATTTTTGCGATAAAAAACGTATTGACCCCGTTTTTAATTATTAAAGAAATGAGGATTTTTGTTAATTGTATTGTTTTTTAAAAACCGAACTTGAAATAATTACTGATATGTGATCGTTTGGTTATCAAGTACGATATTGTTCTTTAATAAGTAGGTAATTATTGATCTATTAATTACGTCACTAAAAGCATTCAAACAACAGATAAATTAATATCGTAATTATTACTATTAAAAATGTAGATTATCAATTTGGACATTCAAGAGTTAATCATAAAATTGCAGTGAGAATGGAAACCCTGACTTGCCAAAATTTCAAAATCGTAAGTGCAGTAATCAATCGATCGATTGCAAATTTATGTTTTACAATATTGGAAAATAACAGCACGTGATTATGCAAATTTAAAGTATCAATATATTACATTTTTTTAGGTAGAATCGATGCCACGCGGATTCGAACTGATTTTTAAAGGTAATATCTGCACCCAAAATTATTTTTGATAATATGCAGCTGACGATTGGTAACATCCAGTTAAAAGTGCATCGGGATTTTTAATTTTTTTTAAATTGAAACCGCAGTTATTATGCAAAGGTTTACGTAAAACAACTTTAGCGACACCGACGATGATTTATGACGATTGCTTCGACCTTATGGTTTTGGGGTAAACACTTCTTCGGATTAATGATATAATTATTTAAATAAACAGTTGCCCCAATCGGCCAATATAAGACGCATCTTACATTTTAATTTAAAATTAAGAGATTGCATAAAAATGTAGATACCGGTTAGTTTATCGGAAGCCTTGAAATTTTGGGGAAATTTTTCAAAATGTTCGAGAAAGTCTGCGGTAATTCTTACCTCGACCTTGATTGCATCCAAATGCGAATGCAGTTTGTGCATCAAATTTACAAATTAAACCAAGGTGAGGTTAACCATATTATTCTGTGGTTAAAAATTACATTAGAATTTTTTTCGTTTCAAAAATCCTCCGTTCAAGTGGATATGCGAAAATTTGGAATTTCTACAGATTAATCAAATGTAAAAAGTGACTCCTGTTTGTCCTTGCTTGAACTTCTTAACGGTGACTGAAATAAATGTTTATTTTATTAATTTTAAAAATTATGCATGTGGGTAAATTTTAGGCTGTCAGGATAGAAAAATTAATATTTCATTTTTCAAAATTTGACTAAATCATTTCGCTGCGAGTAAGTAAAATTATTTATTGCACTTTAATTTAAACTAGATCGTTGTCACAAATACTATTTATAGTAGTAAAGGAGAAAATCAGTTGTATGCCCTGTATGCCAATCAAATTGAAGTATTTACTTCAATTAATACTTCACCTTGATTGATTATTATTAAAAGCTACTACCTAACAATGCACTACGTGTAAATCGCATTTGTGATTGGTTAATCTATTTTATCAACTTAAAATGAGTCATACCAAGGTTGAAAATGTCTTTGCACCAAAGGTGACGAGACTTAATGGCCGAGTAATTTATTGTAGATAATGCGGGGTCTTTCCAAAAAACATATTTTGGGTATTTTATATTTTTTAATTAAAGCCAAGTTATTTTAATGAACTGCAACTTTTATGGTTGCATTTGAATTAGATAAAAATTGATTTGATAAGAACACGTTTCGCTCGTTTATTTGTTGTAAATTCTATTGTTAAATTTAAGGAGAAAATAAAAATGAAATTTTAACGATAAAACTGATAAAGATGTATAAATGTGTGTAAAGTGGCCACTTCATCGATAAATCAACAGTAAAAATAGGCCTTAAACTTATTTACTGTGTCAAGCTATTAACATAAAACAAACCATGCTAATTAATTTATTAATTTAATTGGCTTAATTTTTCTTGTACAACTGTGGCTAATATTCAGGATAATCAAGGGGGAAATGTCGCGTTTTTTATATAAACTAAATACTGGCGTATATAAATTTGTTAAAATTTAATAACAAAACCTCTGTTTACGTAACAGATAAATATTTTAAACTCAATAAAGCAACTAATTTAATCTGAAGTATTCAATGAATTAGCAGAAATAAATTCAAAAGTAATTATTTTGTTGCATCTAATCGAACTTAATCCGAAATAGTTTATCGGAAAATTCAATCAGTCTATTTTTTATTAAATATTTGTATTAAGGACTAATAATAGTATATTGTTCTAAAGGGGTAGAAGTAGCTTTTTTTTTATTTCAAACTTAAAAATTATTCTTAAATTAAATTTTGATGGTAAAAAAAAGGAAATATGCTGTATTTGGATAATCTTTGACCCGAGAATGACTAATTACCGTACGCAGGGTCATTAATTGGAAATTTTTAAAAATTTTCTTTACTACTGTAAAGTACACTTTCAATTATCGCTTCATGTAATTATTTTAATAACTTAAGGAAAAACAAGTCAACTATAAAATTACTCTATTATGTAAAAATGTAGATTAATAGGATTTTTAATTACTTTGGAATAGAATACCAACGTTCGACAAATACAAATGCAATTAAAATTCCTCACACTTGACTAATTTTTTTTTGTAAAATTTGTAAAGTTGTTTGTTTAATTGAATAAAAAAAATTTAATTTGAAAATTATTACTTACATTTTGAAACGGTTAATCTCCAACCGGTTAACATTTTGATGAATGCAGATTAATTGCACGTTACACTTATAAATATAAAAATAAAATAAAAAAAAAATTTGTTAGTTCGTAACACTTTTGAAGACTTTGTCAAAATGAGTGAGTTACAGGTAGGTTACTATATTATACCACAGTTTTAAAGGACAAATTAATACCAGGTGTACTTTACTATTCATAAATGTATCGGCAGTGCTGCTCTGACACTTCGCACAATACAACAAATTATCAACTCTAAACTTTTTGAAATCAATAAGCCGATAAAAATATTTTATCTGAAGGTATTCCTTTCCATAGATTGGCGTTACGTAACAAAAGGAATGACTATTGTCATATTTGTTACGTTCATTACCAGATTGATTGCTAATTATCGGAACTCTCACATCAAGTATTTTATTTATTGAATTTCAATTTACCCTATTTTGCAGATTTTCCATCCTGGATCACCTGAAAAACGGTCAGGGTCGGTTTTCGAAAACGCAGGCACTTCGAATTGGACAGAATTTCCACTTGCAAAAAGCACCGTGAAAATCAAATTACTCCATTTATCAGAGCGTTTACACGACTTCAGGTGATTACGAAGTTACCTGATTGTTAACTAATAAATTTCTAATAAAATTAAAGCACGTGCGTTAAGTAAACCGTCAGCTGACGATTTTATAATAATTTTTTTGAAAACCAGATCTACCACTCGCATTAAACGTGTTAACCTTTGTTCAAAATAACAACAACAAATTTTAAATTAATTAACTTAACATTGTTGCTAATTAACGCAACATCAAAATTTTCGGCATTTTTTTCGCGAAAATTCAAATCACGTACATGGGAGAAGGAAAAAAGGAAAAAAGTCCTTGATGGTTTTCACAAAATTTGACGCTTCATGTACGACCTCATTAGCAATTACTCAAATACTGCAAGTTCTTGAACTTTTTGTTATTGATATTACCAAATTAATTTTTTTCATAGGAAATTATATTTCGTGCACTTTCTAGTGCAGTTAAGTAATTTGCTTATTTCACCGGCCAAAACAATTGTTTGCTATTTTTAGAAACTATTTCCTTGGTAGACGGCAGCTGAAGGTGAAGAGTAAGGACTTTTACAGCTTGCAAGAATTTGAAAATGGAATTTTTCGCGTTCTACGGATCAGTTAATTTCGGAAAAACTTTTAATTTCAAAGGTTCGGGGATTACCCAAGTTGCGGTTTTTTAATATCGAAGAATTTTTATCAACTTCGCAAAAATCCGGACCGGCAAGGTATATTATACGACAGGGGTAAATTCCACCGATGGTCAGTTTTTAAACATGTAAGTTCCACCGTTGATAATTTAAAGTATTACTGGATTATAGTACTCATAAATTGTGGATTTCAGAACGCCTGGATCCGAAATTTGCCGTAATTGCGCTTGTCAAAACGGCCCGGAACGCCCGAGCGTAGCGAGGGTGTTTAATAAACTCGCTAAAACATCCGCCTAGGATTACCGAACTCGAAAGCTGGGATTCGAGATTTGACAATGTCGAGAAAGTTCACTAAAATTGGACTTTGTTGAATGGATGATGTATACAAAGGAAAACAAATGAAAACAATAACTTTTTCTTCCTGTAAAAGGCAAAATTCTTAAATGAATAGAAAAAATTCACGAGAAGGTCAGTATTAGTTTTTACTGCAATAATTAAATTTATGTTGCGTTTACTTTTACAAAGTAAACGAACCTTTCACTCGAAACGCTTCAAAAACCATAACAAATATGAAAAAATTTCGTAAAGACAAATCTATGGAAATTTAACTTTTTGCAAAAGTTATGAAAGATTTTATGCCTAATATGACTTGATTAAATGACGAATCTAGATATACTCGAAAGCCAAGAAAATGTAGCCTTTTTTACGTCCTTTGATTTTAGTTTTTTGAATTTATTGATTTTTGTAATACATAGATATTTTTTTAATCGCTTATAAATATTTTAAAATTTAAGCTGCGATTAAAAGACATTAATCGTGGATTAAATTTAAATCTCCGTAAAATCGTACAATCAAAGAACATAGTAAGTCACTCAAAAATGTTTAATATGTTATTTCAAGAGGGGCCTTTATGCTTTCCACAAATGGAAATCCCTGAATAAGGTCAGAACTGAGAACTTACAGAAGGATAACCAATGCGTGAACGTGGAGAAGATCAAACGACGCGGCACACTTTCTTTTGAATTATAATAAGTTGATTGATTTGTTAATGCTGTCTTTGCTATGAATACGAATGAATAAGTTCAACGCTCTGAAGGTTCATGATTCAAGATTAGAACTAAAATGAAAACACTTTTTTCGCTCATTCTCTTTCTCTCTCTCTCCTGACAGAAATGTTCCCTAATCGGAGGGAACAGCACAAGAGAGGTTGCTTCTACGAGGGCGTAACCCGAGTGTAAGCAGACGAGGACGCATGATTGTTCTAAAATTAATTGAACTAAAATCTCCAGAAGTTCTCAATAAATTTTATTACCTTTTACAAGCGGTAAATCCCCGAAACTCAAATAAAATCACAGTGATTTCACAGGTAGTTTTTTATCAACTAAAATCTAACTAGATGTTATTTCATGGCTAAAATATTTTATTAGGCCAAGACTACACTAGGTAAAGAATACAAACGTGTAGACAATTTCAAGGTTCTAACTGCATTTTTAAACCATTGCTCATGGTCAGCCCAAATAAAATTCTAATCATGCGGTTCCTTACAATATTAAAAGTTCTTTGCTCTCAAAAAAGTTTTCTTCCAAACTTTTTATATGAATAATTTTTTAAAAATAGCTAGATTTCGGTAATTTAAATTTACAAATCTTATCTTATAGATAATCAATTTTTTTTTATCGTCTAAACAATACACAAGTCAGCCTGCCACTATAAAAAAACTTATAAATAAAATTAATATAATGGCATTATGAGAGTTAATTTTTTTTTAAATTGATAAAAAAACAATGAACATAATCTAAATTATTTTTAAAAATAAGTAATTGTTATATAAATTTTGTCAAGTTAAAATTATGTATTTTCACGACGTTCTCCTATCTTGTGGAACTTAAGGTTAAATTTTATCTTAATTATTTGGTAATAACATAATTGGCATCGGATTATTTTGTACTAGAATTTTTTTGTATGTTTATCATTTGCTTTGTTTGAAATTATAATAAAATTATCACAGTCATATTTTATTCGACTAAATGAATTTTTGGGTCATTCGGTTACTGGTTCCTTATTTTTCGAATCCCCCGCTTCGTTTTGCGCATTCCACCATTGTTCTTCCCCGCTTCCAAATAATACAAAAATTACGTTGGTCACGAGAAGCACACCAAGAGTAATCCAAAATACGATCCTCCATTCCGTGAGTGTTTGCTGAAATGTTCACAAAATTAAAAAAGTGGAAATTTCGCAAAATGTTCCTTTACATTTTCGGTCAAAGCTCCTGCCAGATATGGGGTGATGATACCACTGAGCGCTCCCAGACCGTTCACGATCGCCATTAGGGTTCCCGCGTAGTTTGGGGACAAATCCAGCGCGTTTACCTTCATTCCGCAGTAAAACGTGCCCATAAAGCCCATGGCAACCGAAAAGAAAATTACGGTTGCGGTTTGGTCACAACCCGAATATGATGCAGCCAGTATAAATATTCCAGGCCCGATGGAAGCTTAAAAGAATCGTCATCAAAATTTAGCTTACAAAATGGAGAAGAAAGTTACCGATGCTGGTAAATAGCTTCCTGGCAAAGGTAATTTGAATGTACTTGTTCACTATCAGCCAATCGCAGAAGCGTCCGGACGTCATGGAAACGATCCACATCACCAGGTATGGAACTGACGCCCAAATTCCACTTTGTTTAACGTTGAATTTCAAAACGGTTTTCATGTACTTGGGAAGATCACTCACCATGGTAAACAGCCCCCAATCGTGACCCAACTGGGCCATAACAAGAGCCCATAACGGCTTGCTGGTCAAGATGGGCTTCCATGGAATAACCCTTACACCACGTGATACGTTAACTGTCAAAATACAATTTTATCGTAATCGGAGAAAAACAATTCCGTTACCTAGTTCCTTGTCCAGAAAGTTTTTTTCTTTTTCGCTAATGAACGGATGGGTGTCCGGACTGGAGTAGCACAACAGCACCCAAAAGATGAACCACAAAATTCCGGTACAACCAAAAACGTAAAATACCGATTCCCACGACCCAGTTGCCGAAATTATCATTCCACTGGCGGCATTTCCGATCACATTTCCTAATAATTATTACAAAAATTGAACGAAAACAAAATAGTCGGGAGAACAAATTTACCCATTTGAGCTCCTGCGAAAGCTAATGTTCCAATTGTTGATCTCTCGGATGCAGGAACCCATCTAGCCAAAAGAGCGTTTAAGGCTGGAAATGTCGTTCCCTAAAAGTAGAATTTAGACACAAACAGGACAGTTGTACTGAGTTACCTCTCCAAACCCGACAAACACGCGCAGAACGATCAACCACGGCCAGTCACCGGCTTTCACCACCATTGGGGTTATTAAGGTGAAAATGGCGGTGGATAGAATACCCAAACCGAGAGAATACTTTCCTCCAAATTTCTCCGCAAGTATTCCCCCCGGCAGGTGAGTCAGCACGTAACCCCAATAAAAGGAACTCAAAACTAACCCTTGGATGTGTTCGTTCCAGTCGTATAAATTACGGTTATCCTGCAAACAAATGGATTTGGAACTTTTGTTTTGATTCAAAAATTCTTACCTTGCCCATAGTCGAATTTACGTCGATGGAAGAATTTGGAATGGGACAAGTATTTTCTGAATAAACCACAGTTCTATTGGAGGGAGCTATCATTTCTGTTATGGCGACCGATAAAACCACCCTCATCAGGTAAGCGTTTACCACTGCCAAAAACCCCATGAACCCCAAAACGTACCGTTGGGGTATGAAGCAGCCTTAAATAATCGAGTTAACAAAATTTCGTTCTTCTAATACCAATGGACTTACATTTCGTGATGATCAATTTCCACTCAACTGTCATTGCACCTGACTAAATTTTTTTGATTGTTATCTCTCTACTCCTACGTTTTTATGCTAATGAAGTATTTAAATAATTGTTTTCCAAGCAAATAGTTTTAGTCAGGTGCATTTCCCACTATTTTATCTTGAACGTAATCATCGCTAGGTAAACAAATTAAAATAAACCCAAACAAATAAAAAATAAAAAGTTGAAAAACCATAAATAGGCAAATTGAATAATTTGGATTTTTTTTTCTAGATAATATTAACAAAAATAACAACGTAATTATTGTGTACTTGAAATTCGGAGTTAGTGTAGCATTTTATTAATAATTAATTTTTTGTTTTTTTTGTTAAAAGTCAACAATTTATATTTTATGCTTACTTTGATTCAGTAACAATTTTTGAGTGTTAATTTGCAAGTTTTTATTTTATTAATTATTTCGGTCACGGTTGGTGGAAGATCTGAATAAGAAATTAAATTTTCCGCATTGTTTCCTTAAAATTTCAATTTAATAGTTTTGTATTTTAATATAATTTTAACCTTGCAGTTAAAAATATTTTGATTAAAGGTTAGCTACTCAAAGCTGAATCGGGGAACGCTCATTGGTGGTCGACAAAGAGCTAAGAGCTATGCTGACAGGTCAGCTTAGTAAAAGCTTGAAACTATTAAAAATATTTTCGAATTTTTGTTTATTCTCATTGTTGTTTGGGTAAACATTCCACATGAAATTATGAAGTCACATATAATTTAATAATCAAATATAAACAATGAGATGTGTACATATCTCATTTGGAAGAGATTTCATCACAGTCCAAATGATTTAATAAAGAAACTGCAAAAATGTGCTTTGTTCAGTTTGAATGCTAATAAATAAGTTTCATTGGTTATTGATCAAGATATGATTTGATTGAGTTGTTTGTTATACTCATATAATAGCAATCTCAGATAAATACAAAGCTTTAGACGAGAAACCGTTTCCTGTACAACACCAACACTCCAATTGCACTTATCCGCGGCGCCACAACGACAAGGATAAAGCAAAAACGTTTAAATCCGATGAAACTTCGGGTTAGCGGTCTGAACAAGGGTTACTTTCAAGCACTTGACAATCAAACAATTACCAAAGGTTACAAATTCGAATGTAACGCACATGAGTGGATTAACGAGCAATAAAAATCGTGAGTTAAAAATACAAGTTCAGTTTAACTTTGTTAATAGTTTTTCTAATACTGGAGGGCATTCCATACCTCCCAGACCCCCCGATCTGAGAGCCCAAATGTTTGTGAGAGTATAAATTCTTAGACATCTCCATACTAGAGTTTTCCTGCAACTGGGCGTTGGAAATGAACCATTGGCCTTTATAGTTCTCCTGTCATCAACCGGTGTTGTCCGCGTAGCTCCACATGGTGAAGGCGTACTCGCTCTTCTGGCTTTGCTGTTTGGATCCTGGTCCAGAATCACCTCCAGATATTTGGAAGCGTTTGTCCATGGGATCCTGGTGCCATACATGGTTAGGGAAATTTGGGGAGCCTCTGCATTTTGAGAGCTGATTTTCTTTTATCTGGGTTTTCATTGGTCCTTGAAAAGTAGGTTGCTTTTGGGCGGGTTAACCCCAATTCTCCAGGTGCGGAACCTCTTTTCAAGGTCGTCTAGGGTTGCTTTTAGGCGGGAAACTATAGGCTGTGGCCTGAACGAACTTGTGAAGAAAGTTACATCGTCAGCGCTGAACCCCCACTTAGTTTGTCTCTCGCGAGGGGTTGGAATGTCCGAAATATATATGTTAAAGATGGAGGGGGCAAGTTTGGAGCCTTGCATATTTTTTATATTTCAAGTAAAAACTTCTCTTTAAACAACAGACTTAAGAGAATATCAAAATTTGAGACTACACTGAGAGAAAAGAAAATTTGTGGCAAATAAATGGCAATTTAGTTGACCAATTTATTTGAATTAACTCTTACCTATATTCGGCACAAACCTAGTTTATTTGAAACACATATATCTTTATTTGATTCAACATCTACCTAATATTTCGCCAAATCCAAGTATATATTTATTTGTGCCAAATAAATTGTTTTTTCAGTGTATGAGTCTCTAAGTTCACGCTGTAGGTAAAAACATTCCTGCAGGCCTCCCGAACTCGAAACACACAAATCTTTAAGCTAGGAAAACATTCCTGGGAAAGACGGAAGTTTTTTGAGTCCATGACTTAAAAAAAAATCAAGCCCCCGCATTTTTAAAAAATAAAATTATAATTTTGAAAACTACTTTTGCAAGCTATGAATGAAATTAACAACGGAAAAGTTCTAGACCTAACGGACGTAAGCTTTTGTTTTCCTTCTATTTTGTTATATTTAGTATTAATTTGCTTGTATTTCTAAAAGAAATTAGCTACTTTCTGTGTATATAATAAATTATACAAATAATTATACATATTAGTAATAATTATATCATATCTAAATCTGATAAGCCGCACTTTTTTTCAACTACCGGCTACGAACAAGCCATTGTTATAAATATAGAATTTTTAAAAATAAAACTGAATACAGAATTAATTTAATTTTTATTTTTTGATATTTGTCTTAATTTCATTTTATTTTTTAGACAATCTATTGCCATTTTTTTACCATATTTCATTAATTTTCATTTCATCAAACCCAAAAAAATTTTATTTTTAAATTTAAAATATTTCTATTAATTATTTATATGGGAGCTCTGCTGCCCCCATTCAATAAATTCAAAATATTGTTTTTTTTAAATTATCTCCCACTTTTAAAAATTATCGATTTGTAAAAATTCCAGTCACGTGTTTTTAATTAGCACGAATTTGTTTTTGAGTAATATTCTATGAAGTAATATAATAAATTATTAATTTAATTAATCTTGTGCTTGACATATTTTCACAATTTTCTTTATTATGATTAATCCACAAATAATATATTTTTATAATTTTAAAAATATTCTCGTCTCACCGTAAAATATTTTATCACACTTAAAATGATAATAATTGATTTTATATAATACAGGGGTCAACGATACTGAAGGTCAACATTAAGAAAGACAATAATTGATAAAAGTTATAAAAAAATTGAACAGTAGTTGCACCCGCAATATGATAAGAATTTTTCCCATTTTTTAATATAACTTTCCTTTGCCTGTATTTTTTTCTGTTTGGGCGCCCCAGATATATTTCCTTATCGGTTTGATCTCTATTTTGTATTAGAAAACTAGTGAAGGTGCAAACTCTTATCAAAACGTGTACATAAGGAGAGATAACAGGACTATTTTATCATAGAATAAGTTTCCATGCTTACTTACCATTAGTTCTGTATTTAGGCAATAATGCACTATTTTCACTATATTTTCGATCAAGTTCGTTCATGCTTGTTATATTGGCACAGTTGAAATGACACTATTAATTTTTAAATAATAAACAAATTTGACTAATATGCTGTTAGTTTCAGTTCAAACATAGCAACATACATACATACATAGTTGTATCACTTTTATTATCGGTTTGCACTTAAATGAAAGGCCATAATATTAAATAAGCAAATCAATAACCGAACTCAGAATTTAGATTTCAACTTGTCATGCTTTGTTATTTTTTATTTTTCAAACAGTTCAAACTTTTCCAATTGTACCTTTCCAACTGAACTGCCCTCGTATTATCAATTTTACATTTAAATTTAAAATTATCCTTTGCTACTGATTGGATTCGGTTCTCAGGTACATTAAAGATTTAACAACAATTAACTTAATTTTTTTTTCAAAATCCAAAATCAAAAAAGAATCAAAAATTCCAGTTTTTTCGAAATTTTAATATTCTAAATTATTTTATATCCTCTTGAATAGTACAATGACGTACAGTATAATTTAGACCTTATCTAATGATGTTCAATTGTATTCAAAATGTTATCAGTTATCGGTAAAAATTCCCCCACATTTTCCTGTTTCAGTCTATTCCACCATTGTTCAATCTATTCCACCATTGTTCGTTGCCACTGCCGAACAGCAGGAAAATAAAATCGGTAAACATAAAAATTACGAAGGTGATCCAAAATATTACTCTCCATTCCGACAAGGTTTGCTGTAAAATATTAAATTATACAATGAAATCAAAATCTGCAAACTTACATTTCGAGCAATGATTCCAGTGATGGATGGGGCAAGAATGCCGCCGATAGCTCCACTTCCGTTAACTACACCCATGATCGTTCCAGCATAGTTTGGAGCAAGATCCAAGACGTTCACCTTGACTCCACTATAACCAGCTCCCATAAAGCCCATTCCAACCGAAAACAACACAATCGCGGTTAGTCTGTTACATCCTGAGTAAGAGGCAGACAACAGAAAGATTCCAGCCACGATAGACGCTAAAAAAGGTTCAATCACGCATTTTCTTTACAATTCCAGCAATATACCAATGCTTGCAAAACATTTTCGCGCCCAAGTGATATTCATATACCGCTTCTTTATCACCCAATCGCACAGCCATGCAGAAACCATGGAACAACCAAACATTGTCAGATAAGGAACTGCAGACAACATCCCACTCTGTTCCACATCAAATTTGAGAACGCTCTTCATATATTTCGGAAGCTCAGTGATCATGGTATAAAGACCCCAATCGTAACCAAAATTTGCTATCACAAGCGCCCACAACGGAATGGAAGAGAAAACGAACCTCCAAGGGATGTCTTTCTCATCATTTGGTATACTACAAGCTAGAAATACTCTAAAAGTTAGAACTGACGTACAAAAGTTGATTTACCAAGCTCGGACGTTAAATAATTTTTCTCTTCTTTCGAAATAAACGGATGATGATCCGGTTCAGAGTAGCAAAGAACAATCCAAAACATAAACCATACGATTCCAATTCCTCCGAATACGTAGAATACCGACTCCCAAGAACTTGTTGTCCCGATTAAGATGCCACTTACTGCATTCCCAGCTATGTTCCCTAAAAGAACCCGATTGCTTTGTTTGTTGCAAGATTCCGTTACTCACCAATCTGAGCACCCGAATACACGAGCGTTCCCAGTTTGGCCCGCTCAGAAAGTGGAACCCACTTGGCCAACAACGCATTCAAAGCTGGAAAGGTTGTTCCCTAAAATATCCGATCATAAAGTACCATTAAACCTAACTGTCGACTCACTTCTCCCAGCCCCATCAGGATACGCAACACAATCAGCCAAGGCCAGTTTCCAATCTTAACAACAAAAGGTGTAATCAATGTCAACACCGCCGTTGATAAAATACCAAACCCCAAAGTGTATTTTCCTCCAAATTTTTCGGCCAAAACACCGCCGGGCAGTTGCGTTATGACGTAACCCCAATAAAAGGAACTTAAAATTAATCCTTGGGTTTCTTCATCCCAATCATATAATGGAGATGTGCCCTGAAGCTATTAAAAGAATGAATTACTCTTCCTGGGTTTATTATGTATTTTTTTACCGTAGCCGGGAAGGTTGCGTTTTGGCTCATTTTGGAACTGGGACACGTATCTTCTGGGACCATTTCAGTACCATTTAACGGAAGTGTCATGGCGGTTATTGCTACGGAAAGAGCAACTCTCATCATATAAGCATTCACAACCGCAAAACATCCCATGAAACTCAAGATATATCGCTGCTGAATGCGGCATCCTAAAAGGCCAAGTTAAATTTTTTTAACTCCATAAAAAATAATGTACTCACGTTTTGGTTTATTGTTCGACAATAACAATGTTGATTCATCTCCGAAAGATGAGTGTAACATTTTAAAATTATTTCTTGATTTGGTAAGCACTGAGATAATAAAAATGTTTGTTCTGGTAAATATAATAATTTATGTGTATTCAACGGTCAGGAATTATCTTGTCAATAGTTTATTTTTATAGACGAAATTTTATAAATAAATTAAAGAGATAATTTTTTTAGAAATATAATAAAAGCCAATTTCGTTCTGGTTACTTGCACAAAATTAGTTTGTTTAATTATGGGTAAACTGTCTCCATCTATTAATAAGATTTTTTATTAATTATGAAGCGAAGTATAGGTCGCTATTTACCAGCCTGTTAATTATTAACCTTCGGTAAAGTGTAGTTTAGCGTTGGGAAAAGAGAAAAACTGCAATTTTTTGCTTCTCACCTTTTGGAACACCAGTTGGCAGCTGAATAACTCCTGCTTTTTAGTACACTGGGGGTATGGCATACCCCCCAGACCCCCCGGATTGACTCCGACGTACCCCTTTGCACCTGATTTTGATATACACTAAAAATCAGAAGTTATGCATCTGCCAATGCTTGAAAGCATTTTATATCCCCCCCCCTCCCCCGATCTTCTGTCCAGAACCATTGTAAGAGGATATTAAGAATGTAAGCAAATTATTGAAGTTTTAAAAAAAAATAACTATAAAACAATTTAAACGGCAGAAATACTGTTTTTTTGCTTGTTTTTTGATCAAATCTACACTGTAAGTCACAGCAATCTTGGTTTACAACATTTTTCCACAGAAGAACTTTAAATCACATCCGGGCCAAACCAGGCACTTTAGCTAGTGATATATAATAATCCATAGGTTAGTTTGTGTGTAGATCCACAGCTGCACTTCATTAAGTGCAGTTTACGTTATAGGATTTCTCTTATGATTTATCATAGGAGAAACCATAAAACACAGTTTTACACTGTTTTATTTCTTAAAATAATATAAAATATAATGTAAACTGAACTTTACAGAGGAGGGCAAAGGGGCAATTGCCCCTCCCCCAAAGATGACGGGATTGTATTCCTGAAGCCCTCCGGGATAAAAAATAAAGTTTATTTAATTATTTACCGTTAGCACCGTCCCATCAGTTTTAAATTTGTCAGTTTTATCCCTTTACAACTGACGCGCATGAATGGATTAACGAGAATCCGAAAATTGATTCTCTCCCTCGTCGGCATTTTTAAATACGCCACTGGCACTTTACTTGACGGTTATTTTTAGAATGGTGTGGTGAATGGGAGTGAAGTTGGTTGCAGTATTAGATGTTAATTTTTGCTACATATTTTTAAAAAATTGTTGTTAAACGCATGATTTCACAATCCATCTGGAATCCATAACAATAGGTGAGATTTTGCTTTCTTTTCCAAAATTATTACCAGACAGTACTGCATTGATAACTACGAGGGAGGAATTGCTGGGAAAATCTGGATCACAAATGAAGAAAATTCTAAAAAAATTGCAGGAAATCTCAGAAAATCAAAACCTAAGACTCAAATCCAGGAATATTTTTCTGCACAAAACAACACCTTCCTTAATTAATTAAATTAAATTAAATATTTAAATATATAAAATTATACAACTACAAATTCTTATGTAGTTCAATTTTTATTTTGTACATCGCTTTATTTCTATAACGAAAACCTAATCGAAAATTTATATTTTTACGAAAAGTTTGCTAGTTATCAAAAAAATAGATATAATATTTTACAAAAATATATTTAAATATCATCAAAATATAAATAATAGGGGCCGATTTCATAATAATAACAACACCAATTGTCTCACTAGCTTAAAATATTTGATTTAATTCTCCTTTTAAATTTTAATGCTAGTTTAAGTTTAACAATAAAATCGGCCCTAACTCTTACAAATTTCGAGAATTAACACTTTGGTTATTTTAACCCAATGTATTGCACAATGAGTTTCGTAATACAAACTCATCTTCAGCTACAAAAAATTCGAATTTTTGGTTTAAAATCCAAATTAAACTGCAATATTCAGACAGATTGCTTTTGATCTTCCAAAGTATCGGTTGTGCTGGTGTGATTTTTCAACTCCAAATCTTGACTACATCCTCCATCATTCCACCATTGCACATCTCCACTTCCAAATAACACAAATATTATTGTGGATGCAAGGAACACGAAGAAGGTAATCCAAAATACCAAACGCCATTCCGATAAAGTTTGCTAAAACAAAATCATATCAATTTTGAGTTACATTCGAAAGCAATCCGGTTACATTTTTGGTGAGAACTCCAATCACATATGGAGTTATTATTCCACACACGGCTCCAATGCCATTTACTATCGCAGTTAGGGTTCCTGCGTAATTTGGTGACAAATCCAGCACATTTACTTTTCCTCCGCATACGTGGACTCCCATGAAGCCCATACCAAGAGCAAAAAATCCGACGGTCAAAATTCGGTCACACCCAGCATAGGAAGCTGCAATCAGTAGAACAGCAGCTCCTATTGTGGCTACAATAAACAATTTAATTTAAAAATTACCCTCAAACCTCAACAAAAACTTACAAATTGAAACAAAAACTTTTCTAGCAGCCGTAATCGTCAAAATCTTCTTATCTATCATCTTATCGCAAATCGGAGCAGCAATCAGCGCAAAAATACACATGACGATGTACGGAAGCGACGACCATATTCCACTTTGCTGCACGTTGAATTTCAAAATGCTTTTCATATACTTTGGCAAATCATTTAGCATCGTGTAAATCCCCCAATCGAATCCAATATTATTTAAAACCAGCGCCCACAGAGGAACGGAAGTTAAAATAGCCTTCCAGGGAACGTCCTTTCGTTCGGTGGAAACGTCCTCTACAATTAAATAACTTAAGTTGGAGTTTTGCAAATTAATTCTCTTACTTAATTCTTTTTCTAGATATTTTTTCTCAGCTTCGCTTATGTACGGATGCGAGTTGGGTTCCGAATAGACCAAAAATAGCCAAAAGACAAACCAAAGCATTCCACATAAACCGAAAACGTAAAATGCTGATTCCCATGATTTGGTGTATCCAATAATTAAGCCACCAACTGCGTTTCCCACGATGTTACCTATTGGAAGACCTGAGGTAACCACGGTGGTGATTGTTGACCTTTCGGACACAGGAACCCATTTTGATAACAGTACAGTTAGAGCTGGAAAGGTTGTTCCCTAAAAGACCAATATTGGATGTGAAGTCGGGTGGTTTGCGATAGTTACCTCTCCTAATCCAATTAAAATTCGAAACACCATCAACCAGGGCCAGTCTCCAAGTTTGACCACGGCTGGGGTGGCTAGAGTAAAGAGAGCTGTTGAAAAGATTCCTATTCCGAGTACGTATTTTCCTCCAAACTTTTCTGCCAGCATTCCTCCTGGGTAATGGGATAGTATATATCCCCAGTAAAATGAACCCAAAACTAAGCCTTGAATTTCCTCGCTCCAATTGTAGAGATACTGGGTTCTCTAGCAATGGATTTAGAGTATATTATTATGGTATAATAAATATTTAAGGGTTCTTACCACCATGACCACGTGGGAGACGTTTTGTTCCAAATGGGGATCAGGGCAAATATCTTGCTGGTTAATGTCAGATGAATTGTGAGGCTGCACCATCTCTATTATTGCTATGGAGAGTACTGCTCTCATTAGATATGCATTCATTACGCCCAGCGAGCCCAGTATGCCGAAGACATATCGTTTCGGGATTGGAATACCTAAAATCAAAGTTATTTTAGTTTAACAGCTTTCAGTTGGTGTGTAATCAATTTTGTATTTGTAGCTGATTTTGAATTGAAAATACACTCGGAAACAGTGGAGTATGTAAAGAAGGGCAAAGGGACCATTGCCCGCTCTCTTCCAAGGATGATTCGGATTGTATCCCCCCCCCATAGGCATTTTTTAAATACGCACTGCTCGGAAACGATATATTACATCATAAAAGCAATCATGTAAATAAGTATTGCTTTACTTTGTTATAGAAATATTTAAATAGATTTTTTAATATTTATTTGCAATACTGCGGTTATTTGATAATTATTTAAAATTGAAAGCATAAAAGGCAAAAAACAAGATTAGGTAGTACTTAAAGTAATTATGCATTTAATTATATGTAGATAGGAATAAATTAGTATCACGTGCATGTAACAGTTCGGCTGAAAAGTTCGTATCGTTTTACAGAAAAAATCATTTTTTTGGCAAAATTCAATTTAATTATTCAACACAGTTGCCTTCGAAGGCAACACACCGATTATAGCAATCTTCCAACTTTTCGATACCATTTTTGTAGCACGATTAGTCTTTATCCTTAAAATAGGCTTCTTTCCTTCTAAATTGCTTTCCAGCGAGCATTCTCTTGATGTCTCCAAACAGGAAATAGTCGCTGGGGGCTAAATTTGGAGAATACTCTGGGTAGGGAAGCAATTCATTACCCAATTCGCTAAATTTGACCATCGTTTTTATCGATTTGTGACACGGTGCATTGTCTTGCTGAAACAAAATTTTTATTTCTTCAAATGTGGTCGTTTTTTAACAATTTCATCTTTCGAACGCTTCAACAATGCTGTATAATAGTCGCTATCAATTGTTTTCCTCTTTTCAAGATAATCGATAAATAATATACCATGCGCATTCCAAAATACAGACGCCATAACCTTGCCAGCCGACTGTTGTGTATTTCCTGGCTTTGGATTGGGTTTGTCGCTGCAGTTCACTCAACTGACTGCCGATTGGACTCTGGAGTGTGGTGATGGAGTCATGTTTCATCCATTGTCACATATCGACGCAAAAATTTGGTCTTATTGCGGTTGAACAGCTCCAAACATGCTCCAAATCATCAACACGTTGTTGTTTTTGTTTGAGATTGAGCTCACGCGGCACCCACTTTGCACAAAGCTTTCGCAATCTTAATATTAATGCACGATATGTGCAACACGTTCCTTTGATATCTTTAGAGTCTCAGTTATCTCGATCAACTTCAATTTGCGCTTATCCAAAATTATTTGGTTTATTTTTTGGATGTTTTCGTCTGTAATAGCCTCTTTTGGACGTCTACTGCGCTCATCATCATCAAGGCTCATAATGGCCTGTACGGAATTTAGCAAACCACTTACGAATGGTTGCTTTCGCTGGAACAGAGTCCGAGTAACACTTATCTAGCCAAGTTTTTGTTCCAGCACTATTTTTTCCCCTTAAAAAAACAATGTTTCTTTAACATACGAAATTCCTTTTTATCCATTTTTTTTCCAATAACGAAAGTTGCTTTACTCAAAATGCTATAACTCACAAACCAATTGACAGATCGCTATCAAATTTTGACACGTATCATTTGAAGGTTAGTTCTCACTGAAAATTATATGAAAAAAATTCTAGTGACGCCCTCTCTTAGAAACGATACGAACTTTTCAGCCGACCTAATAAATGCGGCATTACAGCTCTAGGCTACGGGTAGTTTGTTTTTTCCAAATTAATTTTTGTAATTTTTGTTATGTAATTTGAATTTTTTTATTTAATCTTTTCTAATTAATTAATTTGATTTGCAGTCAATCTAAGTTCTATGATTTATACAGAAATTTTAAACAAGTTTCCTCGTTTGTTCGTTGCAAACAAATCCCTATGGGTGTACCCAATTCAAAATTTTATAAAAATAAAGTTTTTACAAAATTTTTACAGCTGTTTTGGTTACCTGTCGGTGGATTATCAATACATGCAAATAATTTAAAATATTTTTTTCAATACAAAATAGGAAGGAATGTAAGGAATTACATTATTTAAATTTATTTCTGTTTGAAATACTGGCAAATGGCAATTATTTAAATATTTATGTATCAATGAGCAACCTATGTTTTAAAATATAAAAATATTTTTTTTAATATTAATATTTTTGTAGAGGAAAACAAAAGAAAGTTACGAGGAAGTCCAGAAGTTATATATAATTTTAATTTTAATATAACTTTAATATTGAGAGTTTTTTGAGAATCACGAATTTCAATTTTTTCAGAAAAATTGCAATATTTTTGATCTTTTTGGAAATTTCTTGGATTTTTATATTTCTAAAAATGAATAGGATATTCCACGAAATAGAAAAAAAAGCAATTTTGGAACGTTAGGTCTACTCAGTCTGCATGATTTGAAATAGATTCACTCTAATATATACTACGAAATATTTAAAAAATAAAGATTAAAACAATACATAAAATTTTTGAGTTAATTAAACTTGATCACAGGAGAGCATAGGTTTTTGAACCATGGGTCTGAGATATTCTTCACCTTGACTTACCTGATTTTTGGGATATTATTTTTTAATACCATAAAATATATTTTTAAAAAGAAATAAACGAACAAACTATCAAATAATAAATTTTAAAATCAACTTATTTATTATCTAAATTTCTTTAAATTCCCCAGAGAAAAAATTCAGCTACAAAATTTTCAGTCGAATTTTGAACTACTCCAACTGGAAATTTACTGAATTTTTATAAATTTGGAAAATACTCACACTTCGAAAGAATAGTTTTCCACGACTGCAGCATTTTGCCCGTAAATTGTTTTTCCTGAAACGCGCGTTTTTAAATTCCGCGCACATCAACAGTCAACTTTGCTAGTTTCTAGTTGGAAGAAAACTGCAGTAAAAGTAAATAATCAGTAGCGGAACTTCAAGGATAACGCTTTTCTTTATCCGTGCGTGTAATTAATAAAACTCTTGGGAAGGGTTCAACCGACCTTAATTGTTTGTATATGTTAGCTAATTCAAGTTCCAATTGCACCAACCTTGATTAACCGCAAGCAAAGTTAGCTAAGAATGATAAAAACAGGCTACTTATTAAGGTTGGCAGTGTGACCCACCCTCACCAAAATTTATTTTAAATTGTGATGGTTTTTAATAAATTTTGGAAGATATTCCTGCCCAATCCAAGCAGGATATACAGCGAAGTACCATTTTTTTTATTGGTCAATGACATTATATTATTAAGGAAAATCGGAATTTGTAAAAGCTATGACCTTATTATTTCAATTATAGTATGTTAGTCAATATCGCAATATTCAAGGATGAGGCTACACATATGAAAACTTTTTTGAATAATAAGTTAAAACTAGTTTCAAAAATCTTAATAATCTGGAAGTGCTGCAAAGTTTAAGGAAATTTCAACATCGAAGAAACGGAACCGATGCAAACGGAAGCTGATGCGCTTCCAATCTTAACAATAAAGCATTTTAATAAAGAAATTTGACTTTGAAAATTATGCAGCCAATCATAGACAGACCATGGCTATATTGAACACTGCATAGTGTTCTAGGGAGTTCTCCATACCTCCCAGACCTCCCAGAGGTTTCTTTGCTTATCCCGCACTAGAAATAATTTTCATAATCCCGGAACTTAAACCAAGTTTCCCGGAAAATCCAGCTATTGTTATTTTAATGATAAAAAGTATTCTCAATTAAATACATATTTTTATTATAATTAGGTATGACTATTTCCTAATTGCTATGAATTTAATGTTTTCTATACACAACTTAATCAATTTACATAATTATAATGTAGTACATCTGTTACGGACTACTGGTTTGAAATAGTAATTATATTGCTCTAAGTTTGCTTGCCTGAGGGTTACCAGGTTTCCAATGATGCGGAAATTTCTTGATATTTTCACGAAATAATTTACGATGAACGAAATTCAGCATACAATTGAAAAACTTAGTAACTCGAGTTTTGGGGGATTTACAGATTATATAATAATATTATATCATCCCTAATAAAAAGGTAAGGAAAAGTGTGTGTTACTCTTGACCTTCGTGTAAACTAAATGCATGCTGTTGCGGAAGCTAGGGTATTAAAAAAATTAATAACGACAAATTGCAATTATATTTTCCAATTAAATCTAAAAGCAACCAAAATACCAATCCACATGAATTTTCCAGCTTTTTCGGTCAGCAATCCGAATGTATCGGACGGTAAACTACTACTTTTCGCCCGGAACAAAAATTTCGAAATAAATTGACATTATTACACTGCGATAAGAACGCAACAGTTTTATTACATGAAATTACATTGTTATGCAATTTTTTGCATTTACTTCAATGTTGTTTTATTTTATAAGTAACAATTAATTTAGTTTTTCTTAATTTTCTTAAGAATCACTTGATGTTCGCATGTAATATAAATCATAATTACCTATATCAAAGACATCGTCGCCTTTTTATTCTATAATTATAAATAATCGTTAATCTCCTTAACCTTTCAGCAGGCGCGCCACTATGTATTACACGAGCAGCCGCGTGTCGTATTTTGTACGACATGATGATTTTTTACAAATACTTTGTTATAAAATAATTAAAATGATAGGTATAAATCATATGAAGCCTTTTACATTTATTTGGAGTTTTTTTATTTTGTTTTTAAGAAAATAATATTAAAAACCAACTGTATTTTTAAATATACAAAGTGAACAATCTTAGCTAGATAAAATTTGATTTTTACATATTGATAATATATTTTTTCTTGCTTTTCTGAATGTTTCTTGTAAATATATTTTTTGCATTTTCAACATTATCATTCGTAGCAGATCTTTTTTTTAAATTACACTTAGAATCGGACGGAGTCGATTCAAATAAATTTTTGTAATAATTCAATAACGAAGCAAAGACAAAAATAACATATAATAGAATAATATTATGTATGTCGTCTTGGAATAGCAAAAAAATACAACTTAATCTGACTACTCAGATAAAAGTTATGTCAAAAAAATTATAACTGTCGTACAAAATGAGCATACGCGCTTGCTGGAAGGTAATAAATCTATGATAGGAAGTTAACATCTGAACAGCTAGAAAACAACTACGGCCGGCTCAGTCCAACGCCTCATCGAAACTTTAATAACGAGATTATTCTTTCTGTCAAAAAAAATTCAAGAATACAAAATACCATTCATAAATTCAATGAAATTTGTTCATAAATTCAATGTTTGTTCATTAAATCAATGAATTTTGTTCATAAATTCTATGAAATTTGTTCATAAATTCAATGGAATTTGTTAATAAAATCAATGGATTTTGTTCATAAATTCAATGAAATTTGTTCATAAATTTAATGAAATTTGTTCATAAATTCAATGAAATTTGTTCATTAAATCAATGAATTTTGTTCATAAATTCTATGAAATTTGTTCATAAATTCAATGGAATTTGTTAATAATATCAATGGATTTTGTTAATAAATTCTATGAAATTTGTTCATAAATTTAATGAAATTTGTTCATAAATTCAATGAAATGTGTTCATAAATTCAATGAATTTTGTTCATAAATTCAATGAAATTTGTTCATAAATTCAATGAATTTTGTTCATAAATTCAATAAAATTTGTTCATAAATTCAATGAATTTTGTTCATAAAATCAATGAATTTTGTTCATATTCAATAAATTTTGTTCATAAATTCAATGAAATTTGTTCATAAATTCAATGAAATTTGTTCATAAAATCAATGAATTTTGTTCATAAATTCAATGAAATGTGTTCATAAATTCAATGTAATTTGTTCATAAAATCAATGAATTTTGTTCATAAATTCGATGAAATTTGTTCATAAATTCAATGAAATTTGTTCATAAAATCAATGAATTTTGTTCATAAAATCAATGAAATTTGTTCATAAATTCAATGAAATTTGATATAAAATCAATGAATTTTGTTCATAAAATCAATGAATTTTGTTCATAAATTCAATGAATTTTGTTCATAAATTCAATGAAATTTGTTCATAAATTCAATGAAATTTGTTCATAAATTCAATGAAATGTGTTCATAAATTCAATGAAATTTGTTCATAAAATCAATGAATTTTGTTCATAAATTCAATGAAATGTGTTCATAAATTCAATGAAATTTGATATAAAATCAATGAATTTTGTTCATAAAATCAATGAATTTTGTTCATAAATTCAATGAATTTTGTTCATAAATTCAATGAATTTTGTTCATAAATTCAATGAATTTTGTTCATAAATTCAATGAAATTTGTTCATAAATTCAATGAATTTTGTTCATAAATTCAATGAATTTTGTTCATAAATTCAATGAAATTTGTTCATAAATTCAATGAAATTTGTTCATAAATTCAATGAAATTTGTTCATAAATTCAATGAAATGTGTTCATAAATTCAATGAAATTTGTTCATAAATTCAATGAATTATGTTCATAAATTCAATGAAATTTGTTCATAAATTCAATGAATTATGTTCATAAATTCAATGAAATGTGTTCATAAATTCAATGAAATTTGTTCATAAAATCAATGAATTTTGTTCATAAATTCAATGAAATTTGTTCATAAATTCAATGAATTTTGTTCGTAAATTCAATGAAATGTGTTCATAAATTCAATGAAATTTGTTCATAAATTCAGTGAATTATGTTCATAAATTCAATGAAATTTGTTCATAAATTCAATGAAATTTGATATAAAATCAATGAATTTTGTTCATAAATTCAATGAAATTTGTTCATAAAATCAATGAATTTTGTTCATAAATTCAATGAAATTTGTTCATAAATTCAATGAAATTTGATCATAAAATCAATGAATTTTGTTCATAAATTCAATGAAATTTGTTCATAAAGTCAATGAATTTTGTTCGTAAATTCAATGAAATGTGTTCATAAATTCAATGAAATTTGTTCATAAATTCAGTGAATTATGTTCATAAATTCAATGAAATGTGTTCATAAATTCAATGAAATTTGTTCATAAAATCAATGAATTTTGTTCATAAATTCAATGAAATGTGTTCATAAATTCAATGTAATTTGTTCATAAAATCAATGAATTTTGTTCATAAATTCAATGAAATTTGTTCATAAATTCAATGAAACTTGATCATAAAATCAATGAATTTTGTTCATAAATTCAATGAAATTTCTTCATAAAATCAATAAAATTTCTTCATAAAATCAATAAAATTTGTTCATAAAAGCAATGAATTTTGTTCATATATTCAATGAAATTTGTTCATAAATTCAATGAAATTTGTTCATAAAATCAATGAAATTTGTTCATAAATTCAATGAAATTTGTTCATAAATTCAATGAATTTTGTTCATAAATTCAATGAAATTTGTTCATAAAATCAATGAATTTTATTCATAAATAAAACAAGCTGCAGCCCTTTGTGTTGGATCCACTGTAGGATTAAGGCGATGGTCTCCAGCTCTTCCGCGTCTCGATCGCTGACTATGACTGCGGAACGCAGCTTGTATCATCAATTTTCAGGGCGTCGCGTAGTGTTTTCTTCCGAGAATTATTGTTCTGTCGCAGAAATAGCAAACCAGGATGTTATAGATGTGCAGGACAATGCCTCTGTCTGGGAGAGCTTCCAGTATATGGTTCTATCCGGCTCTGTTAAAGGCGTTTAATGTCTTTTCTAGGTCTCAGGTTTTTAGGGCCATGGCTGGTACTCTGTCTGGGCCAGGCCCTTTCTGTCGGGAGGGTGGTGACCGCTGCCTAGCTGTCTCGGCAATCTCGGACTCCATGAATGGACTGGTCTGTGTCCGTTACTTCCCCTTCTTGGCATATTATGGAAGCCTTCAGCAGCTTATCTTTATCGATTTTATGAAACAACCAGGCAGTGTTTAAAGTCGGCTGATCTGCTGGGCCGTTTTCTCTAGTCTCCTCCACCGTGAAAGAAAAGACCCTCCACTGAGATATTTTGCAGAGTGATTAATCTAGTGACTTATGTTATCCTCACCTATCTAATTCTTGTATTCACAACAGAAGGAGTTTCCGCTTTCAAGTTTCAGGGGAAAGGAAGCTACTTATCTTAATAAATCGGTATAATATATTTAATAGAAAAATTATTTAAATATTTTACACTATCAAGTAAATATAAAACTAAATTACAGCCATTTTGGTGTTAGTAAGCGTATTAAAGCTATACTAAATTTTTTTTAGGGATAAATACATTTGATTACTTTGGCAATAGACACAATATAAGGTCCACCCTACGCTGATTCTTTTTGCTCATCCGAATTATCAGTTACATTGCTGCGGTTCTTCAAATCCAAACTGACTTCCGATTCTGCACCATTCCACCATTGCTCATCTCCACTTCCAAATATGATATATATTAACGTAGTGGCAATAAACACGAAGAACGTAATCCAAAACACCAAGCGCCATTCCGACAAAGTTTGCTAAAAAAAAATTCAAATTTTTGGAGTTCAACTGAAAATATTTTACTTAGTACATTTTCTGTAAGAACCCCAGCCAGATATGGAGTTATGATTCCACACACAGCGCCAATTCCATTTACTATAGCCGTTAACGTCCCGGCATAATTTGGTGCTAAATCCAGCACATTCACTTTTGCTCCGCAACAGCAGACTCCCAGGAAACCCATTCCAAGGGTAAAAAAGCAGACGGTCAAAATTCGGTCACAGCCAGCATAAGAAGCTGCCATCAACAGAACAGCAGATCCTGTTGAGGCTACAATAAACAATTTTATTCCCAGTCAAGTCAGCAGGGTAACTCACAAACTGTAACAAAAAATTTTCTAGCAAACGAAATTGTCATAACTTTTTTCTCTATCATCTTATCGCAGATTGAAGCCGCGATCATCGCAAAAATCCACATGACAATGTAAGGTAGCGACGACCAAATTCCACTTTGTTGCACGTTAAACTTCAAAATACTCTTCATATATTTTGGCAAATCGTTTAGCATCGTATAAATTCCCCAATCGAAACCAATATTAACTATCACCAGCGCCCAAATAGGAATCGAAGTTAGAATAGCTTTCCAGGGAACGTCGTTCCGTTCGGTGGAAACGTTTTCTGAAAATTATAGGTTATTAGGATAAAGTCGTCCAATTTAATTTTCTTACTTAATTCTTCTTCTAGATACTTTTTCTCTGCCTCACTGATGTACGGATGCGAGTTGGGTTCCGAGAAGCCCAAAAATAACCAAAACACAAACCATATGACTCCAGAAGCACCAAAGACGTAAAATGCTGACTCCCAGGATTTGGTATATCCGATAATTAAACCACCAACTGCGTTTCCAATCACATTGCCTAAAACCAGAAATTTTTTTAATTACATCCGAAAAAGTTATAATTACTGGAATTTTTACCAATTTGAAGTCCTGCAAAAACCATGGTGGCAATGGTTGACCGCTCTGACACGGGAACCCATTTGGACAACAAAACATTTATAGCTGGGAAGGTTGTTCCCTAAAGAGGTCAGATTTTATTTCAAGGCTGGTGGTTTAAGAAGTTTACCTCTCCTAATCCAATTAAAATTCTGAACACCATCAGCCATGGCCAGTCTCCAACTTTGACCACAAGTGGAGTGACCAAGGTGAAGAGAGCGGTTGATAAAATTCCTATTCCAAGGATATATTTTCCTCCAAACTTTTCGGCCAGCATTCCTCCTGGGTAATGAGACAGCACGTAACCCCAGTAGAACGAACCCAAAACCAAGCCCTGAATCTCTTCGTTCCAAGTATAGAGGTACTGAGTGCTCTGATGGTTTTGAAATTGGCAGTTGTGGTATTATAATAATGAAAATGATCTTACCGTTGTGATTACGTGTGAAACGTTTAGATCCACAGCGGGATCTGGGCAGATGTCTTCCTGGCTGATGTCAGATGAGTTAAGAGGCCGCACCATTTCAATTATGGCTACAGAGAGGACGGCTCTCATTAGGTATGCGTTCACTATACCCAAGCAGCCCATCATGCCGAAAACATATCGTTTCGGGATTGGAATACCTAAAAAAAGGATTAATTCTTGATTATTTTGTAAACATTACATTGATAAATTTATAGGTAGGGACCGGATAAATAAACAATTAGAGATAAGTATCAGGAGTTAGAACACCCAAAATTCTGATAAACATAATCCAACGTTATTAAAAATGTAGTTGTTTTCGTAACGTCAATGTTAAAAAGTGACTTTTTGGTTCGCCCAAAAAAACATAAAAAATAGTAATTTAATAATTTTTGATACCTGAAACCAAAGGTGTATAATTATGGTTTCCTGAAGGAGCAAACTGTTTGTACGACATCGCAGCTGATAGCCAAGATTTTTAACTGCACAAATTTGAGATAAAGATAATAAGTTTATCAATCAGGTATTTAATCTGCAGGAAAAACTTTTTTATTTCGTGATAGATTTAATTTCGACAAACACCTGCGGTCCCAAAAAGTATGTGTAGCATATCAGTTCGTCCTCGGTGACTATTTGGTATGAGTACACAGAGCAGGGTCAGGGTTTGTTTGAAAATGTTTTCTTTGTTTTCTGAAAATTACTGATGTAATTTATTAAAAATACTATATCTCTTTAATGTACTATGATAGTGAGGGGTTAACCACGTCCGGATATTTTTAATTTTATAGATAACCCAGCATTAGTGTTGTACCAAATATTACATAATAATAAAGTGCCCATTGTTTGAAGTGTGGAAGTTGTAAAACCAATTTTTTAATATTTATCCTGTTTCGGTCACTATATTGTTTTATTTTCCCATTTAAATATAGGTAATATAAAATTATTTTAATATAAAAATAGAATAAATAAAAAATATTGAAATATTCAAAGTATTAATTGTTTTTGGTTTATTTGAAAAGCCTACAAATATTTTCCCAAAAAATAATGCTGTTCTCCGGATTTCAAATTTAGCTTGCTAAAATTTTGCTATATTAAATTTTTTTGAGAAATAAATTCTTTCGCTGAAAAATCAATAAAAAAAATGTACAAAACAAACAAATAAAATTAAGTTTCCAAAATATTTAGAAAAGCAGCAGCTAATTGTCAATATTTTGAAAAAATTAAATTCAATTTTTAAAATTGAATATATTACTCAAAAGCCATTTATTTTGAACAATAACAGGTTTAAAATATTCTTTGTGGAGAATTTTGATTTCCACTAAAGGAAAAAATTTAAAAATCTACTTTTAGGATTCAAATTAAATTAATAAACAGTTTATTTTTGTATCTATAAATATCTGGTATATTTTCGTAATAAAAAAATTAAAGATGAACAATATCAAAAAATTTACTTTTGTTTTATTTAAAAAAAAATCGAAAATCGTGAAAACAAAACTATCTAATTCTGTTTATTTATTTTATTTGATGCAGAATTTTATAATAAATGCAAGAAAATACACAATACAATTTTCAAAGGTCGTACAAAATCAAACAGTCAAGATCAAAACTCAAAAGAAAAATATTTAATTTTTCAAATTACAAATTTTTGTTAAGCTTATGAAGTAATTTAAAATTTATTATGTTTGCTTAGTTTGTTAATTTTTAAATTAAAAATTAAATATTACGTTTTTTATGATTTTTATTATTATATAATTATTATTAATATAAAACAAATAATATGAATAATATTATCTGGTGGGATAGCATTAGTATAACCGGTTTGATCTGCACATTTAAAAAAAAATTAATTTTTCTGCAAAATTTCGGTTTTATTTAAATATTTTCGAATTGTTTAAAATTCAAAATTTGTTAGTTTTACTCACATTTTGAAAGAATGGTTTTCCACTTCAGCATTTTAGTCGTCAATTGTTTACACAAACCGCACGCTTCTACTTTCTGAATATCAACATTCAACTTGACTAGATTAGTGAAAACTGCTCCTGCAATTTTAAAAGTACAAAATATCAGCAGCGGAACTTCAAGGATATCATTTTTCTTTGTTCATGCGTTAGTGTGATTTTGCTTAATTTCTGCTTATATTCGAAGAAAAATTTAGCAAAAATTTTCTGTGTATTCAGGTACATACCAAATGTTACAGCAGAGGCGGATTAATATTTTCGGGCCCCAAAAATAATTTTATTTTTGGAATTAACAAACAGAATTTTTTTTATTAGATCCTAATCTTATTACCTCGTTCTTGAACGGCCAATTCAATGCCATTTATACAATATAATTTTAACAACGTCATGTTAATACTAAAGAAAACAAATTAAAATTTTACACACACAAACCAATGACATAAACATAAAATAAAATTCAAAACCGCTGGCAAATACAAAAAAACATTTATCAGCATTATACCTGATTGTAGAACTGCGCTGCCGAAAACAGAGAATGGCAGATTTTTGTATTCTGGTTATCGTACATAAATAAAATTAAATTAAATCTTTTGGTGTACGAGAACCGGCGAACTCATCCTATTATGTATTTATATCATTTCTGAATTCCTATTGGGAGTGCCCCCTTTTTACCTACGCAATCCGGTTCTGTAGTCAATCACCCACTTTTGTTTGTGTAATTAGATAAAAATAGTCGGACGTGTGAATAATCTTGTTTCGTTCAAAGCAGCATAAATTGAGTTTTCTTTAAATGGTAATTGAAATGATTGGATGTATAAAATAATGATTGTACTTATTATTAATTTATTATTATTAATGCGTCACCGATATGATGCATTTGCTACAGCTATTTTGCCATCAAAAGGAGCTTATTTAATCCAATTCAATTTAGCTATTTAAAACCCAACAGGAAATACCTCTGGCATCATTTTTATTATCAATATTTTTAGTCGATCAAAAAAATAGAGGAAGAATTATTTTTTATATTATGTCCTCCGATGCGAAAATCAAATTCGTTGCAAACTTGCAATCAAGTAAATTTGTCATTGAAAATTGATAAGAAGATGGAAAAAATGGCCCCAACTTCCGTTATTGATAAACCACTTTGTTTACAATAAATTTACTATTAGGTCCCATCAGTGCTGTATAGAAGACGAAACCCGGATTAGAGAGTGCTTCCATTAATACCATCCGCCGGATCCAGAAGTGCTTGGGTCACGGATTCAAGTTAAAAAAAATTACAATTTGTTTAGATTGCACTATCTAGAGGTGTTTTTACGGTCATCTGTCCTATGCAAGTGGTCAAATGGTGCTGTTAGATAACAGTGAATCAAATGAAAAATGAGAAAACGAGGAGCCAGTTATGCATCCCCCTTAACACGTGGGCGTCTGACCAGAACTCATGGAAATTATTAAAAAAAGCTCTCTATCTCAATAAATTATATTATATCTTATATATAAAACTAAATTACAGCCGTATTTGCATTAGTAAGCGTAGTAAAAGTTTCGAGTAATTTAATAAAAAAAGCTATAAATATCTTGAGTTAATTTTGAAAAAAGCTTAACATAACAATATATACAATCAGTTTTCGGACCCAAAATCCAATTTCGGGTACAAAAACTAAAACACTAGGTATATTTCAGTATGAAATAACTTTAAAAATTTTCCTGCAAAATCCTACAATGGATTTTGAAGAAATTGTACCATAATTGCTTATAGTTAAAAATATAAAATATCTAAAATTTTGATTCTTATGCGGATTGTTTTTGGTTTTCCAAAATAACAGTAATTGTGTTGTTGCGGTTCTTCAATTCCAAACTTTTATTATTTGAACTTCCATTATTCCACACTTGCTCGTCTCCACTTCCAAACAAGAGAAATATTATATTCGCTCCAATCAACACGAAAAAGGTAATCCAAAATACTAACCGCCATTCCGTCAAGGTTTGCTAAAATAACATTTGCAATTTTGGACCTCAAAAATTATACACTTACATTTTCAGTAAGAACTCCAGCCAGATATGGAGTTACAATTCCACACACAGCACCAATTCCATTCACCATAGCAGTAAGGGTCCCCGCGTAATTAGGTGACAAATCCAGCACATTTACTTTCATTCCACAAGTGCAAACTCCCATAAAACCCATACCAAGGGTAAAAAAGCAGACGGTCAACGTTCGGTCACAACCAGAATAGGAAGCTGCCAGCAGCAGACTACCAGATCCAATTGCAGCTGCAATAGAGAATTACAGGGGGTTAATTCCCAGAGAAAAATACTTACAAACTGTAATAAAAAATTTTCTAGCAAAGGAAATCGTCATAATCTTCTTCTCGATCAGTTTATCACAAATCGCAGCTGAGGTCATAGCAAAAATGGTCATGAAGATGTAAGGAAGAGCCGACCAAATGCCGCTTTGTTGCACATTGAATTTTAAAACGCTTTTCATATATTTTGGCAAATCGTTCAGCATCGTGTAAATCCCCCAATCGAATCCACAGCTAATTGTAACGAGCGCCCATACAGGAATGGAAGTTAAAATACTTTTCCAGGGAACATCTTTGCGTACGGTGGAAACGTTGCCTAAAATTGGAACACTTTAGATTGAGGTTTTTCAATTTAACTTTCTTACTTAGTTCTTCTTCTAAATATTTTTTCTCTTGCTCGCTGATATATGGATGCGAACTAGGTTCTGAGTACACCAAAAATAACCAAAACGCAAACCAAATGACTCCAGAGGACCCAAAAACGTAAAATGCTGATTCCCAGGAATTTGTATATCCAATAATTAAGCCACTAACTGCGTTTCCAACGACGTTACCCATGGGAAGACCCGAAGTAATCAACGTGGTAATAGTGGATCGTTCTGATAGGGGAACCCATTTTGATAACAAAACCGATACAGCTGGAAAGGTTATTCCCTAAAATAACAGATTGTATTTTAAATCAGGCGGTTTAGAAAGTTTACCTCTCCTAATCCAATTAAGATTCTGAACACCATCAGCCAGGGCCAGTCTCCAAGTTTGACAACTACAGGGGTGAGTAAAGTAAAGAGAGCGGTTGATGCGATTCCTATGCCCAGGACATATTTTCCTCCAAACTTCTGTGCCAGGGTTCCTCCTGGGTAATGCGATATCAAGTAACCCCAGTAGAACGAACCCAAAACCAAGCCCTGGATCTCTTCACTCCAACTGTAGAGATATTGGGTTTTCTAGCGATGGTTGGGATAATTTCGTTATTTTGCGCTGTAACAATTTAAATCGTCTTACCACTGCGTTTGCATGCGAAACGTTTAGCTCCAAATGAGGATCCGGGCAAACGTCTTCCTGGTTAATGTCAGATGAGTTTAGAGGTTGTACCATTTCTATGATGGCTACGGAGAGCACAGCACGCATTAGATACGCGTTCAATACACCCAGGAAGCCCATTATGCCGAAAACATATCGTTTTGGGATTGGAATACCTGAAAAATAAAGTATAACTTTAAAGTAACTATTTCAGATCTTAAAGTTCATTACCTGTAGATCAGATTTAATTTAACAATTTGAATAAATTAATAAAAACGTAAAAATTATAAAAGATTTCATAACAATTTGAAAAGGAAAAAATTAATAAACATTAAATTACATTAGTCAGTTAGCTAATTACTTATTCTTGAAAATTTTATATTTACAAGAATTTCATTCTGAATGCTTCCGGGATAAAATAAAAATTGTTGTTAATGTACATTTTTCGAATTTTCCATAAAATTGCCTGCAGCGGGAAATAATAAATTAATTTATTGTATTATGATTATGTCAGATCTCTTACTCTTATTTATAATTAAATGATTTATTTAATTGTTCATGTTTTAATATTAAATAATTATCAAACACTGCGGTATTATTCATCCGGATAAAAATTAAAAGATCGGTTTTCCTACTTTTATACTTATTTAAATAACCACTTAATGTAAAATAATGCTTGTGGTTAACCCATCTCTGTAATAATGTATACTATTGAATTAATTATATCCGTCTCGCTTCAGAAGAAAAGAGGATTTTTGAAAAACAGGATATTTATTAAGATATAAAGCTAAAAAAACAAAATTGATTACACAGCCTACGAAATTTCTGTAAATACCCTAAAATTCACTATTGTCCTTTTTTTAATAAAAAAAAAAATAATTTTGTCTTATTAATTGCTGATATTCATTATGTAACTTAAAATATGCAAAAATTATGAATATCAATAAAAATTCTACGATGCTGCTGATGAATTATGCAATTTAAAATATTTGTAATTAGGTATTGTTGTCTTAAGTTTGTTCGAGGTACGCAAACCTGCCGAAAATGTTAAGACGAAGCACGAATTCTGCTTTAGCATACACTTCGGATATTAAATATTAAAAATAATAATAATTATGAATTATTTTTTATTTGCCTAAAATTTATTTTGGAATAAAATTTACAGAAATTAACTGATGAAATATCCTACCCTGATCTAATTATTATTAATAAAGGCAACTACAAAATTTTAAAAAAATATTAGTGGATTAATATATTAAAATTTAATTTAAAAAAAAAAGTAAATAATTGAAATTAATTAAATTTTAAATTGAACAATTATTATTGCAGTTCGATAAATTACGATTTTAATTCGATTATTATCTAGCATAAAATTTGTTTAACCGGTCTTGTTTGCACACATTAAATAAAAATCAAAAATTGATAGGAGGATAATTTTTTGAGTTACTCACATTTTGAAAGGATAGTTTTCCACTTCAGCATTTTTCCGTAAATTTTTTAAGACCTGCCGTTTCGAATTCCGCACATCAACAGTCAATTTTGCTAGTGTGATGAAAACTGCAAGTGCAGTAAAAGGAAATGATCAGTAGCGGTACTTCAAGGATAACAGTTTCCTCCATTCATGCGTACTTATAATAAATTAACATTTTACTCATACAATAAAAATTTTATTATATTTAACTGGTTGTTTTATCTATCTAATGATTCCGATAATTTTGTAAATTTTAATTTCAAAACATGAAAAATTAGTGTTTTTTTTAAATTGATTTGCCAATCGAACACCTGAGCAATATTAATTTTTTATTATTATTTTTAGTGGGTCATTCAAATGTTGCAATTGCCATACATTCTCCTATTTGATCGAAGTTGAAAAACTAAAGCTGTTTTTTTTATAAATCAATGATCACAATATAATATATATGAAAAACCGGAAGGAGTGAAAGCTACAACCTTAGGTATCAGTCAATGTCAACGAATGAAGCATGGAATTTTTTGAAATTTATCAAAATTGAACCGATTCAATTGGCAGACACGAAAACATCCAATTAATCTAATACCAGCGAAATACAAATTGGTGCCCCACGCGTTTACTTAATTTGTTGTTTCAAAAGGATGCGTATAATTCAGGTCCGGAAAAATATTATTTTTTAATTAATTAGCAATTTAATAATGGCAATAAATTTAAAAAATATAAACCCAGCTTTCTGTCTCTTCCTCTTATACTAGATTTTTTTAATGTCTAAATAAAAAGTCTTTGTTGGTCAGTTCAATATGGTAAATAAATAAATTATAATCAGGTCACTGATGTAATCCTTGACGCCATGAACCTCGATAATCTTATTCGTTTAATTCTAATAGGTGTAATTGTCCTTATAATCTTATTTAATTTAAAGTATGTTATGCGGGGAGCCCCTGTGTCGTTCAAATATTTTTAACGCGCAAATTAATAAATTTATTTCTTATTTTAGCCCAACCTGGGCTTAGCAAATTTTGTAAAATAATATAATGTCGCTTCTACTAAAAGCAGCAATTAATTTCCATGCTGATAATATACTAATAAATTGCAGAATTACAAATTGTTTTAATTAAATGCCAATCACCAAGAAATAAATGCGTTCTTGTGGTACATATGCCAGCTATGCAAATAATTGACGTAGAAATTATTCTAATGAAGTGTAATTAGAATTTTTAAATACTAGATTTAAGATACCAATCTTTCAACTTAATGCAGCATTAGGCTAACAAATAATAAAATTTTTAATTTATTACTAATGGTAGTTAATAAGTTATGGGCTATCCATATAAATCAAATTTTATTAAAACACCATTAAAAATTATAGGATAGAATTTGGGTGGGGGGTGCAATCCTCAATTTGCCAATTTTTGCATAATGGGCATATACCATTGAAATAAGTCATTTAAATAAAAGAAAAAAATTAAAATAATTTGCTATTGAACTGGTAGAAACATTTAGATGAACACTCCTCCAACCAGCAGATCCTCAGATTCGTCGAGGAGATAATAACTCTGTCCCGAAACAAGAAGGAGCACTGCAGCGTCTTTTTTCTGGACGTCTCCAAAGCGTTCGGATATGTATGGCATAACGGATTATTATTTAAAATGTTATAGAGGGTAATCACGGCAGGTGTCCTGCAAGAGTCCTTAGCTACATCCCCAGACCATCCACCACAGAAAACTCCATCGAACCCGAAATGGCCGTCCGCAGAACCCAAGAAGCACTCGACGACTTAGAGAAATGGTACCGCACTTGGCAAAGCGAGGCCAACTCGGAAAAGAGTGCGGTCATCATATTAACAAACCTTCGACTGGAGAAAATGGACCTGCAAGACTTCGACATGTTTGGGAAGATGATTCCATGAAAGAAAGCCACCACCTACCGGCCTCACTTGGAATAAGCACGTCACCGCACTTCGGAACCGCACCAAAGGGTTAATGGTAACCTTCGCCCTGTTGATAGGAAGAAGAAGTAAGCTGACGCCGGAACTCAAGCTGAGACTCTGCAAAACGATCAACCTAAGCCTCACCGGTGTGGTCCTACATCCCAACAGACGAAGAGCATCCAGACACATCAAAACATCTGCCTGTGAAGGGCAATGAACGCACCTGGTACATCACCAACCGACAACTCCAGGCAGCCGAAAGGCTTCTTGATACTGATCAACCAACTAAACCATCAACATCAACTGTATCATTAAAAACTTCCCTGAGCGCGACCCAATTCAAAAATGACGAAATTCGAATTCTGGGATCCGCACGCTCGGGCGGCTCCGGGCGGTTGTCCCGACCCCTGTGCAAATTATAAAATCTTCAGAGTGCAAATGCACTCGATATTGTAGGAACTCGAACGATGTTTCCTCTGCAACCGCATGCAGTAGAATGAACAATGAAACATACTCTCTCCCCACTTAAACTCCGATTTCCATGACCCACCAAGCGTACGCGTACCGTCAAGTGAATGTTTTTTTTTAAAGCTAACATGAACTTAAACTTGTAAATTTTACATCAAAAAGTCGATTTTCAAAATTAAATTGTCGAAAAACCGTTGGGCCGATTTTATACATGCTCACCTCATAAGAAAACTTTAATTTTGCTCTTTCAGAATATTGAAAGGTTTTCTATCGTACTTTTGAAGGATAAAAGCAGAAAAGTAACCGATTTTCTTTTACTAAAGTTCTGAAAGCTTTTCGCTAAAATCCTCATGAAATTAATCGAAGTTTTTCCTAAGATTTTCTAGATTTTCCAAAATTCCTAAAATTTTCCAGATTCGTGGCATTACCCTTTATTTGTACACAAGATTTCCGCAGCGCTTACCCCCCTGTTCCCCCCCTAACCTGCATTATATGTATTACTAGGGACCAGTGGCGCCTCGGATTGCATTCCCGAAGCCCTCCGGGATCAAAATTATGTTTACCGTGAGGTTTTAAAATTTAAATAAGTTTAAATTATTTACCGTTAACAGCTTTGGCCAATTACAATAGGATTAATAATAATTTCTTCTTTACAACTGACGCGCATGAATGGATTAACGAGAATCCAGAAATTCTGTGATTCCCCCCCAAAAGGCATTTTTAAATACGCCACTGCTAGGGAGGCTCTGTCCCCCTGACTGCCTTCGGCGGTTCATTCTTCTTGACCACCTACGGCTACCAAAAATTTCCTTACGCTGCGCTGCGCTGGCTCGAACTGAAAATATAACATAAAATAATTATAAAATTTCAAAAATAAATATATCCGAGACAAATAGAGTAAATATTTGCCAAACGTATTCAATTTTTTAGAAGAAACAAAAGTTGTTTTTTTTGAGAAAAACGACTGCAAAATATTGCAATTTTTTGGATTTTTATATTTTTTAAAATTACGTGCAAAATTCTTATCCTATTTTTTATTTTGTTATTTCCGCAAAAACGAATTAGGTCCATCCAGCCTGCTTGATTAGAAACAGATTCGGTCTATTAATAGAGTAGATAAGCGCAAGTGTTTAATGGGAAGCCTAACAACCAATTAAATTAAAATAAAAATATTTGAAACTGCGTTTCCTGTTTTCATAATATTAATTATTTAAAAACAATTGTGAATCTAAAAATAGTACCATAATTTTATTCGGTCAAACATCAATTAAAAGTTTGACTTGATTTTTGAATAATTAAACTTTTGAATTATCAAACCAATTATAAATTACTCAAAAGTAATTAGCCTTGATTTATTGGAAACAATAAAATTCACTGATTCGTGTGAAATATATGAGTTTGAATTCGAAAAAAATAATTATTTTTTTTTTTTTTTTTGAAAAAAAACTTTTAACATTTTTTAACTTAATTTACTCCATATCTCGAGAACCGTTGATTTTGGTCAAAAAAATGTGACAATCTTATTTGTAGATAATTTTGCGCTCGTTAAAAAAGCACGGAAACGTTTACCCTAAAAAGTTAATGGTTTGGGAGCTAGAGCCGTTTGAAAGTAGAAATTTAAAAAAAATTGTCCTTGATAAAATTAAAACTTGTTGCGGTCTTGCAGTTCACTTTGTTTTGTTGTAATGACATAGTGCCATCTGTTCCCACCACAGTGCTACTGTCGGGCAGAGAAAAAGGAGACTCCAGCTTCATGACGATTCACAAAAGTTCAAACTTGGTCTACGACTGATGGCGAAGGCGACGGCGCGTTAAGTTCAAATAAAAATGAAACTATTCGGGTATTTTAAATTTCAGTGACCTCGCGTCGGCCTTCCTTTACATTTACGTAATGTGTCGCGGTAAATATGGTTTACAAATTAAAATTTTAGGTTGTTTTATTGTAGTAATCGTAATAATAGTTATTTTTTATTTATTAAATCGCGAAAACGAACGTTTCAAATGTGCCTTTGGGGGTAGTTTAACTGAAGCTCAGAGTGCGATTAAAGCTGTAACGCAATGTTCGAATAATTTTGCGCACTTTGAATTTAAAAAAAGGGACGGTTTTGTGTTGCTCTACAATTATGTGTTATCGTCACAAAGATTCAAATGCGAGGAGAGCGTGACGTATGTTACACATGGTGATTACACGTTTCTGAATAATTTAATCCACATAGTGGACAGGTGGCAAGGACCTGTTAGTATAGCATTACATGCTCCTGGACATGACCTTCGCCCTACATTGGATTCGATCAAGTACTTACGAACTTGCGTAAAAGGCATTAAGGATTTTGTCACATTTCATGTTTATTTTAACAAAACTCATCAACTTGAGGAAGTACGTATCAGCAACGCTTTATTTATTTTTATCCAAATATTTACCTACACTGCACTTTTTTGAAAATTTTCCAACAAATTTTTATTTTTACCTAAGTAATATTTTTTGTAAAATTAAAATCCTACAAACAAAAGCCTATTGTATGCCGTTAACCTTGATTTACGTGCCAAAAGCAGTCAGATGTTTTTGAAAAATTCAGGCCAAATTCAAATATTTGAATTTAAAAAATTAAAAATCTTCGAAAAAAAATTTCAAAATTTCTCTGCCGACTACCAAAATCCAAGAAAATCCGGGCCTTAAATCATAAAAATATTTCGAAAAGAACTATCAATAATTTTTTCGATTTTCATTTGTTTTTGAGCTGATCAGGGCAATTTTTTACACTTGATTTACTTTTATGAAATTTTTGAAAGATTTCTTGGATTTCCCCCTGGATTATCTTTAAGATTTCCTTTCAAAAAATTTCAAAATTTCTTAAGATTTCCTGAATTTCCTTAAATTTTTCTTCACTTTACACCAGACTTCATCAACGATTCCCCTCGCTTTCCAGTTTTCAAAAAAAAGATTTTTAATTTCGTCATGTTTCTCAGATTTCTTAGTTTTATTGAAAGTTCCTGGATTTTCCTAAATTTCCTCGAATTTTATTCAAAATTTCTCTGCGGACCACCAAAATTTGTTAACTAGCGGGTTAGCAACTGAAGGTCTAGTGTACAGCTATAAAAATGGTCCGGGTAGTCGCGGAAAATCCGGGCATTAAATCATAAAAATAATTCAAAAAAAGTCAAAAGTAAAATATCTATAATTTTTTCGATTTTCATTTGTTTTTGGGCTGATCAGGGTATTTCACGCTTTTTCAATTTTCATTTGACGCTTTCTGAATATCAGTTGACGTGTTCTGAATTGCTGTTAGAAAATTTTTAGATTTCATAAAACGTGGATGCAAGGGGATGTAATAACCCCCCCCCCCACGAATCTTCAATGAAAAATCATTTAAAAAATATGAATAAAATTAAATTAAAATAAAGGAATCCTCCAAAATTTTTCTATAATATATTTAATTACCTCCCCCCCTCATAAATTTTGAATCCGCTCTTGATAAAAATTAATTTTTTTAACCTTGCAAGGAATCTTTCGGATTTGTCTCCTGTTGTCTCTGTCGAAAATTACTATTTTACCCTTTTAAAAGCTTTTCGAGGGGGGGGGGGGGTCGGAGTTCAGCTTCAACACCTACATAATCTTTAGATGATTTTAATTGTTGGAATAATAATTGTATCCGTTATTTGTCTACCACTGACGCACATTAGAGGATTAACGAGATTCCAGCCACAACTTTCCGTGATTTTTGAACTGGTTGACCTTCAGGGATGTTTTTACCAAGTACGTCTAATCTCAGCAACCTACTCATTACAAAGCCACTCCGCCTCAAGTCCTGAAGGCTCTTAGGTAACATCTTTACCTAGCGATTTTTTTTATTAAAATATCTCGTTGATCCATTCATGCGAGTCTTTGAGGACTCCGTTTTTTTTTTGCAAAAATTTTTTGTATTTAATTTATGAATTTTATTCCTGCTCGTTACGTTCTCTCGGGCTTCTCATCTCACGCAGGAATACAAGCGGAGGCTCCAGCTCTTGCAGAATTCGTGCCTGCGTTTTTCTTTCATTATACGTAGATTCGACCATATCACCCCTTACTATCGAGACCTTGCCATCTTTAAGCTGAATCAAAGATTTTCATTGCTCTTTGGAGTTCTACTCTTTAAAATTTGGAAAAGTGGTGAACCGACTTATCTAAGAAATATGATTAGACCTCGTTCCATTATTATTATTATTATTATTATTCTAAAGCTAACAATACAAGAGATTATTATAATAGCTATTAGTCATTAAGATAATATTGTTAATCAAATTTACTCAAGTTACATTATTCACTTGGCATTCCACACATTCTACTTGAATGCGATTAAAACTGCATAGTTTTAATCATGTTCGTTGTATTATTTAATTAATCAATTAATGAAAATACGTGTAACGATTCATTAAGCGTAGAAATTTTTCTTGCTGGCAGTATATTTTTAATTACTCAATTACCTCCAATCAAAAAATTGGAGGTATTTTCTAAGATTTTTCTTCACTTGTACACCAGACTTCATCAACGATAGATTTCATTTAATTTCAATTTCATTTGTTTTTGGGCTGACCAGGGCAATTTTTTACACTTGATTTACTTTTATGAAATTTTTGAAAGATTTCCCGGATTTCCCCTGGATTATCTTAAGATTTCCTTTCGAAAAATTTCAAAATTTCTTAAGATTTCCTGAATTTCCTTAAATTTTCCTTCGCTTGTACACCAGACTTCATTAACGATACTTTATAGTTTTAAAAAAAATTGAAAATTTCGTAGTTTCTTAGATTTTTGAGTTAAGGAACTGAAAGTTCCTAGATTTTCCTAAATTTCCGCGAATTTATTCGAAAAATATGAAATTTTTATATTTTTTGAATTTCAATATTCAAAATTTCTCTGCGGACTACCAAAATGTGCTAGCCAGTAGCAGTAGGTTAGCAACTGGAGGGCTAGTGTACATCTATAAAAATAGTCCGGGTAGTCGCGGAAAATCCGGGCCTTAAATCATAAAAATGATTCAAAAAAACTCAAATATCAATAATTTTTTCGATTTTCATTTGTTTTTGGGCTGATCGGGGCAAATTTTTTACACTTGATTTACTTATATGAAGTTTTTGAAAAATTTCCCGGATTTCCCACACCAGACTTCATCAACGATTACCCTCGCTTTATAGTTTTCAAAAAAAAATTGAACAATTTTGCAGATTTCTTGAGATTTAGTAAAAATTTCTAGATTTTCCTTCATATCCGCGAATTTTCAATTTCTTAAAATTTCTTGGATTCTCAGATTTTCCTTCAAACAACACTTTCCTGGGGGGGGGGGGGTAAATAAACATTTTGATAGATTTTTGAGTACATTTTTCAAATTTTAACTAAATTCAGTGGATTTTATTGGTTTTTGTTGGGTCACGGAGAGGGGCGTAATTACTCATTTGCCACCCTTGTATCCGCCATTGGACATTGGGCTTTTTCGAACGGTAAAAGATGAATTAAATCAGCACTTCATCGATCGGATCAAATAAAAAATTTTATTTTTCTAATTATGTTTGAAAAAGTCTTACTTTGTGATATTCAAAAGTGTGTGGAAAAGTACTACTTTCCGCACTAGTGGGAAAAATACCTATTTTCGCAATAATAAATTTTAAAGCAAAATAATAAGTAATTTGGTTTTCGGTTTCGAAAAAAAAGGGCATACCATTCCAAAAATTATTTGTTTTGCAGTTCCGGAACAGCAAAAATATAATTAAACTTATATTGAGCGAATTCAATTTAATCTATAAATACAATCAAACGCATATTGATCAAGTAATCAAACTTAAGGTTAAACATCGGCAAACATTAATTTTCAATTCTTTAATTGGTCACATTTAATGCAATCTAATCTGGATGGCCTTCAACCTTCAATAAACCATTTGAAATTCAATTTAATTTAACCTTTCGTATGTGACTTTGAAATGCAATACAAAAAGGCAGTTATTTCGTTTTGTATTTTTGATATTTTATCAAATTTTATACTTCGACTTTTTGGAACTGATGATAATCAATCAGCGAAACCGGTAGTTCAAAATATAAATATTTTGTTTTTGAAGTATTTAGTTTTACTCCCCCCTTGATTTTCTCAAATTTCCTATTTTATATATAACTTGGTTTAAATTAACTTCTTGAAGCTAAATTGCACAAATCGTTGACGCCGGACTGCTTTTATCTAAAATTAACATGCACGCAAATTATCTTTATATCTTTGTGTGTTTTAATTACTATTATCTTTTTTGAAACTAACACAGCCATTTAAATTTATGACCGAGGTCCACAGCTTATAAATAGCCGTCACCAGTGGCAGATGGCAAAACTGAAAATACGAAAGTAATCCGAAAGTAAAAATTTGAAGGGGCAACGTGATTTCGCATTTTAGCAGTGTTTCTGCAGCAGCCCAAACCGTTTTGAAACTGTCCGTAAAATTCAATCCAAACTGCTGAAGAAACAAAAGTTTCAATTTGCTTATAAAAAACTTGTTGACGACAGTAATTTTTAAATCAAATATTATTAACTGTTTAGAGATAATAAATTTATTTTTAATTAAATTTTGAAAATAATATATTTTGCTAAATATACAAGATTCTGTTATCATAATATTATCATAATTATTACATAATTAAAATAAATAGAAAAGAAAAAGAACATAGATTAATTTTTTTTTTCGGATATTAATTGGCTAAATTATTTTTTATATTTTTAGAAATGGAAAAATCTCGGAAAAGTTTTTAATCGCAGTTTGACATATTTTAAATTATGGAAATTTCACGTTAACCTACATAATTTATTTTATAAAAATGAGTTATTACTAAAATAAATCGATAAGAAAAATTTATTACCAATATATTGAATTAAATTTTCAATAAAATTATTTTGAGTACAATTTCCGTCCGATGAGTCGTTTGGAAGTTATGGCCATGATATCACATAAAAAAATGTAATTTCAATATCTTTTTTTTTCTAAAAATAATAACAAAATTTAAAAAATGTTTACAGAATAAATAAACAAAATTCGATAATTATGTACGTGGGTGCTGCCGTCATTGTTCAAAATTTAGATATACTGGATGGATAAAAACAATTATATTAATTGATTCCGACACGAAATATCTCGATTGAGGGAGTCGCCCCCACGTATCTTAAAATACGAGCATTTACAAAAATTAACCGATAAAAAAATGTAACATTCAAGTAAGCTATGTTAATTATAACTATTGATTTTTCAATATACTGTACGTAGCGTTAAAATATTTTGTTAATATATTTTTTATGTGCAGCCCTGAGCAAATCCGTAATTAAAAATTTCAAGCAGACCGGAATTGAAAATGGGGAAGTCTAGAAGCGTAATATTTTTAGTTCCTGTTTTTGGCAGAATCTTGGCGCCAACAAATATCGAACGTTTGCTTATACTAAGGTCATGAATTTTCCTTCCAACTTTTCGACGTCATTACAAATTTGCGAATTTTCTCGATCGAATTCGGTTTGCTATTATTTAGCGACCTACTTTTTCTGTAATAATCACTCTCGTTTGTTTGTAATAAAATACGAGGGCGTTCAAAAAAATTATTTGCGTTATTTTTATTATTTTTTTTTTTTTTAATAATAATATTATATATATAATAATAATATAATATAATATAATATAATATAATATAATATAATATAATATAATATAATATAATATAATATAATATAATATAATATAATATAATATAATATAATATAATATAATATAATATAATATAATATAATATATAAAAATATAATAAATATAAAGGTTCAATCAATCAATTAATTAATCCCTAAACCAAAACTTGAGCAAGGACGAACAGCGATTAGGGGAGTTGGAAAGTTTTAGAATTTTTCCTTTACCTTTACAGACGTTGGAATAACTGTTAACTGTTTTTTGCAGATACCATCTCATGAAAGCATGCAAGAAGGAACATACGATTGTTCCCTGTCAGAGCCTTACAAAAATGTTGACAGGAAAGATTTGTATGTAAGCCGAAACGAAATAGTTTACCCCATAAACGTGGGAAGGAACATGGCGAGATCCATGGCAGAAACGCACTTCGTTTTGGTTTCGGACATCGAACTTTATCCAAGTTTGGACTTGATACCAAAATTTTTGAAAATGGTAGCTGAATGTACAGATCACATTAAAAGTTACTTGCCCTATGTGTTTGTTTTACAAGTTTTTGAAGTCAAAAGTAACTTAGAAGTGCCTACAAATAAAAGTGACCTGCAGGAACTGCTCGAAAAAAATTTGGCAATTCCGTTTCACCGTGATATTTGCTCCCAATGCCATTCCGTGCCTAAATACAATGCCTGGACAAAAGAGGAAGACTACGGTGGGTTACATATTTTCACCGTCGCTAAACGAACCGGGAGATATTACCACTGGGAACCGTTTTATTTGGGAACCAAAGAAGAACCAATTTTCGACGAGAGGTTATCATGGGATGGAATGTCGGATAAAATTATACAAGTAAGTTGTTTTGCTTGGTAAATTTGTTTTGACATCTAATTCCAGGCCTACACGATGTGCCTTATGGATTACTCGTTTTTTGTTTTGGATAACGCATTTTTGGTGCACAGTCCAGGAATCAAACAGTCTGATCCATTGGTGAAAACAAGCAGGCAAAAGTATGTAAACGCAACTGGCAAACTCTTAGATGATATTATTTTACCAGAACTTACCAGTAGATTTAAGAATACCAGAGGCTGTGAATTATAAATGGGTACTTAGTTTTGCATTTTAGGATTATGGATTTTTTTTGTTATGCAGTTTTTAAGTATTTTTGTATGACCAATAAAATGTTGACTTAATTGTAGAGACTGTAAAGCGAGTAGATTAAGTGTCAAAGAGAACTGTTTAATTTTAATAACAACTTGCGGGAAGTACAAACAATGTCTAGTAACATGTTTCTTTTCCCACTTGTTGCGTAAACTACTATTTATTTTGACGGGCCAATATTAACATTTTATACTCAGCATTTATTTTTGAAACTCGGGTTTACCAAATAGGGAAAACCTACAGGTATTTTTATCTGTCTTCCTCAAGTCTGATTCCTCATACAAAAATTGTCCCGTTTATTTCTAACAACCAATTTTTTGGATCAAAATGATCTTAGCTTTCTAGTCAGCTGCCTTTTTGCCCGGAGTTCTAACTCTCTCCAATAACTGGTTAGCAAAAGGGCAATTTATATTTTAAGATTTAAAAGCTACGATTAACTTATATAACTTCAATTTAAGATCTCGTGTCTACTCTTGATGGTAGTTTTTGAAAAATGCAAAGATAAAAAATATTTTGATATTAAATATTTTAATAAATAATAAAAAATCCGAAAGGGCAATAGGAAAACTTTTAGTAGTTTCATTCTAACCTGGTTATCATTTTTTGTTATCAAGTTGCACGCTTACAACAACAATTCGAAATTTAAAACAGGGAAAAAGTCAATAAAATTTCCAAAAAATCACATAATCTTAAATTGTCTGTTTTCTGTAGATCTTACATCCAAAATAGGTCTGATCAAAATTAAAGTAGATAAAATTCTGCTTCTCTTATTCAGACTCCAAATACCGAGAAATTTTTGAAGTGTGCACTGGAGGGCATTCCATGCCCCCCAGACCCCCCGGATTGCCACCCACGGTTTTTTATTGATGTAATGAACATTTTCGTTATATATTGACGTGTTTTATTTGTAGTCGCAACAGTTGGAAGGATGATTTTTACCCAAAAAAGCGTAGTTGGTTACTGTCGATCTTTTCTGCTTTTTTCCTTCAAAAGTACGTTAGAAAAACCTTTAATTATTCCGAAAGGGCAAAATTTAAGCTTTCTTTTGAGGTGAGGATGAATAAATTCGGTCCAAGAGTTACTTCACAATTTTATTTTGAAAATCGACTTTTTGATGTAAATTTTACAAGTTTAAGTTCATGTTAACTTTAATAAAACATTCACTTGACGGTAGGTGGGTCTTAGCAATCCGAAATTGGGTGGGGGAAGAGCGTGCTTCATTCTACTGTATGCGGTTGCAGATGAAACATCGTCGAGTTTTGCGCATTTGCGCTCCGAGTATTGTAATAATTCACACAGGGGTTGAGAAAACCGTTCGAGCGGTCAGAGAGTGCTAGTGGAGGGTAGGTTTTCACTACCCCTGACATTGTCAAATCTCGGATCCCAGCATTAGAATTTGAGTAAAACTGCTGGATATTCCGAAAATTTAATTTTTTTTATTTACTATATATAGACCATTACCTACCACCCAGTGCAAAAATTAAGGCGAAATTTGAAACCGGAAAACATCGACCGGCCACCGAAAATCGATAATAATTTGGGTGCTATAAAGAGCTATATCTCGTAAACTGGATCTACTGGAACAATAATTTTTTTATACTTTTGCACAGAATTTAATCTACTTCAACTTCGATAAGATATATTTTGGGGATAGGATGTACGGGAAACGGGAAATTTAAAATTTTGTGATTTTTGGGATCTTTTTTGACAAATTTGGCAACATTCCGGGTTGAAGCTGCTTTAGGAAACCTATTGTTTGTTTTTTTGATACGACACTGAAAAACATAGCTGATTTTGATGAAATATTCATAGAATTCATGAAGAAAATCATTGTACTTATGAATTTGTTCATCAATTTTATATTTTATTTTTGATAATATTTTAGAATAAAAATTAATGTGACCTAATAAAATATGCAAATAGTTTTTATATGTATTTACTATAGAGCATTAAACTCGATAACAAAAAATGATACATACCCAAACTTTTGTTTCCATGGCAACCTAAAAAAATTAATTTAAGATATATTTGATGTTGTTTTTATTAGTTCGCAAATGCAACGGAATTTCCCCTTTCTCCCCCATGTATATTTTATTTTACTAATTGACTTCTTCTTGGCATTAATATTTTTCCAATAAAGTGTAGAAAAAACGCCGGACCTCCAGGTATATTTTTAATAGTAAGCCTGATACCTTCTAATTTTTAAAATGTACTTGATTTTTTTGACTTCCCCCTCTTCTTTACATTCCTACTGTGTTTTAAATGTTATAATTAATATTTTTAGGAAAATTGTAACTGGAATAATAAGCCGCCGTGCGGCACAGAGTTATTAACTGATATTTTTATATTACAAATGTCTTAATTTTCTAGCTAATATTGATTGATTTATTATCGATCAATCCTGATATTTTTGTCGATTGAGACTTATTTTGTCAATTGTTCTGAAACTTATTTGGAAGAATACTCCAATCTCTTAGAGTAGTAACAGAGTTTTAATCGGCCTTCCTGCTGAAATAATTGAGTATTTCGGTTTGGAAGGCATAAACTAATTTATTAATTTTTCTACCAAATGTGCCAACATTTCATTGTAGGAATGTGCGTGTAGTCGTAAAATTTTTAAATCGATTAATGACGATCGGTTGAAACTACCGAATGATATCTTGATTATGAATAATGTATTTTTTAATGTGACTGAATTATTTTTTTTATTACACATCAAATTACTCCTTACTTTTAAAAGTTTAATGTTTGTACTGTTAATATAGAATAAAAATTTGAAAAAAAATCTGATTTTTTTTTTATTAATCTACTGATTTAATATTTAAATAATATATGTTATTACGAAATAATATCTAATGATCAGGAGCCTTCAATCGAATCGCATGATCAGGACTAATTATTATTACAAATTTGTTCTTATTTATTTACAAGTACATACATATACAATAAATTATACAAAAATTGCTAGGTAAATATTTACAATGATTACACAACAACTCGTAAGGTGTTACAACTGAAGTAGCATAATTAGGGAAAATATTTCTGTTATATTAAAATTACAACAAATTTTATAATTAATATGCATGACAATATAAATTTAATTTGTTTGTTATGTAGAAATTTATATTATCGGATATTTATGTAAATGCTGCATTCACAACTTAAATTATGTTATTCAGTTTATGGTTCAATTAAATTTACATTTTTACAATAATTTTCCCGCCCAATACTACTTGCGTTAAAACATGGCACTAATTTGAACTTGAACTGAATTGTTTAAAAAAAGTTGCCTGCCAGTCCGCCAAAAATAACAAAAGTGAGAAATTACACTTTCAGGTGGAAATCAAATTGTTATGCTCTGGTGAGTGTAATTTTCTTTCGTTGTTTTTCCATTTTCTTCCAAATCAATGTTTTCGTTTTTCTTCGAAGGACCATCAGCACCCTCGACATTAAAGGTTTGTTTTTCCGCACTACCAAATGCTCCATAGAACATGATCGTCAAGACGAAAACTGCGAAAGTTATCCAGAAGACGGTCCGCCATTGGGTGAGACTGTTCTAAAATTTGGAAACAGGATGAACTTCCTGCGATGGAGGTACCGCCATACTTACATCCTCGATTAGGACGCCCACCAAGTACGGGGCCACTATTCCACTCAAAGCACCAACCCCATTCACGATAGCCATAATGGTTCCAGCGTAGTCTGTCGACAAATCCAGAGCGTTCATCTTGATTCCGCAGTAGTACGCTCCCATAAATCCCATCCCAATACAGAACATCGCCACCGTCAAGGTTTGGTTGCACCCCATGTACGACGCTGTCAGCAGGAAAATTCCAGGAAAAATAGAAGCTGTAAAATTAAATTATTCATCTGTAATCCAAAACCTTGCTCTGGTCTTACCAATCGCAGCGAATATCTTCCTGGTTGTCGTGATCTGCATGTACTTCCTCGCTATCAGAAAATCGCAATACCAAGCGCAAAACATGGAGAAGAACCACATTATAAGGTACGGAAGAGATGACCAAATCCCACTCTGTTTGACATTGAACTTCAAGACATTTTTCATGTACTTCGGAAGATCCGTTATCATGATATATAATCCCCAATCGTGTCCCAGTTCTGCTACCACCAACGCCCACAAAGGTAAGGAGGTCAAAATAGCTCTCCAGGGCACATCCTTCTTGTAATACGAGGTGTTCGCTGCAAAAAATAGTTAATTTCGTTTCGTCTGGACATTGGTAACTCACCGAGCTCCTTATCCAAATATTCCTTTTCCTGCGCACTGATAAAAGGGTGAAACTGCGGTTCCGAATAGCACAATACCAACCATAGCAGGTACCAAATAATCGCAACGGCTCCAAAAATATAAAACACTGATTCCCAAGATTTGGCGTAACTTATTATGAGTCCACTGGCCGAGTTCCCGATAACTGTGCCTAGAAAACAGCCATGATTATCGGTCTGACGCCATACCGAACGCGCTTTTAAGCTTACCCATTTGTGCGCCAGCGTACACCAAGGTACCCAACGTGGATCTCTCCGATGGAGGGGTCCATTTGGACAATAGAACGTTTAAAGCTGGAAAGGTTATTCCCTAAAATTTCTTTCGTCATTTGGTTTTTTAAAACAGAAAGAACTTACTTCTCCGAACCCGACTAACACGCGAAGCAAAATCAAGCCATGCCAGTTTCCGACTTTAACGACCCACGGGGTGACTAAAGTAAAAATGGCGGTTGATAAGATTCCAACACCTAGTACGTGTTTTCCACCCCATTTTTCAGCTAAAATTCCGCCGGGAATATGGGTTACTATGTAACCCCAGTAGAATGAACTCAGGACGAGCCCTTGTATTCGTTCGCTCCAATCGTACAAGTATTCGGAGTTCTGTAAATTTAATGCTAACTTGAAGATTGAACATTGGGGATGTACTTACCTCGTAAGGGTTGAAATCAACTTCCAGTGATTGTCCTGGACAAGTGGTTTCGATCACTACTTCGGAGTGATTTCCGGTCGGAATCGCAACCATTTCGGTGATGGCGACCGATAAAACTACCCTCATGAGATATGCATTTACGACACCCAAGAACCCCATGAACGCTAAAATGTATCGTTGAGGAATCAGGAAACCTAAAAAAGAAAAATTATGTTAAAAATATCAATAACTCTGCAATGCTGAAATCCATAGATTTCGCCAGTCTAACTGGCGCTCAACGTGGGGCTGAAGGTGAAAAACGTGGAGGAATTTTTAATTTTACAATAAAAAGATTCATGACTCAATTAAAAGTGAGCTTGCCAAACAACTGCTGACACCATGGTACCCGGTTCGAGTCCGGAGAATCTAAAAATAATCCAAAAAAACAGTAAAAATTGCAAGGCAGGACTGTTCTTTAGGTTACAATAAATTAAAAGTCAAGTAGTACTTCAATAACAATAATTAATTGTTGTTTATTAAGTTTTTTAATTAAAATTTTTAATTTAAAAGTTTAATTTAAGAGCAACGTCCAGTGCTAATTGCAATGTTTATGTTTGTTGTTTATTTCCTGAATGTTACAAAAACACTAAAAAAAATTCCAAAAAATTACATTGTTGATAATTTCCAATAGTAACCAATGGCAACCCTTACAGACTGAATATACCCAAATCAGCAAGATTAACTGCAATAAAACCAAAATTACGGCTTAGATGAGCACGTAAACTGCTGATAGCAGGCAGTCATACTTTTTGAAAATTTTATACCTATTGAAAAAACAAATTTACCAGTAGTTGACCCCGCAAAATTCATTATTCTCGGAATGATGACCTAAGGTTATTATCTACTTGAGTAAAAGCAGATAAAAGCTTTAGGTGCAGAGCGGAACAGTTGAATAATAAAACGGAAATTCTGGGTTCAAATGGCGGACTTCGTGGAATTTCTTAATTTAATAAGCTGTGGATTTAAGCATTAATTCAATATTTACGTAAGTCAGGTCGTTTAACAAAATATCGAGGTCAAAAAAGAGAATAAACCAGATATTCGTCAGGATCACCATAAGCCAGCCGTAAGCATTAAGACGCAACAGACATTTAGCTCGTCCCCCCCCCAGCTCTTATTTAACGTTTACATAAGTCTGGCCAATTAAAAAAATTCGAGTATGAAGGTCAAAAAAGAAAATAACCTGGGGTTTATCAGACCACCAATGTAATTGGTGGAAGTTTTATTTACAAGAGAATCAAATAAAAATAAAAAATTTAGGATAAATTAACACAAATAAAATTCCCAATAATTTAAGTGATTTCTTCAAAATTTGAATTAGGTCATCTTTGTCTCCGGGCGGTTAATTAGCCTGGAAAACTTTCCGAAATGGAGCAATTAGTCAAAACATGAAATTAAAGTAAAAAACTAAAGACTTTATAAATACACCTATATAATTATTACAATAATAATAGTAACGTTTATTTAACATAATAATTATTATACAATAAAAATTATTACGTATCCGCTTCATTTTAAATAACTTTTTAATTTGGTGCCGGCCGACTCGGCGTCTAACCAACTATAGGCGTCAGATCAACTTGGCGCAAAACCAACTCGCACAAATGCGAAAACAAAAGCAAATAAAGTAAACAAATTTATGGGTTTTCTTCCCTATATTTTTATTTCATTCCAATCATTTGCAATTTTTTGATATTTTGAATTTTGACTTTTGGATTTTTTGAATCTTTATTATAAGTTTTACATCATTTACATTAGATTAGAATGAAAAAAGTACACCGAAAACAAAAAACCGGTACGGAAGAAGTCCCCCCCCCTCTTGAATCTGCACTTTATTGCTCCAATCGTCTAGGAAACGGAATGCATTGACGCACATTAACTTTTTTGAGGCAGACGTCATCGCAAACTATGAGGTTTCATTTCAAAACTAACCAGTCTCAATAACTACATTGTAAATACTTCTCGAATCGAGAGTTTCTTAACTCGGCCCTCCGGCAAGCGTACGCTGGATTTTACGAATTGGTTCTATATAATTATATTTACATAAGTCCGGCTACTTGACGAAAAGTCAAGGTTGAAAAGAGAAAAAACATTTAAGATTACCTACAGTTTGGAACTTAAAAAAGCGGTTTGGTCTCGCTCTCCCCGAACACAACCCAAACTACATTTTTTCCGAATTAGCTTTTCACACAAATATTTAAAATCAATTTTAATTGAAAATCCAACTAAGAAAGTTTTTGTGCTACGGAAAAAATTGTTTATAATTTTAAATTAACCAAATTAGCATAGAAGATCCTTTTAAACCAGAACCGCTCTCAGTAGATTTTCGAAAAAAACATCCGAACGATTTCGAACAAAAGAAAACCCAGTTTTGTTTTATTTTCGTGGTTTGGTAAAAATGAAAAATACACAATTGTTTTGATTTATCAAAATTAAAAAATTTTGCGATGTAAAAACAGGACCGCACTTAGGGAAGATTTGCAAAAATTCCGGACCAAACCAAATTTTTGTGGTTTAACGTAAAAAATCGCTTGATTAAAATTAAGAAAAAAAATTAGCATAACAGGTGATTTGCCAGGCAGGGCCGGACTCAGTGTGTGGTAAGGCAGGTTTTTGGAAAATCCATTGCAAGAGTTAATTGGAAAAAGTGTGTCGGTCTAATGTATGTGTTTCCCAATGCAAATGAAAGAGCTGCCTTTGGGTAACTTTACGACCGATTCGAATCACAACGTGCAATTAAAATATTAATTTTAAAATTAATTGCACTTTTTATATTGTTCCAGTTTATTAGAAAGTGAAATAGGTAAGTACTGCAAAGGCGTAGTAATAATTGCACCCGACTTTTTGCATATGTATTTAACCGAATGATGCAGCTATATTGATGTTTCAAAAAAAAAAAAGGTTTCACCTAATTGTAAATTTTATCACAATTGCTACTTGTATAACTACATCCGTCGTGCTTATTATTGTGATCATTGCATTCCAATACTAAATTGAAAAGATTATGTAATTTTAGAGTAACAAGAGTTTAAAAAAAAAATTAAATTCAAAAAAAATTATAATACAAAAAACTTACATTTTGAAATTAGCAATTTCCATTCGGTCATAATTTTTCGAAACTTCGCCGCACTTTTTGTTAAAAAATTTGAAATGCTTCTGTTTAAATTAATTAAACCGGCATTTAATCACATCAACCTACAATTTTTTGTATGGAAGTAATTTTATTTTGGATTCGGGTCCGCACTTAATTATTTTGTTCAATGTTAAGTATTCAAAGATTGTCCCACCACAACATGTTCCGCGGTGTCTATTAAATTATTAAATAAATTTAATATTTATAACATTAAGTAACTTTGAGGTACAAAAAGTTGTTATGCGTGTGAGTGTAAAAAGTGACACAAACTGGATATTTATGTTCAGAGAATTTGAAAGACAATTAGAATCAGCTAGAGATCGACAGTCATTATAATAACAGCGGCGTATCTTACCAAGTTTTAGTTATTTTTTTTTCAAAATTATGGTGGGAGAATTGGAACACTCACATTACCACCTTTATTGAAGTTTATATTATTTTCTCTTGGGTTTCAGGATTGGGTAACCAAGGTACATGTTTAAAGATGGCATTCAAATTTAAATTATAAAATTTTCATTGGGACACTTTTAGTGCGGAGCATTTTGTAAATTAAAAAAATTATTTTGTTTATTTTAATTTACATTCAGAAGATATCTTACTGACGGTTTCGGGATTATCCAGAAGAGATTTTTCACCATAAGGCACAGATAAATCTGGATTCTTCAAATTATTTTAAGTTCAAAAACCGATTGGTTTTTAATCATCATTCATCTTCAATTTATCTTCTTAACCTTGGAGCGGCTGCAGATATTTTTTAATGTACAAATAAAAGGAAATCTTAAGAAATTCACTGCATTTTCTCATTGAAATACATTAAAATTAGTCAAAAAATGTATTATATTTAAAGATTTAATTTTTTAACGTTAAAAATGAGAAGAAAATTTCTGGGGAAATCTGATGAACAAGTGAAGGGAAATCTCAGGAAATCCGAGAAAATCCTACGAAATCTGAAGAATTCCATCGAATTATCTCTTGAAATAAATTGGAATCTGTCGAAAAATTTATGATTGTTAAAGATTTTATTTTCTAAATATTAAAAATGAGTGGGGAACAGTGGAGTATTTAAAAAATACCTATGGGAGGGGGCAAACCAGATTATTTTTGGAATCTCGTTAATCCATCATGCGCGTCAATTGCAACCAGCTAATACTGACTTTACTGACGTTTGAAATATAGAAATTATTATTAATTCTAACAGAAAATAATTTAAACTTCTTTAAAATCTCATGGTAAAATTTATTTTTATCACGGAGAGCTCAACGATACAATCTGAATCATTGGGGGCGATTGCCCTTTTGCCCCCTCTAAATACGCCACTGGTGGGGAATCTCTAGGCAGAGAAAAGCGGTCGTATAAGAAAAGAGCAATCTTAAGAAATCCAAAATACTATTGAAAATATCAAAACTGGCAATGGAATGCAATAATTCCAAAATTCTATAATTACTGCTAAATAATTCTACTAAAATTTTGAAAATATTACAAAATCTCTAAGATAATTCCAAAAATTTACACCTATGCACCAAAATTCCACGGTGGTTTTCCTAAAATTCCAATAGAATTTAATTTAAATAATTTTACTAATATTTAAATCTTTTTTCATTATTTTTTATATCTGCTACCGTATCCATCCATCCGTCCAGCCTCTGATTGGTTCATTTTAAGTTACCAACCTAAAAGAACTGGGAATTTATATCAGGTCAGTGCGGCCTTCAGGCCGCACAAACTAAAGCAATCAACAGATCCTCGGGCCTCCTAGTTGATGATACTGTCGAGTATTTAAATAATTTTTAAAATTAATTTTATGCCAAGATTCATGAAATTCAAGAGCAATATTAAGTAGGTAATGGGGGGGGGACCGTTTCCTATGATTGTAAAAACTAAAAAAACAGTTAAATGCAGCAAACTGCTTCAAAAAATATACCGTTATGCTTAGATCATCTAAGCCGTTATGTTTCTTTATTTAAAAAATATATTAATGGTATATTTAAATTATGCCCCCCCCCCAAAACTTAAACTTCATCGACGGATAAATGGAATTAAAATCCATTTTGAATTAAAAATGTTCAGTTTTGCATTTTAAATATCAAATTTTCAATGTATTTACTAAAATACATATTATATTATATTTTTTTAATTTTGAAAAATGCAAATTATATTTAAAAATCCCAAAAAAATTTGGATGGTTTTTTGTTATGTGAGACTTCCCAATTTGGTCTAAAACCTAAATTTTGCATTGTAGAAGAGGGGGGGGGGGTCAAACAAAGTCAAAATTTCACAATATGCTCTTAGTTTAATCCTGAATTAAATTTGAAAAAACTTTAATGAACTAAATAGGTTTCCAAAAAATTAACAAAAGCAAATCTAAAGGGACAAAAAGGAAGAGAGAGAGAGAGAAATATGTACTGTATGTTAATTGTAAGCCTCTGGCTCCTGGCTTACAATTAAAAATACTTCTTTCTTATAACATTTTCTTTTATTTAAGTTAATATAATTTGCTTTCACATTTTTTTATAGTTTTAAATTATTAATACGATAGTTATTCAAGGTTATAATAGATAATATGCATTTCTACCGACCTTCGAAAATTAGTGCAACCATAAAGTCGTATGAAAAAATTCGTAATGTGTCGTTTTCCTTTCTACTTTAATTAAATTACATTTTATTACTGTCATTTAATTTAATTATGTTTTCAGTTCAGTATGGCATGGTAAAGATCGTAAATGCTCTGCGTGGCTGAGCCCATATCAGATATTATTAAATGATAATGAACTATAATTTTTACAGCGAAACGAAGTTCTATTGAACTTGAAAACCTCATTGATTTTTGCATTGAGTTTGACGAATGTGAAGGATTTTTTTTAACCCGGAAAGTCACCATTATCGATTTTCTTCCTGATTACAATTCAAAAAATGGATTTTCGAATACTTCTTCCACAATACACATCCAAAGCGTAAAACTTTAAAATTTATTTGTAAATTGAAAAAAAATACAGTCCACTATTTCAAAAACGCACTCCAGTCACTTTCGGGCAAGTCTGGAAATACCAAAGTAGGTCTTCCTTTGTAGATACGTCTGGATTTTGGCTGCAGAAGCACTGGAGTTTTTCTGGCTTCCTTCAGTTTTGTAGAAGCCAGGGTGCTAATGTTTTTCTTTAACGCTTTCAGCGACTCCTTAATTTCCTTATTTTCTCTTTTCAGATTTTCCAGTTCTTGAGTGCGACGTTTCACTTCTTCGATTGAATCTTCCATATCGACGCAAAGCTTGGGTTTCCCCAGCACACCGGCTTCGTCTTGCAGTTTCTCAGTTTGAAAGCGATAGTTGTCCCGCTCCTGCTTGTAATAATTCAATCTTTCCCGACACTACAATTTCTGGTTAAACAACTTTTGGGCAAATTTTTTAACTTACCTCCTGGCATTCCATTTCGACCTCTTCGTATCTCTCTTGCAGCATAATCATGTCGATTGTAACAGCTGCAGATTTTTCACGAATATGCGCAAGACATTGAATTGCGCCTTTGCATTTGCTCCTCAAATTTGTTAATTCTTCGTCCCGTTCCTCTATTTTATCCGTGTGACTTTGATGCTCAATTTTTAATTGCTCAAAATCTATCAAGTGCAAATTGTCTCCAATGCAATCCAGCGCATGGAGAGCAACCTTTTTTTCGCTGACCCGATTTCTTATTTTAATGTAAGCCAACCGCATACAAGCAACTTCGGCCCATTTGGATCGTTGTCGCTTCAGGAATCTCTCCACCACCTGGATTAAAAAAATTAGGATCAAATGGATTGCGACGGATTTCAACTTACCTTTTCTGGGATTTCTTTCGCAGTTTTAGTGTTAATTAATCCGGTTCCGATTTCTTTTTCCCGGTTTTGCATTTTATCGAAGTTGATGTTCAGCATTTCGAGCTGATCGTCTCTTTGACTTCTCAAATCTTCCAATTCCGAACTAATACTGTTCCTTTCGCGAGTGTCCATATTCATCAGGTCGCCGAGAGCGTCCAATTTTTTGTCGTATTTTTGCTGAGAGTCGACCAGATTATCAGATTCCTTGAGGACGTGTTCCATCTTGCGCTTCTTGAAGTAATCGGCCATTTTTCTCTGGAGGAGGTTGTTTTTCATTCTGTGAAAATTTCGTTTCGGTAAAGTTTCTCTGTAGATGTTGTAGTAATGATCCCGATCTATAGGTTCCTTTTCTTGTTCTTCCTCAAAAGTCTCGTAGGAATATTCGTCGGAATCCAACTGATCTGCACAATTAAAGTTTAAGTTTGTGGAAATAAAAGGTAAGGAAAATTTTACAAGTAGCGATGGAAGGCAGGCTCCTATCGTCTCCAATTTCATCAGGTGCCATAGCTGCAAAATCTCCACTAACCCGTTTATCGCCAAACTCGTCAAACCTTGCCTGTTCCCTGTAAAATATACTCTTTTTTCTAACCGCCATGCTCATCCGCCTGGTGCTCATTCTTCTTTTTCTCATATCTTCCTTTGGTTTTTTCTCATCTAAAAAATCAGTCGGATAACTAATTGTTTTGAGAAAAGTATTTTGAACAAAATTAACCTTTCTTATCGAATTTCACTTTTCCTTCTCCTTCTTCGTCTTCTTCTTCCTCTTCTTCTTCTCCTCCTTCCAATTCTTCTCCTTCCGACATTTCTCCTTCGTCACTTAACTCTTCTTCTAAAAGCAGATGTAAATAACTTTCTTGTTCGTCGATTTCGCCGAGGTCTTCCTCTTCATCTATTTGTTCTCCTCCGTCTTCCTCCTCCTCTTCTTCTTCGTCTTCCTCTTCTTCGTCTTGCAAAATAATTGGTCCGCCTGATTAAATAATTTTATAAAATTTATTCTTAAGTTAACATGAAAATCAAGAAAGTGCTACTGTCAAAGAGGTCTTGCGTATCATCATCATCTGGTGGAACTTCCTCATTTTCGGTATCGAAAACTGCTACGGGAACAAATTCTCCTTCTGCAAAAAAAAAATAATTTTTATCTAACAATTAGCAACCTTACCAGCTTACCAATTCCATACGGGTTAACTTTATCATTTTCGTCGTTTATATCTAGATTTTGTTCTTCCTGAAATGTAATAAGTTTGATCAATAATCGCGTGAACTGCGACGATAAAATTACTCTGTCTAGGAAAGTAGGTCAATAGAATTTGAATACTTTCAGGTCTGAAAGATAGTTGATTAAACGCTTATGGAAGATTTCAAAATTTTGAAGTAGGAACGGACTTTTGGTTTCACTTTTGTAACTTTTTACCTTGAAATATTACATATTATATCATCAATAAAGAACAATCGACCAATCCTGAACGCTTAATCATTAAAAACAAAACATTTTCGCCGTCGCCGTTTCACCGTCGCCTTTCTGTCGTTCAAAATCTAACAAAAATAATTTTTTTCTATGAAATTTTAGATACGTACTTATTAAGGCCTACATTAATACACATCCAAAAATAAACGAAATCCCGTTTATACTTTCTTCGGAATTAATTCCCAAAGTTCATGAGATTTTCAGACCGGCCACTGCAGTAGTCTAACCCCTTAAAAATATTGAAATTCCGGCGATGACGGCGAAAAAGCATAACATTAATGTCCCGATTCCAAATTTATAATAGCAAAAAAAGTACTTTCAACTATGCCCCTCTTGCTGGAAGCTATGAGCGCCGCCGCTGGCACGAAACCGCATAATAAATAATGCGATTAAAAATAAAAAATTGGCATCAGGATTCCTGTACTACAATTTAAAAATATGATTATCTCACCCCATCTGAATCGTCAGCCATTTTTCACAAATTTATTACTTATTTAAAACGTAAGTAAAACAGACTTTCTGCTGGTAAAAAGTAAACTGACGCCTAAACTCTTGATTTCTTAATTAAATTAATAATATTTGTCTCGCAGTATTACTAAAATACGGAGGAGCTGTAAAATTTCCAGCTTTAGTTTAAATAATCTTCGAGGCGCGGAAATCACCTAGCGGTAACAATCGCAACTAACCCGACCAACAAAACATCAACAAGTGGTGGGACAGAACATCTGTAAATTCACTTCTTGCATCATTTATTAATTTTAATAAAATCTATATTAAATGATTTCTTGTAGCAGCAAAATTTTGAATTTAATGCGGAAATGCAAAATAATGCTGCGTGGCTAATTGCGAGCGCCTTACTCGCCGTATATTTATGTTTTTGTTCGGCTGATGTGTTAACGTCACCAGAGGTTAGTTTTTCATTTTCAAGAATTTTGATGTAATTTTAAATTGTAATCGTTTAAGCATTCCACAATCACCACCGACCTTGCCAATGAACCCGACAATAGGTTGCTTTTGCTATCGACACTTGAAGGTACCCTCGTAGCAATCCAACAGTACACCGGGCAAATCTTATGGAAAATTTCTGACCGTAAGTATTGTAATGTTACAATAAAAGAGTGCAATTCAGTCATTGCACGCAGTTACAATGGTAGTTTTAGAAATAATAAACTGCACGTAAGTCAAAGCATTGCACAATATAATTATCTTCTTACAACGTTACATTTCATTAATTAAAATTTTCTGATATTGATGTTCTCTTTTAAGGTCCCACCGTAACGGTACCCATCGACACCACCGATGCTATTTTCCCACTATTTTTACCCGATCCTCGCGATGGCTCTTTGTACTTGGTCGGAAATGACGACCAACCGCTGAAAAAGCTACCCTTTACTGTCCCTAAGTTGGTGGCCAATTCACCGTGTAGAAGTTCCGATGGAATTTTGTACACGGGAAAGAAGAAAGACTTCTTTTTTAAGCTCGATCCTAAAACGGGCGAACGACAGCTGATGCCGGGATGGGATACAAGTCCAACTTGTCCTATTCCAAACGAAAATGCCGTTTATATCGGACGCACTCAGTACACCCTCCTGATGGTCGATAGTCGTAACACACAACGAAAATGGAACGTGACGTACTACGACTACTCCGCAAACCCTTTAACCAAGGATATGGCTCAAAATTACGATTGGATTCATTTTACTTCTACTTCAACCGGCCGAATCATAACGATGGACCGCTCAAGAGGCGTTTTAATGTGGGACCACGATTTTGGAAGTCCGATAGTGGCAATTTATATGTTAGATTCGGATGGGTTGCTAAATATACCATTCACTAGCATGGCAAACCACACATTGGAGTACTTGGCGTCCAACCAGTTGGTCGACCAAAAGCCGTTTCAAAATCAGCCCTCCTTCATGAAGCTTTAGTAAGTAGCCTTGGTTTTACCTTCTTTTGTTACAATTAATTGTTTTAGTCCTACCTTATACATCGGGCAGCATTTGTATGGATTATATGCTTTACCGTCATTAGTGGACCAAAATTTGGTGACAATTACGGCTTCCGATAATGGACCTCTGTTACTGCAAGGTCCTGATGCCCCAAGCTACTCCACATCGCACTCAAAGTATCCTATTCCAGGCTATAATTATCACGTCTTGCAAGGTATGACTTGTTTGGGTGCTGTTAGGTGAGACAACGAAATTCGCCAACCCTGAAAATTTTTAGGATAGTATATTTTTTACTTTTATTTCAACTTCAATTTACTTTAGGTTCAAAAGACGATTCGTTAACATTCCAAAGCGTACCACCCGAAGTAAAAAATTTCATCCACATTGGCCACTACAATGTCCCCGACTATTACCACCTCCATAGGGTTCAGGGGCGAAATATCTTTGAAAGGAAGTTAATAACAGACGAAAGCAGCACTGAACAAAAATCTAAAACAGATGACAATAAAATAAAACCAAAGACAATAAAATTTGAAAAGCCTGAAACAATGACTAAACAAATACAAACGGATCCAGATGAAAACGAAAAGCAGTTGCCGTTTTCAACTATAAAAGGTTCTATCGTAAACAATTACAAATTGTTCAAGCTGTGGATTAACCAACGAGAAAATAAGGGTCTCGAATTTGCCATAATCGTCCTATGTGGTTTAATCATTTTCATGTACTGCTACTTCCAGATGCAGGTAACGTTCAGGCATCAGGTTCCTGAAACAAATTTCAAATTTAAGAAATTAAAGGTAAACAACATTCAACATTCTCAGCGGAATTCAAGTCAACCCAACTCGAATGGGCGGATCAGTCCTAATTCGTCTTTTACCGAAGAATTGTCCGATGGGATGGTTAAAATCGGAAAGATTATGTTTGATCCTGAGAAGATTTTAGGGCGAGGGTGTGAAGGGACTTACGTTTTTAGGTATGTTTAACCTCCAACTGGGCCTGGGAAAGTGCTTACATTTTTTTATTTTAGTGGCGAGTTTGATAAACGAAAAGTTGCAGTGAAAAGGTTGCTGCCGAACTGTTTTAGCATTGCCGATCGGGAGGTTGCTTTGCTAAGAGAGAGTGACACTCATCCCAACGTTATTAGATATTTTTGTACGGAACAGGACCGAATGTTCAAGTACATTGCCCTCGAACTTTGCAATGCTACTCTTCAAGATTACGTCAACCAGCAGTGTGACAAAGCAATTTTGGATTTCTTATCACCGTTGGAAATTCTGAAGCAAGCAACAGCTGGCTTGGAGTATTTACACTCATTAACCATAGGTAAACTGTTCATAAGAATGGAAACCTTCATTATTTTTGTTTTTAGTTCACAGGGACATAAAGCCCCACAATGTTCTGATTTCGACCCAAGGAAACATGCGTGTGATGATCTCGGATTTTGGGTTGTGTAAGAAACTTCAAATCGGCCACACGTCGCTGTCTCGACGATCTGGAATTAGCGGCACGGAAGGATGGATAGCACCTGAAATGGTCGACGGCAGGGGACGCATTGTAAGAAGATTTTTGGCCTTTTTTTTTAAATTACTAACTTTTCTATTGCAGACCTGCGCAGTTGATATGTTCTCATTAGGTTGTCTATTTTACTACGTTTTGTCAAACGGGAAGCATCCATTTGGAGAAGGTTTGCACCGACAAGGCAACATCCTTGAAAACAAACGTACTCTAAAAGATTTAAAAGGAGAGGCGTGGCAAGTTGCAACTCAGAAACCTCTAGTAACCGCGCTGATCTCACAAAACCAGTCTGACCGTCCAACTTGCTCGCAAGTTTTGTTGCATCCAATGTTTTGGAGCAATTCTCGTATCCTCGCCTTTTTTCAGGTGAGAAAAGTTGGCTTAATTTTGTTTTAGTGCTCCTCAATTTATGCTTAATTTTCCACTCATTATGATTTTTTTAGGATGTGAGTGATCGTGTCGAAAAAGTCGAGTTAGACGACGAGGTTTTAAAAACCTTGGAAAGAGGAGCGGAATATGTCGTTAGACGAAACTGGGCAGCATACCTCGACAAGGAGGTTTCCTCTGATTTAAGAAAGTATCGTTCCTATCGAACCGAATCGCTTCGTGACCTGCTGCGTGCCCTTCGTAACAAGGTAATAATTTTTTTTTACACCAATTTACCTTATTACCGACCGTTTTTCAGAAACATCACTACAGGGAGCTTACCCAAGAAGCTCGAAATTTACTGGGAGACATACCCGACGCTTTCACTACTTATTGGACTTCAAAGTTTCCTCTTTTGCTAATTCACAGTTTTTTAACAATGCAAATTGTTGCAGATGAAAAACCCCTTGATAATTATTACAGCGCTCACAGATTCTCCTTGGCGAATTACGCGGACTCGGAGGATATTTTGTACGAAATAGCCTTAGAACACTTTAACGAACTTGAACCAAACATAGATGATCAATTTCCTACTACACCTTATATTAATAATAACAAAAAGAAGAAGTATTACGGTGATAGAAATAAGAAACGAGCCAAAAAAGAAGAACAGACATATCAGTGGCGTTCTCCGCCAAATGTCTAACTTTGTAAATAATTTTAAGGGGTTAAAATGTTGTTTTAGTGATGCGATGGGGTGGTCAAATGTGATATTGGGAAAACTTTAAGGTTTTATATTTCTAGATAGTGTGTGAAATATCCAGTTTATTTTAAGATGACAAAACGAACAATTTTTGAAATTAAGAAGATTGCAATTGCTGCTAATTTTATAAAAATTAAATTTTAGGAATATTTTTGTAACAAAATTGTGTGTATGGATTTAAGGTAGACTTAATCACTGTGATAATTTTAGTGTAGCACATTTTTATTTGTACATAATTTTATATCGTAAGAAATGAGAGTACCTTTTATTATAATATATTTAATTATATTGTTTGTAATTTTAAGTCAAATAAAGTGGTTTTAACAATTCTTCTCGGCTCACGGCAGGCAATCCTTTATTTGTTATCTGACTTCAGGACTGGCTGATTTTATGAATCGTAATGGTTATACGTGTTTTAACGTACCGGAACTACACTCGGGGACTGACACAGAATCGTGGACCCCAATGGATTTTTGCCGAAGTTTATTTTGACTAAAAGAAGGTCGGTTATTTTATTGTTTATTCAATTTTTCTGATAATATAACTTATTACATTTTTAATTAAAATTGTTTAACTATTTTAACCCCCCCCCCCCCCCCCCGAATTTAAAAATATGGAATACATCTTTAATTTTTTAAAATATTTATTATCTTCATACAAAAGCTGGGCACAGCCGGACACCCCGACTTCAAGGGTCGGCTATTAAATATTATTGCCTGTTGAGATCATAAAAAAACACGTCAATATATAAATATAAAAAACCAGATTCATTTTATTCATGAATGAGTGTGGACACAATAATTATGTGAAATTTTTAATATATTATAGGTATTTTTGAAAAAATTTAAAAAATCGCTCCAGCCTTCTTGTTCTAGCTACGGCCCTGAAAACATTCTTCCTGCTATTACATTTTGAGATTTAAATTGGCAAAACGCAATATTTTATGGAACCAGCTTAACTTTTATGTCAAAGGCCTGGGTATTTAATTTTCGTAATATTTTTATAACCTTTTACCTGGAAAATGGTTTGCAAAAATATTTTGGGTGTCTCGACTTTGTCCCTTCATTTTTATTTTAGATTAACAGTCGTTCAGTAAAAAATACGTGAAAGTGAGCACTGAAAAGTATTTTTGAAAAATAAGAATTTCTCTAGTGAATTTTAAAAAATTAAATTTTTGTGTTTTACCTGAAGGCAGCCAATAATATTTAATTATTGCCCCCTGTCTAAAAAAGCCCTTAATACACTATTAGCGGTCTTCCACCTCAGCTATCACAAAAATTTTAAAAGTCCAAGTGCGGTTTTGTTAGTTAATTTGAATTTTTTTATCAAAAGGTGAGTAACTTTAGAATTTCAATTGTTTATAATAATTTTTACATTGGGAAAAATTGTGTAATAGTCGCAGGTTCGAATCCCACGTGCACGTACTGTTAGGTCGCTCTATTTGAATATATTATTTAATTTACTTTTTATGTACATTTTTTTTAAATATTTTGGGCGATGGGAGTTAGTTTTCAAGTTTCAAATTACATTGATTAATTTTGGTATTGAAACCACTTCGTATTTTTAACATAATTTAATTGAATTTTAAAATCTTATCTCTGAACGGACAGTACCGTAGCAGGTTATTTTGAATGAGCTCTAATTTTAATATTTGTTATATAAAAGTAATATTTTTTAACTTATAGATGGAAATAATAAATGTGCTATAGAAATATAATTTTAAGTTATTCGGAGATTTTCCAAAATTCAATTTGGGGAGCCGGATCGCACTGTTTATACCTGTTGAAATGTAAACAGAAAAAACCTAATTACGCTTCATTAACTTAAAAGGGAGGCCTTTGGTCCGTGACTATCAGGATTTGTTAAATTTGCTTTTAAGTACAGCTCGGTGTTATCTAATACCACTTTAAAATTTTCTTCGCACTGTCGCACGATTGCTAATCAGTGCCATTGCATTTCATTTCTGATAGCATTGGAAGGATAATTTTTAATGTCAATTAAACACAATAATATGTTGACAAACGCAAACAATAAATTACAATGTATTTTTTTATCATAATTTCTTTAATTAAACCAGCGATTCAGAACCTTGAACAACTCAAATTAACAATATGGTGCTATATGGTTACGTATAAAAAATTTAATATCGACACATCTCACTGATCACATTAATAATAACTTGATCCACTTGTTATTATGGATTGATAAAAGTTAATTTATTGTGTGGTTGCTTCATTATCTTCTTCAACCTATGCCCTTTTTTTATCTTCTTTATACTCGAAGCCTCGGTATTCCTCGCTGGGACTTTTCGATTGTAGAAACAACAATTCGTTATTATTAGAAAATAATAAATATTAGCTTTATCTATTTTGTCAATATTATATGTGTTGTGTACAACTTACCAGTCATTTTTTTGTGATAGTGGTCGCTGAAACCCGGAAGGGATATTTTCAAAAACCAAGTAGGTAAGTCTGCGGCTTAACAGCTCGTTTAGCTTGAGCGGTTGGGAATTTAGTAATTTCACAAACAATTGAATCAAAAACGCATTGTTACGAGTTTAATGTAAACAAAGATGAGTGTCTCGAGTTCATCTGATGCAATAATTATATTTTTGGATATTGAACCCATGTTTACATCAAGAAAAAATTCTTCGGTTTTCAAATTTTTTTCCAACGAATAAATGAGGACAAACTTCTTGAGAGCAACTCATAGAGTGTTCGGCTTTATTCAAATATTAGATAACTGCAGGATGTTTTTAATTTATAAATGTTTAAATCGTGATATTAAAATTAACATTGAAAATAAATATGTAATAAACGTATTGATGATTCAAAACTGTTTACAATAATTTTATCAATGTAACATAATAAATTCAAAACATTAGTAACAGTCACGTATTATCTACCAATCGATTATTATAAAAATAATGCGTCCTAATAAACGTTCTTTGTGATTAAAATGAGAGTAATTATTTTAAAATCATCTGAGTGGAAGACCGGGGGAAGTTGGTCACATGGGGCAAAGCTGACGCAGTCCAACGCTTCTCTTCTTACCCGGATGCGTGGGGTAAGTTGGTACACTGTTTTTCTTTACAAGACCATACTAAAATTAAAAGTGTACCAACCAGCCCCACTCTCCCTAATCGAGACGATTGTTTTCGGTCTTTACCGGCCCTTTTTTTATTACGAAACAAACTATGATGATTGTTAAATGATTACGACTGAAATTGCTACGTGTAAACGGATGAAGAGGAAACGATTAATAAATAATATACAATGTCACGGGCGAAAATATTTTTCAAGGCTATAATGACCCTATTTATCGTTACGAAACTGAATATCTAATCAATCTAGCGGTTCTCTGTGTATAATCAGCCGCATCCATGCCAAAATCTGATTGGCTTAATTTTATTTCTCGCGGTAACTGCATAAATTCTTCAAATGTTTTTTATCCCACAAAAATGTATAAACTATTTACTAATTTTGATATCAAAATATAAATATTTTCGCTGCCGTAGTTTGTTTTTCAAATTAGTAGAAATTTTTTTCAACAGTCGGCATTTTTTATTGACACACTGTATCAGGGCCGCTCAGAAAAAAGTGCAATTTATTTACCAAAATTAAGATTAAGTTGGGGCTTAAACCAAAAATTTATTGTTTAACCCAAATTTTTTGGTTTAACCCGAAATTGAACAACTGGGCAGGCGTACCCAAGTTTTTTACATAGAAAATCCCAAATAATTACAAATCATCATAAACAGTTGTTTCCAAATCAGTTTTTCGCACTGAAAAATTCCAAGATCGCCTTGAAGTTGGAGCCTACCCGTATGATTGGATTAATGAGGACAGTCTACTTGCATTTAGATAATAAATTTTATTGCTACGTATTTTACGACCAAGTTAATTAAATAACGAGTTCCTTTCCGAATGATAAAGCATTTTAATATGTTTGTTCAAAATTTCCCACTTTAGTAGAAATTTTACTTCCATAACCTTCCAAGCAGGCTAACCGTTCCGTTACCAATTGGCGGAACAAACAGCATCCAATTAGATATTGTCAACTTAACATAGTTATCGAAGTTACTAACTCAATTAGCATTTAGCAATATCTGTGGATGGTGAAAATTTAAATAGGAAACCTCTAATTTTTTGATTAAGCACAATGCGTGGTTTTAACAGCCGGTTTATCCTTCGATGCGTTAATGATGCCAGAAGTCATTGGAAAATGAAATAAATGGTTAGGTGGATAATTTGAAAAATAACGCAAACAATTATTTATTTGAATAGAGCTTTATCTAATAGACCTCTCCCTGTCAATTAAGTGTGGTAGTTGATCGAGATAATTCGTTGCTTTAAAAATGATTGGATGTATTGTTTCCGGTAGGTGAAGTCGTCAATGTCTAAAATATTCTACTAATTTATTATATTATTGACTTTTAATGTGTTCCGATCTGTATCTGGCAGTTAAATATTCATTATGTCTGTTATTATTAACTTCTCGTTCTTTTACAAGCCAGAGTTCATAGTTAAGTTCAATTCTATAATTTAGATCGTTAAGTTAGTTAACGCGAAGATATGGCAACCACCATACGATTTTTTCGGGCGTCGCTTTTGTGATTTTGAGATTGACATTTTTTTTTATAATTTAACACCTAACTAATTGTAAGCAAAATATAATTCTTGCGCAGCACAAATTTTTCCGCCTTGGTTTTCCATAACATCACAAGTGTAATTATTCAACTTTGAGTTATATTGAAGATAAAAGTGTAGTATTTACGCTGATAACGCGTTATTTACGATTCTTGTTTTAGTTTCAAAATCGACGCGTTGCAGTGCGCTTTCCGATTTTTCTACATGCGAAGAAAAGTTTGTGCTCGTGTAGTGGATCCAGACGTCCCGATTTTAATGCATTCTTTTGCAGGACCTTCCGATGCAGCTTAACCGGCCCGTAGTGTTCCTATTTTTGTGTATAAGTACATTTTTTGTGCCATCCCGAGCAAAATGTAAAGACAAACATTATTGCACCGAAACCAAAACACATGGAATGCGGAGTGCTGATTGCTACAATTTAAATTTCGAAAAATTTCCACAATGCATACGAAGCGATGTCGAGGTAAGTTTTTTTTGCAATTTCAATATTAATTATTTGTTGATACAAATTTTCCAAAACAATCATAATATATCGTCAACTGATCAGCATTTTCATCAGAAAATTTCCGTATCAAAAATTATTTTATTTCATAAAATGGTTTTTTGCTGATTTCTCGAAAACCATTAGCTGTACTCAAAAAGTGGTTATGTACAAAATTGAAGATGAAAAAATTTATTACAAGAATGTATCTGTTCATTTTTTTCCTATCTCTTATAGTTTCCGAGATATGCACTCGTGAAATTCAGAAATAAAAAAAAACTTTTTTGTTTCGCATTTTTTGATCAACTTGACCTCTTCTACCTGGAAAACTATAACAGATACGTAAAAATTAATAGGAACCTTTTGGTAGGAAATTGTATCAGTTTCAATTTTGTATAGTATCATTTTTTGGCTAGGGCTGACTGTTTTCGAGTTATCTCAAAAAAACCGGTTCTTCCTCTTTTAGATCTAGGGTTCGGGAAAATAATTTAGTAATCCTAAAGTTTCTGAAAATTCACAAAAAATTTTGAGTAATAATTGTTGCTAGTATGTACATTCATGTGTAGCATTTAACCCCCCCCCCCCCTGCCATATAGCAGCCTTATCAAAAATTTTCTAATGAAATTACGGCCGTTGGGGGTGTAAATTACAAATATAAACATTAAATTCTAAAGATCATTCAAAATTTTGAGTAAAAAAGGCCAAAAACCTGGATTGGCTGATTCCATAAGGTTATCCCCGCCCACGACTTGTTTTTTTTGTTGTAGAAGTACTTTTGACCTAATTAGCAATACGTAAATAGTTGCAGCACTTGTTTTAATGGGCGGAGTCGGCCACAGTTGCCTTCTAGCAATGCAACAGTTAGTTAACAAATTAAAACAAAAATCCCGTTTTTCTTTAAATTAATTTTCCAGTTAAGGTGGCTTCGGGGATATTTTTAAAATTTATTTCAACACATGAAATGATTCGGATAGGAAAAAATTTCCAATATCTATTGATAAATAAATTTTAACGGTTTTAGATTCGATTTTTTGTTATTTTGATCCAATTAATTCCACCAATTGAATTGGAATGCATATTTCTACTTATTTCAAGCATGGTCGTTCACATTGTAACTTCAATAATTTTTAATTGTAGATAATTGAGGACTTAAATTATGATTGTCCGCCTAAAGGAGCTCTTATATTTTATGCTTATTTAGCAAATTTGTGCTCTCACATTTTTATTGTTTATTAATTAATGTAAAAATAACTGGAATTGTTAGGCTTCGCTAAAAATAATTATTGAAACAATAAGATCTGTGCGGAAAAACTCTCAAAATAAAAATAACGCTGATTTATTCTCCTCTTACAAAGTATTTTAAAATAATTTGCTTACGTCAAATGTTTAATTTAAGCGAACTGATAACAGACAAATATTTATGTAATAAAATTTACATAAACATAAAAAATACAAGCGGAAGCTTGTAAAATATCAAATATACCACTTTATGCCTTGCTGAAGGTAAAATCAATTTAATTAACGAAAATTGACCTAACGATCAAAGGTTGCCCTCGGCGGTGTACCCATCCTCCCTGTTATATTAATTTAAAAAAAATTAGATTAAATCGTCGCCCCGTTTTAATTTTAGCGAAAATTAATTGTTTGTTTCGTTTTTAAATTTTTTATTACAATTTCTTTGATGGAGTAGTATTTGCAGGAAGCCTAATTTGTTCAGTCTTCATGAGTCAGTCTTTAATTATTAAGACATTTAAGCGCAATTGGATAAGTGGAAAAAATTAATCAACTTGACAAAAATAATTACTCTTGCTGTTTAAAATTTAAGAAATTACGTCAAAAATTTCTCTATTTTTTGTATTATCAATTTGATCCCGGTAATACCAAAATAATTTATGTTCTTTTTCTAGGTCATCGATATATCCTACAATAGGTTACGAAAGCTCACCAAAGATGACTTGAAGAGATACACAAATTTGAAGATATTGTACTTATCCGATAACCTATTAACAAATTTAGAAAATGCGGCGTTCGAAGACTTGGATGAACTTTTGGTTTTAGATTTATCTCTGAATGGAATATCGAAATTGGCGCCCATCATATTTCAACTTCCATCGTTAAAAAAATTATTTTTAAGTCAGAATCAAAACATGAACATCATAGAAGTTGTGGAAGAAAGTAGCCCCATCACCAGTCCTCTCGAACGATTTGATATAGCCTTTAGCGAGCTCGAAACGCTGCCAGATTTGGGAATTATGCCATATCTCATACTTTATAATATTTCTGGTAATAATTTGTTAAATATGTTGCCGCAAGACATTGCAGGCATGTGCAATTTGAAGAGATTGGCCAATGACAACTTCACTGTGAATTTTAATGTCTCCTGCAATTGTTGGAATATAAAAAGGTGGTTAAAGGAAAGAGACGTAAAGTTTACAAATTTTGAATGCAGCGTGGAAGAAACTGGTAGGTTTTATTTCGTTACCAAAAATTACATTTAAAATTATTATATTTTAGACTGCGAGTACCAGATTAGCTCCAAAGATATGGCGCTGTTCAACGAATGCAAAATTCGCTACGAGAAAGAAGTACAAAAGACATTGTTGCTAAAAATAGGTATACCTGTTGCTGTTGGTGTATTATTATTAATAATTATAATAATTTACTTTCTTTATCGGCGTAGAAAACAGAGAAAATCAAAATTAAAAGATAATATTGTAATGAAACACGATGTTCTGAAAATTGAAAAAGAAAATTTGGGATTATTATAAAAGAAACCAAAACCAAAGACTTTTAACATGTATTCACTCCTACGTTTCTGATAATGTAGACCCGCCATATTGAGCTGTGCAAATAAGCCTACTTGTACATAATTTAATATTTTTTGTTAATAATTTAAAATTATGTTTAAGAATCTTTAAAATGTAAAAATTATTTATTTAAGGTTTCCTATTTTTTAGTATATCAAAAAATTAAAATTTGATAAGCTACCTTTAATCAACTCGTTATTTTGTTTATCCAAGCAGGAACTCCCTATTTGTTGTACTAGGAGATTTCCCAGTCCGCCCCTGAACTATTCCCTCAAAAATCAGGTAAGCCAAGGTAAAGAATGTACACTTTCACAAACCTAATTTTTTAATATAAAAGTAACAAAATTTACTTGAAAACTTAAGAAAAGAAGGCATCAAGAGTTCTTGTTTTCCCACGGGTCGATCTTGCTGATGTTCTTGCTGTTGCTTTTGTTTTACCACCTCGACTTCCAGGACCTTTTGCTGGTTTTGGCTTAACAACTACCACAGGTTCATCTTCATCGTCAGATATACAAAACACATCGTTCGTGTTAAGAATTCCAACTTTGGTGTCCTGGTTCGTGCGAGCGGAAGTACTGGCAGTTGCATTAGTCTAAAATTTTATGGATAAACCACAGTATCGATAAACCACTCAAAGTAACTTACTGTATCCATGTTGACATCTTGTGTGGTATTTTCTTGCCTTTGTAAGCGGCATGCTTCAATAGCTTCATCGATAGCTTCGATATTGTCAGGATCCATAGCAATTATTTGATTAACGGTTTGCTTCAATTGTTTACTACGGAAAATTGATTTACAAAAGAAAACAAAATATTTTTGACTTACTCCAACATAAGACTGACTGCTTCTGTATCTTTGTGTTTGGTAAAACGTGACACCGCTTCTATAAGACCCCTAGCAGATAAAACAGACAGAGCTGCCTCATTTTCCTCAAAATACTTCAAAACGATGTCTTCTGCACAGCTAGCCCACTCTCCAACCTAAAAGACTTTCTGTTAATTTGCAAAAAAAAACAATTAAAAACTTTCACATTTTCGAGACCTTCGTAGGCATCTTCATTAAATTCCAGCCCTTTTTTTTGCCTCTTTTCTCTGGCTATGAGGCTATGAAACTTGATCATGTCGTCTGGGTTGGCCACCTTGTCTGCAAACTGCATTCCGATCCTGACGGCATTAAATTGTTGTTGTTCGGTATGGTAAAACACCTTCACTCGTATCAGAGGTAGAGGTGGCGATTTAGAAGAATCTAACATAAAATTTCCAAAATTATTTGTTTATCCACCCCAGTCAAACTTGACTCACCTGTGTGCTTTTCCTTTGCCTTTTCAATCATTTCAAGTATTTTATCCTTCACGTCTTCGATTGCTTGTTCCCCAGCCTTCTCGATGAAATAATCTTCGGAGCTTGGGTTTTTCAATATCAACTCTTCTATTATAAACGGCCTGACCGTCGTTAAAGGCAAAGGAACCATCTTAAATTGTTCCTTGTAAATGTGCAACAAACCAACTTTCTTGTCGATAGATTCACCAGCAGCAAGAGACGTAGCAACAGAACTTCCTAACAAAAAACGTTCGTCTTTACAAATTTACCTATACAACATTTTTGTGGAAACTCACCTGGCTGGGAAACAAAAACATCGTTACCCACATTTTCAGGTTCAATCCGACAATCATGCTCGTGTCCCCAAATTAACAAATTCATAAATTGCGGAAATGCATTATCGGGAATAAAATTTTTAACGCCTCGTGCTGCACGGTTCTGATGCAACACCAACATGTTGAACCAATTATCTCCTTCGGGTTTTTTCATATGGATTTTTTTCTCTCGGAATAAACGACCCAAACGTTCGTCCCGTATGTGCGACAAACCGTAAAGTGCCAGCTTGGTTTTGCCTTTCTGTAACAAAATTGGTCGAACTTCAACCTTGGACAAGTCGTTCCAACGTCCGAAGTAATTGATCAAGCCTGTAGAGGACACAATGTCCATTGCAGAAACCAATCGGTGGCCTAAGATTAAAAATAATTAGAGAGACTGTAGGAATCGTGCATGTACTCACCGGTTGGATCGTCATGATTTCCGTGGATCGAAAACACTGGCATTCCAACATTTAAGTTTGGATCCTCGTAATTGACAATCGGATTCCTTTGAAACTGAAAATTGGCCGATTGATCTGATAAGAACTCGAAAAGAACAGATTTATCTCCCAAGCAGTACCTAAAAGATGAAAATTTAGAAAAATTCACGGTTTGTTTGTGTGCTTACGTTCGAAGCAATTCCAAACACTTGTAAATACAATACGGGCTTGGTTTGGCATCATGAAATAAGTCGCCTCCGAGGAGCAAAAAATCTACATCATTTTTTACGGCTAACTGTAAGATCTCTTCAAAAGTCACGAAAGTATCTTGGCCTTAGAGTGAAAATTAAGAGTAAGAAATTATGACAACTTAACCTAAAAATTTACCTCGAATTGCGTTTTTTTCAGCGTAACCCAAATGCAAATCTGTGGCAACTAATATTTTGAAGGTGTCTTCCTCCAAAGGGTTTTCGGTTTCAAATTCGCTGATAGTCTCAGACATTTTAACTATAAAATTCGGTGTTATTTGATTTACCAGCTGTGTTTACCAGAACCTCACTTCTCACTGTGACATTTCCCGCTTTCGTTTAATTGATGGAATAAGTAGAGAAACTATGGTGTATCTGGACCATTTTTATTATTTTTCTTTTTGAAACAATTGCTTTTACATTGAATTGAATGATTTGGCTTATGTTAACATATTGGAAGTCTTAAAGTAGGCGTACTGACAACTTACATCAATAAATATATGACATTTGTCTAAACTTCCAACTTCTATGTGAATTTTTTTGATTTTACGATGGGTTGCAACTGCAATATAATTAAATGTCAATTTGGAGGTAAAAAATTTAAAGTTTTTCTAGTCTCAAGCACAGAGTTTTTCAACATATAATTTTTCAGAGTGCATATTACCTCAAAGATACATCATTACGTTTATGTCACTACTTGGAATCACATTTGCATACAGTACGAGAGTTTGTTTAAATATAGCAATTACTAAAATGGTTGTTCCTCTACCTGTGAGTGAAGAAGCTGAACCAGACACTAAATCGTGTCCATCCAATCCAACTGAAGAAAAAGTAGAAATTACGGTGTGAGAAAATCAAACTGTTCCAATTTTGCAATCTAATTTAAAATATGACGTAGGGTGGAACGTATGAATGGACGGAAAAGCAGCAGGGAATTATTCTGTCGGCGTTCTTTCCTGGATATGTCATAACGCACTTGCCAGGAGGTATCCTGTCTGATTCGTTCGGTGGAAAGCACGTTTTTGCCGGAGGCATCTTTATTTCTGCGATTTTAACCGTTGTGACTCCTGTGGCTGTTCAAGTTGGCGGCTGGGGAGTGTTGGCCGCCCTCCGTTTTATTATAGGATTGAGCCAGGTAAAATGAAATAAAATTGAAATGTTTTAGTGGGACGTTGTTTTTTTCAGGGTATGATGTTTCCTGCAGCTCTATCAATAATAGCAAAGTGGGCGCCACCGACGGAGCGTGGTCTGCTGGGTTCCATTGTGACCACAGGGTCGCACTTAGGCAGTGTAACAGGCAATCTGATTTCGAGTGAAGTGATTGCTTATACCGAGACATGGCAATCTGCATATTACATGTGGGGGATTATTTCGATAATTTGGTACATATTTTACATGTTCATGTGCTATTCCGAGCCGTCTCAAAGTCCTTTCATAACTGAGAAGGAGTTAACCATGTTAACGGAAGCATTGGGTACGTGGTATCGGGAATTTGATAAAAATCAACACTTAATTACCATTTCATTTCAGGTGGACCTTCTCGTGTTGGAGGGGTAAAAATACCATGGATTGCCATTCTTACTTCACTGACGGTCTGGTCCATTATAATTTGCGCGACGGGACACCATCTGTTATTTTATTTTGTTTCCGTCCAAATGCCCAAATACATGGCCAATGTACTTAAATTGGATATCAAATTGAACGGACTTCTAAGTGCATCTCCATACTTTTTTCTCTTTATTTGTTCAAACTTGTCGGGAGTTGTGAGCGATACACTCATCCGCAATGAGATAATGAGTTTGATTACGTGTCGAAAAGTATTTTGCACAATTGGTAACGAGAGAAAATTATCAACATCTACATGTTTTTACCAAAGTTATCCTTTTCAGGTTGCGTAATACCTGGCGTGTTTATAATTTTGGCGTCCCACATGGGCTGCGATAGACATACAGTTGTGGTGATGTTTATCTTTTCGATGTTTACCATGGGACCGTTCTATCCAAGCCTGAGAATAAGTCCCGCTGATATATCCAAAAATTTTGCTGGCATCATCATGGCGCTTGTTAACGGCATTGGAGCTTTGTCCTACATTCCCGTACCTTACCTCACCGCTGTGGTTGCACCAGACGTAAGAAATATTTTCTTTTTCTCATTCTTTTCATTAGTTCATATCAGGTACTAAGGGCAAACTCGCTATTGTTTCATACGTGAGATCTTCTTGGTTAGCTCGTTAGTTCTCGTTAAGCTCACCACACTTGTGGCGGTCGCGCGACAACAGAGGTTATTAATTTTGTGAAGTAGGCGTACTGAAAAGTCAGATGTGTCTAAATTTCTAACAACTTGTGAGTGAAGTTTTTCAATTTTGAGATATGGGTTGCAACTGTAATCCAATTAAATGCCAATATGGAAGTAAACAGATTCAAGTTTCTTTATTCCATCAAGCATCGTTTTTTGTAACACACAATTTTTCCAGGCTGCATATATCCTCAAAGATACATAATTACGTTCATGTCGCTGCTTGGGATCACCTTTGCCTACAGTATGAGAGTTTGTCTAAATATAGCAATTACCAAAATGGTTGTACAGCCTCTGGTTGACCACGAAGAACTAATAAACAATAAATCGTGTCCATCCAATCCAACTGAAGAAAAAGTAGAAATTAAGGTGTGATAAAAGCAAACTGGCCCAATTTTGCAATCTAATTAAAAATATGACGTAGGGTGGAACGTATGATTGGACGGAAAGGCAGCAGGGAATCATTCTGTCGGCGTTCTTTCCTGGATATGTCATAACGCACTTGCCAGGAGGTATTATGGCCGATTCGTTTGGTGGAAAACATGTTTTTTCCGGTGGCATTCTTATTTCGACTGCTTTAACCGTTTTAACCCCTATGGCCATCGAAATTGGCGAGGTGGGGTTATTGGTCGTTGTCCGGTTTGTTATGGGACTGAGTCAGGTATTTCCATCATAGGCGGAGGAAATTCTCCGGTTCCTAATAAGCGAATTCTTTGATTCAAGGGTGTAATGTTTCCTGCAGCTCTATCAATAATAGCAAAATGGGCGCCACCTGTGGAGCGTGGTCTGCTAGGTTCTGTTGCGATCACGGGGGCGCATTTAGGTAGCGTAACAGGTAATCTGATTACAGGTGAATTGATTGCTTATACCGGGACATGGCAATCTGCATATTACATGTGGGGGTTGGTTTCGTTAATTTGGTACGTATTTTACGTGATCATGTGCTACTCCGAACCATCTCACAGTCCCTTCATAACTGAACAGGAGTTAACTATGTTAACGGAAGAGTTGGGTACGTTTCGAAGATTTTACGTAAATTAACTCTTGTATTACTATTTCATTTCAGGCGGACCTTCTCGCGTTGGAGGGTTAAAAATACCGTGGTTTGCCATTCTTTCTTCGGTACCGGTTATATCGATTATAATAAGCGCGCTAGGACACGATTTGACCTTTTTTTTCGTTTCCGTCCAAATGCCCAAATATATGGCCAATGTGCTTAAACAGGACATCAGAATGAACGGACTTCTAAGTGCATCTCCATATTTTTTCCTCTTTATTTGTTCCAACATTTCGGCACTTATAAGCGATTTAATAATCCGTAAAGAATTACTAAGTTTGATTGCTTGCCGCAAACTATTCTGCACAATTGGTAAAGAATCAAAATTATAACTATTTGCTTGTTTTTACCAAAGTTGCCATTTTTAGGTACCGTTACACCTGGGGTGTTTCTAATTTTGGCCTCCTACATGGGATGCGACAGAAAAACAGTCGTAGTGATGTTCATTTTTGCTATGTTTTCCATGGGACCGTTCTATCCAAGCTTGAGAATAAGTCCCGCTGATATATCGAAACATTTTGCCGGTGTTATCATGGCATTTGCTAATGGTATTGGAGCTTTGTCCTACATACCTGTACCTTACATCACCGCTGTAATTGCACCAGATGTAAGAAACTCTTTGTTCTGCTTTTGTACAGCTAATTGCTCTTACGCTCTAATATGCCCACGCAAATGTACTCATAAATCTAATTATATTTTGTACGGAGGACGACAAAACGGACGGCCTGAAAAACTTTCACAAGCTTTATGTCTGTAATAATAATATTAATAAAGAGATAATTGAATAATAAACAAAACAATAAATAATAGGCTACCGTATTGATTTTATCTACCTATAGATGTATCACCCAACTACATTACTATTAAATTAAACTCTTTTTTCTTGTTTTCAGCATACCGTGGAACAGTGGAGGATAGTTTTCTATCTGATCGGCCTAATAGCTGTCGTAACAAACTTCGCGTATGTATTTTGGGGGAAAGCTGAGAGACTACCGTTTGATATGATAGAGTGAATAAATCTTTGAGCAAGCACAAAATAATATTGAAACAACAATTTTGTACTGTAGATTTTTTATTTTATAATATACAATTTTATTAATTTCATTCGGGGATTCCCCAAAACTGTTATTCAATACTTATACTTATGTTTACAGATGTAGGTTGCGAAAAGCTCGATAAATATGGAGTCATGTTGTGCTCGGCAAAATATGGGACGTAGGCTAATAGTGGAGTGCATTTAAAAAGAGTTTGTAATTGACATTTGATTTCTCCGCTGCTAAATTCAATTTTATAGTTTTTGGGAGTGGAGGAATCAAATTGAAAATTCAATACCGCAAAATGCAACGACTTGGTGTCTTTTTTGAAATTGTACCGCAATAAAACGGCGTATTTTTCACTTTTATACAAATAAGTTTGCATGGAATTTTTTTGAACGTTCAAAACAAGGGTGGGGGTTCCCAAAATTCGTTGCTCGTGGTGAGTGGTAAAATGATCATAAATCTCGCTTCCGTGCCCGGTCCAGAAGCAATTCGTTACCCCAGCGGGACAGTCGCTGAACACTTTATAACGACACTGATTTTCATGATCTTCATCGTCAAATTTTATTTTTTCGCCGCATCCGTTATGGTCGTGACTGCAAGGAAACTGCAAATTTTGTAAAATATTGGAAAGTTGATCACTTTTCACACAGTTGGCAGTGTTGCAACGTCCACACAGAATCGAACCGTTCACAACTTTTACTTGGATTGGTCCACGCGAAAGATAATTTAAACAATTTGAACATTTGAACTTGCAAATATTTGCTTGAAGGGCTTCGTACGATGCTGAAACGAAAATTTTGTAAATTTTGTTATTTGATTAATAATTGAATAATTTACTTTGGGTGACACTTGCGCTGGAACCCATTTTTAAACCAAATGCGACTACGTTCTATCTATGTAAATATGTTTTGCGAAAAGATAAGTCGCAATTAAATAATGAATGCGTTATTTGTTATCGTAGCCCTTCGAACTTGAGAAAATATGAAATATCCAAAAATATAATATGAGTCAAATTGTAGAAAACATGTGAGGTCAAAAAAATGCTCCAACCACAAATCAGGATTTGAAATTGACAATTACAGTTATCTCGTTGGAATATCCAAGCCCCGGGTAATGAAGGTTCATGTCGTAAACGAGAAAATCCTCAGTCGAGATGGAATACGGTTTGCATTTATTGAAAGTATTAATAATAATTTTTTGGTCACTTTCTTTACTGCTGAACTCTAAATTGTAATCGCTTGGAATTTCAGTTTTGGAGTTAAAATATGAAATCTTAAAACGAAATATACCTGACAGGGAGTCAAATTTGAGCGAAAATAAAAGTAGCGTTGTCCCCTTCTGGTATAGAAAATTTGTACTGCTGATTACTTTGGGCAAATCAAATTGGCTGTCTTTTAAAACAAGTGAAGGATGCTCTTTCTTGTAATGGGCTAGTACGTCAAAACCCGAACCGGTCCAATTGCACTGCAAACCCGTGGGACACTTCCGATAAATGAGGAACTTGCACTCTTTTTCGTGGTTTCTATCATCAAATTTGGTTGTTACGTTACATCCTTTCAGGTGATAGTTGCACGGAAACTTTAAGTCTTTAAAAATATTATACAAGTGTTCGCTGTGCACGTATCCGCTTTCCTGGCAACGACCACACATAAGCGCACCATTGGTAGAACTAATTTTTAGAGGACTGCATGAAAGGTAGTAAGAGCAAGCGACACATTTAAAATTTGTATCCAGTGATTTGTAAATTTCTACAACAAAAATTTGTCTTTGGTCGAATAGTAATATCTAAACAAATTACCTTCGATATGACTTGTACTGGAACCCATTTAAGACACTCCGAAGCAAACAACGCCCTTCACGGTTGATAAGCAAATATCTTATCTGTGCATAGTACATTATGACTCATAGTGAAGGCAGGCACGGATTCAGATCTCAGGAATTTATTTCGATATAAATTTACTTTCGACTGCCGTTAATGCCAGAACATTTTGAAAATACAATATGCATGCAATATTTTGTTAATTTCTAAGTAACGAATATAGCAAACTCAGCGAGTTACACATAAATTTTTGCAAAAGGTTTTATACAAAAATTTGTTCCGGGCCGCCTAGGAAATTTAATCATTCTGCACTATTGGTAAGTTAGAATATGAAACAGGTACATACCCACTGGTACCCCAAATGGCATTTCCGATATCCAAACTACTCTTTTCGAGATTCAGCCTCTCTCCGCTTTTTCCCGATTTATCACTGCCGCTTCTGTCTTCTTGCCTTTCTATTAAATTTTAATAATTAACGTAAATAAAAATGTAACTTTTATAATTAATTTTGTTTCTCAAAGTTTCAAAATCTTTTGACTGACCCAAAGTCTTAATTTCCCTGACAAAATTTGTACAATGTTAAATTCCGACTTTTTTATTTTATTTGTTTCAGGTGGATTGTTACCAGCAATGTAACTGCTCTAGTCATCCGGTGATGTTTATTTTCCTTGGTCTAACATGAACAGTCAATATAGGAAAGAGTTTTCAGTTTGTCAACAACGGAAGATGATTTTGACACAAGAGTATGTAAATACGAAAGTTATTTTTAATAATTAAAACTAAGTTTTACAAAAGTTGACATATATATCGATTGAAAATAGATACTACCAACTTACAAGTAAATTAAGCTAAACATACCGGAACTGAATCAAGTTATTAATCAAATTAAACTTCACTTCAGATATGTATTGATAAATAAGAAAGCAAAAATTATCAACTATAATTAAACTTCTATTGAAATAATTCAATAAATAATCAACTTTTTACTACGGTTTATATATTTTCGGTCGGTCTCCTCCGCCTCCAACACCGCTTCTCTTTCTTTTGCCTCGAGCAATTTTTGGTCTGGCACTTGAAACATCATCACGATTTAACACCAATTTTCTGATGGTTGCATCAATCGAATCCAATTCAAACATGGCATCGTGAGGGCTTGTTCCAAAATAATTTTTGACTTTTGTTAATGCTTTTTGATTGATAAGCAATTTTACCATTTCAGCTGAAAAATATTTTGGTTTAATACTTTGCTTACCTTCTTAATTTCATAATTCTTACCATCATTTGCTTCTATTGCATGAAACAACGCAGTCCTACCCGACTTCTTATCTCCGATATTAGGATCCGCATCAAACGACAATAGTAAATCAGCCATGACGTACCTCTTATTTATTACGCACAAAATTAAAGGAGTGTAACCTAGCAATAAAGAAAAATTAAAAACATAAAACAAATCTTTTTGATATTTACCTTCAAAATTGCAGGCATTAACATCGCATAAATCAGGTGTGGCAGCCAGTACGCGCACGACGTCTTCATTTGAATACAGAACTGCTAAATGAAGTATATTATTGCCTTCTGCATCGTTAACCAGTGTGTCACAATTATTACGAAGTAAAGTTTCGACTACCGCCAAGTCTGCATTGTGCATAAGAGCTAATTGTAGGGCGGTCTAAAAATATAATTTTAAAGAGGTGTTCGCACCGTAATGGAAGTTGTTACTCACCAAGTTTTCGTTATTCGTGAAATTTATGTCAATAGCACGGGCCTTCAACGCTATGCAATTCCTTTTCACCAGCCTGTCGTTGCTTTGCATTGCTGCAAGATGGAGTGGTCTGAAAACATAACAAATAACTTTAAGGGCTTAAATAAAATATGGGAAAGATTTCTGCCACTCTTCCAGTTTAAATCTCAAGTCGATAAGATAGTGAAGGACCAAAATGATACAAAAAAAAACTCACCTATTTCCAGACATATCAATGATATCGCATTTCTTCAGATCTGAAAACAACTGAATCTTCCAGTTCGTGGAAGTAGAATTTGGAAATTGATCGACTGCGTTGAAAGGCGAAGTGTTTGTGATGTTTGGGTCCATCATTTTACCATTTTTCTGCACATTTGATAAAGGATTAGGAAACTCATCGTTACTATTAAACATATCCCAATTTTTTAAGCAAGTTTCTAACTCGGAATCCAAATCTAAATTTGCAATACGCAGTTCTTCAACTTTTGATTCGATGAAATCGTTAAAAATATTTTCGTCGGTGTTGACACCAATTGTGGTGGTGATTCTGGGCGTCGTTTGTGACCAACCATCTACTTTAGGTGAAACTTTTTTATTCTGGTACACTTTGTTTGCCATTGGCCTAATTACTTCTAACGGGGGAGGTGAAGTTGAAGAATGGGGTTTTATAATTTTAACAATTTTAAGTGCTTCGATTGGTTTTGGCAGCGTCTTACCCGTCAAGTCTTCACGAAAATCGTTATGGTTCCTACTGTAAACTTTGTATTCTATCTGAGGTTTGTCCAATATTTTTTTAGGTTCACTTGTATTGCTTATCGACATCGACAAATTTAGGTTCTGTTTCACTTCGCCAACTGTTGCTGGTAACAAATTTAACGAATCGGAAATTTTCCGACGTGCTGTAAAGTAATTGTGGTCACTCGCTACGTTACTACTAGATTCGGTAGTAATAGGTTTGCAGTTCGGTTTTGTAACTTTATAAACATGATAATTGATCTTCCTTTTGTCTGGACCACTGCTAACGTTGCATGATGGACAGGGTACCTCTACCTGGGGTATCTCTACCTTAGTTCTATTTTTTCGGTTTTTATATTGAACTACTAATTTGTTGTTTACCGCTGCGTCACGTTTGACGATCAATTTTTTTCCATTCCTCGCTTTCGCAGCACTGTTTTCTATAATGCTTGTCCGATCTACAACATTTGGTTTGTCTGGTTGTAAAGTCAGCATCGGAACATTATTTTGGAAACCTAACAAGTTTAAATTATTACTATCGTAATCGTACAAACCAGTTGGATCCTCTAATATCTTATAAAGCGGCAATTTCTCCTGTTTATTGTAATTGGCCGTCATAATCATTTAAAAAGCTGAAATGAGGTTAAGTCGCAATAATAACGTCGAAAACCCAACGCTTACGGACAAAACTAGAAAAATATGTCGTATTATAGCATAATTACTATGAACACATATGCGAGCATGTAAATCGCTGCACAAATTAACACTCAACCCCATAAATTATCCAAAGGGGATTTCCCTCTAAGTTATTGGTTCGCAAGACAAGGACGACAAAAACAAGCACGTGTATATAAAAAATAGTAAACACCTTTTGTGACGCAACGTTGCCAACTTATTAATTACCATCAAAATAGGTAAATCCCCTAAATAAACCAAAAAAGCACTAATTCATAAAATTGAACTTGGACCAGTTCGTTTCCGCATTAAATTAGGGCTCGAAAGAAACTTTGAAAAAAAATCGTAAATAGAAAAAACTTTTTTTAAATTAAAAAAACGTCCAGCACAACGCGTGAGCACTTATAAAATTAGTCTAATTATTTTTAAATACCTAAACTGCCTACTTACATACCTTCGAAACTTTTTTATAAATTAACAAATGAAAAACAGAACGTAACTGTCAGGCGCCTGCGAACTTTATGTTGTAAATCCCACTCCGACGTTGTATTGTGGCGGTAATTCAAAATTACGCTTCAACGAAATTAGATTACTAGATCTGCTAGTCATCGTATAATCTAGCTGGGAATTCCCGTAGGTACCAAAATACTTGTGGTTTATCATAAAAAAACAGTTTTTGATATCTAATCGAATAAGTACCTATCGAAACTACACAGGAAGTTAATTAGATAAGGAATTAGCTTCCCATTTAATATAAAAATACCCTATATTTTTCGTTCCTACATGCAGGGACGGATTCAGTATCTTTAGAGTCTGGGCTAAATGTTTTATGGGCTCCTAGAACTCGAGAAGTGTAGATTAGGAAATAATTTATTTTATATGTACAGGGTGGTTAGCCCAAGGCGATCCATCCGCCAAGGCCAGCCAACCAACTTGGAGCGGGTCAAAAACAAAATTAAAAATTCTGCAAATAATGCAAAATGGTAAAATAAGTTATTTGCAGAATAAAATTTGAAAAAAACATCGATTGGAACAGTGCATTATCTTATAACTAGTATTCGGGGATTCCCCGGTACTAATTTTAATTTCAAGATGAGATTTTCTAATCAGCAAATAAATATTTGTTTTTGATATTATTTAAACACAGATGTAGGATCGATGAATATTTGAGATTAGTATTGTAACCTTCGTATAATTCGAAAAGTATGTTACATAATTTTATGGGGTAATTACACAATAAAAAATTAAGTGTAAAATCTGAGAAAATACGATCCCTATTTTATAATTGATTTACTAAGTTATTACTCGATAATGAGCTCAGAAAACAATTCCCCCCCCCCCCCTTCCCAATTATCATAATCAGTTTCAAATCCCTATATCTCGTAAACAGTGCTTCTAAATAGAAAAATGTATATAAACAAAAATGAGGAAAATGAAATTTGCAACAAAAAATGTCCAATAAGCATTGCCGTAAATTTAATTTTTCTGTGCCAAAAGTATAAATTAACGATTTAGCAAAACAAATTGTATATGGAAAATTTTCGCTAAGCGACGAAATTCTTCCCTATCGAAACGGAAAATTCTTTAAATATTTTTGGTGCCACATAAACAAGGGTCTAACGCCCTCTCAAACCATAATATACAGTTACTCGCAAAAGTTCTCGGCCACACCCATGTTCGCAATGCAACTTGATCTTTCGACAAACTTTTGTGATATAAAAATACCTTTTACAGCAATATTATTCAGACATTTTTTGTTGAAAATTTAATTGCCTTCCTTTTTGTTCATATAAATTTTTCTATTTCGTCTCATCGTTTACGAGATATACTGATTTGAAAACAGTTTTAAAAATTTTACTTAAAATTAAAATTTCACTTACCTCAAAATATTCTGGATATAATATTTATTTTGCAATACAAATTGACTTTCACCCGTCACAATGTGGTATCTCCCACTGATAACTGCTGAGGAAAATAATTAGTTTTTTAAAGTGGCAATTAAATCGGTACTTCCCCACCTTGTATTTAAATGTCTTCTTTCCTTAAATTCGATAATTTGTATGCAAAACAGAACCAGGTTGGTTTATCTCATAAAATTTTATTCTGTTAAAGCAGCCAGACAATTTTCTGCAAAAAATGAAAGGATATCCTTACTGAGTTGGTTACTCAAGTTTCTCTGTCGTTGCTTGCAGATTATTATTCACGTAGACACAACTAGTTTACCGTTTTGACGATAAAAAACCTCGTAGTCATCTTTGTCATTGAGGAATTATGTCATTGATAATCTTGCACTATGCGTTTTATGCACTTGTTTTAAATAACTTGAATGGCAATCGCGTATTACCTATTTATATAATTTTAGTGGCTTTCGGGTTAGCCGAATCCGATTGGTTGGAAATAACAAATTCAATGGCGATTGATTATTCCAATAAAATTAATTAAACACAAATATTATTATTTCTTTTAAACAAATTAAAAGGCGACAATTAAACGTTTAAACTTTTTAATTTATTCGATTAAAAACAGTATAGGAAATAAAATTATTTAAAAGATTTCCTTTTAAATTCGCACGATATACAACCCACAATACACCCTAGCTTATAATTCTCCATATCATTGCAATGCAGGGGTAAGATTTTCAACGTGGAACTTTAAAATCCCCCCCCCCCCCCACAACAACAAATAAATTCCAAAATATTAGCTCGTTCCTGACCGGAATGCCCTGATACCGGCCGATTCAAAGCCATTTCTCGGTTACATTAATTGTAATTTTTGAAAATTATATTTATCTTTAAACAAGAGTGTGATATAAAACAGATCCTTTGGTGTACGAGAATGGGCGAAGGCCGACAACAGGGGAACTTACCCTAATGGTAAACAGCAGCGACAGCTCGTAGTTTTCTATAATAAATAATAGAGGGCAACGAATAGAAATGCAGAATCAGTCTAAATTGCAAATGACCCCCCCCCCCCCCAGTGCACTTATTGCCTTATACGTATTTGTCCTGAAAGACTGAAAGGTTCGAAGTTGATAGAACGAAAGGTCTGTTTATTGCAGACAAAATATATTGCGGAATCGGGATTTTCTAATAGATATCTAGGGGTAAGGTGGGCAAGGTCACACTCACACACTATCTAATTTGTATTTTATTATTATTTCAATAAAAATCATAAAATAATATTTACAAAGACTGGTTTATCTGCAGTCAACATTAAACGTGGACAAATATATTCGACTTAATTATGATTTGAACCGCGACCTTTTTTTGATGTCGCGCCTATATCAATTTTTTAATTAACCGACTGTCTTACTAAATAAATTTACGTAAATGGCAGTTTATTTATTTATAAATTATGGGGAGATTAAAAAATTAATTTTAAATAATAAAGCATTTGTTTCACTAGTTCTCGGAATTTTTTTGAACTTTCACCAAAAATTGATTGATAAAAATTTGGATCAAACCAAAATTATCGGCTTCATTTTTTACCGTTCCAACAGACAAATTGGCTTGAGTAAAAATTGATATTAATTTTGCTGTAATCAAAAAATTATACTGATTGTTTTAATCGGCGAATTAAATTACTCTTTAAATTTCTGTAATTTACAAAAATTAATTAAATGTACCGATAACCTTAAAAATTACTGAAAATTATAATGTAGCCGGTGTTACTATAACAAAAATTATCTATCATTCAGAAAATATCATCTGCACTCAGTCTAAACATTGGATTTTTATCAATTTTTGAGATAATTAAAAAAGAATCAACTAATTAAATATTTGACTGGCAAAAAAAAATTAATTATAACGGAGATCGTCTGAGACTGATCGGATTTGGAAAATTAATATTAATCCGGGTCGAATATTATGTTTTGACTAAAAATAACACGTAAAATACAAAGTGTATACTATTTAATATCAATTAAATTTTGGATCATTTTTTGGATCAAAAAAAAATTATTATCAATTTTTCGGCGCAGGAGAAAAGTAGAACAGTAAATTGTCTGGGCGATAGCACACAAAAGTTATGAAACCCCCAGATTTATTTTTTTTTTAAATAAATGTAAATAATAAAAATATAAAAGCTTGGTTTTTATTTTATTTTTTAACCGTAGTTATTCAATCAACAAAATTTAACCTTCTCTTTTACAAGCTGATACGACGCGATTAAAAATTTAATAATTATAAAAAAAATCAAAACAAATTAAACGAAATCTGGCGTGATGTTTAGAAATAGGTTAGGTGAACCTGATTTGGTTAAAATTAATATAATCGAAACAATTATGTTATTATATTTTATCAGCTTTTTTTAATGAATTAAGAAAATTAATTTTATTTGTATGCAACGGGGGTCAGAACCGATAATTTATTTATTCTTTTATTACAGTATAATAATTGAAATTTTACATTGTAGTAAAAAGTAGAGATATTTAAAATTACAAAAAAAATATTTGATTGATCAAATTATTTGATCGCAGTATATCAATCAATTGCGATATGAAAGTTTTAAACTCTTGGCTTTTCCGTCAGGGGGGCTTGAGAAAAGGCTTTAAAAATACACTTGAAATATTTTTGAATTATTCAACGAAGAGGTGAGTGAGTTATTACCGAAAAACTGAACAGGCCCCCAAAAGTTGACAGCGATTAAACTGCAACAGAGCCAATACAATCAATAAAGATAATAAGTACTATATTTTTTGTTACAAAAATTAATGCATTAATTAACAATTTAATTATTACAAAATTAAATGCTGGTGCTAACTAAAAAAAACTTGTATAATTTCATAATAACTGATAATTTTGATGTATTTATTTAAAGACGATAACATCGTGATGGATACTCCACTCTTTCATATATGAATCCCCAATCCTTCTGATAACTTTCAATTATGTATCAACAGTTAAGTTGAAAGGAGTTTCAAACTTAGCTGATCAAAATTATTGCAAGTGAATTAAATTGAGTGATTATTTCCATTTGGCAAAAATGTCGAAAATTTATCCAAATTTGGAATACGTTTCGGAAGACAGTCGCGAGTATAAAAAACACGAGAGCAATTGTGGCCAAATTTTTTCCAAAGGAACCGCCATCACGCGAGATATTCTCGAAAAGTTCGAAGAAACTGAGATTGGGCCCAAACATACCGTCATCTGCGGGCAGGAATTTAATACCAAGCAACTATGGGGTGAGTTTTGGGTTTTGGTTTTTTTTTTCTTTTTTATTTCAAACAAATCTGAAATGAAGTCATGACGAAAATGTGAAAAAAAAATTATCGCTACCAGTTTCGATGTAAATAAAAGTGGCCTGATCAACGAAAGTCAAGAGATTATCGTGCGACGACGTCGTTTCAAAATAAGATCGCTTAATTGTTTTTTAAGTTCAATAGACACAAATTTTAAAGATTATTATTAGAAAAAACTGATGACGTATCGATAAGATTCTGCTGCAATTTATCTAGTTCATTCAATTATAATATTTTAGAATTTAATTGATAATATAATATCTAATGGTGTGATGCGCCATCTATTGTTCGGTACACATACTAATCGGTGAAACAGCTGCAATTTCGCACGGTTTAATTTTCTATTATTTATTACTTGTGAACAACCATTGGGCGGAGAAGCCGATAATCGATAATTAATTATTAGAATTAATTTTAAAATTGTTATTGAATCTTAAAATTAATATAGCCGTCTAGACCAATAAGGTTATCGTCTTAACCTTTCCACTTTCTACGATATAATTTTTTTAATGAATTAAATCGTACTTGTGCACCATTAAGACCAATAAAAGTAATATACATGAGTTTTAATGCCACAGATAAGAAAGACACAAATTAATTGAAACTTTTTTTTAGTTCTTGCCGGTTTACTGTTATTATTTTTATCCAGCTCCATGGGAGTCGTCTTAATGTTTGCTACTTCCATGTTCGATAGCTATATTTTATCGGTAAGTGAGCTCCAGTCAAAACGTTGCACCATTCTGGTTAGGCGTAATTCATTTATATTATTTTAGAATATGGCAATTACAAACAATACACTGATGTACCAAAATTGGAAAGGCCCTTACGTCGGTACCTTTATAAAAGTCTACATCTTCAACTACACCAACGTCGACGAATACGAGAGAGGAAACGCAAACAAACTTCACGTGGAAGAAATCGGTCCCTTCGTATATGAGTAAGTTTCCGCGTCCAAAATTTGAAGCAAACACTGGACAATTAAATTTTAGGGAACTGATAACCAAAATCAACATTAAGTTCCATGCCAACGACACGGTGAGCTACCAAGAGAAGAGAACCCACAAGTTTCGAGCAGATTTGTCCAAAGGAAGAAAGCAAAGCGACAGAGTCATCGTTCCCAACATGCCTTTGATGGCAGCAGCAGCTGCGAGTGAAAACTCATACTACTTCTCCAGATTAGCCCTGTCGACCCTGTTGAGCAGCATGGATTCAAAGCCATTTTTGAGTCTTCCTGCCCACCGATTCATCTGGGGATACGACGATAGCTTCTACACTCTGGTTAAGGGAGTCATGTCGTACGAAAAGAAGATGCCATACGAAAAAATTGGATTACTGACTGCTGTAAGTTTCCGATCTTAAAATAAAAATAAAAATCTAACTGTAATTATTGCAGAGAAACGGAACGTCCGAAGACGTAGTCACTGTCTACACCGGCAAAAATGATATAAGCAAGGTCGGCCAAATTGACACCTTCAATGGGCAAAACAAACTGGAACATTGGTCAGTCGACGAATGCAACAAGTAAGTTCTTAAAAGATAACAAAATTCCGTTGACGTAACCATTACGTAGATTGATAACTTATAATGATGACTCCGAGTTTCTCTAATGCAAGCAAACAATAATTTTTAGAATCCAAGGCAGTGACGGAATGCTCTTCCCTCCTCACACCATACGGCAGAAAAACCCAGTTCATTTGTATTTCAAAGAATTATGTCGTCGCTTTCCAATGGTCTTCCAGAAGGAAGTCAAGCTTCTGAATGGGAAAGTTCTAGCCTACAAATATATTGTGCCCGAAAATGTATTTGACTTACCCGAACTTAACGCCGAAAACCAATGCTATTGCGATATGGAAAGTGGATCTTGTGCGCCACAAGGTCTTTTCAATTCTACACCCTGCGCTTTCGGTAAGTGAAGCTTTTCATCTAGGTTCTCAATTTTATTAAGCATTTTCTTGCAGGAGTTCCAGCTTTCGTATCATTTCCCCACTTCTACAAAGCCGATCCAAATATAAGAAACGCCATATCTGGACTAAAATCAGGCGCCGAAAATCATGAGAGCTTCTTAAATATTCATCCAACGTTAGGTTTTGTAATCTCGGGGGTTTCCCGACTCCAAATGAACGTGCAGGTTAAAAAATCGTTTGGAATGAGCCAACTGGATATGTTTGAAGAAAACATGATGCTGCCCATCTCGTGGCTGGAAATGGTAAGTGCTGCCCAAACTGTCTCTCTGATGAGCTAACCTTTGTTTTTTCAGGGAATTGAAGCTGAAAACCTTCCAACCTACGTAAAAGAAGATATCTACTCATTGACTGTGACCATCCCAACGGTCGAAAATCTTCTGAAAGTTGGATGCCTCTTGACGACACTCGTCACGTTGGTTGCTATCGTCATCGTCTTGTATGGAAAATATAGGGAGAGAGCTCAAAAACTCAATAAGCTCAAACGAACAAATTCTACGTGGTCAAGAGAAGAAGAATCGATCAGTTAACCATGAGTAATTTTGTAAAATTTTATTAATTTAATTAATAAAATTAAATCAAAATTGTAATTTGCCGGACATTTGATTTATGTTAATTTATTGCATGTAGGTAACCCAAGTGACGATTTGATTTTGTTGTTATTTTTGTTATTATTTTTAGATTTTTGGTTTTATTTTTGTTAAATATTGTGCTAAGATAGGGAATCTCAAAATATTTGTTTTAAAATATTTTATTATTTAAGTATCGTAAATTTATACAATTTTTTAAAGTATCGTTGTGTCTAACACTCCGTCCACACAAAAATAAACAAATTAGTTAGTAAAAATGAAGACTGACTTGGTAGCTTTAGTGTTTTTATACGGTATAATGTATGGTACTCAATTCACTTGTTTTGTTTTTGTTATATTAAAATTTTATTTAAATATTTTAATATTATTTCAAAACTTCCAATCTATTGGATTTTGTTTTATAATTATCTCAAGAGCCGGACCTGGAAGTTTTACCTCAACGCGGGATAAAAGCCACCTTCCCGAAGTGACTATTACATTTCTGTTCCAGTTCGTGGAATAAAGTGAACGGTTATCTTATCACTGGGGGGTCTGGGGGGTATGGAAAGTCTTTGCTGTTCTATTATAGTAAACTAATTTCAAAAATATAATATTCCATATTTCAGCTTTTAAGAACAATGAACAACATAGAACAATGATTAATAGGATACAATAAAGAGATAGCGTCGGAAATGTTACTTATCTCTTTACTAATTATCGTACTCAAAATTTACATGAAAAGTTACTCTACTTCGGAGTGTACTTGACTCTAACGTCGTATTTTACGTATATATTTCCTTAAGTTAAAAGGACTTTCAAACTAAGCTCACTCAAAATTGTAATTTCAAGTAAGTGCATTAAATTAAGCGGTCATTTAAGTACAATAAAAATGACAAAATATAATTTTAATTTGGATTACGTTTTGGAAAATGATGGAAATTATAAGAAAAAAAATGAAAGTGATCATTCCGGCCAAATATTTTCAAAAGACACCGCTGTCTCAAGTGATATTCACGAAACTGAAACAGAGTCCAACCATACCAACATCTGCGGACTGGAATGGACCACTAAACAACTATGGGGTGAGCTTTTCTCTCGAAATTTATTTTATTTTAATTTTTATATCTCTAATTTCCCGAAATATCAAACCAAAAAAATTTTTTTTTTTAGTTTTTTCCGGCTTACTGCTAATATTTTTTTCAAGCTGTTTGGTAGTTGCATCAGTATTTGTCAATGCAATGATCAACGGTTACGTTATAACGGTAAGTCCCCTTGATAGAGTATAAAACGGTGTCGCCCTCTAGCGGGGAGTGACATTACTTTTGGTTAAAAAGGACAAATTAGGTAAACCGCTCATTTTTATTTGTATTCTTTTTAGGATCCTGTACTAGATAACAATTCAGTTTCGTATCAACAATGGAGAGGCTCTAATGTCACCACTCTTTTAAAAATTAACATTTTCAATTACACAAACGTGGACGAATACGAGAAAGGAAATGAAGACAAATTACACGTGGAAGAAATCGGGCCCTTCGTTTACGAGTAAGCGCTGAACTCTTAAAATTGAAAAAATAATTAAATAATAAAATTTTAGAGAATTCCTAACGAAGGTCAATGTTACGTTTCATCCAAATGACACGGTGAGCTACAAAAACCAGAGAGCTTACAAATACAGAGCCGATTTGTCCAAAGGAAGGCCAAGCGATGAAGTCATCGTTCCAAATATATTTTTGATGGGAGTAGCAGCTGCAAGTGAACATTTGAGCTTCCTCTCCAGATCAGCCATGAAGACTGTCTTAAATATGCTGTACTCTAAACCCTTCTTAAATCTCCCCGTAAGCAAGTTGATCGGAGGATACGACGATAATATTTGTGACCTATTAAATGGCATGGTGCCGATCGAAAAGAAGATGCCATGCGAAAAAAATGGTTTACTTTCTTTTGTAAGAAATCAAAAATTCCAAAATTCAAAAATATATGTTTAAATGTTATAGAGGAATGGTACATCTGAAGACGTAATTACCGTCAATACCGGCAGGAATGATATAAACAAGGTCGGTCAAATTGATAACTACAATGGACAAAATAAATTGAGACATTGGTCAACAGAAAAATGCAACAAGTGAGTTATCGCCCCTCAGTCTTAGTACCAATTCAGATTCAGAAGGGCTATCCCAACAAATAAATTTATTTTTAGAATCCAAGGCAGTGATGGAACGCTTTTCTCTCCGTACACCATAAAACAGAAAAAGGAGGTCTACGTGTATTTCAGAGAATTGTGTCGTCGATTTCCATTGGTTTATGAGAAAGAAGTCGAGTTTCTGAACGGAGAAGTTTTAGCCCACAGATATGTTTTGCCCGATACTGTGTTTGACTTACCCAAAAGCAATGCCGAAAACCAATGTTTTTGCAATATGGAAACTGGGCCTTGTGCACCGCAAGGTCTTTTCAATTGTACACTTTGCGCTTTCGGTAAGTTGAAGTTGTAATCCAGTTGTAATTATAGAAAATAATTTTTGTAGGGGTTCCAATCTTTGTTTCATTTCCCCACTTCCATAAAGCAGATGCTGATACAAGAAACGCGATATCTGGGTTAAGATCGGATGTTGAAAATCACGAAAGCTACTTCAATATTCATCCGAGTTCAGGCTTCGTTATTTCAAGCGACTCGCGACTCCAAATAAATGTCCAAGTTAGAAAATCGGCTGGTTTTAGCCAACTTGCCATGTTTAAAGGCAATGTGATGCTGCCCGTCTCGTGGATGGAAGTGGTAAAAAGTTTTCTGAACGCTTTTTCGATTAAGTGATTAACCGTCGCTTTTTCAGAAAGTAGAAACTACAGATTTTGTCCAATATGCAAGAGATAAAAATATGGAAATAGAAGATCCGGAGGCTGCAGCTACTTCATGGATTGGAACTTTTCTAAAAATTGGATTTCTGTCGTTAGCAATTATTGCATTGATTCTTATCGTCTCATTTTTGTATGTAAAATATAGAGGAAAGGTTCGAAAATCTAGTAAGCAAAACGAATAAATTTCTGGTCATAGACTGCTCAAGTTTTACCATCACTGTGCTATTTATAACCTCATAATATTAATATAAAAAAAGTTATAGTAATATGAACTTAAAGATTACAGTTATGGCCTATTTTATTCGGTTTTTACTTTTACTATTTTACTGCAATTTTTTAAATTGTTCAATAGCCATAATAATATTATTTTGAATTAGGAAAACTGTGAAATAAATTTTCAAAATTTATATTTACAGTGTATTTTATTTGTGAAAATCAAAAACGCGCCTAGAAATTTTTTTGATTATTCTAAGAAACTGTTATATATGCTGTAATGTAGTATTTTAAGCAAATAAAGCAAAATAATAAAAGTTATGTGATTTTGATAAAAAAAATATTAAGATACAGTTTATTTGATGCGATATCACCTGAATATATGATGGTATTGAATTTTTATCACCATACTATATAATTTTCAGATACTTATAATGTATATTTTACAAAAAAAAATTGTAATTATATTATATATTCTCGGATATTATATAGGCATCAACTGCTATTCATGTGTTATATTAGGGGGGGGGGGAGTTATGTTGGGCCTGCGTCGGAAATATTCATCTACCAATGGATTAATATAATAATATATGCTGTAGAGGTAGCTGCCATTTCCCTCAACAACACGACTCATTTTCTATAAAATGGGGGGGGGGGATTCCTTAATTTAAAAGGAGTTTCATATTTAGCTTATTCAAAATTGTGTTTTCGAGTATATAAGTGAATAAAATTATGGATTACGTTCGGGGAAATTTTAACTATTCTGAAGACGATGGAACCATTTATGATAACCAAATATCATCCCATGAGACCGCTACCACCAGTGAAACTAACAAAAATTTAGAAGAAACTGAGGTTCAGCCCAAACATAAATTTAACACAAAACTTCGACGGGGTGAGTTTCTTTTGGATACAAATTTTTTATTTATTAGGAACTACAATACAAAAAATTCCCTAATATATAATTTATTTAGGAAAGTGAAATATTTATGCAGTTTATCATTTTATTTATGAATTCAACATACTTTTAAATTTTTTTGGAATTTTTTGATAATTACGAGAGACTTCAATAATTAATTGTAGCATTTTTTTAGTTCTTTTTGGTTTATTCGTATTGATTTTAATATTCTGCATTGGAATCCTGTCAGTGAATGTTGCCTTTGGGTTCCACAATTCCAATGTAACGGTAAGTTACAATTTTGATCACCTAATTGCCAATGCCTTTTGACTTAGACAAAAAACTGCTTCAAACCTGGAGAGTAATCTGTTCTTTTATTCATTTGCATTATTTTTAGCATTCGATAAATTCAACACATTCAACAAATTCAACGGATTCGGACAATTCAACTGAATCAACAAATTCAGCTGAATCGACAATTTCAACTGATTCAACTGAATCAACAAATTCAACTGAATCGACAAATTCAACTGAATCAACAAATTCAACGGATTCGACAAATTCAACGAATTCGCCGGATTCGATAAATTCAACGGATTCGACAATTTCATCTGAATCGACAAATTCAACCGAATCGACCGATTCAACAAATTCAGTTTGGACTCAGACCTGGGAACTGCCGGTGAGTGGTATTAGACTATGAGAAAGATGCATCAAACCTGGAAGGTAATTGTTCCTTTTCATTTGCATTATTTTTAGAATTCGGCAAAATCAACGGATACGACAAATTCAACTGATTCAGTTTTGAATCAAACCTTAACAACACCGGTGAGTGACATTATTTTCGGTTAAAAATCATATATTGAGCAGAATTGAGCTGATTTATTTCTAGGATTCTGTAAATTTAAACACGTCAATTTCGCATGAACAATGGAGAGGCCCTAACGTCACCACACTTATAAAAGTTTACATCTTCAATTACACAAATGTAGATGATTATAATCGAGGAGGAGTTGACAAACTCCACGTCGAAGAAATCGGGCCTTTTGTGTACGAGTAAGTTTTTGCGTCCAGAAGGTGAAGAAAATATTAAATGATGAAATTTTAGAGAATCCCGAAGGAAGATCAACATTAGGTTTCATCCTGATGACACAGTAAGCTACCAAAATCAGATAACTCACAAATACAGATCCGATTTGTCCAATGGAAGATCAGAAAATGAGAGACTCGTCGTTCCCAATATTCCTTTCATGGAAATTGTAGCTGATAGTGAAAATATGATGTTTTCCTCCAAAGTAGCCATGGCCACCCTCTTAGCTACCTTGGATACCAGACCCTTTTTAGGTATCAGTGTCGAACAGTTTATCTGGGGATACGACGATAAAATTTGTAACGTGTTAGAAAATAGCAAGTCAGTGTTAAGGAATGAGAGACCGAAATGTGAAAAATTTGGAATACTTAATTATGTAATAATAATTATAAATCTACAAAATAAAAATAAAAACTTTAATTCCATTTTTACAGAGATCCGGAACATTTAAAGACGTAATTACCGTCAATACCGGCAAGAATGATGCAGACAAAGTCGGCCAAATTGAAAGCTTCAATGGAGAAGACAAACTGAAATATTGGTCAACTGAAGAATGTAACAAGTAGGTTTTCATATTTGGATAAATTTTTTTGTGATAAGCAGACTTTTTCAGAATACCAGGCAGTGATGGAATAATTTTCCCCCCGGGCACTGTAGCCCAAAAGAAACCGGTTCAGGTGTATTACAAATATTTATGTCGTAATTTTCCAATGATTTATGAAAAGGAGGTTGAGCCTTCAGCTTATAAATATGTTTTGCCTGAAAATGTGTTTGATTTGCCCGAAAGTAATCCGGAAAACCAATGCTTTTGCAATGTGGAAACTGGGGATTGTGCACCCCAGGGTTTTTTTAATTCCACACTCTGCGCTGATGGTAGGTTTAAGTTATTACGGAAGTTCCCGATTTTAGTTAATTTTTGCAGGAATTCCATTATTTAGCTCATTTCCACACTTATACAAAGCAGATGCGACTGTAGCAAACGATGTGTCTGGTTTGAATTCAAGTTTTGAAAATCATGGAAGCTATTTGACCATCGATCCTACTTCAGGTTTCATCATCTCGGGCGTTTCGCGAATCCAAATGAATATTCACGTTAAGAAATCGTCTGACTTCAACCAACTTGCCATCTTCAGAGGCAAAGATATGATGCTGCCGATATGGTGGATGGAAGTGGTAAGGGCGTTCAATATTCTTTTTCAGATATAAGCAATTAATCATTTTTTTGTCAGGGTGTAAAAAGTGAAGATCGTCTTCAATATGGGAGGAAAGGAGATGATGAAGATGATGATGATCATGATGATGAGGATGATGATGAAGATGATGATGAAGATGATGAAGATGATGACGACGACGATGATGATGATGATGAAGAATAAGAGGAAGAGGAAGATACAGTAAGCAGAACTACTTCGCTATCGTAACTTTTCCAAAAATTAGACCTCTGTTTACTGTAGTTATTAGTTTAATTGTTATAATTATTTATACTTGTCTGTGTAAAAAAAAGAAAGAAAAGAAAGATTTTTTGTAATTTGAAAAAAACTTAATTTACCACATTTATGCGACATCTGACTCGCCCAACTTATGCCAACTTAATATTTTCGAATTATTTCAAAATCTACCGGTTTATCAATAAATCGTAGCCCCCTGCATTTCTACTTCTATGTCATTGTCGTGCTATTTCAGATAGCTTATCAATTTTTGATATCAAAATCATGATTGAATGAAACTGCATAAAAACAATTTAGTTTTATGTTGTAGGTTTAAAAATAATTGTACAAATGAAAATTTAAAATCAATCAGTATTCTTGTTCTGTGATAAAAATTTAAAAAAATCAAGCATCATGCAGATGAACGCTACATCTATCACGTAAGTGACTTTTTTTGAAACTCCCAGGTAGTTCAGTGAGCAGACAAAGTGGGCTTTATTTTGCAATTATGTTATCTGTTTATTTAAGATATATTTATTTTTGTTTGCGCATTTTAGACCAATAATAAATAAAATAACTAAATTTCCGGGGGGGCAAGTTATTTTTTTTAAATATACCTATAAATAAATTAGAAAATATTTTAAATAACACAAAAATACACTGAAACTGAAAGAATTTTTTCAAGATTTTTTAAATGTTTGCTCAGGCTTTTTCTTTCAGATTAACTGTGATGATTTTAATTACTCAATTATTCTTAGTTCTATCGGCTTCAACTGCAATACCAGATTCTCTGATTGAACAGGTGACAACCGCAACAAACCAAGAAAATTTTAATACCACCGAAAATGTTTTTGCCATAAAGGCGTATAAATTATGGTCTACGATCCATTATGCATCGACAGACCCATTCAGTATTTTTATTATGATTGTAGTTGGCATTGTTATTATTTGTGCGTTGGCATGGTATAGGATTGAAAATTGTCTACAAAAATCAATGGGAATCAAAACAATTACAAATTACATTAAAATGTGTAAAAGTGGTCCAGCAACGCCCGAGTCAGAATCCGATGCTCCTTTTATCTCTATCCAAAATGGAGAATCCCCCCCAGATGATGGTATTCATGTTTCTAAATATACCAGAATGAGAACACCAAAAGCGAAGAAAGAAACAAAAAAATAATTTTGTATCCAGTAATAATTTATATAATAAAAAAATTAATATTAATATATCAGTTTTCATCACAATTAACCAATAAAAATGAAGAAAAAGCCTCCCCGCTCTATTCCGTGCCGACACAGCTTGCACTCAAGTTAAAACTGATGAGATCTTCGCAAAAGTATATTTATTAAAATTTATAACTGCCCCAAACGTTCAAAATAAAAAAATTATCAATTGCACCTAGACAATATATTTTATTATCAGATTATCACTGTTTACCATGCTATTTCGCTATCTATAGATAGTGAAATAGCATGGATTATTATACAACTTAATTGTGATACAAAATGTGGTTGAATTATATCGCCATACAAATTCGAAGAAATTTTATGAATTTTTCAAATGGAGGCATCGTTCCAGTTACCATGTAAGTTTAATTTTGCAAAAAAAATCGTTTCTTGGGGGTGTGGAACCCCCAAGGTCAACGCAAATAATTTAATTGCAATTTTATTATATTTTCAGATTAGCTGCAGCTACGTTGATGCTACAAATAATAACAGTACAGTCTGCTTCAGATACAATCGAGAATCGTAATGACACCGACGAGACGTCTCCAAAAATTGAAAAAATATCAGAAAATATAATTTTTAAAATTGGGTTTGCAATTTATGGCGTATGTACTAATAGAAATGTTATAATTTTTATAGTTGTAATTGTAGTCCTATTATGTTTGGCATTTAAATTAACATCGATAGAAACATTTTTACGAAAAAAACTACGAGAAGATAATTCTGAAACTGATATTCCTCTTAATAATGTAAACATAGACACGAGCGGATACAAGTACCCAATATACGAACCCCAGGACGAAACAGAAATATCACTGGAAAATTTGACCACAGATAATACACCCAAAGAACAACAACCACGTTATCGTAACCCAAAACGGGTTAAGAGAAAGTAACTAATTCAAGATATTCAAGGGGGAACGTCATGTTTTTACACAAACTGGGAATTTTAAAGTGTTAAAAATTTGTATTTTTTATATTTTTTCAATTTTGAAATTATAAAAATTAAAAAAAGAATTTAAGCTTTATTTTATTTTTTGTATTTTTAATAAACTTTTTATTTAGTCACTGTACCTCGACTGGGAGGTCAGGAGGTATCCCATATTTATATTTTCTTGAACCAAACGTAATTTCTTAAATTTTTTTTTTAATTGCGAAAATATTGCAAGCAGCACCTTGCAGTTGTGCTATCGTGTATATTCGGTCTACCATTTTATTTTCAGATAAGCCTTATCATTTATTTTCGAACACCATTGACTGTAAACATCGAATATGTAACGGATTAAAAATTATTCCAAGCCGTCTGTGATTCCAAGATGAGTAGGAAACTAGAAGAATATAATTATGGAGAATTTTTCCTGTGCAAGAAATTTTGGTACTGTTTTGTAAGTTTTAATTTTAGAATATTAAAAAAAATTCTGCAAATAGAATTTTTACCAAGGGTTAATTAGGAAAAATATTTTTTTTAGATAAATTCACTCTCCTAAATACTTCCCGACTCAAAAATAGAATAAACTCAATGGCGGTTCGTGAAATTGTACAGTGATGGTGGCAGAATAATCAAGATGGAAGGCTTAAAAAATATTATAAAAAAAACAATTGGGATGAATTAATTCAAGTGAGACACAAATTGATATACTAAATAACAACAGAAAGAAATTAAATTGTGGTGGTCGCTTTGCAAAATATTACAGGGGGAAATATGCCGTGTCATGTCATTATTAAGGTTTGTAAGTTTTGTATTATTGTATACAGGGTGTCCCCGGATCACTTTTCTAAGAAACATTTTTAACCAAATTTTTTTTCTAAATTCAATTCCTTTTTTTAGACTTTTTTTTAAATTTCCACCTTCACGTGGCCATAGCACCGAAAATATTGATTTTTCGGTAAAAATGGATTAGTACTTTTTTAAAGAGCGTGAAATAATCTACAAACTAGTTTCACACCTTTTATTGTCTAAAATCAGTGGTTTTCAAGTTATAAATTACAGTAAGTAAGAAAATGTTGAAAAATTCGAGATTTTTTTTATTTTGGTTTTTTAAAAACCATGGATCTTTTAAACAAAACATTTTACAAAAAATCTGACGCCCCATTCCGGATAAGAAATTTTTCTCTAGTAAAAATTTTTTAAAAACCAATCCATTCGACAGAAAATCAAGTTTATATTTAAAAAAAACAACGAATAAACATTTTTATTTTATTTTCAGTGTAACTGCAGCAACTCCACGATACAAATAATCACAGTAGAATCAGCATTAGCTACAACTGAAAATCCTGAAATGAATGAAAATGACAAAATTGAGCCAACGAACGCATAATATTAAAAATAATATTTGGAATGACTACAAGTTAATGATATACAGTAACTCAAGGTATTAGGTATTCCGTAAGTTATGTAAAAATATATTTATTTTTTTGTCAAGTGTATCAAGTTTCTCATATATCGGGAGATTTGATACACTACATCAATGTGATACTGAAAAATGCAAGGCGTAAATATTCCAAAAAAGTTGTGTACACATGGTTGGAATTCTCTGAAATTTCTTGGAAATCATTGGAATTATTTGGAATCAGTGGAATTCCTTGGAAATCACTAATATCTTAAGAAATCATTGAAAATTTTGGAAATCTCTCAAATTAGAATTCTTTGGAAATCTTTGAAATTCCTTGTAAATATCTAGAATTCTTAGGAAATCAATAGAAATTTTAGAAATCTCTAAAATTAGAATTCCTTGGAAATTACTGGAGTTCTTTGAAAATCATTAGAATTCCTTGAAAATCATTAGAATTCTTCGGAAATCATTAATTAGAATTTTAGGAAATCTCTCAAATTCGAATTTTTTGGAAATATTTGGAATTTCTTGGAAATTTCTTTAATTTTTTAGAAATTTCTGAAATTTCTTAGAAATTTCTGAATTTTTTGAAAATCACTGGAATTCCTTAAAAATCACTAAAATTCTCAGGAAATCATAAGAATTTTTAGAAATCTCTCAAATTAGAATTCCTTGAATATATCTGGAAATCTTCTGGAATTTCTTGGAAATCACTGTAATTCTTTGGAATTTCCCGGAATTTTTTAGAAATCAGTGAAATTCTTTGAAATCAATGGAATTCCTTGGAAATCACTAAAATTTTTAAGAAATCATTGAAATTTTTGGAAATCTCTCAAATTAGAATTCTTTGTAAATCTTTGAAAATCACTGGAATTTATTGAAAATCACTAGAATTCTTAGGAAATCAATAGAATTTTTAGAAATCTCTTAAATTAGAATTCTTTGGAAATATCTAGAATTCCTTGAAAATCACTAGAATTCTTAGGAAATCAATAGAATTTTTAGAAATCTCTTAAATTAGAAATCTTTGGAAATATCTAGAATTCCTTGAAAATCACTGGAATTCTTAGGAAATCATTAGAATTTTTAAAAATTTCTCAAATCATAATTCCTTGAATATATCTGGAATTTCTTTGAAATCTTTGGAATTCGTTGGAAGTCTTTGGAATTCGAAGTCTGGTGTACACAAATTTACCTGGATATTTACCCCTCGGAAAAATGTATACCTATTAAATCTTTAATCACAGTAAACTACCATTCCCATGTAGCACAAATGAGGAATAATATGAAATTCTGTATAAAAAATCCAGATTTCATTAGTATTCACTAATTTACCACACATTTACCATAGGAATAATAATTATTTGTAATTTTAGGACCGCTGTTTGACAATGACGATGGTTACGAAGATATTAACATCGAGTTTGCTGTGATAATTAATGGAGGTGTAAAGAGGTGAAAAAATGAAGCTCTGGAACTGCAAATCACACTGAAATAACATTTTCAACCAATGAACAATGAAGAAATTTATTATTACAAAATTCATGAATACAATGAACAATTCTTAAATGCCATGAACCTTTTGTCATTGATTCTATGAAACTTTCATTAAATTTCAAAAATCAATTAGCATTGATAAATAATAAATTTGTAATCTGCGAAATTAAAATTAAAATTGAATCGCCTAATTAATATTACGAATTTTTATTTAAAAAATATGCAATATAAGAAAATAAATGTTAGTTTGCCGGTAAATATAAAAAACAATAAAAATAATTCAAAGTATTTAATTATTTTTTTTCTATTACCTACTTAAATTAAAAATATATGTAGTTTGCTTCCTATCTAATGAAAAAATAAAAAAATCCTCTGGATGGTGATGCTTATTTTGTAAAATACTGAATTCTGCATTTCCGACTGCGAAATGGCGACGGCGAAATGTGCCATCCCCACTTTACCTACCCAGTGGTGAATTCTGTAATTAAAAATGTGTTGTTCCTGTATTTATTAGGTATGCATTTCGTGCTCATTTGCTGAAGTGCAATATAATATTCGAATGTGATCCATTTTTGACCATTGTAGAAGACAAATAATTAATTTATGTAAGTTTATATTATTATTTTAAACCCTTAAATTACAATTTTTGTAATATTTCAATATGTTTTGTCCGATTCACATTGACTTTATACATTTTTAACTTTTTGGTAACTTTTGGTACCATTAAGGGCAGGTATTGGCAACTGAATCAAAAATATCACAAAAATCAAAAATAGAAAGGGCCCGTGGGTCCATTTTTTGGAACAACAAAAATATATTATTGTGTATTTCGCCATTTTCCCCGCGAAACTTAAAATTTTGACCGGATTTCAACCTTTGCGGTTCATTCTACAAGATGGCGCCCGACGTTCATTTGTTTTACCCAAAATTTAGTGATATTGTGATAATTTATCTATCGTTCGGGAAAATTTTTTTGAGTATTTTCGTTGTAGAACTTCAAATATGCGAGTATTGCTCTTTTGGACTCCTTTTTGGGTAAATTTGTTCTTTTTTTTTCTGGTGCCAAAATTTTTTTGTAGATGGCAAATCTAGCAAATTAATAATGCGCAAGTTTAAGTAAAGTGGGTGTGGCCTAGTAAGTCGAGAAAGTTCCATCTTCAGTCGTAATTTATTACATCTTTTGGAAGCTGCTTTGGTATTTGGTTAGAAGTTGTTAACTGTGAATTTCATTGTATTTGCCCTTTTGGTTTGCAAGTTTCCGGCGCCATTCGACAAAATTCAAAATCTGGTTTAAGTGGAATATAACTGACCATCTTGAATTTGGCCCGGCACAAGAGATTAAAAGTGTTTTTTGCAGCGTAGGAATAATACCAAAAATATGGTAAGCTTTTCATATTAAAAATTTGTGGTAGAAAATTGTGGTGACCTTTAGCTGTTATCCTTTGGGTCTGGGCTCGTAACTTACTATTCTTTGGGTTTCCATCCGTGAATCTATCTATTACGTTTTGGTCATCAGACCACTTCACCTTTTAAAGACGACGCATTCCCCCCTTTTTGAATTTCAAATGCAAAAATGTAACGAATTTTTATTTCCAGATTAATCATGTTTGCTATCAATAACAGGTCAGTAGCAACTTCCATTATCATATTGACTATGATAACAGTGATTATGACAACGGATAACAACAACGGATCGACAGGTGTCGATATAGCTCAAAATGCGACTCTTCTTTCTATAATTTCTTTAATAATACCAAATACAGCTATTGTTACCAACAGTTATTCTGATTTAAACGAAACGCAAATTCCAGATGGAGAAGATCCACAAAATGGACCTGATCTTTCTCGGGAAAAGACTAGAGAGTCTGTAGAAGAATTTAAGACAATATTTGAATGGGCTCTCTTTATCATTTTAGTTGTATCTGGATTTTTAGCGTTAGTTTTTATCTTATACAAAGTGGTTATAAAGTATAAATAAGTTTTACATATAGAAACGACACTAAAATTTCAAGTTTCGCTTTTTGTATAAGCAATTGTTTTACTTTAGTGCCGGTTGGCAGCATCACACCTGTTTTATTAATTTTAAACCGTATTAAAAACTTTTTAAGATAGGAAAGGAGAGACTAGATTGCATACCCTGCGTTGCGCTTGAACTCAGCCCTCAGTCTCACTCTTCACAACACAAAAAAATTAAATAGCACTGCACTCTTTATAACATCTGCAATTAAAAGTAATTTATATTGCTATCTTTTTACGCAAAGAAAATTAAAAATTTATCGAAATGAATTTTTCGACTGCGAATCTGACTACTTAATTTTCTTTGCGTTGAAATTCAGTATTTTATTTATTTATATATTATTTATTTATTTATTATTAGTTATAAAATTAAACTCGAGTGAAATCAGCAGATTTTAATTTTCTTTGCGTAAAAAAAAGCATTTTAAATTACTTCTAATTTAAGATGTCGTAAATGGTCTGGTGCCATTTAATTTTTTCATGTTGAGAAGAGTGAGAGTGAAGGCTCGATTCTAGACTACGCAATCTAGTCTCTCCTTTCCTATCTCGAAGGCTTTTGAAAAAAAGCCGGGTGGATTGTTTACTCCACTGGTGATATTTAATAAATTATTGTTTTTATTTAATACTCCAAGTGTTAAACAGTATTAGGGTTGCTTTGTGCAAAACGTCGACGTGACGCAACGCCACGTACAAATAATCTCATTTGTAGTCTATTAGTGCTGAACCAATCAGTTTCGTGAATCTGTGGCGTTGCGTCACCCCGGCGTTTTTATGTATAAAGTTTCAACAGCTGTTCGTATTTAAAAATTTTTATTAGGTGTGTTTGGTATGCTGCACTAGTGTACACCAGTTATACACTCGTTAACCGTTTTTTTAAATTGTTTTATACCGGATGACCGACCTTACACCCGATCCTAGGGAAATAACATGGGAAATTGATATTTTACGCATTTAGGGAATAGCAGGTAACTTCCCATGTTATTTCCCTATGATCGGATGTTAGACCGGTCACCCGGTTAGTTGGCGAAACAAAACAAGTGCTCTAAAACGGCGGGAGGGTGTACACTAGTGCAGCATACCGAGCACACCTATTGTTACCTTTTAATACTATGTATTATTTAGAAATACTTAAGATGTAAACCAAGAATGTTCCTAAATTACATAAATCGACTGTTAAGATCCTTTAGTGTTGTAATTTTTTACATAAATAAAATATTTAAAATAAAACCTGCCATATATTATACATTGCTATGTTTCACGGATGTCTACCTGCTGACCCCAGGTAAGTAACAACATCAATGCCCTTAACACTTCTCCAGTGTGGAATCAACAGACGCAGGCAGGTAAAACCGGAATTTATGTCAACAAAAAAATCCTTTTTTAATATGAAATCAAGGGAAATAAAAAAACGTCCTTGTAGACATCTGTTATCCTTATCGCGCCATTGTTGAGTACGCTAGCTCAAGGTTATTTTAATTTTGTGGGAATTCACCGTTAGCTTGGTAAACCAGATATAGTTATACTTTAACATAATATGATTTTATCAACGTACCGGGGGGGGGGGGGGGGGGGTATTTTATGAACCTGATAATCTTAGTTCACGATTGATGAGCAGCAGAAGCATTTTGGGAAATAATTTTTTATAAACTGCATTGACCTTTCCCAAAAAGTACATTTACCACCTCCAATCAAAAAGGGTTATCGGGAAAAAAATTTAATATTATCTCACTGGTTGATATTTACTATAGACATGTCGTAAATTTATTATCAGTGTTCTATTTTAGTATATACTAATTTGCGGTTAATAATTGTTATAAAGTGGCCTGACGATGACGTCGTGCTGATTATTTGGATAGTTTAATTTATCAATTATTTTTTTTACTAATTAGGTACGTAATTGTTTGACATCCTATTAAATTTTCTTCCAATATTTCCATCTTATTTTTATTCAAATTTATTAAATTTCGGCGGGAGCAGTTGGTTGGCTCCTCAAAAATAACATAACCTCAAAGCTGTCACTCTGATACAACCTCAGAGTGTTTTTTTGTTTAAAACAAAAAACAATGGAAACAAAAGAGCACCCAGTACTTTTCTCTTTTGGACTGCAAAATGGGCACATAGACCAAATAGGCCATTTTATTGAAAAATAAGTACATCAAATTAAAAAGTTCTGATTTTAAGATTAGGAACGATGACGTCATGTAGTCGTAACCAATACAATTGCTTGATTAAGCCACACCTTCCGTTTCATTGTATGCTAATTTATTTTAATACTATTGCTTATCATTTTATTCTAGAACAATCTTCTCCTTTCTCCAAACTCCAAAATGCATCTCGGCATTAAGCCTCGTACCATCGGCACTATAATGTTAGCGTAAGTAAAATTTGGTCAAATTTTTTTTTTTTTTAATTAAAAATTTTGCATTTTAGAATTATGGGAATCATGATTTTATTTTTATTGGTCGGTTCAAGACTCGGCGTAGCGTTAAAAAATAATTCGTCTATGGAAATAGATAATTTTACCCACATGAGAACCTTTAAAACCCAACACGAAGAAAAATTCGGAAAACAATTTATGCATTTTATCAAAGAAAATGCTTTATTGTTGAGTTTAACTCTCATCGCATTTTCTTTTGTTTTCTGTAGCGTTTTGTATTATTTGTGCTCGAAAAAACCCGATAAAAACAAATTGCTACAGAATTTTGATAATGTTTAACCATAAATAATAATTAGCATAAATCGTGGTAAAATGATAATTGTTCTGTTATCAGCTCGACAAGAAGCTAAATTGCGGACGTGATGTGCAACCTTTATCAATTATTGTATCGACAAACCGACCTTCAATAATTTTTGACAAAATGTCTATGTGTACTTTGTATGATCTCATCAAAACAGATTATTTATTTTTAATATTAATATCTAAAATAGAAAAACATATTATTTTTGAGATTTATACTCTTATTTTTTTTATTGTAAAATAATTAAATATATTATTTAAATAATGAAATACCAAATTGTCTCAAATTTATAAACCTTTTACAAATTGATAATAATATGATATCATCAAAATAGATTTATTTATTTTTAATATTATAATCTGAAATTCATTCTATTTGTTTTCAGATTAGGCACTTGTTTATTTTTATTTTTTTATAATACAATAATTAATTATGTATTATTATTTACATAAAATCTTGATATTTTTATCCCTAAACTTAATGCACTTAATTTCCACCCCTAACCTAGCGGAGTAGGGGCTCTTCCCCTTAAGGATTTCTTCTTAAGGGGAAGGAGAACTTCATGGAGAAACCATAAGAATAAATCATGTACGAAAAATTAAAATTATTTTTATCTATTGACACTGTGATATCGTTTCGTGTTGAAGACCTCAGCGGAAAAGTGGACACCTAACGAAGTTGGACCGACAGAGATGGACTACCGGTTCCCGATAATAAATTTTTATCAAAGCGGTTAATTCAATTATTAATTGCGAAATGTTTTATACTAAAAATTGTGACCTCAAAACAAAATATCATCTGAGGTTACTACTTCCTATCCCGCAGATTTATTGTTACGAAATATTATGCAATCAATCCTCTTACAGAATCGTGGCCTGCGATTGGATTCTGGAGTTGTAGAAAAGGTCCAAAGTTAAACTTTTGGAATTGAATGTTCCTGATCAGCTGCCCCAGTCAAAATTGGGGCCTCCATATCTCCGAAAGCTGTTCGACAGCCACCACTATGGGATTCATAAAAACTCTTTGTTAATAAAAAATAAAGCGCAGGTCATGTCACACCACCTGATAAGAAATTCACTATCAATTTCCCCCCTCCGGTTTTATTTGGCACGATTAAACTCGTCAAACCATATTTGGCAACCAGTAGCTGATATAATTTGACTTAATTAAATCTTTTTCGTGAATTCGGGAAAACTTAAGTTTTGGAAAATTGTGTTTCTGTGTCCACCATCGCTTTTCCACGTAAAAGTAAGTGCAATTTAGTATAAAAAAAATTGCTAGAGGCCGCTTTTGCATAAAAGACTTCCGTGATGAAGTTTTGGACTTTTATCAAATTTTTTTTTGAATTGTGAGTTTATTTAAAACTTGGAAGTTATATTTTTTAAAAGTTGCGCAATAAAACTGGTCAAAAGTTTGAATATGTGAAATATTTCGCGTATGTGTAAAATTTACACAATTACATATATTTGGGCATTAGCGCAAAATAACGCGATTGATCGACAGTTAAATTAATAAAAGCTTGATAAAATTAATATAAGTACGATATCCAATATACCGAGACTTCTACCTCGACGCCAAGAAAAAGACAGTTTTCCGTCATAGCTGCGTATCAACCAATAGCAGTGGATTTTTCTGAAGCTGTAGGAAATTTTTTAAACCCATTTTATTTGTTTGGTTCAAGTATAACCCACACGTCTAATATATTTGTTTTAATGCAGATAAGATTGCCATTCAAAATGTTATCAGCGGAAGGCTGCAATACCTCAAACAATTAACTTTATCAATCAATTATAAGATCTTTTCAAGTAATTAGTTTTTTGGTTTTCTTCAAAAAATTGAAGATGTTTAAAATAATAAACAATATACTTTCAACAGCATCTCCTCGTCCAGTTTCTTCCTGGACCAGCCCTCCTTGAGCTCGCAGGGAAGAGTCCTACGTAGGACTCTCAGTGTGAAGCTGATTTAGTGGCGATCGTTTCCAGATTCTTCTCAAGAACGTCATTCTTCTATCGATGATGAGAGAACCCAGGGCCGTAGTTAGACATTGGCCATGGGAGGGGGGGGTTATGGAATTAAAAAAAAATAATTAAAAACTCTAGCTTCCTGGTTACAAATGACCTGCAGCTTTTATTTCTTCCTTTGTACATTTCTTCAGTTGTTACTCAACCCATGGGGAGGGGGGGGTTGAACCCCAAAACCACCTCTTTATATACGGCCCTGGAAGAACCCCAATCTGGGAACTTCGCGTTGAAATCGCACCGAGCACCACGGGCTGCCTATCTATCTAATTTAAATTTTTGTTTTTAGGTTCAAAATGTTGATATTCACATTAGCAGTAATGATGGTTAATTTAACTTCGAGGACAACCATAGGAAATCCCCTAGTTACTTCCAACAGTACTGATTACATGAAAAATAATGAAATAATTCGTGATTCAGGTAGTAAAAAAAGAAATTCTTTACTTTAATGCCGCTAAAGCAAAAATTTTGTTTCAGGTCAAAACTTAACTTCATTTCATCGCGCAAATTTTACAAGAGTTAACTATGGAATTGTTTTTACTCAACACTTAATCATAAATCCATATTTCCTGATTGTTATTGGCCTTTTCGGCTCGTTGGCGGTAATCCTCATACTGCAGAAATGTTGGAAGGAAGACAGGCCCATTCCAGGAGTGGGCACTTACTTCTGACATAAGGAAGTTTTTAAAATTATAAATATTTTATTGAGTTTTAAACTTAATTCGGCATTTAATCGCAGCTGTTCCATTATGGGTCTAACTTGACAGCCAATTGTATAAAACAAGATCTTTTGGGATCTGAGTTAATTCTGAAATTATTGGCTCTATTGTACCAGCCCGACGCCCTTTAAACGGATTTATACATGCTTCTGGCAGAAATGAGTTAAAATATTGTTTTCTACGCTTCTTGAATTCTACTATCTTTTAATGGGAGAGTTAAGCTATTATTTTGTTTTACAACCATTGGCTGTTTTCAAGTAGGTAATAGCTCCCCAGAGCTCTATAATATGTGATATTGTTTCCATGATTATGGAATAACTATAAAAAATAAATTAAACGAGATTATGTACCAAAGAAATTCATAATGAACTTAGTAAAATGTAATATAGATGGCAGCACTTGACTATATTTTCGATTATAAACAATTTTTAGTCTTGAAATCGCTATATCTCGGAAACGGTGTGACAAAATATAAAAATGTGTATGAACAAAAATGAAGAGAATGAAATTTGCATCAAAAAATGTCTAATGCATATTCCTGTAAAAGCGATTTTTGTACGACAAAACCGCCTTTTTTAAATTTCATTACAAGGATACTGCCACCTTTAAGCTGCATTCGCCCCTTTGAATTTCATTATGTTAATTTTAGGAATACTATTAATGTTGATATTGCGAATGAAACTGAAATTTGACAAAATTAGTCAAATTTAACCACGAGATTATTTTTACGATATTGCTTTGTAACTCAAAACTCTGTGAAGACTTAAGCTTAAGTTTCAAATATATTTTTTTCAAGTTGATTTACAACTCCAATAGCAACTTTCGTGTTTTTTTTTCTCTTCCAATACCATGAACCTACCTGTACTTCCCAGTCCTTTGCCACTGCGGTCCTAGGGATCCGCTCAGCAAGAAAACAATAATTAAAAAAGAGATAAAACCACACAGTTTCAGTTCCTATAAAAAAATAAGGTAAACCTGCAAGTGCAACCGATTTCCGAACAAAATAGAAGGAAATAATAATTAATTGATGTTATGAAATTTTTAATAAACTATAAAGAAACAAAATTTCAATATTAACCTTAAGAGCTGCACAATATTATCTTCTCAATTTACTAAAATAAAAAAACTGGAATTAATCAAAATTGCAAAATAGAAATTACCACCGGGCTTGCCTTCAGAGGAAATTCCGGGATCGAATCTACAATCTAACTACAAACACTTACTTCCTCAAATTTGGCTCTTTAAGAGATCCTGTTTTGGGTCTAAGTAGTTTGGGTGTATGGGTTTCCCTAAAATAAGTCTTTGAATTAAAAGAAGAAAAGTAAGGATGAACAAGCGATTGTTCACTTTGCACGTCAAGTAATAATAAATTGTTTTTGCTCTCTTAACCTACCTCCATATCTCCTTAAATTTCTTGTCGATTTTCGGACTTTTTTTGGAGCGCAACCTTTCATTAAACATAAATTAAAGATAAAAGCTTAAAAATAAGATGCAAACTTACTCTCGACTTGTTCTATAAGCTCGTAATGCCAGTGCATGCATTAGTATTGGACTGTGAGAACTCATAATTATTTTGTCTAGCTCACTGATGCGTTTCCGACGTTTGGCTTTCTTCGCCTTTGTTTTTGTATCAACCTTGCTTTTAACTGCCCTTTCAGAAGGTACTTGTGTTTTTGTGGAACTATTAACAAAGGAAATGGTTCAAAGTTACCATAAAAAGAGTAAAAATCTACTTACTAATTTTTTACAGACACCAGGTTATAACTAAAAAAAAATTGAGATTAATAACGTGGCATCCAGATCGAAGAGATCTTATTCTCACCTCATCAGAGCTTCCAATTTGCTAATGGTAGGATTGCTACTATCCAGCCTCAAACTGTCCGATATTGTCGACGTCTTAGACGAAACCAGGTTTGGCAGTGATTTACGTGGCTGCAAGAAAGCTCAACGTTAAAAACAATAAAAAACCACAAAATTATAAAATACTTCAGAGTTTGCAGTTTCATTTTGCATATTACTGGATTTTCTCCTATTTTCAAAACTTCTGGTTTTTCTAAATTCCTGTACTTGTACAGGAGAGGAAGTAATAATTGTGCTTGATAATAAAGGCACATGTGGAGTAATTATCTCACTATCGTCAATTAATTCTATTTGGTCTTCTTCTGAAAGACTGTTACTCCTTCTTTGAATTGAATTTTCTGCTCGTAACGATTTCGATTCTTTAGGAATTGTAAGTTCTAACTTTGAACACTTTCCACGTGTGTTCAAATTTGTTCCTGACACATCGTTAGGAAGTGGTCCACTCGAAGGCTCCTTTGGCTGTCCTAAACTAGTACCCGCAAGAGTCATTTGACTCTCTTCTGCAATTGCGGCCAAACTAAAATAATTTTGTTTTCTCAAAAACGTAAGAAACGATAAATTTATTTGGTTTACCGATTAATTTCGTTCCCAGCTTTGCCAGGTTCAACGGGCTGATCCTTTTGGTGGAGTGCTGACGATTGGAAATTTTTCTGCACCGGCAGCTAAAATATTAAAAAATGAACTTGTGAAGTGTCTCAAACATGAATGACCCACCGCCTCCTCGTCTGCATTACCGGGGTCCAGATTTAAAATAAAACTAAGCGGGTTTAAACTTGTAAATCGTGAAGTATTTCTTCTAGTAATTTCGTTAAATATGTTTGGATTGGATAGATTGGGTTTAAGTACATCCGAACTTATGATTGAAACGTTTTCACTCAGGCTCGTGTGTATGCTCTTTCTATCTTTTTTATTAAAGATATCCAGAGTGTGAGTCATTTTTAGTATGTCCGTGACGCAATTTGAACTTGACACTAAATTGGTCAAGTTTATTTGTGCCGAAAGTTGAATATCTTTTACACATTCCATTATTTTCTAAAAATTCATGTATTTTCTAACTTAAGTTAGGTAACAAATTGAAATTGTATATACCCGAGTGAAAGCTTTTTCTCCCATCAGCTCTTGGTTAGCTTCATCGCGTTCTTTTGTTAAATCTCTAATTATTGCTTTGTGCTCATCCAGTTCTTTTGCTAATTGACTGTTTTGTTCTTTTAGTTGAAGATTTTGCTCTTGCAAATATGTCGACCCTGAAAAAGTAAAAATTTCAACCTTAACCGTTCCCATTGGACTTCACTGCACTGGAGGGTCTACGGGACGGGGCATTGACTACAGCGTCAGATCCACATTAAAGTTAAATAAAAGAAAAATCACAAATTTTTTAAAATTAAAAGAAAATGTCTTTTTTTTTAATTACGATGAAAAAATTTGAATAAAATTTGAAAACTGACCGGTACGCCCCTGTTGTTATTTAATAATAAAAAAAATTATTTTAAATTGTTTTACAATTAAAATAAAATAATAGTAATTTGAAGTCAAAATTTTCGGAAGAACCGGAAGTTGACAATATTATTATTGTTGTTTGCTTGTCCGACATTCATCTTAACCTTACTTACTTGCATTGGGAGTGTTGTTATTAGACTTCATTACGGTGTGAGTCTGTAAATTTTGTCGCCGCTTCATTTTATTTATGCTTTTTCGGCAGAAGTGTGATTTTCACTAGTTTTTTCAATGATGGCTTGAAATTTTCACTTAAAATATGCAGTCAATCAAGCGATGCAAGCAACATAAATCACCAGTTATAAAAAACAGTTGCAGTGGAACAGGTAGCCAACATAAAAGGTTGGTAATTTTTGAAAATAAAAGTTAAAGTCGATGAAGAAGAAATAAAGAAAAATTAAGTTAAAATAAGGTAATCCTCATATTGAGCTTCAAAATTGACAATAATGGTCAACGGGCTTATACACAGCGTGTTTCCAAAAACTGCACTCAATTAATCCCCCCCCCCCCAGTCGCCCTAGTAGCAAAGTTGCTTATATTGGCTGAGGATTAAAGCCGAAATTTTATAAGAGGAATATCTTGGTAATTAGTAACAGTGGCGGCGTAAGGGCTTTTTTCCTTCCGACTTTATTAGAATATTGGAAGATCAGAAATTTTTATTCATTTTTTTTATTTCAAAATTCAAATGTATTAATTTTGAAATTCAAATTTTTGTTTAGCTTGGTTGTTCGGGTACATTTTAATCGACAATTTAATTAATTTTGAACAAAATTAAAGGTACGACGAAATTATAAATAAACTTCTAACTCAGACTCTTTTTACCAACCCAAAAAAAAAGCTTTTTAATTTACTTTTGATTAAATAGAAAAGAAAACAAATTCAAATAGTTTATTTTTTATTGATAGTATTTACAACCGACATGATATATTTAGTAAAATCTTGTTTAAATTTGTCTCCTTGGGTATTCAAATTTACTACAATCTGCGATACCTTCGAAAACGTCGATGCTGAAACAAAATGAAAAATAATTAATTAAATTCATCTGGTTCTGTCGATCCTGGCAGTTATGCAACCAATTTGACGCACATATAGCCTACTATAATTTATTGGACTTTGGAAAAATTATATATTTTTTGATTTTTCGAAAAATACAAAAATTTAAAAAAGGTTCTTTTTATTAAAATTAAAAAAATTCTCACATAATTTAGCGTTTACTTCTTCAGAATGCATCGCACATACTAAACAAACCCGCGGGCTGAGGTTAATCTGAGTAATAAAATAATTGTACATTAGATCCAATTTTCGAACTCCTAAATCGTCTTCTTGCGAATAAACAAACAGCACTCCGTCGGCGTTGTTTCGAAAAACTGGCCAAAAGGCCGAATAGCTAAAAACGAAAGTTTTTAGGAGAAATGTTCAATTAAGGCTGTTTTGACTTACGTATCGTCTCCACTAATATCCCATAATTGAACATCCACGTCGGCTTTACTTCCGCCCACATCAATGTTATTAATATCAAATTCCAGTATTCTCAAACCTTTAGTTGATCTGATGTCGTCGGGAAGAGAAATGTCCAGATCCGCCAAAAAGTTGGCCAATTTGCTTTTGCCGCTCTAAAACATAAAATCAGCTTCGATTTTTTAAAATTTTTAAACCTACATTCGCAGGACCTATAACCAATATTCGTATTTTATGTCGTGGCATTGTTATTTTCGACGTTGTTACTGCGTTCTTTCATAAAATGGCAAAAATAACGAGGTATTTGTATATGGAGCGTTGCCATGGAAACAAATTCTATTGATTAAACTGAACATTAAATACTTTGAATTCGACTAATTTATTTAAAATATAGGTTTTAAAATTTACAACGAGAACTTTTATTCTTCCGAAACTCGGGCGTACCGCAGGGTCCTCGTTGTGGTCCTATTCTATTTTTGAGACGAGTTGTAATTCTTCATTATAATTATTATTAAAGCAGTACAAAATTTTTTTACTCACCTAAGAATATAGAAAGTCTGCCAGCTAGCACGGAAACAAATTCTGGTCTATCCATCGAAAAGTTGCTGATAAATAGAAGCCTATACTACAAATGATCTTGAAATATCTAACTGTGGCGTAGGGCAGGCCAGGAAGCGGGAAACCGCTGTTCTAGTCCTGGTTTTTCTATGGCCAACGGTATATGGGGTAATTGAAATGTAGCCGTAGTTCAGACTGCTAAAATATGAAATGAAGCGAGAAACGAAGTTATCTGCTATAGAATAGATATTGACTCGTCGAGATTTTTTAGCTTAGGTACCAAAGGAAGCTAGGAAAAATAGTAAGATCCAGAAGAATCAGATGATTGACTTTATTTCTCGTCCTGATTTTGATGGTGAAAAAAAAATAAAAAAACAAAAAGAAAAAAAAATGAAATTGAGTTTGAGATGGAAAGATTTAATGGCGAATGAGTTGTAAAAAAAAAGAATAATAAAAACAAAAAGAAATTAAATCAATACTTTTTATAGTTTCAATAATTTTATTACACCAACAATCATATCTTAATATTAAGTTTAAATAACAAAAGTTAATTGTAGTAATAAAATTTAAAATAAAAAATATTTCCTAAAAATAACATGGAAGCATTTGTATATTCGGAGCAGCTAAAATAAAAATTTCCCGCAAGCTTTGAGCAATGCGATCTGTGAACTATTTACAATGAAAAATTAAACCCTTATAACCAAAATTATTATTAACTATTATAGAAAATATAAATTGTCTATTATTATTATCATTATTATTTAGTATATTCTATTGTTTTCATATCACTCCATCATATTAAAAAATAAGTGTAATTCACAAGAAGTAAAAACAATAGAATATAAAATGTTGTTTGTAAAAATAAAAGAAGCTTGTTCTAAAAGCTAACGTTTCACGTTTGTTTCTAAAATCTACTACAATACAATATAAGTACATCTGTGGGTTTTCTGAGTATTGAGGTATAACAGTAATTATTTTATTATTTCTTTATTTTTGTCGACACTTGAGTTTATAAACGGCATGTGTTGTACTGTATCAAGGCATCTTGTTGCAATGAAGGATCTGAACCAATGCAATGTTTAATAATGACAACACTCTGGAGGCAGCTTAAACTGAATTCTATCCTTCTGTGTTTCTATAAAGTCAAATTCTAAGCAAATCAGTTTTGCTCTGCTATCGCGTATTGTTTTTTTCCTTCGCTTGGGAAAAAGGCATTGAGTATGAGGTACTTTAGTCGATATCTGTTTGTGTTATTATATTGGACAAGCAAGAAGAGAAATAAGTTTTTGAAAACGTAAAAAGAACGTAATAACTTTGGGGGTGGGGTAGGTGGGGGAGATATTAGAAGTTGACTTTAAATTGTGCACTACCTGCTTACTAATATGATACGGCTATACAAAACAATCAATTAATTCTATGTCACGCCAAACGTAGTCGCTTTCAGTAACAAAATCTACGATTCTTACATACAGACCAAATATGTATCAATTTTTAGAAAGATAAACTTTAAAACGTATATAATTTTATAAAATATCTAAACCACTACCTTTAGGTACAAATTTTTAATACTGTTAATTTTATATTTTAAATATATTTATATAATTTAAATTTTTTTATCGCAATAAGTGTTGGCATGAACAGATATGCAAGATACTTAACGAACCATCGACAATCATGAACTTTTTTTTACATTTACACAAATTCTTACATTTATCATGACCATAATCTTATCAACATTGGATGCCTCATCTAAACTTATGGCACGATTAAAAAAATACTTTTGAATTTTCCAAAATTTCTAAAACTAAATTTTTATTATATAGGTACTAAATTTAAACAAAAGTCTTTGGTTCGACCATTATCACAAATAAACAAATTGAATAAATAAAAAAATTTTTAAATCTAATCAGACGTAATTTTCAATTCACAGCACTAAAGATACAGTCCAATATACATACTGGGGCCAAATCACATATCGTGCCTAATTTCATCAGATCTAAAATCTTAAATTACGTAAAAAACACAATTTACATCACCACCGCTTTCACTTTCAAGTTACACTACTAAATATACAAAAACATATAACAAAAATATTGCCGAAAATATTCACAAAGGTAACAAGAAACAATTTTTAACATAATAATTCAAAGAAGTAACAATTTCAATATACAAACAATAGTAAAACGCATTGTATGCTAAATGGTATGGGCCAATACAATTTGTCGCGAGTACACAAAATAATTATTTGTCATTAACAAAATCGATGATTTATATAAAAATTTAAAAAATTTTGTCGATAATATAACAAACAATAATAGTAGATAAAATAATAGCACCTCAACAAGAAAAGAAACAATGCAAGAAACAATAAATACATAGTAACTTGATAGTAAAAGTTGCACATCGTTAAAATTGTATTAACAAATATATAACATCAATCGTGTCCAATTATACAATAATATTAATAAAAAACAAATGCAATCGAGATTGGCACATGATTATTTACAACAATTGAACCCTGGAAAGATATGTACTTGTGAAAACTCACAGTTAACCTGTTGCTAGCTACACTAGTACAGATTCAAGTAATGTAAACATAAATACATACAAGTCAACATTAAAATTTTTCTCATACTTGTCCATTTTTTACACTAGTAGGCACATGCCTACCTACCTACTTCCTTTCGTATCGGGAATAAATCTTTAAGGAGTCATCTCGGCATTTTTTTTACATCCTAACTTATTTCATTTACATTAACTAGTTTAGTTTCAACAACAACGAATATTTATACTCAAAACGAGTTAAATTTCAAAAAGGAATAATCACTAATATTACACTACAGCTAATTTATGAGCAGTCGTTTTCCATATTCGTTTCAATTTTTTCCCAAACTGGAAAAGGCAGCAAAACATACCCCCATTAAATTCCTATCATATACCCGATTACTATTAAATAACAATTTTTTTTCTTTTCACTTGTAATATGACTAAATCCTATTGTCCCAGAACTTAAAACGAAAAGACACGTCTTTTATACGTTAAACATTAAAATCGAAAAAAACAAAATCCATCGAGATATGTATTTTACAAAACGTCCACAAATTGACCCCAAGAGAAAAATTTTAAAACAGGTACCTACCCCGGACCTTTTTCGCAAAAACGCGCTTCCCACTAACTATTTTTTTTCTAACCCGCTGAATACGACTCTCTATGCTCTAATTTCGGTCCCCATTAACCAACCGTTAAAACTAAACTATACGGGGGAATCACACGAGACGCAATAAATTCTCTCCGTATAAGTCGATTAAATACAATGAAAATTGGCACATTTTTGTCAAGTTGCGAAACGCGTTTAACGAGCGACGTACCGGTACGTTTTTTTGTTTTGTTAAATCAAAGTGAGCATTTTTAAAATTTCCGCTTTCCTCGTGACAAGTCAATTTGAAAACAAAGTCTTAAAATTTTTTAAAAAACAATTTGCACGAGATGTCTCCGTATAATTAATTGGTGGATGTTTTAAGATTTATATAAGAAGAGGATATTTGGAATAAAAGGTGTATAATTAAAAAGGAAGTAAACCAAATCACAGTAACACTGGGAATGTCGCAACTAGGGCAGATCACATGACGTGTAAGAGATTTGTATACAAAATATTATATGATCGCGCCAGATTTGATATGGATGAATAATATAATCGCTAGATATGTTACACTGTTTCGATTGTACACCATTGATAGACTAACTATTATTTTTCGTTTGTAAAATTTCGACATGAGATAACCTATGTGTAAAAGATTAAAAATTACATATCATCTCTCTTAAGTATAGAATAATATTATAACTCTGAGGTTTTGTACTTGTGGTTGGAGCACTGAGACCTGAATGAAGTAGTAGTAGGCTGAGCATTTTAGGCCGGCGGGCGAGAGCATGGGGGCGACGGCGGTCAGAGCAGACGAGGCGGTTGTGGAGGTGGCGGGGGTTGCGGCCCCAGCACGCTCTTGATGGCCGAAGTCTTGAGCAGACGTTTGAGCATACCGCTGGAGCCACGATGCTGCAAGCTCTTGTGCGTAGTCAGAGAATTCTTGGTGCGATAACGACGATGGCAGAATTCGCACACGTACAACGTGTCCGATTGTTCGTGTTTATCTTGGAAGTGACGTTTGAGAGAGTAGTAGCAGCTGAAGGTGCGACGGCAGTAAGGACACTCCTGAGGCTCGTTGATGCCGCCCGAGGTGGGCGGGGGCATCCGCACGACGGCGCCTGCAACAGCCAGCGTACAGACGGGGCCCGCGCGCCCTACACCACATGCCAGCAACCCACACAGAAGCAACTCAATATAACAAGCGAGCGGGATAGGTACCTGGGAGGCGGGGAGGCTAAAAGAATTTTATGTCGATGTCTCCGGGCCGCGACTTGTGGTACGTGTAGATGTGCGTCATCAGTGAATTCCGGGAGCAGTACACGCGCTCGCAGATGACGCAACGATATTCTTCTTGTCGCTCGGCGTGTTTGTCTGCGATGTGGCGCTTCAGCGAAGCCTTAGAGCACAACATCTTACCACAGAGCTGGCACGTGAACACCTTCTTCGGGGATGCCCCTGCAACAGCAAAACCAAGCTCGCTATGGTCCAGTCCGAGCGTGTTGCCACCAGCAGAATCCGGACGCGCGGCCGCGGCCCCGACCTACCGCCGCCGTCGCATCATGTACTACCTGCCCGACACCTAGTGGGGCGGGCGGGTGCAAGTCGCGAGCCCGCCCCACACACCTAACTACACACAGGGCTGCATCTCCTGGTGGCAACACTTGTGTGTGAACAGTAGGGGTCAGTGGGGGAGGCTCCGTAACAAGCAAAATAAAACTCAAGCTACGTTGCCAATGTAAAAATATATTTAAACATAAATAAAAGGTTATACAACAGTACATAAAATATAATATTGCATCTAACAACATGAACATGCGCAATGCAAACTATAACTAATAACTACACAGGACGAATGAATAAAAGGGGTTGCCAATCTCTTACCGAATCAGTCCAAAAACAATAAAAGCTCAGTCTTAACAAATACCGCTTAACTTGCAACGAACTCAGTTCTCTTAGTGTCGTTACATAATTATATGTTTTAATTTCACTTTAAGATACAAATCAGTACTAGAAATAACAACTATTAGAGGAGATCACAAATTTATGCCAAACCTTCGCGCCAATTTAAAAGCATACCAACCCCAAAAAGAAACAATTTTAAAAATCGTCAAAAACATCACGTTTTTGGCATACATTCATAAAATCGTCTAAATACATTATAATTTCAGTCTTTTAATAAGCAAGTCCTGTTCTCTCTATACAATAATTTAAAATAATTTATAAAATATATAAAGTAAAATTTAAAGAAAAGATTAATCTATGTATATTTTTATGTATATAAATGGAAGAATCCCTTTCACCGCCTAATTTATGTATTATAATATATATAAATTCTAGCTTTGATTTTTAAACTTTCAGGCTTTTCAATATACAATAATTGTCAAAGCTTCGATTATTACACATCAATTATATTATAAAAACTTTAGAAAATTCAAAAAAAAAACTTAAAAATATATTTAAATATCACAGAGCCAAATCAATCAAAAAGGTCAAATTGTAATGTGTAACAATAAAAGTTTCACAAAAATATTTGTATCAATAAGAATTTTCTTTGTTATTATTTTTAACATATCGACCGTGTACATCCACGCGTATATACAGGGAGGTCGACCCGAACGGCGTTCACCCCGATCGCCGATCGATTGTTTTGTTTTTTCTTGTTTTTGTTTTATTTTTTTTTTGGTCGACCGCCCTGTGCATATGCGCGTATAACGTGCGCATAATATACGGCAAATTTATTGACCGTTTACAAGAAGTATATTATAATATATTAGAATTATCTGCTAAATAATATAAATATATCTGTGAATGAGACAGCTTGACAAATCGGAATCTTTTAGAAAAACTACTGCGGGGGCTTAATGTAGTTATGTCAATATTTCGAGTGTGCAATTTCGAGAAACAATTGTTTTTTTTTTAAATATAACTTTTCTTCTTTTATAAAATCAATTTGTGTCTAGAGACTAAGGTTACTGTTTTTGTCTACGATGGTAGATGCTTCGATGGTTATTTAAAGAGTTTAAAGTCCTGAACACTTTGTGGCAAAGTGTGCACACAGCATTGTTGAGAGGCTGCAGATGTTGTTGTTCCTTGTGTCTTTTCAGAGTGAGTTTGGTGCTGAGCAGTTTGCCGCAGACATCACAGCGATGGGTGGCCATCAAAGGAAGAGGTAGGCTCAGTCTTCGAGCTGATCACCGGGAACACATAACACCAATTAGGCCCCCGCTTTACTTCAGTCAAGCATGTCTTACATTATTATGTTATTTTATTTTTTATTTATTATATTTTCTCACCCTTATTACCCTAATCTTTTTTTTTGTTTTCAACTTTATTTTATTGTGTGAACCACCGGAAACCTTAATCGTCCGATTAAAGTTCCCGTACGGCAATAAATTATTAAAAAAAACTTTAACCTAACTATAAGTTTACGATGTAAAAAGCAATAATCTCGTGCAAGAACCCAAAAAGTTACAATCGACCGTCAAGTGTTTTCTATCCGGCTCGAAGGACCAAATGTTTGTTTGGCGATTTTTTAGTAAGTATCATAGTAGTAATCCTATCTAATTTTAAGAACAAGATTATTCCTTTACACAGCAAATATAAATTATATAACAACATGATTTTTGCACCATCGCAACATTAAAAACAATATAAATACACATAACTAACATATTCATTTGTACGTTCGTGAAAAATATAAACGTTACAATCTCCAAAATGGAACTTGTAAAATATTAGTCAATAAAAAAAACTGGTTTTAGTTACGTTAACAAAAATAAGTCCATTGAAGAGATCAACAAATATTATAAACAAAAATCTAAATAATAAAAACAAGTAAAAATAAGGAACAATTAATAATAATAATTATTAAGCACATTCATGGACGTATATTGCTATGTTGTAGAGTCCCAAAACAATTTTTTCTCTTTGCAGCTATGCTTCACAAGTAGAAGGAATGCGGTGGAATCATATCATCAGTCTTAATATTCTTGATGTTCCGATGATAAATACTTTTGTGATTTCGAAGTGAATTCAAACTGCTGTAGACTCGTTTGCATATGTTGCACACAGGTTCTCGAGAAGGTCGCATATGTACATTCTGAATGTGCCTCTTGAGTCTCGTCAATGATGACAGGCTTTTGTTGCAAGGTTGACATCTGAAGTCCTCCACACCTGGCGGCAAAAAGGGCCTTATTAGCCTCTCTTAGCCGCACTTCAAAGCTATTTACACGCCTTAACTACTAAATGATAACCCCAACTATACCACAAGCTAATCATGAATATTAAGATATCAAGTGCAAGATCCCCAAAAAATTAACAAAATACCAATAAGCCAACTTATATTCCAGACGTTACTAAAACACGAATTCTACTGAAGCAACAACATTCTTGAACAAAAGTTCCCTATTCATTAGGTATTGAGTACTCACATGTGCAGTGCTTTTTACGTTTCAGTAGTACTTGGTCAGTTCTTGGTATCGTTAGGCGACCAAAATCGAAATATAAATTTACTTTTTGGTAAATAATAAAATACTTAAGATATTTCAACTAACTTGATCTTTAAACTATACAGTCTGTCGATTTCACAATTACTTTCCGCGTACTTTACGTTAAATTAACGTTAAACGTTAAAAATCGATACAGCTCACCGACAGACTATACAATTCTCATTATTATCAAAACACTTCGGTACATGTAGAGCACTTCAATTTACAAAATTATAGTTACATAATCGTACGGTGTGCAAATAAAAAAGAAAACGTCAACTTGGTTCAGTTTTATTTGCACTAAACATTCACTTTCGGGTAGGAAAGTAACACTATCGACTCGGTTAGGTAGAGCAAACAGTTGGTTGCAAGTTTTTTTAACCAATTAATTTGTTCTACCTTGTAGTAACTTAATGTGGGTTAGAATAAAATTGGTCAAAAATTGTACGTTTACGACTCTTTCTAAGAAATTAAAGAAACGGCGAAGATATTCATTATTTCGAGGACGGGGAATCCCTTGAGTAACCCCGAAACCAAGGTGTAGATATTAAAGAAGCTAATTGAGCGTTCAAAATTTGTGAAAATGCGCGTTTATGTTTATTCCAAACAGAACAATGTTAAAATTAAATTATCAGTTGACATTTGAGGATCACGCTTAACCTATACTTGTGTATTTGTTATTTAATTATCAATTGCGAAATATTTAAACGAAGAAAATTGAATGTTTATTGTATTAGTTATTCAACAAATTCAAAATATTTACAACAAAAATAATTTCGCAAGAGATTCCAGTATGGCTGCTAGCGGCTCCCACCTGGATGGGTGGCCGATTCTGATATATTCAAATTTAATACTAATGAGAAAAAATTACGAATTAAAAAAAGGGCAGGTGTTTAGAGGTGAGCTTCAAAATCAACAATTAAAATGTGGTCACAATTAGGAACATAGCGCGATCTGTATTTCAAAACTCAGTTGTTTTCGTTAAATTAACGAATTAGTATCCCCCCCCCCCCAGTAGTATTGCAACAAAATTAAATATTATCGCGATAATATAGAAAGTTATTCCTCTAACCGCTTCCAATGACAGATTTTACATGTTTTCCAAAATTTTAAAATAAAAGGATTATGTGTGATGCGGGGGGGGGGGACGTAACATTTTAAACATCTCCCGACCAGAAATTGGACATATTTCAAGATTTTATGATTGGAAATCACAATTAAGTTTTCACATTTCTTCCATAATTGTAGTTTAAAGTTTTTAATACTATGGAAGTGTATTTACTGGGGAGTATTCCATAGCCCCCAGACCCCCCGGTCGAGAATCTCATTGTTTGCATATTGGAATAATGAAGAGTAAACATTTATTTTGTAAATAATTCCAAGATTTTTAAAAACAAAACAGAAATTATATAAATGTAATTCATTAATTTATAGTTTATTTAACTTTGTTTATTTTGAATTTATTACTTTAAAAACAAAACAGTAATTTTAAATTACGGGATTCCTGACTGGGGGTTCTGAGGGGGAGGAGGGAGAATACCTTCCGGCAAATTAAAAAAATCAGAGTAAAAAGTATTTGAAAGACTTGAAATCGGATAAACAATGCAAAATCCAATGATTTTTATTTGAATTTTGACATAAACCGCTGATTTTTCATAATTCAGAATATCAAATCATGAGCGTCATGACCGGGGGGGGGGGGGGTCTGGGAAATCTAAAAATATTTAAATATCAAAAATAAAGCTTTCGCTTTTCTTTCATAATTGTAGTTTAAAGCTTTTAATAATATGCAATTAGTATTCCATACCCCCCAGACCCCCCGGTCAAGAAACCCATTGTTTGCATTTTTTACATAATGGAGAGTTAACGTTTATTTTGTAAAACAATTGAAGGATTTTTCGAAACAAAACATAATATTAAATTATGCGATTCCTGACTGGGGGGTCTCGGGGAAGTGCATATGGAATACCCAGAAAAAATTCAAAAAATTACTATAAAGAGTAAAAAGTACTTGAAAGATTGAAATCGGATAAACAATGCGTAAATCCAATGCTGATTTTTTTCAATTTGAATTGTGAAGTTTCTCCAACGAACATAATATTAAATGATGAGATTCATGACCGGGGGATCTGGGAGATATGGAATCCCCCCAGGAAAATCCAAAAATATTTAAAAATCGAAAAAAGATCTTGCACTTTTCTTCCATAATATATTGTATTTTAAAGCTTTTAATACTATAAATTTGTGTTGCCTCGGGGGTATTCCATACCCCCCAGGCCCCCCGGTCAAGAGTCCCGTTGTTTGCATTTTTTACCTAATGAAGAGTTAACGTTTATTTTGTAAAACAATTGCAGAATTTTTAAAAACAAAATATAATATTAAATTGTGGGATTCCTGACCGGGGGTCTGGGGGAAAGTATATGGAATACCCACGGATTATTAAAAAAATTACTATAAAGAGTAAAAAGTACTTGAAAGATTGGAATCGGATAAACTATGCGTAAATCCACGGCTGATTTTTTGACATTTGTATTGTGTAGTTTTTCTAACGGACATAATATTAAATGATGAGATTCTTGACCAGGGGCTCTGGAATCCCCCCCCCCCCAGGAAAATCCAAAAATATTTTAAAATCGAAAAAAGATCTTTCACTTTTCTTCCATATATTGTATTTTAAAGCTTTTAATACTATAAATTTGTGTTGCCTAAGGGGTATACCATACCCCCCAGGCCCCCCGGTCAAGAGTCCCGTTGTTTGCATTCTTTACATAACGAAGAGTTAACGTTTATTTTGTAAAACAATTGGCGGATTTTTAAAAACAAAATATAATATTAAATTATGGGAGTCCTGAGCGGGGGGTTTGGGGGGCATATGGAATACCCAGGGAAAATTCAAAAAATTACTTTAAAGAATAAAAACTACCTACTTAAAATGCATAAATCCAATGCTGATTTTTTGACATTGGTATTGTGTAGTTTTTCAAACGGACATAATATTAAATGATGAGATTCATGACCGGGAGGGTATGGAATCCCCCCAGGAAAATCCAAAAATATTTAAAAATCGAAAAAAGAGCTTTCACTTTTCTTCTATATATTGTAGTTTAAAGCTTTTAATACTATAAAATTGTGTTGCCTGGGGGGTATTCCATACCCCCCTGACCCCCCGGTCAAGATTCCCATAGTTTGATTATATAGAAAATGAAGAGTGAACATTTTTTATTGTGTGAATAATTTTAAAATTCTTAAAATCAAAACATAATAATTATTAAATTATGGGATTCCTGACTGGGGGGTACGAGGGGTATGGAATACCCCCCAGGTAAATTCAAAAATATTTAAAAATCAAACCAGCGATTGAAGAAGAAAGTTAAAATATTATTGCAATTTTTTATTTCGGTTGTTTTTAAATTTTTTTATTCTCAGCTTAAAATTTTTGTTAATGATAATTATTAATGTCGTCATGAAATGTTTTTATTTCTAATTACATGGAGATGAATAGTGTACTGATTTCAGCATGAAACTCTTGGGAGACACTCGCTGTTTTATTAGGTATCTGCCTACCATTATTAAATATTATTCAAATTTCTGAATTCAGTTGTTTTCAATTGTTTCTTTATGTTGTTAGATATAGGGGACAAATTGCATAGATTTGAATAGTGTAGATTCTGATTACAGCATTAAATTCTTAGGTCACTGCGCCCGCTGTTCTATTAAGTATCCGCCTGCAATTGACGCGCATAATGGATTAACGAAGTTCTGACGCGAATAGAAAACCTAGGTGAGGTCATTTATCCGTCCTTCGGATGTAAAAGCATCTTTTTCTTTGGTGAAATTTCAACAGTGACGTTTTAAAATAGAAATACTGATTTTGAACAGTCCAAATCCTTTAAAAATATAGAATATCATAGAAAATTAGACGGATTACTCAATTTTATCTGAAATTTGTTCAACAACAATTAAAGGTAGGGTATATAAAATATGTACCGTACCCTCAGCTGTTAATTTATTAGAAATTTTTGAATTAAATTTAAAAAATCAGCCAGCTGATTAAAAAGACAACCTAATAATTTTGATATTTATAATTTTATCTCGGAAGATTTGCCGAAAAATTATCAATGCGCAACACTTAACAGTCATGACCAAACCTAATGACCAAGGATAAACTCCAAAATAAAAACATAAACAAATATTGATAGAAATGGGGTCAACAGTACCCTATGAGGTAACAGAATGTTGCCCAATTATATTAATACAAATCAAAAATTAAAAACACGATAAATTAAAATTTCCAATTATTTCAAAATTATCTAATGAAATTCTACAGTATGAAAATGAACGATCATTTTTACTCCGGGAAGGATGGGGGGCATAAAGGGACATAGAAAATTAAAAAATATCAAGTTTTTTCCCACAAAAAAATCCAAAAAAATCCACTTCGTACAGTAATCAATCTAAGGTAGTTCCCACACTATAAAAAATTTTAGCGTGTGTTAATCAAATTAAATCCGCTTGGTAACGCAATCTCCCCTTTTTTTTTTTCAAACGCAAGAGTCAAGTTGATTATTTGAACTTTCGGGAAAACAATAAAAAGAGTCATAAAAATACAAAGTGACCAATTTTTATACAATTCTGTACAAAATAAAATATGTTAGTTATTGTCAGACCCTAAGACACTGCTACCACTTCACTCGATTATTTTAGTTGGTAATTAAAATTAAATTATAGATTTATTTTATTCGGAGACGATCCATGATATTGACTTCTGTGGCTAATAAGAGAGTTCCTCGAGCGGTATGATTTTCCACAAACATTACATTCTAATATTTGTGGCATATAATAATGCGTGTCGGCAAGATGGCGCTGAAGAGACCACGAACGTGAAAACCATTTGTGGCAAAGCGAGCAGTAAGACTTCTGACCTGATCCTCGGCCCCCGGTCTCTGCAACAACAGGGGGCTGATACCAGGCCACACTACAATTCTAACACTTAAGTCTAAATTTTTCAAAATTGAAAAAATAATACAAACGTATTAGGACGAAAAGGCTTGGCACGGGAAACCGTACCAAGCATTTTCATAACAAAAACTTAACAATAAACTTAGCCTACTCTAACTTGAAACAAAAACTCAAACCTTACAGTAAACTCTGACCAAATTTTTTTCCTAACTTTTTAACTATAAATTAGATAGGGAACTACGTTGGTTTGCAAAACGTTTACTCGTAATTGTTTTTAATTATTAAATTGGCTTCCCCAAATTAAAAAATATAAAATCAATCAACAGCACAAAAACAGACCAGGGACAACTGAACGAACACACACAAACACGATGTTAAACATTCCGAACACGAGACATTAGTTTTCTATTTTTTGAAAAACTTTAACCATCGGATAGTTTGTCAACACGATTTGATTTTTTTGGGAAAAGTACTGCACCCTGCGTTAAAGTTTTTCTTACTCCAAAAATCCGTTACGAGAGGGTGGTTGAAAATTTGCACGAGCAGCAAAAGAATTTTGAGAACTAGCAAAGAGTAACGGATTTTTGGGTAATAAAAAGTTTTTGAATGAACGAAAATATCGTCGGAATTTTTGGCCGGCGGAAAAATTTGAATGGTCGAGATTAAAAGTGAGATTGCGATTCCGACGATGTTTTCCTTCCGGACAGTTTCTTATCGTCACGGTAGAGAAAGAAATTGCTCCGGATTCAGATTTAAAAAAAGTTTTAATAACGGAAATGTCTTACCTTGTGACGTACCGGCTAAACTGTCAGCGTTGGACTGCAACGATTGATTTAGACCTGGCAACAAAAAGACTAATGTTAAAATGCAGTTAACTCAAAGTTAACTGCCAACTTAAAGCCATGCGTTTACGACATTACATGCTTGACGTAACTCAAGACAGCTTCGTCAAATTAGGATCAAAGTTGTTGCAGGGGAATCCCCCAGTTCCGAATAACGAATACATCTAGTACGATAGTGCTAGTGACAGTTTGACGGACTACGAGGAAGCAACATTTCGGTCATGCCAGAACAAATAAAGCGTTAACGATCACAAATTTGCGAAATTGTCTAAACAAGTTCGTGCAACACAGATCAACATAAAATACTAACCTCCCAAAGCAGAAGGGTCGGCGGCCAGAGCCGCCATACTAAAGTTAAAGCTTCCTGCTGCCGTTGCGAACAATTTACTCTCGGAGGGTGTGAGATAAGGTCCTATCGGACTATCGTGGTCGTCGTGGTCGCCACCAGAACTCCCAGACAGAGGTCCTTGTGGCATATTATTACTAGGCCCGTTATCGTTAGGTAAATCTGTAGAATCGTTACTATTCTCTCCATCTTGATTTGTACTACATAAAAGCTCCATAGGTTCAGATTTAATGTCGTCGTTATTATTTGTACGACTATTATGTGTAGGTGAAGGTGAACACGGTGAATTATCTCTTTCTGTACTACTGATTCCGTTACCTTCGTTATCGTTTCTATGTAACGAATTGAGGTGGGAATTTGTTGTAATATTTGAATTTAAATTGAGTATAGTACTTTTCATGGCGCTTGGTGAAAAATCCGCAGGCTGCGTTTGTGGAGGAATACCAATGGGATGTGATAAATTGAGTTCGTTATTGTTATTATTGTTTCCATGCATTAAATCGGACCGGGCACGTTTCAATTCATTTTCTGGGTCCGACGATATCCGACGTTCACGGCGATGTTGCAGAGCAGCACGACGCAACAATTGATTTACGGTGGCGCCGTGCGGCGGCGATGAAGGTGACGTGAACAATGCATCTTCGACTAACTTTTCGTTAAATGTTGGGTGATGATTTGAGATGGGTGTTGATTGTTGCGATCGCACCAAACTTTGAACTTGTGCCAACTAAAACAAAACAAAAATCCGTTAGCCAAATTCGTAATCTTCGCAAATCCACGCAATTAACCGCTTAATCAAACTAATTTGCAATAGCCAAAAATGCTTGCGTGGGTAGGTACAAATTGAATTTCGCAAAAATTGCCTATTAAATAAATTACACAAATTTTTAAATCCAGTCTCGAAATTGCTTTAGTGCTCCGGGGGTTTCTGGAAACATAATGCACCGACGAAACCCTAAAATAATCAATGGGTTCGTTCGCTAATTGTCCCTACGTTGAATTTTAATTCCGTGCAATTCAAAAATGTAACGGAAAATAAAAACGAGACAGAAAATTGGAAAATTTGTAGTGGATGATGCGAAGCGTTATTAGGTTTTACTCACTCGCATTCATTCATTCAATTCAGAATTCTATTCAAGGAAATGTTCGTGTCGGTTAACGTACTACACGCTAGTAATTTCCGTCATAGTAAATTTTACATGAAAATTAGTTTGGTCAAAAGTAAATTTGACTTGAAAAGTTTTTCCGAGAAAGTTTAGGAAACGATGAACCCGACAAGATTATGAGATCAATCTGTCAGGGCGCATGGTGACGCGTACGAGGAAAACTCGACACAAACTTTGGGTTAGTTTTAATTGCGCGGTTAATAAAAAATTAAGGAAAAGCTTACCTGGTCGCGATCGTCTCCATGCTGTTGTTGTGTGAGGCCACTGACGCGCAAAACCTCTGCTGTTTTGAGGAATGATGAAAGAGAGCGTTGATGTACGTTGACTTCTCCATGGTAGATAAATTCAACCAATGCATGAAGATCCGTCCACGCAACATCTTGTAGTACTATCACAGGGTGTTTACAGGGAGTCGACTTGAAATTAAAAAAATACATTAATATCAATACAACAACCGGCTTCCGTAACTCCCAAAAACCTTTTCAGATTGGACGAGATAAATTCATTTGGGAACTTTTATGTTGATCACAATTAGGCAAAGTACGGTCAACTATAAAAAACCAAGTCGCAATTTCAAAGTGGCTGTTAAACCTGCAGTTAACAACTGCGAAGTGGAAAATTCGAGCATAAATTACACACGAAATAACCAATCCCGACCTGACAATTTGATTGCACTTGAAAAATTTCGAGCTAGTCAAAAATTGCAAAATAATTGATTGCAGCAAATTTTTTTAAAAATTCACGCTTTTCTCAAAATTTAGAGGTTGCCATGGCAACGGCAAGGTTTGTACTGTTGCAGGTTAAACCAAAAAATTTGGGTTAACCCAATATTGTTTAAAAAATAGCTTTTCAACGTATTTATGTTAACCCAAATTTTTTGGTTTAACTACAACTGAAAAACTGGGCTCAAGTATTTTATATAATTTTGTACAAAATTGTTGAAATTTTTATTAATTTTTCAATTTTTTTCAATAATTAATAATCAAACCCTAGGTATTTTTTTTTGTTTCTATTATAAATAAATAAGTACCTACTCCCTTAATTTCTATAAAACGTCTATTTTTTGATAATTCCAGTCGTCGAATCTCCTGGCGTCTGGGGATTATTGGGTTATAAGATTATGTTGACATAAAACCCAAGTTCAAAGATTTATACCATAACAAACTTTGTTCAATATTTTACTTTAAAAAAAATTCAGCGGTTCTCAACTTTAGGCAATAGGGAGGAGGGGGAGCTCTAAATCCTGAATTATTAATATTTTTATTTTTATAAAAATTAATACATCTACGAAACAGGGAGAAATGTGGATTCACAGGGTATTTCTACTTATTTTATCAAACAAAGTTGCAAATTGTTCTGGAGGGTATTCCATACCCCCCAGACCCCCCGGTTTGAAGGATCGGTTACTTTTTTACACCTTCTGTGATTTACCTATAATTCTTTCGGATCAAATATGCACCATTTCTATATGTGGGGGAGGGACTTCAGAGAATAAATACTCAAACCTTCAATATGTGAAACCGGGGGGTCTGGGGGGTATGGAATACCCCCCAGGTACACTAGAAATTGTGTCCTAAATAAAAATCCCACTCAATCCAGCTTTTTTAGGTTTTTCTTTGTAACACAATTACTAGTGTGCCTACCCCCCAGACCCCCCGGTTTGAAAGATCAATTATTTTTTTATACGTTCTGTGATTTACCTTTAATTTTTTCGGATCAAATATGCACCACTCCTATGTGGGGGGAGCGACTTAATACCTCCAGGTACACTATAAATTGTGTTTTAAACAAAAATCCCATTCGATCCAGTTTTTTTGGGACTTTATCCTTGTAACACAATTATCAATGTGCATGGGGGGTATTCCATACCCCCCAGACCCCCCGGTTTGAAAGATCAATTCTTATTTTAAGCATTCTGTGATTTGTCTTAAATTTTTTCGGATCAAATATGCACCATTCCTATGTGGGGGGAACGACTTCAGAGAATATATACACAAAACTGCAATATGTCTAACCGGGGGGTCTGGGGGGTATGGAATACCCCCCAGGTACACTAGAAATTGCGCCCTAAAGAAAAATCCCACTCGATCCAGTTTTTTTTTGTTTATTCCTTGTAACACAATTTCTAGTGTGGCTGGGGGGTATTCCATACCCCCCAGACCCCCCCGGTCTGACAGACCGACAGTTTATATGCCTTTTCTGTGATTTATCGTAATGTTAAATAAAAACCTCGGCGTGAAAAAAAAATTCGAAACCCTATGCCGCCTGTTTTACGTCATAAAAGTCGCTTTTACAACAATATTTCTTGGACATTTTTTGTTGAAAATTTCATTTTCTTCGTTTTTACTTATATACATTTTTGGATTTGGTCGTATCGTTTCCGAGATACAGCGACTTAAAAAGAACTCGGTAAAAATTTTAATAAAATTACCATAAAAGTCTTTTTAAACCATTGTATCTCGAAAACGGTGCGACAAAATGAAAATATTTATATGAACAAAAATGAAGGAAATTAAATTTGTAACAAAAAATGTCTAATAAGTATTGCTGTAAGATCGATTTTTACCGAAGCATGGCGATTATTAACCCTTTCGGTCACGGCGTTCGTTTAAACGAACACGAAATGGATGTTATCTTAAAAAATGAGATTATTCTAAAAATAATTATATAATTACGTATTATCATTTTGAACTTCTTTTCTTAAAAAAACAAATAGTCGTGACCGAAAGGGTTAAGCAATAATTAATTTAAAACAGAGTATCTAGCGGAATTAAAAGGACAATTTATAACAAAAGTTTTGGTTTTGAACACAATTACTTGGGTTCCGGGAGTATTCTATACCCCCAGACCTCCCACTTTCAGACAAATGGCTCTGTGATTGATAGTAAACTGGCGGAAAAATCGCAAAAATTGAAAATTTAAGCTTTAAAGTGACCGGTTGCCATGACAACGACAAAGTTAATGGGTTAAAAAGAAACATAAGCTGGAGGAAAAATAAAATTCAATTTGAATATTGTAAAATTAAAAATAGAAATTGGTACGAAGCATTGCAATAGATGGATTGTGCATTTTTGGGTGTTGCCAAAACTTGTAGGTAGAATTAATCAAATATAATGCGAAAATTAAGCATTGATTATAAATTTTGAAAGATGCGCAGCCTTGGTATCTTTGCATAATCGTTAGAATTTTTTTTAAATATCGATTTTTTCAGAACAGAATATCATTATTCAAAGAAGTTCGGTTACCGCATGAATGAGAAATATTATGTCCAAGGCTGCGTTTAAAAAAAAATTGAATAAGAAAATGAGATCATCGGTGTATGTACAAATTTTGGCTGAATTAACCATTGATAAAATCGACAAACAAAATTAGAAGGTCTTATGCGCATTATTTATTTATTTATGGGAAATGCTACTATACGACTTTGCGTTTACATCAACTAATCGATCTAACGAGAGTGCAAAATGAATATTTACGCTTAAAAATCATCGAGTACGCAGGGGTCGGCAACACTGCACCCGCGGGCGTCATTATCCGTTGCAGGATTAGTCTGTCGCCTACCATTCAAAAATGAGAGAAAAACACGTCAGGTGATGCGAACAAATCCAGCTGAGAAATAACTTTTAAGTCGCCCTCAAAATACGACCTTGGGATTCGCAGCGGAAGACGTACACAACACCAAAGCGGAAAGAATACAAATTTTCATTTTTTTTAGGTGTAGTGCAGGCTTAAAAATAAGTATGGTTAAAAATTCCATGGCGCTGAGAAAACCAATTTAAGTGGTTAGTGACATCAGCAACGACTCTTTTTCTCTTTTATAGACACGAGGTTATTTAATTAGCATTTTCTCGAACTTAACAAGTTAAATTGTGCGATTAATAGAACGAACCACGTGACGTGACTTAATAAAAAATGGCGCATTTTGACATGAAGAGCGAAAACGTCCATGTTTTATTAAAACAGACGTTAATTAACGCATAAAATTGCAGCTAATCGCGGATTTATTTCGGATTTCGGCATGCACACTTGAAATTTCATGGCTTAGGACATAAAATTCAGTCACGTGCGTGCTTTAACTGCCATTACTGTCGTCCAATTAGTAAAACGGACACGTTGGACTGGCGGGGTGATTTTAAAAATATTTTTTGCGGCATTGGTAAATTTGATTTTCCATCTTCGCATTGTTCTGAATTTTGTAAAATCAGGTACCTATTGGGTGGCGTAAGCGAGATTGAGCTGATATGTGATGGCGGTCAAAAGCGATCTTTGTACGAGAACCACCTGTTGAGAGCGAACAAAATTTGGTACTGGTTTTTTTTTAACCGGGCAATAAAACGGTTTAATATGTTGTAGAGAAATTAAAAAAGTAATCGAAAAACAAGCAAAATATTGATAAGCATTGCCGGTACCTTTGGAATTGGCAACAAAAATTGAGCATGTGATGCTGCAGTTACAAGCACCGCTATGACATTTCTTATCGTTGAACTTATTTTTTTTTATGTTGTCTACTTTTAAAAAGCGCACATTAAAGTTGGGAGATGACCCGAAACGGAGATACGGGTTATTTTGGAAATAGGAACCCAAAACAAAGGTTAAATGTTATGGTAATCTGCGGAGCTAGTTAAAAAATAAGTGCAATCAAATAAACTGCTATTTTAATTATAATTAGAAGTCGATAACAGCGCTCTTATCTCTAAGTTAAAAATTGCTTAACTTTAAATTAGTTAAAATGGGTGCACTCGCAGGCAAAAGAAAATCGATAGGCTTACCTTTAATAACTCTCTAAAATATGGACTGCACGCTGAGAGAACGACACGATGAGCCTTTAAACTTTTTCCATCACAGGCCAACGTTACGTCTACAAAGTCTTCATCATCACGGAGGTTCTCGAATGCTGAAGTTATACTGCTTTGATAGTTGTTCCACCGTAAACAAAAATGTTGTGTATCTACCATCGTAATTAGTGTTCACCTGTGGGACAGAAATTTCCTCTTAGCCCGAAATAGTCAAAATAAGAATAATAATAATAATATGTATACAATGGCGAGAAGTCGAAAATTGGAGTAGCCGCTACATACTTTGTCATTTAAACTTCAAAGTAACACAAAAACAATATAATATGTTACTTACATAAATCATAATATTAGAATACATTACAAGTGATAATATTCGCGATTAATTATTTATTATAGCCTTATTATTAATAGCGATAAGTCCTATTTATATCAGTAGTTGTAAACACATACATACATACATTAATATAATATATAAAAAAAATTGCAATCAAAATTCATAGATGGACGGGAAAAAAATTACAGAAATCGATGCGGGAAGGGTTCGAGACTTAGCTGAATCATTAAAATAAATTGTATAAAAAAACTCATTGGCTATTACTAGTAGGGTGGGGAACTATGCGAAAATGGCTACCGGCAAAAAATTACGCGATAGAAAGGGAAACCGACGTTTAGATGCGCCGCGACGTTCGGCGTCGGTCACGCCAAATTTAATGTTTATTTGGAGAGGGTCAACGAAATGACACATGTCGAGTAAACAAACAAAACATACAACTTATGGAACAAAATGTAAACACACGGGATGTTGGTAAAAAAAATTTTTTGCTGTTTTTGAATTTTTTTCGCATTTTGAAAAGTTGTTAAAAATTGTCATGGACAGCCGCTAATTGCCAGCAGTCGTCCCTTCGAAGAGCTCTCGGGGATTACCTGAGAATTCGAGAAGCTCTCATTGATATAAATATTTGGCGTATTTTCGCGTCATATCCATTTTTTTCACGAGCGTTGCATTATTGCAACGCATCAGGCAGTGCGCCGCGATGCACAATTGACAGACGCGTCCACGGCACACTTGACCGCGAAATACGAACCCAGTCGAGTCCCCGGGAGGTTCAAACGCACGCACTACACCGCACAACGTCAGATCATCACCGCAACTCGGCGAATATTAAAAATACAAACGCGCAAAAAATGACGGCCCGGTTATTCTTTATTGGGACATGGCTATGAGACATCTGCCGTAATAAGCCAGCACTAAAAAATAGTGCGTGCCGCCCACCCCTCTTCAGCGAATGAAAATGCGCAGAATAACGAGTACAGGCCCGCAATTAAAAATGTCAAAATAAAAAAAATCAAATTTCATTTATTTCCGATTGATTCCCGCCATTCCGCAGCCAAACGTGAACCTGGTTGGCACGTGCGACGCGTCAACCGAACACATCCAACAAAAAATTGCAAAAAATGCATTACTGCAAATAACGAAAGATCAAAATTGCATATTCGTAAGCTAATGAGCACCCTCTTTACCCTCCTGCTTCCCAATTTACCCCCAAAAAATCATTACGTTCTTCGCGGGCTGAGGTTATAGAGCTGCGCATGAACATTTTAATTCTCATAGAATAAATACAGACTTGTGTGAATCAGCTATTTTTCCCGTTTCGTTTCGCTGGGCCATATTTTATTGATTTTATAATCAATACCGCAATAAAACCTGCAATGTTTTCATCTCTACAACTTCCAGCATCCTCAGCTACTACCTATTCTGTTTACTGTATCACTTTTTACACCGGAAACGGAAACAGATATGAAGACGCTGCTGCATTTCCCAAACGCTCACATCTTTTTAAACTCTTCCAAGTTTTTCCATAATTAATTAATTAATTAATTAATTAAATTTCGGTAATTACCCGGAATATTCAAAAACTATACGCCGAGCGATCGTTACTATTTCGAATTTTTTCCTACCACTTCGTCTATTTAAGGTGAATCAACATACCTAATTTAATTTCCTTGGGCTTCCCCAAATTTCTTGTCGGCTGCACCGACTTACACACACACACAAGATACACATACGAATGTGTAACTTTTAAAAAAATTTCGATAATTTATTATAACCCTTTCGCATGCAATTTATTCATTAAATTTGATAAAAATCGCTTCCCAATTGAAAACTTTTCGTGACCAATGCAAACGTTCGGTAAAATTTAATATGAGCATAATTTAACAGTTTAAATTTAAATCATAAACGCAAACTTAAAATTATATAATAAAATTTTATAGAAATAATTCAATTATCTGAGTACTCGAACTTGTAAATGCTACACGCACTTTCAAATTTTTTAGATATGGCATGCGTTATGACCCATATCTAATAAATAATCAACTTTTTTGCATATATATCTCGATTGCAACTTGTTTAACTGACATTTCAAGAAGCCAGTTTACATGACCTGCAATTTTTTATGGCCCAAATTTTTCCTGCCGGGATAAGCGAAGCTTAGTACAGTTTGTCGCAAAATTTTTATTATAATTTAACCTCCTTCACAGATCGACCATTTTATGCAATTTTACCAGGTCGTCATTTTCATTTCTCCTTTCATATTCCTCTCTTCCATGTTTACTAAACATTTTCCTACGTTTTACATCCCTCACTTCCCGAATCCTTCTAATTAAGTCAAAGCGTAGCGCACAATTTTTCTCAAACGGATTATTTTCAGCTGATTTAACACCAGTTTTTCAGTTGCAGGTTAAACCAAAAAATTTGGTTTAACATTAATTTATTTATTATTATAAAATTGGTTTAACCCAAATTTTTTGGTTTAACTACAACTGAACAACTAAGCCTTAGAGACAAAAAAACAAATTGAAATGAAATACATTTTACTACTTCCACCAGCAAAAGTGATCAAAATCGCACGCTCTATCAAGTGCACCTCCTTATCTTCTCGTTAGAGAATATTAAAAAACAATAATTGTTTAAAGCCACTGGTTCGAATACCATGACAACGCAAAAAACTCTAAAAAAAACGGCGTTCGTGAGAGTTTAAACTTTAGCATTAAAAATAATGTAATTTTAACTGTAAGTTTACATGCATATAAATTCTTCAGCATATATAAAAATGCCATAAAATAAAAAATTGAGTTTCAAACATAAGAAATTATGCAAAACAAAAGTTTGGAGATGGTGTACCCCCCCCCCCCCCCAGACCCCCCGGTTTGATAAACCTACAGTTTATGTATTTATAACTGAAATTTTTTTAAATGTACGAATGAGAACTTCTCAGTTAGGTTAGCGCACACTCCCTCTTTGGGGCAACCCGATTAGTTCCTGCCTTAAATGATCGATCACGATGTAATGTAGGCTAAAAGAAACGGAGAGTATTGGAAATGAAAACAAATGTATAGCGGAAATAAAATATTTAAAAAGTTGCTGTAGAGTTCATTATACTTCGGTCTAGGTATAAATATTGCATAGAGCATTCCCTAAGCCGACGGTTTACCCGCATCAGTGTGCGGAAGTTATTTATTTGATGTAACTCATTGAATTAACGATCCTTCTATTATACGGTTCAATGAAGACCCTTAAATCGATTTCTGCGGTCAGTTGGTCATTCATGAATGATAAATCTTACTACGATAGTTTTTGTAACCCGCTTCATACTGCCGGTAGTGCTGACTTGAAAACTTTCAAATTAAATTTATATTTGCTGTTTTTGCTCAAGTTTTTATTCCCGGTTTTGTAACTAAACAAGAGAAACTTGTTTGCATGAAAATTACTAAAATTCCGATTTGAAGTTTATCTATCAAGAAAATGTTTATGGTAATTTATACAGCATACATATTATACAAAAGTCCAATTCAGAATATAACTAAAAATGGAAATTTAAAGGAACTTGGTAGGTTTTCCTCACTAAAATAAATTGTTTGATGAGCTTCGGTGATCTGTTCATAATCACAAGATCAAACCAATATACTCGAAACATTTTTTTTCCAATTTGCTCAAGGGCAGGTTACCGAACTCCCATAAGGTTTCCTTATCTGATTCACAATGAACCAATCAACAGCAAAAGTGAATGAAAAGCAACTGATAAATTAATTTAAAAGTAGGTAAAGAGACCGAAGGTCCTTTCGAAAATCCTCCGGATGGAAAATATATTTTTAGCAGTTGTGTGGTGAAAGAAGTATTAGCAGAACAACGAGGAAAACTTAGCAAGAACGAAAAAATTAAAGAAGTTGAAGTTTTGATGTTTTATTCGGGTAAAATCTACGTTTTGTGGCTTACTTGCAATTAATAAATTCGCCCTAAAAGTCGAACATTTGCTCATAATATAGGAATATACTATTTTTTTGCAAGGGTGACTTGATATGTAGAACTGACTTGGGCCCATAACCAACGATTGAAGTGATTGTTCAGGAATATCGAAATTCCCATTTGGTAAATTTTGGGTTTCAAATAGATATTACATTATAAAGAATTTGAATTCTTCAGACGGACAGACAGACGCGGAGGTAGATTTATTCTCGAAATTCTCAATTTATAACGTAATAATTATGTAATATAATAAAACTGTGGGGCTTCTAATCAGGCCCGGATAAAAGTCAATTTCGATGGGCAGTAGTGGGCTTGCCCGCCGCTCCTCAGGACAATATTTAAAAAAACTGAATAATAATAATATTAGGTTAAATTAAAGGAATTCATTAAATATAAAAACTTATCATAATTTCAGTAGATACAAATATATATTATTTATTATCCATACCCCCCCCCCCGTTCCATGAATAATGTACTTAAAAAATACATTTGTAGTGAAAATATGATTGTTTTCTATATTAAATAAATTCAATCAAATAACGTACATACAAATCTTCCATTTGTGAAACCGGGGGGTCTGGGGAGTATGGAATACCCCCCAGTATACTCGAACCCGCGGTCATATAGATGAAAAATGAATAATAATAAGTTAAATTAAAAGAATTAATTAAATATGATTTTTATAAGAACACTTTTGTTTTAAACACAATTACTGGTGTCCTGGAGGGACATACCCCCATTTCATACCCCCCAAACCCCCCGGATTCTTAAAAAGTAGGTCTTTGTGCGTATTCTATGGTTGGATCTTTAAATATAGAAACTTATCATACTTTCAGTAGATAAAAATATATTATTTATTATGAATACACCCCCCCCGTTCTATAAATAATGTATTAAAAAAATACATTTGTAGTGAAAATATGGTAGGTTTCTATATTAAATAAATTCAATCAAATAACGTACATACAAATCTTCCATTTGTGAAACCGGGGGGTCTGGGGGGTATGGAATACCCCCCAGTATACTCGACCCCGCGGTCATATAGATGATAAATAATATATTTGTACTGAAAGTAACATAGGATGTCATATAAAAAAAATTTAATCAAAAAACATACTTGCAGATCTTCTACTTTCCAAACCGGGGGGTCTGGAGGGTATACAATACTCCCCCCAGGATACTCGACCCCGCGGTCACATAGATGAAAAATAATTTACTTCTACTGAAAGTATGATAGGTTTCTATATTAAATAAATTTAATCAAAGAAGATTACTTGCAGACTTTCCACCTTCTAGACCGGGGGGTCTGGGGGGTATGGAATACCCTCCAGTGCACTCGACCCCACGGTCATACAGATTATATTATAATATATTTGTACTGAAAGTACGATAAGCTTCTATATTAAATAAATTCAATCGAAGAACATATATTCTGACTTCCTATTTTCGAAACCAGGGGACTGGGGAGTATTGATACCCCCCAGTGCATTGGACCCCGCGGTCATATAAATAATATACTTCTACTTAAAGTATGATAGGTTTCTATATTAAATAAATTCAATTAAAGAACATTCATGCAGATCGTCTACTTTCGAAACCGGGGGATCTGGGGGGTATGGAATACCCCCCAGTGCACTCGACCGCACAGTCATACAGATGATAAAAACAGTGGCGGCTCGTGACATTTTCGAGTGAGAGAGCACAAAATAAAAAAAATAGATTTTAAAATATTAATTTATAATGAAAATCTATCCTTCTATTGTTTCTGGTTTTGGGATGGGGAGGGCACGTGCCCCTGTGCCCTTTATGATAAGCCGCCAGTGGATAAAAATAATATTGAAATTTAAAATTTTAATATTTGACTCTGATTAAGAATAGGATTATTCGTAACCGGTTCTAAAATATAATATAATATAAAAAATTGAAGAAAGTGTATTTATTTTCAATTATAAATGTTTTGAATAGGTCACGGGGGGGGGGGGTTGTTATGGTATAAAAGATACATTTGTACTGAAAAGTGTAATAGGTTCCGGGAGTAGTGAGTGAGCCCCCAATTTAAAATTTTTTAATAAAATTATGGAAAAAATTACTAAAACCTGAAAATGTTTATTTGATTCGATATTTCTACAGGGAAAGCCCCTATTTTGTACAACGATTGTTAGGCATAAATTGCACTAGAAAATGACGGATTTAGTTTCTGCCATTAAAAAACAAGTCAAATTGACTGAACCAACGGTCGGGATTCAGCTGTCTAGCTTGCAAGCTTTCTTTCTACTTTTGTTTCTTTTGTTTTTTCAGGTCACCTGGCGCCTGTTGTTTTACCGCAGTAGCAAAATGGCAAACATCTGATGATTAAGATCCTGCGAGCATTGTACATACATTAGGTGTATGTATGTATGTCATGCATGTTTCTAAGTTTTTGTGAAATAAAAAGTGCCGTGTTTATCTAAGTTATAAAAATATTTGATAAGACGTAGTTACTTTGCCAAAAAAACGATGCAGTAATCATTTAGCGACCTTTTTAGATAACGATAAAATTTAAAGCTAACATTACTTCATTTTTGCACAAACGTGAAATAATTATTATGAAAGTGGGAAAAGTTCTATTTTTATATTTGGGCATGAATATTTGAAGATGTGTGAGTTTGGTGGAGTTGCGAGTAAATTTATCGACTTCTTCAGCAGAAGCACAAAATTACTGCCCTTATGTCATGTCCGTTTTACTACGATTTACTCCATTCATTCAAACTTGAACCCTCATTAAAATAGAATACGCTCGCATACACGTCACATACATTTGGAAAATCGATGGTACTCGTTCCAAAAATCTGCACTTCAAATATAACGCAGTAATTAAAAATGTCGTGCTTGTAAATAAACCTTAAAAATTTTTTAGATGCGAATCTAAACAGTAGAAACAGAATTGATAAATATTGCATTTACATGAATACATTTAAAATTTAAATTGAAATGCTTTTGACGTAGACTTATAATATAAAATTGCTACTCGTTAGTACCAGCAAAATTTTAATTCGGCCCGAAAACGGAGCACAAAACTTTTTTCCGATTTAAAATTTTCTCAGTTTTAAATTAAAAAATTATTGCGTTCACTCTTTAGTATTTGGATTTCTTTTTTTCTTTTTTTTTTATTAAAAATATCCCTTGACCGTGGACAACGCCACTCGAGTGATTTATAAGGATTATATGACACGCGGGCCAATATGTTGCACGGTATTAAATTAGTCGAATCCATTTCCGTTTATGCCATTCTTCGATAAATCAGCCATCTTAGCCCGAAAACAAATTTGCCGAAAGAATTATTGAATAATTGAATTGATATTTTTATCACTTATACGATAAGAATGATTGATGATGTGTATCGTACACAACTAACGTCTCGTATTTTAAGGGTTCAAATCTCTGTAACACTCCTGCCCTAACATTGTAATGAAGCTTTCTTATGTTTTCTTCGTATCCATGAGCAGAATTTTTATACGCCAGTGTTCCACCTATCATCAATTTGTATTACGTTGTCTCGTGTCTATTTCCATTTTATATTTTACTTATTGGTTTGTCACTCCTCGTATCTCATAATCCACTTCTTTCATTTTTACATTTCTAAGTGCTATCTCTTGTTTACTTTCTGTCTAAATTAATAGAACCATCCATCGATCCGGAGACCCTCTCGCAAATTCCCTAGCATTTCGAGTGGTCCGTGTAAAAAATAAATCGGCGACCGGGTAACGACCAGCCGTATAACGGCCCGTTAACATTTTCTCCTCAACCGCAGCTATCACAGTTTAATCCTTTCACGTCCCCTTATCACACACACCGCCATAACCGCAATCCTTTGTCTTGCATCCCGACGATATCTTCTTATTTTCGATAATTTTTTTATCAATTCAAATTTTTCGCCCGCTGAATTCCTGCAGCGCTCCCACATTCTATTGGCTCATTGGACTAATAAATACTATATCTAATGATGTGGGTTCGATATAATTATACTTCAATCATTTAGTTGCGATAAAGAGTGTTTAATTAAGTTAAAAATTTATTCGACGATAGAGGTAACGCTTAATCTACAACTATCAACGCTTTTTAATTAAAAAGAAAATAAAAGAAACAAACATAAAGGATTGCGATTGAATTTAATGAATTATGCCGAGTGTTTAATTCTTTTGTTTTACATCGTCAAAAATAGGAAAAAAAGATTTAATTTTAAATGCAGAAACTACATAAAACTCCAAATACTCGGGAAGATTAAAACGTCCATCGTTTAAAATTAATAGCGGCAACTTATACAGAATGCGAAATGATGACAAAAACTTGAGACATTCTGAAGGGTTTGTTAGGATTTTGTTTTAATGCAACAATGAAGAGGGTTGTAAATAATGGAAATTAGGAAAATGTTAAAATAAAAATAACTCCGAGCAAGTTCCGTCAGATACAGCGACATGGTATTATAATCTTATTATGTTGATGTACATTTTTAACTATCCGCGACAGCATCCCGAGGATATGGTAAAATTATCTGGTTAAAATTTGAAACTAGGTAATTCCGTAGTCGACCACACAATATACCCTGCCTAAAGGTAAATGTAAGTAAATACCCAAACATTTAGTTTATAGTTCAGAAGCAATGTTAACCGAGACTTACACTAATGTAGTTTAAAAATAATAAACTTGGGATGGATTCAATATAGCAGATAATAAAACCGACTTAAAGAAGCCCGATTATCCAGAATCCAGCATAGACTATTTTTTTTGCAAACTACATAGGAAAGAGCACAATTTTAGCTTTCAGCTCTCAGAAAGAGTGTGTTCATTCTACTGCATGCGGTTGCAGAGGAAACACCGTACGAGTTCCTACTCGAACATTGTTAAATCTCCGATCCCAGAATTCGAGTACTGTAATTTTCGAATTCGGTAACCTTATAGTGATGTTTTTAGCGAGTTTAGCCCGAAACGCCCGAGCGAAGCGAGTTTTGACAAACTCAACCACAGCAAATCTCGGATCCAGGCACTCACTTTTGAGTAATTTGAAAAACATTAGGTTTTTTAAGTAATTCTCCATATTTGCCTGGTAGCAATTACCAAGGTACTGGAGAGTATTCCATACCTCCCAGACCTCCCGGTCTCAAGGACGATAGGTGTTAATCCTCTTCATGTGGCAGAATTAATTTCTCAATTATTCTTATTATTCTTCTAAGGCGGTTATTCTAAGCTAACCTATGCTAAGGCTGCTAAGCCGAGAGGCCCGGTTCAAACCCGGGCGGAGTAAGTAATTCTGACCGTCTTCCCTCGGAAGGCAATGGCAAACCACCGAGGTACTTGAAAACCGCTTCTCAATCATTGAGAATACGGTCACGACGCTTCTGACAAGAAGCAAACGATTAAGAAGAAGAAGAAGAAGAAGAGAATTGAAATACTCCTGAAGGTGTAAAGCTTGAAATAGCAATTTTTAAAGACCTCCAAGTACTCATAACCTCGGCTAAGGCTGAACTTCCATTTCCCCCAGGTTTCGCTAAAGGAAGGTCTGTATACAGGACCTTGTCAGTACAAATATATTATTTATCATTCTATGGTCGCGGGATCTGGTGCCTGGGGGGTATTCCATACCCCCCAGACCCCCCGGTCTCAAAGCCAAAACAGTGTGCGTTCCCTTTCAGTGATGGATTTAATTAAATAGGAACCGTTTACTATTTCAGCACCTACACAATTGGATTGAAATTGCAATTTTTAAATAGAATGATAGATAGATAAATCTCTGAAAAGTTCAAACAATTAAAAGCATCCCTGAAGTGACCCCTACTCAAAAACTACGGATCTGACGCAGATTTATGAGTAGCTCAAACAATTAAAAACATCTAGAAAAATGCAGATTTTTGTGTTTAAATACGTTTATTAAATATAATCTCACTAAAATGAGAACACGTACCGTCAACAGAATGAGCAATTCATCGACTTTTAAGTAAAAAATCTAAATTTGAAAACTAATTATTTCCTAAATTAATCGATATCAGAAGTGCCTTCATACCAGAGCATTTTTATCAATATCTAAAAAATCTTCGGGAAAAAGTTCACGTACACTGAAAAAAATTCATCATATTGACGAAAAATTCATAGCATTGATGAAAAAATCTTTATTGTGATGAATGTTGTTCATCAATTTGATGAATCTTATTTTCAATGTACTTGAACCGAAATTGCAATAAATAGGCGCCATTGGTATTTTTTCTTTTAAACCCAATAAATTATTAGTGAAACACTGGCGGGTATTCCATATCCCAGACTCCCCAGTTTTAAAGGCCGAAGCTATGAAATGAACAAATACGTCACTAAAGCCTGGTAGTATACACCGGGAGGTCTGGAGGGTATGGAATATCTTCAAATTATTTTTTATTCCTCTATTATAGTAAACCACACGCCGCCGCTGCATTAATGCTTAAGGGGATATTATAAAAAAAAGAAAATTTAAACAGCGGTTTTCAACCTGTTGGTTGAGAAAAAAGGAAGAAAAACCTCCCATGCGAAATTTAAAAGCGGCGCTAAAATTGTTGATTTTCATTTGTCAGTAAAATCTGTAAAATTTCAAGATATCACCAGAAGTACAAAAAAAATTGTGATGCCGCAAATTTTCAATAGAAAAGTTAAGAAAGGGGGATATTAATAGTAACCGGTTGCCATGACAACAACGATAAAGCCTATAGAGGGGGAGTCGCTGGGAAAACCCGGTTTACAAGTGAGAGGAAATTTTGGGAAATCTCAGGATATTTCAGAAAAATCGAAGAACTCTTAAGAAATTTTAGAAAATCTTAAGAAAACTCAGGAAATCCTAACTTCGAGGAAATATAGAAACTCCTTAGGAGAGGTTTAAATCTTTAAAAATCACTGAAAATCCAAAGGAATCTTAGAGAAGTCAAAAATTTTTTAGGAAATTAATGAAATCTTAGAAAATCCAAGAATATCTTAGGAATAATATACATGAGCTTTCTTATTTTCATTTTTAAATTTTTCGAAAAGAAAATTTAAGGCAATCCAGCAGAAAATCCGTGGGAAAAAAATTCTTATAAAAAGAAACAAAAAAGTGTACAAAAATCTGCCTTACAAATTTGTCGTCAGAAATGCAAAAAAAATATATCGATACTCTAGAACAGCGATTCTCAACCCGTGGCTTAGGGGTACGCGAAAAGCATTTAGTAATGGCGGATGTTGAAAATTTGCTATTCACCTTTATGTTTTTATTTAAATTATAAACATTTTTCTAATGTAAGGGGTACAATTTAGGATAATGAACTGCCAAGGGGTACGCAAACCAAAAAAGGTTGATAACCACTGCTCTAGAATGAAAGCGTCGTATGTCCGTTAATAGAATATTTTTCAAAATTCTTTAATAATTTTTTTAGATATTAATGAAAAATTTTAATTATTTTTCTTCTTCAGTAAGAGAATTTTCGAAAAATTCAACCGGTTAAATTTTTTTCATTTTTGAAAATGTTGTATATTGCACAAGGGAATCAAGTTTCACTTTTCTAAACAAGAGGAAAGTTTATTTACACGAGGCGGGGCCGAGTAAAAATTAAACTATGTTAGCAATGTAAATTGTACTTTTTGAAAATCTCTTTTGTCGTATAAAAATCGGTTTTACAGCAATACTTAATAGACATCTTTTGTTGCAAATTTCGTTCTCTTTATTTTTGTTTATATACATTTTTCCATTTCATCGGACCGTTTCTGAGATACAGCGACTTAAACAAATCTCTGTAAAAATTTTTGTTATTTTTTAAATATCAAATATTTGAAACTGCAAAAGACGTTAATTCCTTAATGCGTTAAGTTAAAAAGTGAGTTTTCGTGAAAACCAATCGGCGTAGAAAAAGAAAAGTTGGAACTTTGACCGAACAAATCGTAGTTATTACAACCCTAATTTTTTCAACGACTACCCATATAAAATGCAATGATTATTTATTCCACCCCCGTTTGTAAAATGGTATTTGCTTTTAACGTGAACCTCTTTTGCAACGTTTATAGGGGATCATTTCCAAATATCTACTGTTAAATTACCCTCGCGTCCCTTATAGAATAGTTTTTCATTTTTAATTATGCACTTTAACATCACAGCAAATGGAAAAATATTTATTTTCAGAATTTCATTTCGAAAAAAATTGGTTTCAATTTTTAATTGAGGGAAAAATTAATTATTCTGCGGTCGGATGAATACTTGGCAGTGTTGCACACAAAACGCGTGTGAAAAGAACCACCGCCGAATACAAGGGATTTTGGATCAAGCACACACAGTTTGATAGACTTTACATTTCCTTTATGTGTGTCGCCCTATGTAGCAAATGTTTTATCGTTTTTGTCGTCTCTCACGTCGCATTTTCCACTTATACGATCTCTTTTATTTCCAACAGGAATTAAAGAGGCAATGCATGCTTGCACATAATTGCATGTAGTTAGAAAAAAAAATTAAAAATTACTGGCTAAATGAATAATAAAAATTTTAATTTTTTAACGTGAAATCTGAACCACGACACACTCGGGTTCAATTATATTAGCATATTTACTATTTAAAAAAATATAAATTTGATACTAAAATTTTTTGTGCTTTATTTGCGTTATGTATATGATGGGTTGGCATTGTTATCTCCTTATCTAATTTTATACTTGAAGTGAATAATATGTAAATCGAGATGTCAGTTCACATTATGTTATCAAAAACTGCAAACAGAAAAATGTTGAGGTAGGTATGGTGATAACAGAAGCAAAGGCTTTTGTTGGACGAAAAAAAGCATCTCAAACTGGTAGAATTGGCCCCGATAGGAGGAATTACGTTTATTTTGATTTAGCAACAAAAATATAAACAAATATAATTTGTCCGATTTAATTTAATTGATTAGTATACCACGAGACGCAAATTAAAATATATAATAAACAATTCCGTTTACTTTAGCCAACGCTCAATCTCGACTTGAATTTCTAGAATGTTATGATTGAGTAATCGTCAAATTTAGCAAATTAGGAAAAGTTTTCAAATTATAAACTATTAATAATTTTTTATCATTTTTAACAACTTCACAACAATATTTTATCTATCGAATGAGACGGTCTAACTTGGTTGCAGATTTAAATGTTGCACAACTTTCAAAATCTATTTTTTTCGCTTTTCAAGTGTATACCTAACATCGAATTGATAAATTATAAATTAAAAATATTTATTGATTGATGAGTACCGTACCCAAGTAGGTACGGTATGAGTTTTAAATAGAAATACATAGATAATTGCAATTTTTGCGATAAACTATTAGGTGAGTGATAAAAAATTGGAGTGTTGGTAAAAATTTCCAAATTTAATAAAAAAATATATAAAACAATTTTATTCTAATTGAGACAAATTAAAATAACCATTTTGAGTGCTTCGGGGGGCACGTAACGCTCAGTTATCAATATTTCGGGGTTTTAGGCAGAAGTGGATTATTGTTCAAAAAAAATAAAATTTTAATCTGAGCACTTTTAAATTATTAACATGTGAAATTAACAAATATAATTCCGTAACTTCAATTTCTTAATAAGATGAAAATGTTTTAATTAAAGTGATTGCAATTGGATTGTTCAGCAATAATAATTATTGTAATTTTTAATTGCAAATAACGAATTAAATTAGATTTTTTATTTGATCGGTCTTGAAAAATATAATGATTTATTAGCTGCATATTGGTATCAAGTAGATTTATTATCAAAAAAGTCGAATTTTTCCATTCCAATTTCAGTTGTGTCCGAGGAGAATCGAAAATTCGAAACACAATGTTCGAGCAATAAAAATATTATAAATAAATCAATATGTTCTGGGGGGGTATTCCCCCTAGGTCAAAGATGTATTTGTTTTAAAAATGGAAGATTTATTTAATCTATTAAAATCGATCACATAATATTTACATAGTATTTATGAATGTATTCATTGTATCTACGAATAAAAGTTTTTCTATATAATATAAATATCCCCAACCGAAGTTTTGTATCCTAGATTTCCTCTTGCAAGAATTTTGAAAGATTCCCTCGGAATTCCTTTCGAAGTTAAAAAGAGCCTAAATAAAATTTAGATTTTCTCAAATTTTCCCGGATTTCCACAGATTTTTCTTCACTTGTACAATAGATTTCTTCCTCACCTCCTCCTGCACGCACCAAGAGCAAAATTTAAGCGGTTTTTAGAGGTGAGGATGAATAAAATCGGCCCAACGGTTACTTCACAATTTAATTTTGAAAATCATTATTTTTATCACCATTTTTATTTATATTTGCCCCCCCCCTTTAAATACGCTTAAATAAACGTATTTTAGATTTTATTCGGTTAATTATTGCCGAATTTAAAAAAAACCAAGATCCCACCTTTCGAATTCTGTAATTTTCGAGTTCGGTAACCCTACAGGGATGTTTTTTGACAAGCGCAACCACGGAAAATCTCGGAAAAAGGCACCCTGAATTCCACCATTTTTGATTAATTTGAAAAAACAAAAGGTTTGTTAAATAATTCTCCTCCAACCTGCCGTGGGTAAAAATTTTGGAAAAACTACTGGATATTCCGAAAATTTTACTTTTCATATTTACTATAATATAGACCAAATTCGTCGAAATTCGAAAGCAGAAAACATGGACCGGCCCCCCCAAGTAACATTTTGTGCTGAATATCATCTGCGAGCACGCTGTGTCAGCTAAAAATTCAGCTATTGAGCTGAGTCAGCTACTGAAAAACAGCTGATTCAGAAGGTGATTTGCTGCTGAATTGCTAATTTGGCGGCTGAAAACCAGCTGAAATTACTCTGCTTCAGCTGGTGAACATGCTGAATCAGCTCATATTCAGAGTTGAATCAGCTGATATTAAGAGCTGAATCAGCCGATATTCAGAGCTGAATATGAGCTAATTCAGCATTTTCAACAGCTGAAGCAGAGTAATTTCAGCTGGTTTTCAGCCGCCAAATTAGCAATTCAGTGGCAATTCAGTTTCTGAATCAGCTGATATTCAGTTCTAAATCAGCTTCTACTTGATGGAGTTACTAAACGAAAAGAATTAAATTTTTTTTAAATAAATTTAAATAAAATAACTAAATTACAAAATTTTAAAATTATAGTTAATATTATTTTTTCTTAATTTTGTTTATTAATTATTTTATACAATCATAAATTACATTTAATATAATTATGTGTTAATCATTATTATACCTTTTAATATTACGCATATTTATTTATCATTTCTTATAATATAAGAGTTGCAATATTATATCGTTAACGATTTCTTCGAGTAGAATCCATCTGGAATATAATGGTAATTTTTAAATTTATTAAATTATACTTACGTTTTTTTTTACGGCCGCGCCTCGACTGGGGTTCGAACCAGTGGATCCTCCTTTGAAACTTGAACACCTAACTCTCTAGGCTGTGAAGCTATACGAAACTTTTTTGTTTTTTTTTAAATATGTTTTATTGTGCCGTATTTGACCATCACTTATCGAAAAAAAAATTTTCAAAAAACTAAATATTTAAAAAAAATAATAATTATAATATAAAATAATAATTATTTTTTAAATATTATTTTTCATTTTCAATTTTTCATTTTGAAAAGCATTATTTAATTATTTTTACCTCCGACTGTTATTTTTCAAAAAACTTAAAATGCCTTGTAAAGCATAATGGCCATTCATTTCAAATGTTTAATAAGTACTACATAATATAATATAATATGGAATGTCTAATCAGATTGCGTAAGTGGAAAAATTCTCCGTTACCTGTGACCTCAAAATTAATGTTTAAACTTTGTTATATGGAGGGGGGGATAAGTTAATTTTTCGAGTTAAGTCGTGTTAAATATTAGGTTAGAGATTTTAATCAAATGAAACAACTGAATTTGAAACTGACACTTAATTGAGTCAATTCAGCTGATTATTAGCTGAATTTTAAGCTGAGGCAGCTAAGCGTCAGCTGAAAATTCACCTAATTTGCTTGAGCTGATAAAGAGCTGAATTTTAAGCTGAGGCAGCTAAACGTCAGCTTAAAATTCAGTTAATTTGCTTAAGCTGAAAAATAGCTGAATTTTAAGCTGAGGCAGCTAAGCGTCAGCTTAAAATTCAGTTAATTTGCTATAGCTGAAAAATAGCTGAATTTTAAGCTGGGGCAGCTAAGCGTCAGCTTGAAATTCAGTTAATTTGGTTAAGCTGAAAAATAGCTGAATTTTAAGCTGAGGCAGCTAAGCGTCAGCTTAAAATTCAGTTAATTTGCTTAAGCTGAAAAATAGCTGAATTTTAAGCTGAGGCAGCTAAGCGTCAGCTTAAAATTCAGTTAATTTGCTTTAGCTGAAAAATAGCTGAATTTTAAGCTGAGGCAGCTAAGCGTCAGCTTAAAATTCAGTTAATTTGCTTTAGCTGAAAAATAGCTGAATTATAAGTGGAGGCAGCTAAGCGTCAGGTTAAAATTTGCTGACGCTGAAAAACAGCTGAATTTTAAGCTGACACTGCTAAACGTCAGCTTAAAATTTGCTGACAAAGATTTTCAGCACAAAATGTTACTTGGGCCCCAGAAGTATAATTTGGGAATAATTGAATCCCAGGTTCTGGAAGACATTCCAACCCCCCCTCCCGATCATCCTGCGCCGTCACATTTGTAAGTGTTAGATCTATTTGTTTTGAAAAAGTGCAAAGTTTATATTAAATCAATCAATCATAAAAGATACATTCAAAACGTCGGTCTTTCAAACCGGGGGGTCTGGGGGGTATGGAATACCCTCCAGAACAAGACATTCAAATAATGCTCAAATTATGACGTATACTTCAGCAATTGTCTTCAAAGGAAAACCTATTATCATGCGAAGACATTTTAATTCCCCGAGGGAATGAATCTGTATGATTTTTTATGGGAAGTATCCCCCCCCCCCCGGTATCTTCATATTATACAGGTAGATTTATTTGTTTTAAAAAAAGTAAAGAGTTCATATTTAATGCAATAAATCATAAAATATGCACACAAAGCCATAGTTCTTCAAAAGCTGATCGTCTGGGGAGTATGCAAATATGTGGGAAATGGAATACCCTCCCCCTCCAGTACCTTAATAATTTTGTTCAAAATTTTTGATTATTAAACTTGGTTTCGTAAATTTTGAGTTAAAACTAGTATTTTATTGTCAGTTTAACCCAAACTTATTGAAAAAAGTTTATAAACGGTGGGGAATACTGTGTGGGGGGGGGCATTCATGAGGTAATCATACCCCGCAAACCCTCCAGTGATATACAGATAACAGATATATTTGATCTAAAAGAGTGAAATGATAATATTTAATGCAATAAATCACAAAACATTGATATTCTTCAAACCGGGGGGTGGGGGAATATTCCTCAAAACAAGGCATTCAAATAATGTCCAAATGATGATGATGATGGAATACCCTCTGGTACCCCAGCAACTGCCTTAAAAAAACTATTATCATGCGTGGGTGTTAATTGCAGTAGGGAGTGAATCATTGTATCTTTTTATCTATAGCATTCTATAGCCCCCCCCCCCCCCGCAATCACCGGTATCTCTACATATAGGTGATAGGTATGTTAGGGTTAAAAAAATAAAAAAAGGGTATATTTAATAATATCAATCAAAATAGCATGCAGACAAAACTATCGTCCTTCAAACCGGGGGGTCTGGGGGGTATGGAATACCCTCCAGGACAAATCTTTAAAATAATGTTCAAATGAGGATGCCAATTTAATAAACCAATCAAAAATACATATATACACAAATTCCCGTGGAGGGGGGAGTCATGGGAGGTAGCTAATGGTTCACATTAAACCATCCACTGTAAAAAATTGGTGTAATTTTAACCGTGAAAATTTTTCAAGGATCAGGTGTAGGATATTAAGAGTATGTCAAAATTAATATATTGGTTGTAATTTACTTATTCAGTACTCATGTAGACACTTTGTGAACTAGTATAATTCTGATTCATCAAGCCGTTTATTTTTCCATGTCGAAAAAGTCGTGAAAAAACACCAAAATTCACGAAAAAAAGTTCAACGAGATGCCAACACGAGACAAAAGGCCGTACCGAGAGTTAAAAATTTGCGGATTTTTGCAAAATCCCAAAATAATTAAGAAAAGCACGTTGTCGAGAAGAGAAGACCTTCAGGAAGAAAGAAATTCTACTTCATTGATTGAAAAATGAAAAATTTAAACCGGAACATGGAAAATTTCCTTATTAAAAAATCCCAAAATTCACAAAAACTTAAATTGGCCGTTTCCTGTACATTTTATACCAAAAATACACCTTATCAAAATTGAAGTAGATAGAATTCTCCGTACAAGTAAAAAAAATTTATTGTTCTAGTCCATTTAGTTTTCGAGATATGACCTTTGATAGCAGCTTTATTTGTGATTTTCCTTTTTTTTTCAAGTTAAATTTTGTATCGGCGGAGCAAATAGATGATACGAGAAAACCTGCAATACTAGTAATTGTGCCTATAATCGAGAACCCTCGACGAGGCTTAAATACCATCAACCTGTGTACATCGTCCACAAAGAGTGGTGTGTACTTGATGAAGAAACTACAAAGGCAAACTAAGTCGCGAAGTTGAACCTTCTAGCTGACCGACGATTGCACCGAACCACGTAAGTAGATTTTGAGTAGTACGTAATCGTGATCGTCAAATTTTGTAATTTTTAAACTTTGATAATATGAATTTTAATTAATCTACAATTGCAGTGTTATCAGCAATGAGCACTCGAAAAAAAAACTAGTACGTGTTAGAATTATGAAAAAATCGACTTACGAAATTTAAATCGAGATAGGAGCAATTAGGAGGTACTTAATTAAAAAAAAACATAATTTAATTAATCGACAATGGATTTGCGAGAAAACTAATTTTAAATAATTTATTGTAATTTGCGTGTGTGTGTATGGTGCGATGGCCGCCTTTAGAGTGAATAGAAAATATACGCAATTATGTCCTTATTGCAGATAAATAATGAATCGATTAAGATTATCTGTGAAATGAGGAAGGCGCTATCGAACGTGTTCGTAGTTAAAAATAACAATAATTGCCTATTGTTTAATAATACCTACGTTAGAATTAGACGATAATCACCTAATTCATTTGTCATTCATTGCAATTAGTAACGCGATGGAGCTAATGTGATGAAAACTCCTACAACTGGAATACTACCCGAATAGATAGAAATGTAAAACCACCCATGCGTGTAGGGATGTTTTATTAGTTTGCTCTGTCCGTATTTTCCGATGCACCCCCCGAAACGACGCTAATCCTATCCGGAGAGAAAAGCTCTACAAGTGGGGTTATTCATATGGGAACCGGAGATAGTTTATGTAAAAGGAACCTGAAATAAGGGCACGACTCGATGTTCCTTTTGCTCTTTGTGGTCCACTTACATTTTCTTTCGTGTGAAAATTGAAATTGGAGCGGAATCCTTGCCCCCGATGAATAGAAAATCAGAATGTAATTGAGCGAGGAGCACGAGTTATAGAAATAAAGGATTACGTTCACGTTTCGATCGAAAAAGACGCTAACCTGTGGAGCTGCCCTTCGGATAAAAGAAACAATGATCGATAATTTTCAAATTACGAACATCCATGAAATGGTGCGAAAGGTTAACTGGCTTTGATGAAGTGCGACACACACACTGTTGCTGCCCGCAGACGGATAAGGGTAAGGATTTTGTCGTAGATGTAGGTTAGCATCCTAAACGCCTGCAATAACTGCGAAGAAGGCTCAGATAATGGAGACTAGAAATGTTAAACATCAACAGAACATTTTCCCACATAAATCACCATCCCAATTTTAAATCTCACCAATTTAATAATTATTTAAACTATTTATTTGTTCAACTCATTATGGTTTGGTTCGCATCCCTAATACTAAATTATTCTAAAATTAGTAGCTATAACGACAAGACGATAAGAGAAGCACTCTATAATTTAGATTCCTCGCACAATCATCCTGGTGTTTGGAAGGATAATCGGAAACATTAGTTAAGCGGGTGTGTCAGTGGAAGAAGAATTACGATAGTAAATACCGCACTAAGAAAATGTATTTCTCCTATTTTCAAACGAATCGCTTTTTCACATCTAAACGGATGAGGGCCAGCAAAATAAAATGCGTGTTTGGCTTTCTGCTCTATGTGTCGTCCAAAACAAGTTCAAACTATTACTGCCTGTGTTTACCTATGTAAATCATTCTTCTAGCGATCATAGCGGATTTAGAGGAGAATTACCAGCGGCGGCTCGTTGCAGGAGGCAAGAGAGGTTCAGCCCTTGCCAAATAATAAAAACTGGATATTTGTGTTGATTTAGTTCATTAAATCTCACTAACTACAGCTGCCATTGTAAAGTGTAAACGGAAAATATTTGACACAGATTTATTCCTACATGAGATTCAATTCAAAGCACAACTCCGGAAAAAGACATATTATAGATCGAAATTGCGTGTTTTGTGGTTCCTTTCTTCCACGAAGATAATTTTAATTTTAATCTTCACAACTTAAAAAATATTCCGTACATTATTGTGAAATACTGGGGGGTATTCCATACCCCCCAGAACCCCCGGTCTACAACGATTTGTTGAAGCTTTGCTTCTGAAGGTGTCATTGAGTCAAAGTTCATAATTAATAAAATTAATTACAGAATTTGTACACAAACTCACGATTTCCTGCTCAACATTTAATTATTTCATTGTTTTCTAAATTACACCGTTGCTATGACGACGGCAAAGTTAGTAAAATAGCATAAATCGTTTAGAATAAGACCTCCCTGAAGAGAAAAAAATGTAATTTTAACCTTGACAACTTTCCATACATTATTGTATGAGTCCCCCCGGTTTGAAGATGTTCTCTTTTTTAAAGAGCAAACGGGTGAAAGTTTATAATTAATAAATTAAGTACACAACTCTCGGTCTTGTGTTAAATATTTAATTATGTTATTATTCCTGATATTAAAATTAAGCGATTGTCATGACAACGGAAAAGCGAGTGAACTAGCATAAAATTTCCCGGTAATTATTGTCCTGTATGTCTGAAAGGTTAACATTTAAAAGAATTGATCGCAAATAACATGCATACAAACTACTTGCCGGTCAAACCGGGAGGTCTGGGGGGTATGGAATACCCCTCAGTAGCTCAGAATTTCTATTCCCCCCTTTCTAACCACGCAACAATTTTTTCATAATTTAAAAAAATTCGTTTTAAGTAGTAGTTAATCTCTCAAATTACTATTTTCTCAAAAATTGTTTTACTTTAGAGCCGACGACGAGCGGCGTAAAAGTATTACTTTAGTGCTCCTTGTCGTCGGCAGTAAACGTAATGTTAATTAAATGTAATAATCATTGTTTTTTTATTTTTAAGAAAAAAAATATCTGTTATTCTGTCTAAATAATTTTCTCAGAAAGTACGAAGAATAGGATATGCAATGCGGGGGAGATAAAGTAGTTTTTTATCCCATGACCGATTTTTCGCCCTTTACCGCATCTCAAAATAAAATAATATCTTCTTAAAGCCTTTGGAGTATATTTTTTTAAATTATTTTGATTTAAACTTCAAGTTGACGTTTAACTCAGAAAAAAATTAATTTAAATATCTGCGAAGATATCCAGTAGCGTAACCGGCAAAGGGGGAAAGCCCAAAAATATTTTTTTACATTTTAATTCTTAATATGTAATTTAACCCTCGAGCAAACACGAGTCAACTTAAGGGAGGATTTTTCCGTCCTCCTGCTTGATTCATCGTTTATTTGATGCTCGAAAATAGGGTAAATGAATACCCCCCAGACCTCCCGGTCTACAGTGATTAACAGAGGCTTTGCTTCTGAAGGACTGAATGAGTCAAAGTTCATAATTAATAAAATGATCACAGAATATGTACACAAACTCACGATTTTCTGCTGAACATTATTTATTTCATTTTTTTCTAAATTACACCGTTGCTATGACGACGGCAAAGTTAGTAAAATAGCATAAATCGTCTAGAATAAGACCTCCCTGAATTTTTTATTCCGTACAAGTGAAAAAACCTTGAAAACTTTCCATACATTCTTGTGTTACTGTGGGGAACGGAAAAGCAAGTAAACCGGTATAAAATTTCCCAGTAATTATTGTCCTGTACGAATGAAAGGTCAACATTAAAAAGAATCTATCACAAAATAATATGCAGACAAACTACTCGTGGGTCAAACCGGGGGTTTGGGGGGTATGGAATACCCCTCAGTAGCTCAGAAATTCTATTCAAAAAAAAATTCTCACCACTGACCACTCATATTGCAATAGTATCAATTTCAATTTTAATGTTTTGCCTTGGAAAGGGTGGTCAATACTGCGGGGTATTCCATACCTCCAACCCCCCCCCCCCTTTCTAACCACGCAACAATTTTTTTATAACTTAAAATTCGTTTGAGTTAATCTCTCAAATTATTATTTTCTGAAAATATCAAAACAATTGTTTTACTTTAGAGCCGGCGATGAGCGGAGTAAAAGTATTACTTTAGTGCTGCTTGTCGTCGGCAGTAAACGTAATGATAATTAAATTTAATGAGCATTGTTTTTTGATTTTTAAGAAAAAAATTAACTGTTATTCGGTTTGATTTTTGATTAAATCGTCGTCAAAATAATTTTCTCAGAAAGTACGAAGAATAGTATATGCAAAGCGGGGGAGATAAAGTAGTTTTTTATCCCATGAGCGGTTTTTGCCCTTTACAGCATTTCGAAATAAAATAATACCTTTTTTTTACAAGTTTTCCGTTTTATAGTTTAAAAAATTTATTTCCGTATCTGCGAAGATATCCAGTAGCGTAACCGGCAAAGGGTCAAAGCCCAAGAATATTTTTTTACATTTTATTACGTAATATGTAATTTAACCCTCAAGCAAGCATGAGTCTACTTAAGGGAGAGTTATTCCGTGCTACTGCTTGATTGAATCGTTTATTTGAAGCTTGAAAATGGGGTAAATTATTATCTTCCCCCTTCTTTCTTGCAGAGCTCATCGAAAAGAAATAAAAGCGGAAACTCTGGGTTCGAATCTCGGACTGACAGAATTTCTTAGCTTTCTAGCTGGCGTAGTATCTTAAAGCTCATTGGTTTTCAATTTCTCCATTGATGATCTCAAGCCGCAACTTTGAAGAGTTCTCCAATTAATTATTATTATTTTCAACTCTAACTTGCGCGATAATTTTATAATTGGTCAGAAAATCGTCTGTGTCGCGTCGCCTTTATAACATTCTGGATGTGTTCTAAAAATTGCGCTTTTAAAATATTTTTACACTAACTCTGAGGTTATTTAATCTACGGTCTCGTTCAATATTTGTGCATTGCAAACAGCTTGTTTAGCTCTGTCGTTTGGAAGACAGATCGAGGTAGCTTTCTTATTATACTTATCAACTTCTGTTGATACATCTCTTCCACTCACATTTTGCTGAAAAAATTTAAATGAAGTTTAAGAAGTGTGAAAATATTCCGAATCCAATATTGGCCACAAACTTATAAAATCTCAAGGTCAAACATGCGAAAAAGATGACGATTGGGCAGTTCGGAGAGTTTTGAATCAAAAAACTGCAGTTCTGCCCAATTCATTCCATTTTTTCTTGTGGTTCCGTATTTACCCTGGCAACTCAATGTCTTATTCCTGACTGGATTTTTTGGAGCTCATCTGCAATTAACCAGATAAGCTTGCCGACCTTTGGTTGCGAGCGATAACCTCTTGGTTTTAATCGGAAACTACCATCCGGAATTTTTTTCGCAATTGCATTTTCCGCAAGTTGGATCCGAAACGGGAACGTCTTCAGCTGCATCCGTTAATTGTTTATTGGAATCCCGCGAGCATTTATGACCGGTTTTATACTTTGTTTACTTTTCTAATGCAAATTGTTTTAACTGTAAACCATGACGTGTCTAGCTTACTAGACTCCATGGTCTGGTAATTCGTCCTTCACCTAGACGGTCAATATTTGCTGCATCACGAATAAATTACTCTAGGCGTTGAAACTAAAATTTCCTCACCTGTCGAGCGGGAAAATCCACCGTTCGCTTTCGCGATAAAAAAAATTGCGGCGTCGAAGCTTGCTGCTAAGACGACGCATTATTAAAATTCGAAATTTTAATGAACTTAATTACGAGCGAGCATACCTGGTTATTTGTTATATTAGGGTTTTTTTTTAAAAGATAACTAACAAAATTGGTTAATTAAAATTTTTCCCCAGCGAGTATCAAAATAATTTTTACTTGGACCATTCGTTAAATTTAATTTTAATTTGCAAAAACTGCAGCGCAGCTTTCGATAATTTAAAAAATTTAAAAATTTTCGTTGGCCGGCAGCTGCAGCTATGACCACCCTTAAAATTAAGCGGCTAATTAGTTTAATGATAACACCTGACCAAGCGGATTTGCAGAGAAAAATATTTAAAAAACTTACTTGCAGGTTTCACAAAAAAATATTTTTGAATAAATTTGCGTGCGAGTACATAGCGCGAACTAGTTTATATTTTCTTTTATTAGAATAAGCAAACCATTAGATTCTAAAAATAGTGTAATAAATTTGGGTGTTACTAACCTTCCACAAAAAAACGGATTTTTCGAGATTACAATATGCAAATTCCGTTGTTAAAATTTCGATGGTATCAAAAAACGGAACGTTCAGTCCTGACGGAGCGATCCCGACGGGTTCGATAATTTTGGAAATTTTTAGTTTTCCCCCGAATTGATTAATATGTTTAGATTACGCGCAATTGGCAATTGGTCTAATAATAGAAATCAATTTCGCAAAAAAAAATTACATGCGGAGGAAATTTGAATATTCAATTTTACAGAGGGAAAATCCTTAAAGATGTTTTTGTATTTCTTTTAAGCTGTGAACAAAACACCCTCGCGACAGTTATTGAGAGCATTACGCCTCCATATTTTTCCGGATTTTATTAAATTCTCGTTGGGTCAATTCAGCAAGATCGTACGGCCGCATTAAAATAAATTCGATCGGAAAAGCAATTGTTGAACAAATAGCATATTCGGAGTTAGCCAATGGGTGAAGTTCCTACGCTTAATTATTTCGACTAATTAATTGTGTTGGACGGCTTATCGGACGAAACTTACGTAGGACTTGCAGAACACAAAATTAAAACTTAGATACCGTACGTGCGCACCAAAAATGATATTAGAAAAATATGGAAACCGGAAGTCCCGAAATATAAACAAATTTTAAATAGTTTTTGCCAAGATTACTCAAAATAAACAAATTAATGACCAAAGAAGGCAAAATGGTTCCTTTTAGTATCGGACCGATTAAAATGTTTACAGTTACCGAAAAGAAAATATTTATAAATAAAAAACGAAAACAAATATCTAACGGAATTTCAAAAAAGTTTAAATTAACAATTGGGTTGAAATTTTCGAATAAAAAATTGATGGGTTTTTCTGAATTTCCTCCGACGACGAGACAAGTGAAGAAGGTGTTGGGAACGGATTATCAAAAATGCATGCTTAAATCAATAAAACTTACGAATTGCGAATTAAAAATTGTAACTCCCCGATCTCGATGGTAATTTATTAAAGTGCACTAAATTTTTTGAAATTTCAAATGCTGAAAGTTACTTTCACGTAGTAAAAAGCTCACGGGCACGTAATAACTGACGAAGGACATACACCGTTGCGTAATTGAAAATTTGCGGTAATTCTTAGGTAACAGTTAAGTCGTAATTTCGAAAAAAATTTAAAAAAATGGAACCAAAAAAATAAAAGTTGAAAAAAAGAAACAAAAAACTCACTGCAAAATGTTAACGCACGAAAAACTAACAACGTGAAAAAGTCCTTTCTAGTCCTAGAAAAGTTTTGACGGAAGGCACACCTGGTCCAGCAGAAGACGATGATGGTCCATCACAGAAAGCACTACTAGCGTCTAACCCGTCAGATAGTTTAGTAATACTCTAACATCACAATGGTCTTAACTCCCAAAACCCCTAACCTGCAGGACCACTTTTTATTGGGCTCGCAAATTCATAGGTACCTGTACGTACCTTGCAGGGGACAGGGGAGTAAGTGCATGGTCATACCCCCCTTCGGAGCATCGGAGCTTGCAGTACAGTTACGCGAAAATCGAGATTTGCAACTTGTCCATATCCCAAATTTCAAGTGAGTAATTTATTCTACGTCAACCATACGGCCATCTCGCTCGAATCGGCAACGTCCTTGCTTAGTCCTTTCATACTATAAAAAATATCTAAACTACTTTTTAAATTTTAACGTTCGCCCGTCGTTACAATTTTAAAACCCGTAATTTTTACTTTTGTTGTCTTGGATATTGCGCTTTTCACACGAAGAAAAATTTTATTTCGAGAACGAGCAATTGCAAAAGAAATTTGGCAAAGACGTAATAAACCAGGTGAGCTTCATAATGGAGCAGGAAACAGGAACTATTTGCATACGTTGTAAAATTTAACAGACGTAAATAATCCGTTTAGCCTTTTCGAATTATTTTTTTTCACATCACCAATGAAAGACGATATCGTGAAGAACTTGCAGTTTTTTATCGGTGGGCGTTTGCACCTCACTAGACTTTTTAATTGCGCTTCCTCGAGAAAATTACAAATTAGCACGTCTGAAGATTACGGTCGGAATTATCTCATATTTTTAGCATAAATATAAATTCGGCTATGATAAATACATAATGGTGCCTTGGTAAGCCTTCCAAATATAACTTCAACTATTACAATTTCTAAAAAAGTTGATAGTTGGTTTTCTTGTGCAAACTTAAATTTTTATGGCGCCGTTACATTTGCGATATCAAATGTTTGCATATTTGTTATCTTCAATATAAAAAAACTTGCGAATATTCAATGCTTAGAATTGTCCTATGCAAAATGTAGTTTAGAGAACTTTGCTCATTTGCAGTTTTGATAAGTAATTTCTCTTATCAGTTATTTAAGTTTAATACTGATATGGCCCACTAACAACCTTCCAAATTTGTCCTATTTTTTTCAATGCAAAACTTTGTTATTCATATTTTAAACAATTTTTTCCATAATTTCTGATAAAATTTTTTTCTACCTCCTTTGAACCTCCCCATCGTCTTCCACACGCCAATCTGTCTGCCAGGAAGTTTTGGAACCACTCAACACCAAAACCAGAAAACCACCGAGAGAAATGCAAAATATTTCTTAAACTTTCAACCACAGGTTATTGCCGTCTCCAGATTTCATTCGTACGAAATATTTTAATCTTATTGTAATTTCTTATCGCGATAATTTATAAATTTTAATTAACATTAATTTTTGAAAGTTAATAAATTTATACAACGTGTAAGTACATTTTAATTCATTCCGTATTACTCATGTAGGGTAACGCTTTTATTTTTTTACGCTTCCGTCGGCATAAGAAGCTCCGCCAGTCTTTTATAATATGAAAAAATGCTGAAAACGTCAAAATAGTGCATTTTTGAATTTTTGCATGTAGACATTTTTTGTTGCCAATGTCATTTCCTCCATTTTTGTTTATATATATTTTTTCATTTCGACGCTCCTTTTCCGAGTTATAGCTATTTTAACAAAATTACCATAAAGGTAATGTTAATATTATTTAAATTTTTACAGAATTTTTTGCTGTAAGTCACTATATCTCGGAAACGGTGCAACGAAGGAGAAAAGTATATATAAACAAAAATGAAGGTAAGTAAATTTGCAACAAAAAATGTTCAACAAGTTTTCCTGTAAAAGTCATTTTTATACTTGATTCAAAGCAAAATCCAATGACAATTGCGAAATTTCAATTAAAAAATAAAAATTTATTTCCAGAATTCCACAAATTTCCGCCTTCCCGAGATTCCAAAGATTCATCATTTTGATGAAAAATTCATCATTTTTGCGCCGATAAACAAAATTTATCAAATTAACGAACAAAAGTAATCACATTTTAGATTTTTTCATCAATAAAAAATATGACAAATTTTTATTTTTCAAAAAATTAATTTCTGTCGAGTTCTGGAATTATAGGTTAACAAGTGATATTAGATCCCCCAATATCTCCACGATGACTAAGATGTATTAATTGTGAAAGAATAAAAAGTTCCTAAATTAATAAAATCAATCAAAAAATTTGCACATAAATCCTAGGTGCTTCGACCGGGGGGTCTGGGGGGTATGGAATACCCTCCAGTACACCAGTAACTGTGTTGCAATTTAAATCTTTCAGTTTCAGTTTAAACTCGCATATTTATTGTCCACTTCCAACGGCAAATATTATCTAACATGATAGGAATTTTGAGCAACAATTATTGGTGTACTGAGGGTATTCCATACCCCCCAGACCCCCCGGTTTAGATAACCGAAGGTTTTTTATGTCTGTTTTGTAAATTATTGCATTAAATATTAACCTTCAACTTTTTCAGACCAAACATATCCATCTTTTGAATATTACCGAATAGGGGGGGGGGGTTAATCAAGTTTAGCAGTAATTGTCTTAATTTTTGTGTCAGTTTAAACTTACATTTATTTTTTCTACGTTTTCGACTTCATAACCCATGATATTCTTTATCTAACATGCTAAGAATATTGAATAAATTTTGAGACATACTGGAGGGTATTCCATACCCCCCAGACCCCCCGGTCTAGTTAACCGAAAGTTTTTGGTGTATATTTTGTAATTTAAAGCATTAAATATGAACCTATTCGCTCTTTTAGACCACATATTATATCTATCATTTGTTTGTTACCCGCGGGGGGGGGGGAGTCAAGTTCATTAGTAATTATGTTCAATACAAAAAAAAACAATTACTGGTGTGCTGGAAGGTATTCCATACCTCCCAGTTCCACTTTCAGAACAAATATATTGTCCTGTTTTTTTTTATTTGAAAATTTAATTTCATTTAAATTTTGTAAACTTTGTATTTAAAAATTGTAATTTTGTATTTGTAAATTTAGTAAATTGGTAGTATATAGGCCAATCGTAGAACGTTAAATTAGTATGGAGAAGTCGCAGGTTCGATCCTCGACCAAGTATAGAAAATAAAAAGTTTATAATTAAAAATAAGATGCTTTTCACCAGCCCTGCTCGTGGGCAGCGGACCTATGTATGTAAATGGTCTGCTAAGTTTTTGAAAATTATAAGAATTTTTGAGTTTAATTTATTAAAAAGTGATTACATAAAAGTTTTTGAATTGAATATGAAACAAAAATATAGATCTTCTGAATGTTACCGAGGGGGGGGGGAGAGGATTGGTCCAGTACAGCTGTAATTGTTTAAAAATAAAAGCATTTAGAGCCAATCTTTTCGTGCCAGTTTAAACTGACATTTATTTTTTCTACGTTTCTATTAATAAAATAAATTTTGTGACGTACTGGAGGGTATTCCATACCCCCCAGACCCCCCGGTTTGGAAAACCGTAGTTTTTTGTGCATGTTCTCTGATTTACTATATTAAATATTAAGCTTTCAGTCCTTCAGACCAATTATATCTATGACCTGTATGTCACCGGGGGGTCTGGGGGGTATGGAATACCCCTCAGTACACAATAAATTATGTTCCAAAAAATGTTCTCAGGACCCCCGATTGGAATAACCCAAGGTTTGTACGTATATTCTGTGATAAATTGAATTATTTTTATTATTGAAAAATTATTAAAACGAAACTATTTTTTTTAACAGTGTAGTAATTTATATCTTGAGCGGATTTATTTTTGATAAAAGTTAAACCATTTTTTTAGTGTAGCTTTCCCACCCTTTCCGATGATCTCAACGTAGAATAATATTAAATCGTGGAATTCCTGTTCGGGGGGTCTGGGAGGTATGGAATGCTCCCAGGCAATATTAAAAAATGAAACCAACATTTCCACTAACAGGCAACGCTAGTAATTTAAAATCGAGCATTCCTCTCTTCGTGCTTATTCAGATTTCCCATTGTTTCAATTTAAATTTTTACGTTTTTGAATTCAATTTGTACTTACTTTTTACTTACAGTTAAAATTAATTCGATGTATCATTTCAGTGCCTAATCCTATTTTTGAAATTTGTAAAAACAAAGTTAAATTAGTTGGTTTCTGAACCAGGAAATGTCGAAAAATTTAGAAGTAGTGCAACTGAAACTAAAAAAAAACTTCAATTTGTTTGTGTTTCGTCATTCGCCCTTCGAATCCAAAGACAAAAAGTTACTTTCAAATCAAAAACCATTGCTATTTATTGTCACCTGGGGCCAGCAGGTAGACATTTGATAAATGGAAATTAAAAAAAAAAATTCAAAGTGTTCGGGAGTGGAATTAATTGCTCATAAAAAAATTGTTCAATGTCATCTTAAGAGATGGCATCTGATCATAATGTTACGTAAGAAAAAACATTTTGGGTACTGCTATGTTGTGTCTACATAACATCACTGAAAATGTGATTTGAAAACTTCAAGAGTTTCAAGTTATTTGTGCCGTGGTTCCGATTCCACGTTAAACTCAGAACCTAATTTGATAGCCTTTAAAATGTTAAGGACTGCTGCCAAAAAAAGTTTCGAGTTGGGCATCCGGTTCATAGCGACTTATTGAACATTTAAAATCCAATTATAAAAAAGTATGATATGAAAAAAAATACGTACTTGGTTTAGCAGCCAATACACGCACACTACACATTGCTCACAATCAAACAGAGTCCAGCACTCACTCTCATTTGCCACTGGCGAGAAAAATGTTGCAGATTAACTTTGAACCAAAGAGCATCTTATTGTTTTATTTTTTATTGGACGAGTTGTTTGTCTATTTCTAAGATAACCTTCAAACTATTTGGATGTTTGTAAATATTTTGTATCAATACACTCATGATGGTAATTATTTATAGAAAACATTTGCCACTGTTTGATTTTTTACTTTTTTGTTACTATGCAAAAAATTTGTTTAATATTATAAAAATGATACTTTTCAAATTACTGTCAACAAAAATACGAATAATGAGTGCGTTATTTTCTATTTGAAACCATTTCGACGACACGAACGCCTAATGAATGAAGTTAACGAGCGCGCAAGGGGGGGGGGCTTGCATTTCTGGCAGCAACACAAAATTTGGTGTCGGGATAATTATCTTATCCTATTCTTTCTGCAAATTCTACATCTTGAAAACAATAGAAACGACGCAGGATTCGAACTCGAGGTACCAGCTTAGTATCTTGTGGTATCCGGTTCGTCGTCTACTGGACCACACGCTTTTGTGCGGTAAAGTTTCCCGTGGAGTTTTTGTTAATTCGATCATTCAGGTTCCCAGGTCGATATTATACGGTTTAAAAGATTAAAGGCCAGAAAGTTGGTCGGATGTTCTCTGTTAAACTAATTGAACCCGTTGGGGGTGAGATTGGTAAGCTACTGCAAACTTTTGCAGTGTAGCAGAGTAAAAAGCGTAATACTAAGCCTATTGTTAAGCCAGCCCTGGTCTTAGCTTTGCAGAATAAATAACTTTAAGATAAGAAAGCATAAAAGACAGCATCGCTCGTGCTTATTCCTGATTTGATTGCCTACGGGCTATGCCCTCGTAAAAGCAACCCAAAAATTAAATTATAGCAGGTAAATGGAGAATCACGCCATCTGGATGAACCAAAGAGCTATATAGTCTCCTGAAAAGCACATTATTGAGCTAGAAGCTCCAGACACAAAGACTAGGGCTGCATGTGCCAGCTTTATATGCGGAAACGGCCTTAAAAAGAAAGATAGTTAGATTTTTCCCGGACTCAAACTAGGTTGTTTAGCATAAACAGTTGATCGTCCTAGTTACTATGCCGATGAGTGTCGCTGTGCTTTTGTTTTTATGAAAAACATGAGTTTAATTGTTTTTATGCTGTTAAAGGCATTGGAATCCAGATAATAGTAAAGATTCAAACCGGGGGGTCTGGGATGTAGGTGTACATATTTTTTGAAAATCCATAAAAATATAATAAGTCTCAATTTGCAGTTTCAAACCGAATTCTTTAATATAATCAGTTGATCGTTCTAGCTACTAGGCCAATGACCGTCGCTATGCTTTTGTTTTTAAGAAAAACACGAGTTTTATCTGCTTTTATGCTGTTTTATGCGGTATTGGTTTCCATATAACCGTAAATATTCAAACCGGGGGGCCTGGGGGGTATGGAATACCCCCCAGATCAGGACAAGTAATTGAAACATATCAGAAACTGGAAGAATTGCCGGTGTACATATCTTCTGATTCAGGAAAACAGCCATAAAAAATATAGTAAGTCTCAATTTGCAGTTTCAAACCGAATTCTTTAGTATAAGCAGTTGATCGTCCTAGATACTAGGATAATAGCTGTCGCTGTGCTTTTGTTTTCATGAAAAACACGAGTTTTATTTGGATTTTATGTCGATTGGTCATAAGAACTTTGTTTTCTGCGCGATTACTTATAAAAAAATGAAATAATACTTTTTCCAGTTCCCAACCGAATTCTTCAGTTTAAGCAGTTGATCGTCCTAGCTACTAGGCCAACGGCCGTTGCTGTGCTTTTGTTTAGCGAAAAACACGAGTTTTATTTGTTTTTATGCTGTTATATATAGGCATTGGTTTCAAGGTAACCATAATAATTCAAACCGGGGGGCCTGGGGGGTATGGAATACCCCCCAGATCAGGACAAGTAATTGAAACATATCAAAAACTGGAAGAATTGCCGGTGTACATATCTTCCGATTTAGGAAAACAGCCATAAAATTTTTTGTAAGTATCAATTTGCAGTTTCAAACCGAATTATTTACTATAAGCAGTTGATCGTTCTAGCTACTAGGCGATGTGCTTTTGTTTTTTAGAAATAACATGAATTTTACCTGCTTTTATTTGGCTTTTATGTCGGGTAAGAATATTCTTTTCTGTGCGATCATTTTGGTGATTGACTACCTTAAAGCTAAAGGTTCAAACCGGGGGGTCTGGGGGGTATGGAATACCCCCCAGTATTTATAAAGTACTTAAAAATCCAAAGAATTGCGAAAAGTGTCAAAGATACTGCAGCATTTTTGAAAAAATTTAGAATACGGTTTTCTCAAAAACCAGCTGTTTCTTTCTTCTAAAAATTTTATACCATTTGGGCTTATGCCTACCCTATATGCCCTCCTAGTTTCAATATCGATTTGTTATTGGTTTCTGAAATATAAATTGTTCAAGTTACAATTCTGTAATTTTGTCTTTGAAACAGTTCAAAAGCTGGAAGAAGTGTCGGATTTACATCCCTTCCGAATCAAAACACCAGCCAAAAAAAATATAATAAGACTTAATTTGCAGTTGATCGTTCTAGCTACTAGGCCAATGGCCATCGCTGTGCTTTTGTTTTTACGAAAAACACTAGTTTCATCTGCTTTTATGCTGTTATAGGCACTGGTTTCGAGATAACCATAAAGATTCAAACCGGAGGCTATTTCAAGACCACCAAAAAATTCAAAAATCGCACCGAAACCAAAATTGTTTTTTGTTAGTAAAATCGTAGAAAAGCAACCTGGGAATGTCGATAGAGCATTTTCAATTTTAAAGTTTGGTTGCGTCGGGAGTTTTTGAATTTTAAATGTAATTTTAAATTATTCATAATAAGAATTTTGTTTTCTGCGCGATTACGATAAAAAGCAGCCTAAGTTGGATAATTTTGAAAAAAGGCGAGCGAAGTGCAGAAAAAATTTGATAAATCGTAAGGCAGACATTTAAAACTGCGATAATTTGAAAATATGCAAAAAAATGCATAAAATAATGCACCTACATGTTCGATGCCTTCATGAACTAAAAACCGATACATAAATTTATGTGAGGCTTTTCACTTTCCGTGTCCTTTACTCCATCATTTGTCTCTTCCGTTTAGTCCGGATCCTGGTCCGCTTAGTTTTAAAACTTAAATTTAAGGAAGAATGTCTTAGTTACATAAAATCAATAAAGCTAGTCGACACAGTACAAAGCTTTTCAAGGAACTAACATCTTAAAATACTTGGGCTTAAAAAGAATTTATTATTCGCGCTCTCCTCGAGTTCGTAATTTTAAAAATCGTCGATAAATAATTTATTTGGTTTGAATGGTTGGCGCATTAAATTGTTAAAAAAGTAGCATCGATTTTTAAAACCTGATTTGGCTAGCCAAAGGGTTGCAAAATTTTAGGGTGGAACTGGCGATTATCTATTGTGAAAGACGATCTCGCATACGAAGGAGTTCCCTAACGCAAATTTCAACATGAAAACGATCCCCCTTCGCTCTGGTCTATAGAAAATACCCCAAGTCTATTCGAGTATTTGCGAGAAGCAACCGGTTCCTCTTCTATGCAGATTTTTTCACTGTCAAAAATTGCATAGTTGTTTATGAATACGGATTAGTCTAGACTAATATTTTTCCCGAGGAACCAATTTCGAAATTAAAAAACCGCCATTTTCGAATTTTTAAAAATTTTAATAAAACTCACCCAAAATTGTCCATAAAAGTCTCAAAAAATTTTCGGCACTAAGATTGCGAAAATGGAAAAGTGCACGGAAGCGCACCGATTTGACGATTCGTAAGGATGTAACCTCGAATTTTTAACTGAACTTAACGAACTGCTGCTGACAACTGATTACAAATAGTAAAACTAACTTGATTCGGTTAAGCCCCGTATGCGTAGATAAAACTCTCCGTCGTGCATGTAAATTAAATAAATATTTTGATTTCGGACCCGATTACCTAAAAAGGGCAAACGGCCGGCAATTAAGGGGCGCTTCGTCTAATAATAATGCACTTAAGCGAAATAGGACTGGAAGTTGAGTCATTTTAAAAAATGGTGTAATTTTAATATTCGCGATCGGGTGCCCACCTAGTAAGTAATAAATTGCATACGAAAGTTCAACGAGGTCCTAAAAATTAGTACGTGCAGCAAAAATAACGTCAACTAGAACATTTTAGAGGTAGTCGCCCTGACAAACCAAGTTCCCATGTATTTAGACAAGCGGGGGCTAGGAACCACGCAGGGGGGCCTCGGGGGGGGCAGTTCATGGACCCCGATGCAATTCGCCTGTCTGCTAGGAACGCATGGCTGCACTTTCGCCGGACTATGCAACGATCCCCTCCTGCACTGCCGAAATTGCATCAGGACCTCCTTGCACTCTCACACTCTTCAGTCCGCCGATTCTTCAAATTGCACTGCTTACTGCACCTTATAATACAATATTCGACTAAACACATGTTGCTCAAGTCGCTAGCGTGATTTCATAATTTACTTAATTTATTTGAAGACATTGTTTTGTTCCCCCCATCTTAACCAAGTGCAAGGGTCAAACACCCCAACCAAAATTCGCATCAAATTGACCTTAAAATCAACACACAAAAAAATTCGACACGGATAGTACAAACTTTTACTCGATCAAATTTGCAGCCAATTGTAAAAAAACATTTTCACGTTATTTTTCCCTAATATCATCGTTTATCTAAGCCGAGCTTTAACTTTTAAACTTCGAATTTCTATTTATTTACCAAAAAACTTTCCAAATTACGTTCCATGTTAAATTTTCACGTAACCCACATTATTTGTGCGAAAAAAACTTAAGGTCGAAATTTAACGTAACGTTGATTCCGTATCATGTTAAATATTAAGGGTTGGAGACATTAAGGCACGTTAGGATAAAGTAGTCAAATACACCTGTTGAATCGGGGTGGTTTTCGAAACAAATTTACAAAGACGTTGCTTGAAATTTTTTTGTGCGATAAATCAACTCAAAATGTTATTATTAAAAATTTCCACCCTGACGTAAGCTCAAGCCGATCGACTTTTCCCAAAAAAATTCCGTAAAAACATCAATGTAATTTACTAAAAATCACAAATACGCAATACGTACGTACGTGACTTATTTAATTTATTAGAAAATTCGAAGTTATTTTTATATTTTAATTTCTTACCAATTTACGATCCTGCTAAATAATTTGCCGTTGGTACTATTTTTAGTTTTCCAAACTATTTTTCAAGACGAAACTCGGCGTTTAAGAGATGGCACCCCTGCACGTACCATTAAATGCACTAAAACAGTCGTAAAGTTTCTTGAGCGATTCCGAAACACATATTTCAAATTTTGTGCTTCCCCTATTGTTTTTTGTATGGCGTAGCGATTATCTCACCCTACCGATACTTAATCCATTTATTTTAAATTTACCATTCAAGAATGCGGTTTTCCAATATGGCTTTTCATTTTTGCAGAAAATTGGGTTTTAACATTTTTCTACATATTCGTAAAACACTTGAAAATGTTCATATTTATTGATTATTTATATAAAAATACTGAAACTTATCAGATACAAAGATAAAAACATCAGCGCAATCTTCCACAGAGTAAATCATTCAATTTTCACAAAATTGGGCTGGACAATGACGGAACAACCACTGGAATAAATTAAAATAAAAGTCAAATAAGTTAAATTCTTCTAAGTTCCATAAACTTCCACCCTTAATTTTTACTAAGAAATAATATTTTAACTGAGAAATAATAATACCGAAGTCCGGACTATAAAAATGTGTAATAGCGTAACCAGGGACTGGGTGACGTCACTACAACCCCATCTCCCCTAACCTGTAAGCATTTTGTAAGTTTTCATTTTTTATTATAATATGTAATTCACGCTTTACCTTCTCCCCCCCCCTCTCCCTATCGCGAGCTGGTAATTCTTATTTAGTTTGAAGCCTGATAAGCGAAATTGAAGGGGGTTGGAAAAATGGGGTAAATAATTACCTACATTTATAAAGAACTCCTTTCCACGGAATCAAAACAAAATTAAAAGTTGGTTTTGTCGACAATGAAAAAGTACGAACTTTTGTTTTTTGGTTCTAGTTCTGGTAAAATAAATCATTGCAACTTCATATTTCACATAATCACCATCCAGGAAAAAAAAATTTTGCTCCTTCTTGTGGTTGTGAGGTTATCTTATGGGCTTATACGCAGATGATTCAACATGTAGCCAGTTTAGCGAAGAGGCTATAGAAATAAAGTGAGATTTTATCTATAAAGTGCTGATATGCTCACTTATTGTACCAACCGTCATAAATGACGAAATTTACGGAAAATCTTATAGGATCAAGGAATTCCGCTAATGTGATCTAAAGTCAAAATTTCTTTATGCAATAAGGAAGAAGAGAAACGCAAAGGAATATTTCCTTAAACGGCATTTTTTTAAGCTAAATTAGCTGGTTCAACTTTAAATTAAACCAAGGCCATATTTAAGGGGGAGGGGTAGAGGTTAGCACCCCCCCCCCCCCGAAATTATTTATCAATTACTAAAGTTCAGGAAGGCTGACTCCAATCGTAAAAATATCAGAAGAAAACAAAAACAGAAACATTAAATTTTAACATTAATCCCCCCCCCCCCGAGTCTAAATTTTGTCTAAATACAGCCCTGTTCTTGATGAATGAGCAAAAATCCTGGCAAAAATCGCGAAATAAATATTTTTATGAAGGATAGAAACTCAAATAATAAGTGGTTATGAGCCCAGAACAATAATACATTAATAACGCAAAACAATAGTTTATGTAAAAATCGTAATCATAATTTTGAAATAATTTAAATAAAATATGAACTTAATTTAAGCTGTTAAAATACATTTAAAATAACTTTTAAAATATAGATGTTAATCCGGGGGGTCTGGGGGGTATGGAATACCCTCCAGTGCAAACGAAAAATTGAGGAAGTAGAGAGAAATTTAGATTTTATTATTTATCAATTACTAAAGTTCAGGATACTGCAATGGTAAAAACATCAGAAGAAAACAAAAAATCTTCAAAACTAAAACATTAAATTTTAACATTAACCCCCCCCCCCCCCCCCAAATTAAGGGTAAATACGGCCCTGTTCTTGAACTATTATCTAACCGGGATCTCAAAAATTTTTGATTCAACAAGGATGAAAATTTTTAATGTTGCTGCTGAGTGCTAAGTAAAATAATCACGAGATAAAAATATTTATGACGGATAGAAGTTAAAATTATAACTGGTTATGAGCCCAGAACAATAATACATACACTGGAAAAAATAATTGATGAAAAGTTTATAATTTTTCAGCCTATGAAATATTCATAGTATTGATGAAAAAATCTTTGTTGCGATGAATTTTGTTCATCAATTTGATGAATTTTGTGCATCGGCTGAAAAATGATGAATTTTTCATCAATATGATGAATCCTTTTTTTCAGTGTAAATAACGGGAAACAATAGTTTATGTAATAAATTGTAAACGTAATTTTGTAATAAATTAAATAAAATATGAAGTTTTAAAACTTAATTTAAGCTGTTAAAATCAATTAAAAATAACTTTCGAAAATATAGGTGTCAATCCGGGGGGTCTGGGGGGTATGGAATACCCTCCAGTGCAAACGAAAAATTGAGGAAGTAGAGAGAAATTTAGAAATCAATTCAAAAACCACATGTCTAAGACTGCCTAATTTTCTAGTGATTATATAAAGTTTAAAAGTTGAGTAAAAGCTCAAATAATATCCGGTTATGAGCCCAGAACAATAATACATAAATAACAAAAAACAATAGTTTATGTAATAAATTGTAAACGTAATTTTGTAATAAATTAAAAAAAATATGAAGTTTTAAAACTTAATTTAAGCTGTTAAAATAAATTTAAAATAACTTTTAAAGATATAGGTGTCAATCCGGGGGGTTTGGGGGGTATGGAATACCCTCCAGTGCATGCGAAAAATTGAGGAAATAGAGAGAAATTTAAAAATTAATTCCCTAAGTTCTGGCAAAGACCAAATCACCTCAATCGGCTACTGCAATGAACAGAATTAATCAATTGATGAACAAATTCATAAATACAATGCATTTTTTCATGAATACAATGAATTTTGTTCATCGGCGCAAAAATGGTGAATTTATTTTTTCCCAACTCTGCCCTCAATAAGATTCTATTAAACTTGAAGCTTGAATTTCTGGATTTTAAAGCTCCTGGCACATAACCTGTTTTTCACATTTTCTGCAGAAGAAATAAATATCTGAGTTATATTTCTGCCGATGTGCATCAGCGACTTATTTTTATCGTCTCGGTTGGTACAATCCAAAAACTTACTCGGATATGCTAACTTTTGAAAATTCACATTAGATATAAATAAAATAAAAATAATGAAATAAAAAGTTAGACGCAAATCATGGCTGTGTTATTTTGGAAACACTTACACCATTTTTATTCTTGGACCGTGATTTCTCCACCTATGTCGTTCCAGTTACCAAAATTTCAGTCAACGAGACGTGACGTATTCTTCTATGAAAGTTTACTTCTATGTTCTTATAAATTCGCAACAAGTAAACTTTTATGCAATCAATAACCCGCCATGCAAACAATAGAATTGTATTTAAGCTCTTTTACCGGTGACGTTTCAATAGTATTGTTAGCACATTTTCCCAAATTTTCATCCTTAATGAGCCTACTTATTCACTTCTCATTTTCGCCGACCGACGTGATTGATTATTATTTTTTAATAACTCCAATATGGCCTGGTGTGATCGCCGGCCGAAAATAGTGAGCGGGAATGCAAAATTTGGGCGGACTGATTTTTTGTATGTGTTGTAATTGCGAGCAAAAAGGTTACGTGACTAATTTGTTTTTAATTTTGATTAAAAATTAAATAATTTTAAAAGCGGTTTGGAGTAAATATTGACTGCGTTCATGTATTATTTATAGTAGCAATATAAATTTATCAATTACATTACTCGGGCAGAATTTTTTTATTTAATTGCCTTAACTTATATGGAGTTAATTTAATTTGTAATTCAAATTTTTGACATTAAAATTTTGCGTATGCAAAAAATTGCGTTTATTTAAATTTGTACACAGAAATAAATAATTTTGTGTGGTTGTAGGCTGGGAAGTTGTGTGCCGGGCGAGGATTAGAAGGATACGGAGGGGAGCTATAAATTTTGTTGCAGTTTTTGGCTAGTGCGAATTATATGCAGGCGACTGACTTGAGTGCATTGTACTTAACTTGCAATAATAAAAATTTAAAAATAGAGACTGTTTAGAGTGCACTAGCACATTTTTTAAACACATTTAGAATTTTAATTTTAGTTCTTTTACATTTGCTATATTAAATTAACTGCAAAAAGTAAGCTGAAAAATTGCTTGCACGTATTGCCAAATGTAGTACGTCAAGTAAAAATACGAATATAAAGTGTAAGGAATATTTTTATAATTACACTATTATTACAATATTGTTGGAACCTTTGCAAAAACTACTTTATTTTCGTGGGGTCAAAGACTGCAACTTTTTCGATGCGACACCTCACCCATTTTTATCTCATATCCAACTTTGGATTACAATAAAACTTACTAATGTTAACTGTCACGACGTAGACTCCAAACAGAATTTTTAACAAACTTAAAATTTTTACTTTCAGGACTCGACAAGGAAAAAATTCTTCCTTGGAATCTTTTCCTGATTTTGACCGACTCCTGTGAGATGCCGGTGTATTCAGCAGAATATAGAAGAAAACAAACAAATTCTTTTTTGGAATCTTCAATCTCCAATTGGTGGAGACGGGAAGGAAAAACAATCAGCCATTTCTTCCTTGCAGTAATTGCTATTCAACGCAAGGATAAACCAAATGAGCAAATTCTCATAAAACCAATTCAAACATGGGAAGAAGATTTTGTACTGATTTTTTGATTTTTGTAATTTAAAAAAGTTTCGTTATGCTGATATAATTGAAGGCCGCACTGACTTGTAATATTCTCTCGAATTTTTTTAGGCTGGCATTAAAAATGTTATCAATCAGAGATGAGTTATGGAACCACAGGAGGACTTGGGTTTTTATTTAATATTAATTATCTTAATAATAAAATTTTAATCTAACCTATCATTAAATGAGAGATGGAGGCGCGACCGCCTTCCAAAAATACTTAATTTTTGAATTATTTATTATTAATATTTTAAGCAGTTATTAATATGAAAAAATAAAAATTTAATCTAACCTGACCTGCAGCGAATTATTTTTAAGCATCTCTAAATTTTTGAGCATCCCCGAAGCCGCTCCAATTTCAAAAATTATATTTCTAGAAAGACTCACTCCGCTCATTAAAAGCAAATTTTCAAAAAAATTAAAGAACGAATTATTAAAGGTAACCGGTTGCCATGACAACGATAAGGCTTGTAAAGGTTTATTTCGCACGGGGAGGGGGCAGTGGCGGATTAAGACACTCTGAGGCCCGGGCTCTAAAGTAATTGTGGGCTCCCAAAAGGGGCGGAGAGGGGCGAAAACCCCACGAGAGTCGCAGGCGGTAAAATTTGAGTTTTCAAGGTCAACAGGTAGACATTTTTGAAGGTATTATTGCAATACCAAAGTAGCCAAAAAATTCATATAAAATTTTTGAAAGAGGAATTAAATAAGCCTTAATTCATAATTTTAATAATATTTTTACGTAAATCGGGCCCCTTTCCTTGCAGGGCCCCCCTTTATCCGCTACTGGAAGGAGGAATCGCTGGGGAATCTGGCGTACAAGTGCAGGAAAATCTGAGAAAATCTCGTAAAATTTGAAGAAATCTTAAGAAAAATTACAAACGGGTTATTTAACCCTTGTGTTCACACCCGGAAAAACTCACAGCATATGCCACCCGGGTTCCCGTGTACCCCGCTTACGGAATTCTTGGTAAAAGTCCAATGTAACTAAAAATAATTATTATTCATATTCTGGGAAGATATTCCTATCTGATTATAACAATTAAATTATATTTTTAAATTATTAATAAATTCAAATTTTTTACAACAAACCTTTTTTTTATGATATACTATATAAATACCATGCTTTTTCTATTTTTTTTTAATATATAGAATAAAAATTTCAATACACAGAAGAAAATGATTCATCATTTTGATAAAAATTTCATTATTTTTGCGCTGATAAACAAATATAATTATATTGATGAACAAATTCATAAATACTATGATTTTTTTCATGAAAACTATGAATTGTTCATCAATGTGATGAATTTTGTTTATCGGCGTAAAAATAATGAATTTTCATCATTTATATTTTTCAGTGTAGAGAATCAGTCAAATCGTGGGGATTCGAGAAGGTTTTGGCCAATCTTTTTTGGAAAAAAAATTATTCAACAAAACGTACGCCCAAACGTGGCAATTCAAGGTTAGTAACCGGTTGATATGTTTCCTACGAAAGGAAATTCGCTGGAAAATCTGTGGAAATCCAAAAACTTCTTAAGAAATTCAAGAAAATCTTAAAAATACTACGCTCATTACAGGCATCGTTTCTGTTACCCCAAATTTTCAAAAAAAATATTTGAAGAACGGGTTGTTAAACGTAACCAGTTGCCATAACAACGATAAGGCTCGGAAAGGTTTATTTCCTACGGGAAGGGAAAATTCGTTAGTGAATCTGATATACAAGTGAAGGGAAATTTGAAAAAATCCCGTAAAATTTGAGTAAATCTTAAGAAAAATTACAAAAGAGTTGCTAACCACAAGGCTAATAACAGTGTATTTCCTATTACAAAGGGAGAATCGATGGAAAATCTTAGGAAATTCAAGAAAATTTTTTTAAAAATATTATAGATGAGCTTTCTTTATTTGAGTCACTCCGCTCATTAAAAACATCATTTCTGTTTCCCCAAATTTTCAAAAAAATTGAAGAACGGGTTATTAAACTTAACCGATTGCCATGACAACGATAAGGCTAATAAAGGTTTATTTCCTACGGGGGGCAAGGGAATCGTTGGGAAATTTGGTGTACCACTGAGAGGAAATCTGAGAAAATTTGAGGAAATCTTGAGAAAAATTACAAATGGGTTATTTAAAGTAACCGGTTGCCATGCCAACCACAAGGCTATTAAAGGGGTATATTTTCTACGAAGGGAGAATCGCTGGAAAATTTAGGAAATCGAGGGTATATTGAAAAACAATTTTCAACCACTGAACTCAATTAAAAACCTTTCAATTAATAAAATGAAGAAATTCAATAAAACAATAAAAAAATTCACAAATACAAAGAACCGTTTATTTTGTTTTTTTCTTTTTTTTTTGAACTTTTTCGAAAGGACACTTAAGGCAATCCAGGACGAAATCTGGTAAAAATTTTATTCTTAAATTTTCATTACGGTTACCCCCCCCCCCCGCCTATTAATTTGTATAAAAATTCTGTAATTGATTTTATTAAATTTACATGTCGCGATAGTGTTTACCGGGGGGGGGGGGGGGTTATGGAAACCCCAGTATTCGACTAATTGCACAGAATATAATTTTTAGATTCTAAGCTGCGGATTATAACGATTGTAGAATTAATTCGCCCACTATAAGGATTTTAATTCTAAATTCTTAATATTTAATTATTTGTTCCCTTAATTATTTTAAGTTTTCTGTAAAGCAAAATATACGTAATTCCTATTGTAACCGCTATTTAATAAATCAGTGTTGTTTTTGTATTCCAAAATTAACCGGATAAAATAAAATAATTTTTTTGGTATTGATTTTGCAGGACGCACAGTGGGGGGGGGGGGGATATTCTCAGTAACCTACTAATAGTATGTGTTTTCTCATTTTTGTAATATATTAGAAAATTTTTGTTTAAATTGCATTTCGCAAGGTCGTTTGAGAGGAAGTCGAAAATAATTATTATGTCGCTTTCCTCTGAGATCAGCACTTTTTGATTTTTTGGATTTTCTGATTTACTGGAAAATTAAGTGATCGTAGGTTTGATATCCACCCCGGCTTGTTGAGTGAACCCTGGGTGTTAGAACTGCATATTTAAATTTTAATTGGGGCATAGGATACTGTGCGCATTGTATTGATTATCTTTTTAAAATTTTTGTTTTTGTTATTACATTATTCACATGTTTTGACTAGAAACCGACTTAATAAATGTTTTTAGACATTAAGAAAGACTAAATTTGATAAAAAAATATTTACTAAATATGTGGTGACCCCCAAATTGCCAAATTGCCAAATTTATTATTAAAATATAATAAAATACAATACATCAAAACAAATACTTGCACTTAAGCAGTTCAGACTGAAAATTTGGTTTTTCGCATGAAACAGGGAATGCGAGCCAAATTTAGTCCGAAGAGGAAACTTTAATTGCTAAAATAGTTTGAGATAATCGATAATTGATTGGGTGTGAAAATTTGGATTCTATTTCACTCGTGTGCGGATTTATAGGATTTAAAGTTTACACCTCTCTAATTTGCATCAAACTTAATAAAGTGATAACGAATTTGATGTTCCATCCGCGCGTGCTTTGGAAACTTTTATTGTCCACTGGGCAATCTTTTCAAATTGCTTAATCTTTCGATCTGTACTAAACCGAAGTGCAACAGGATAATTGAGCTAATTTGCGACATCAGGAATGAAGTCAGAAGTGTCATATTAAGTAAATCTACGTAAGCTCCGTGTTAAGGTTGAATGAGATTAAGGAAAGCCATGAGGAGCTTAAACTAACCATATCCTTTAAGATCAACTTCATAATGGAACAAACACAAAATTATATAATTACGTAATGTAATTTGCAAATTGCATTATGCTCTTATGATTAGCAATTAAAATTATTTATAAATAAGTTGAATTTTACAAGCGGTTAATTTGATAGCCCAAAAACGCTTTGATTTTTGCAGTTGTTTAATATTTTCGCTTCAACATTGTGACTTATAAAATATTTATCTAATTGGGTTTATTTAGTACGATAGATAATACTAAAGAAACATGCATAATCTTGAAATATTTTACAAATATGTCAAATTATTGCCAAATAAATACTGTTTTGTCTAAATTAGATACCAAATATGCAATCAGCATTAAAAAATAGCTGGCGTTAGATAATAAAATTTAAATTGCAATTTGCTTAATTTTTTATATATTTTCCAAACGTTAAGCAATAACATTTTCTTTCATTATAACACGTTGAGGTAGATAATCTTCTCTTCACTTTCTCTCATTGTTCTGAAAAGCACCTTCACAACGATCATGAAAATTCTGTACCCCCACTCTGTTTAAATGTTAAAGATTTTACCTTTCTGATGCTGAATTTACAACAAAAACGCACTTTTAAAAGCCAAATTTATTATTGTACATACAATTTAGTTGGAAAGTTTAAAATTTTGCTTTAGCTCAGTTGAACGACCTTCCGAATTTTCACAATTTTAAAATTTAGTTCTGATCGCATTTCCTTCTTGCGAAAGCTATAAAATTAATTTATCTGTTAATTAAAAGTTCAAGTAAGAATTTAGAGGCGGATTCGACCTATTCGAGGATTTAAAAAAATTCTTGCAACCGCGCTGGTTTCCACTAAAGCTTTATTTTTCTCTACCTCGCATAGAAGTAAATTATATTAAGTCGTAGCGTAGCCAAAATTACTTTAAAAGTTCTAAAAAAACTTAATTGCAACTTTTAATTCCATACCTCCCAGGCCTCCCGAAGCCGGGGAATACCCCTAATTTTTTAATGCTTGATTAAGGTCCAATTCGCTAATCGCTGGGCATTAAAAAACCAGTTCTGCGAGAAAAGTAACAAAAAAGCCCAATCTAGGATTGAACTCGGAGATTTTCCACACAGCATAGTTTATCGTTCTCTTAATACTACCCACACAAGAATACATAATATTGCTTTAAAAATTTAATATGAAACGAATGTTCAAGCTCCCGTTTTTACTCATTCTTTTTTGTCGAAATTTAATTGCCAAATTACCAAATATGTACGTTTTGCTACTATACAAATATTTAGTAAAGTTATGACTTTTGTCGTTTTCGCTGTTTTGTTTAATTTTTAATTATATACTTTAACGTTTCGTTTAAATATAATATATAAGCCCATTCATAAATTCGACTTTATTTTTATATTATGTTAAAATATATTTTATCAATAAAATCCTTTAAGTTAGTGCTGTTTTAGAATTTAATCCAACAGGATCCACTTTTTCGCCTTTAAAAAGTGCACTGAAGGGTATTCCATACCTCCCAGACCCCCCGGGTTTACAACTGTGTTTTTTAGCAGATTAAATTAAGGTCAGCTGAACTGAAGCTCAGTGACTGTTTAGAATTAATTTTAGAAGTCATATTGGGTCATGGAGGGTTTGGGAGTAAAACAACATTTATCATATTATATTCAGTATTTTATTGCTGTCAACATTGCTAAATCAATCAAAATTAGTGCAGTCCTGGAGGGTATCCCATACCCCCCAGTGTGTACTACAACAGTTTCACGTAGAATGAAAGCTTACCGTTAAATAAAATGAAGCAGACAAATCGTCGATTTTGGAAACGGGGGGTCTGGGAATAGGGAATACCAATAATTGTGTTTAAAAAATCAATTTTTAAACCAAACCGGGAACTGAAAGAATACTGCAGTAATGTTGCGGTGAACATTTTATTTCGAAAGTGAGGGCAGAGGTCACGTGTTCTCAGTGTACCCTGGCTTGTGGTTTTTAGGACTTTATTACATTTTTTTAAATATCTAGTAGCATAAGTAGCATTATCGATCAGTTGGAGAGTTCAAAAAATAGTATATTATTTAACTGGAGCTTATTAAACAAAAGAGACCCAGGTATGTCGGGGGGTAATTACTGGTTATCTGGAGGGTATTCCATACCCCCTAGACCCCCCGGTTTCTAAATAGTATGAAAGTTTTTGTGCATATTTCGTAATTTGTTGTATTAAATATTAACCTTTAACTCTTTCAGATCAAAAATATCCATCATCTGAACATTACAGTGTGGGGGGGGGGGGAGTAGTCCAATACAGCAGTAATTGTGTAAAAATAAAAACTCTTAACGCTAATCTTTTTTTGGAAGTTTAAACTGACATTTATTTTTCTTCATAACTTATGATTTTCTTTATCCACATGCTAAGAATATTGAATAAATTTTGTGACGTCCTGGAGGGTATTCCATACCCCCCAGACCCCCCGGTTAAGAAAAGCGTAGATTTTGTTTGCGTGTTCTCTGATTTATTATATTAAATATTAACCTTTCACGCCTTCAGATCAATTATATCTAGTCATTGGGAGGTCAGGGGGGTATATTCGAAAGAAAATCCCGTATTGCCAATTTTTTAGTGCTAGTTTAATCTCTAGAGAAACAACACAAAGCTTATCATTTAATATTATTGTACATATCTGACGGCAGAAGTTATGGCCTTTCTAATTTAACATGGTAACTGGGAAGGAATTCCATACCCCCAAACCTCCCGATTTTGAAAACCAAAGGTTTTGTGTGAATTTTCTGTAATTTATTGCATTAAATATTAATATTCCACTCTTTCAGACCAAATATATCTATGATCTGAATGAAACCGGGGGGTTTGGGGGGTATGGAATACCCCCCAATGCACACTTCTTGAACCTCCAAAATCCCGATTATTTCTAAAATAAACTTGCTTATCCTGAGAGCCAAACCTTCCAGAAATCATACAAAATAGAAAGTCTTGAAATATTATCTATTCCATACCTCCCAGACCCCCGATTTGGGGGTTACAAAACTTAGGTTATGTGTACATGTGTTGCAATTTATTGCATTAAATGTTAACCTTTAAATTTTTCAGATCAAATAATATATTTAGGATCTGTATGTTACTAGAGTGATCCGGGGGGGGGGGGGGGGGGGGGGATTTTTAAACACCTTCCGGTATACCAATAATATTTTAGTGTCAGAATAAACTCGAGATTAACAAAATAAGTTTACCATTTAGTAATTCTTCATAAAATAATTCTTATCTACTGGAGAGTATTCCATACCCCCCCCCCCCCCCCCGTTATTGAACACTTAAGATTTTGTGTGAATGTTTCGTGATTTATCGCATTAAATATTAACGTAATATCAGTCATTGACACCAAATATATCCATGATCTGTATTTCACCGGGGGTTTCCTTCTAAACTCCCAGACTCCCGATTATTCGTAAAAAAATTAAAAAACTTTCCAGAAATCACATAAAATAGAAAGGCTTAAAATACATAATACGAGGGGTCTGCGGAACATATGGAATTCCCATTCCCCCGAAATTGTGTTTCGAAACAGCTTTTTCAAGAACTCCCAAACCTCCCGATTGTTCATAAGAAAATATTAGAATTCTAAAGAAAAATGTATTTTAAGGCCCATTATTGTTACTTTTGTAAAAACCAAATAATAAACTTGAAACAACAGAGTCCTTAGGAAAAGGATTTTTACTTTTAATAAGTTGTCTTTACCTTTGTAAAACAAAATTTAAAATTTAAATGCAAATAAAAAAACATGATATACTTAGAAACCAGTCAATATTTGATTTTTGTGATACAAAACACATGTTCAAAAATGGAGAATTTATTTCAAAATCTTTTTTTAACGTTTACAGTGGATGTAAGTTTCAGGATGAATTTGTTGTACCATAAATTACCTCAATCGTTCTGCAAAAGTTGTGCAGAATAAATAAGTCCAAGTTTTTGAATAACCCACTTTTCTTAGTCTTACTTAATTTATTTCCTTCCATTCCTTTCAGGTCAAAAATAATTTATCCCCGTTTTTTGATAAGTAAAATTTCGAAAACGGATTAATTCGCTTTCAGGTACTTTTACAAGATTTTCCTGCCATTCCAGTCGTTTAAGGATTGCGCCTTCAAATTAGACGTAATTTTTTGACTACCAAATTACAAATTGTTTCGTAAATTGAAATCGACGTTTAAAAAGTTGGTCTTAGTTTCACGCCATATATAGCTTATCTCTTCCTTCTAGGTTTACACTTAATCTTGATAGCCAACACATTTAGATTTCCCATGAGAAGTTTCAGTACATATTTTAGTTAAAAAAAAATTGGGTGAAAAACTAACCGATTGTTACGGTTTTGCAAAACTTATTTGGCAAAAAAAAGGATTAATTATGTAATATTGGGGAGAGGATTCGAGCGTGGGCGGCTTTAATTTTTATTTAAATTAAAAACTAAATCTTGTATTCCGCGAGGTTAATTTTGTAAATTTTAATTAAGCTTGTTTGTACAATAGAAATATCGACATAGCTAGAGAGAAGAGCTTGATTGAGTGTTTATTGGTTGAATGTTGTGCTTGATATGTTAAGTGGTTATTGCTTATAATTTAATGGGTAAGTGCTGGTAGTATTACGCGATTATTTATTTACTCCGTGCGGATTATTTATAGAAGGCATTTTTCGGCGGTTCTGCTCCGGAGGAACGCTGGCTAATGGATGTATGGGCATGGGCATGTAATTAGTCGAAGGAATTGTGTTTTGATGTAAACGAAAATGGTGTAAAACAAAAAAATATTTTAGAGCTTACAAACATGAAGCAGTAGTGAGAAGAGTGAGGTAGGGTGAAAAGAGTAAAATGGTTGGGTGGAGAGGGTATCGTAGCTAAAAACGCAAAATAGAGACGCGAAAATATGTACAAAGAGAGCCCTAGCAAAAGTTGCGTCGCGAGAGGGGTAGTATTGTGCAGGAAGGGTCGGGGTAAATGTAAACTGCGGGAAGTCCCGGGGCGGAAGTGCTCCGTTGAGGTGAGGGGGGTACAGTAGTCATCCAGCAGCAGCCTGTTGAAATAAAATTCGCGTTTTAAAGCATATTCATATCGATCCGAGCTTTTTAACACCGAGCCCCGGTGTTTTCTCCCCCGTCCCCTTCGTTTCTAATGCGTAATAAGTTCGCAATCGCTACGCACTGAAAAATAGTTCTACTATCGGTCCTTTTTGCCACTTTCGTTGTTGATAACTAACGTCCTCCTCGTTTTCCCCTCTCGACCCCGCCGCCCCCGTTCGTACGACCACTTGAACATTTTCGTGCCATGGAAAGTAGTAAATTATAGATTTTTAAGACTTAATTTGCAAAAATCTGCGCAGAATTAGAGTGAATTAAAAGTTAGGCGTGGTTACGCCGGAACTAAACACAGGATATGCAGATGTATTGACGTTTCTATTTCGGATTTAATTATATATGTTCTCTTTTTTACTTGTTTACGATGTTTGGATACATTCTTTTTATATTTTATATTATCCATTTTAAAAATGTCGAGTTTCAAACTTCAATTTATTACTTCTTACTTTCTCCAACCTGCATCGAAAATTGCAATTTCGTCCGAAAATGCACTTTCCCTCCACGGTCCATCCTCGGGCACCTTCTCAAAAACCACACACAAGATTAGGCGTAATCGCTCGACGCAACTAGTGACAACACCTAAGCTTTCGGGAAAATCGCGAAAACCACCATGTCGCACGTGTGGATTAGGAAAATTTAGATTCCACGTGGAACGCGATAGATTTTTCAATCCGAATCCGTCAGCCGAAATATTTCTATTGCCCTTCAATTTTCACATCAAATTAAAACTGAAAAACTCTTTTCGCGAAAATTAAAATTTCCCCATCCTGTCAGTTTTAATGAGCGCGTTATTAGTGCAATCGCAAACGTTAAGAAAACGTCAATCAAACGTTATACGTCGAAATTATGTAGCAGGCATTTCCTCGTACAAGAAAATCTTTTTTCTTGTTATCTTTCGCAAAGTTGAACAATTGATTTTTCGAGCGATTAGAAATTATACCTTATGATGTTTCTCGAAGACACGTTTTCGTAACCCAGGAGATGGTGCAAGGATCTTTAATTTTAAATTAAGTACGAGGGTACGTCGGAAAATGCGAAAATAGGTCAAATGCTTATTAAACGTTTTAACTTTTCATCGCTTTTTTAATCGATTCAATATGCTTTTCGATGATGATTTTCTGCATTTTCACCTCGACAACACAAAATTAATTTGTCTAAATACCATACGCGTGTTTGGCAACATGGCAATAACGTATTTTTCGAAAAGCAATATTGAAACAAAATTTTATCGTCAATTTGAAACAGAGCTCACAAATCCGATTTCTTTTCTCTATCACAAAAGGAGGTTAAAAAGGACGCCCGGAAGGAAATTTAATTCTCAGTTGTCTCAATTCTGCAGTGCTAAACAAATTCAAATTTATTTGATGTGTTGAAGTAACATTTTTGATGATGTTTGTAGCAACTGCTATCAGCGACTTCCTATATTGATTTTCCTTTTTAGTTTCGATGTCCACTTCGCCTTGGACATTTTTAATGGTCAAATCAACGTTTCCGCAAAAAAAGTCACAAAGCAAAGAGCAATAAAACCATAGCAACGCACACCTGCCGAATATGTTAAGACGAAGCTCGAGGGAAACCTGCTTATTTTTTACATTTAAGAAAATATCAGAAGAAAACCATAAACTCAAAAGGCTGAAATCTGTAAAATTTCGGTTATAATAATCGAAATCCAATTTAAAATCAACTTATGGGGTTAACAGTTGCACTTCTAGAAGACAACTGTGGCCGGCTCCGCCCCTTAATTTACATCAAGTTCACGAACCGTCAAAGATGTAATTCCATAGGAAAGTGTACGTAAGATAATGTTGATTCCCCACCTATCTTACGTAAGAATTATTCTGAAGTAATTCCCCCCCCCCTTGGTAGCATAACTAGAGCTTAATTTTGAATGCTGGATTACATGATTTACACTTTATTCTACTTTTTTCTCGTTTTACTTAGCATTTTGGGTATAAGGAAAGCTCCGCCACTTATTTTCATTTATTGGGTGAGGGGGGGGTTTAAAGTCAAAACTGTTTTATTCAAACGTATAAAAAAGTGCAGTTTACATTATATGATATCTCTTAGGATTTATTATAAGAGAAAGCATAAAGTATGGTTTACATGATATTATTTATAATTTTAAGAAACAAAACACTGTGTAAACTATGTTTTATGGTTGCTCCTATGATAAATCACATAACATGACTGCACATAAATCTTGAGAACTTTTAGGAAATTCTTCAAAATATTGAAAAATCTTTCTCCCCCCCCCCCCTCTTTAAAACTCACATAATTTATAGACATTTTTTTAGAACTTAAAAAGTGAAAAGTTACATACTCCTTTTGGCCGCTGAGACTGGGGGGTCTGGGGGGTATGGAATACCCCCCAGTTACAACAGCAGTAGTGTTAAAAAAAGATTCTTAGGGCAGTATTTTAAATTTAAACTCCATATCATATTTTTTCTCAAAAAACGATGGCCAGGACTCAACTGTAGGCGGCTACGCTCACTGAATCAATTGCAGCTTACATTTACGTCGAGCGCACACACCATCAACAGAATTACAAAATAATTCCCCCCCCCCCTCGGTAACACAACTAGAGTTTCATTTTGTAACTTGGCCTGGAAAGCAGAAGTACATGATTTTCACTTTATTCTATTTTTTTCTGTTTTTACTTAACATTCTGGCTATAAAAAATGCTCTGCCGTAAACGTATAAGTTCATGTAATTAAATTTATTTATAATAACCTTTTCCTACCGTTTCTTAAAAGCATAATTTTTGTAAATATTACCATCCCCCCTTTAAAAACTTACACGTAATTTAGGAACTTTCTTTTTAGTCCTGAAAGAGTGGAAAGTTCTTAAAGAACAAAAGCACCCACAGAAGATGCAAATGCACCTGTTCGCCGTTGAGACCGGGGGGTCTGGGGGGTATGGAATACCCCCCAATACCCCCCAGTTACAACAGCAGTTGTGTTAAAGAAAGATTTAAGTTTAAATTTTAAGTTTAAACTGCATTTCAAATTTTTTTTCAAAAAACTATGACTAGGACTCAACTGTAGGCGGCTACACTCACTAAATCAATTGCAGCTCTTGTTTACGTCGAGCACACACACTGTCAAGAGAATTCTGAAATAATTCCCCCCCCCCTCGGTAGCAAATCTAGAACTTGGCGAAGAAAGTTGAAGCACATGATTTACACTTTATTTTACTTCTTATTCTAGTTTTTTCTGAACATTCTGGTTATAAGGAATGCTCCGCCGCCTATTTTCCTTTCTTCTGACTGAAGGGGGGGGGGGTTACAGAGGATTCCATCCTTTCAAAGCTGAAACTCTTTTATTCAAACGAATAAAGTTCATTTTATTAAAAACATAATTCATAAATATGTTTTTGATTTCTTAAGTTTTTTTTTCAAATTACTCAAAAATGATCAAGTTTAAAGTGACTGGATCCGTGATTCGGCTAAAACGGCCCGGAACGCCCGAGGGTAGCGAGGGATGCAGGGCGTAGTAAGATAAACTCACTAAAAACATCCCCGAAGGGTTACCGAACTCAAAAAGGTGAGATCTAAGTTTTCATCTTAAATTCGGCCATAATTAACCGAATACAATCTAAAATAAATTTATTAAAACACGGGGGCATTCTAGTACGCCAATGCTAGTGTATTTTCAAAATTAAATTGTGAAGTAACCGTTGGGCCGATTTTATTCATCCTCACCTCATAAGAAATCTTAAATTTTGTTCTTTCCGAATATTTAAAGGTTTTCTATAATTTTAATCACCGTAACCGAATGGGGCGGGGGAATCCCTATGAAAACAGCCAATGGAATGCACACTTTGAGTTTTTGTCTAATCTATCATAATTCTGATAGAAAATTTTTAAATTCAAAAATTTTTCTTTTTAATTTTATAAAAAATATTTTGAACTATTGGAGTTAAGTTTGAAATTTAACATATTGCAATGAGTGCAATTGATTGGCGATGAATTGGTTTATATTTCGCTTCGTTGCAGTTGGCATTAAAAATATTTGAATAATTCGATCATAAATAACAATTTTCATTGAAAGAAAAACGTAAATATAGGAAAAGCAAGGCAAGCGATAGTGTGGCAATGGAGATAAGGACGTGTGTATTAGAAATGGAAGGAAATCTGTTGGAAATCTTAGGAGGATTCTATTGGTGTTTGTCGAAAAGATCTATCGGGTAATTGGTGCGTGCGATAATTTAAGCAATTGAAAAGGTAGAAGTTAATAGTTTGTTAATTGGTTTACCTAAAATACGTAATTTGGTGTAGTTAAATTTGACACCGTGGCTTTCCTTATCGAGACAAAGAACACGTTTATCAAATTAAGTTGAAGTAGGTCAAACCTTCGTCATAAACCTCAAATTTAAATTGCACCACAAATAATTTACAGATACAAAAGAGGAGGATCCTTTTTAGTAATTTTTTTCGTCTACAAACTTTCTCTACTCCAAAGAATGAACTTCGATAATGCATTTTGGCGTCTAAAAATAAAATAAAATAATTTTTAACATGCGCTCGTTGCGTGGCTCCGTATTTAGTTTGCAATTACAAAATGTGTCTTTTATCAATTATGCACCTTATAAGAAAGTAACTTTGGATTACATTCGTCTGAGAGCCAAATGCAAGTGCATTTTCATGACACATTTATAGAAACTTTCGAATTATTTGACCAACAAAACATTTGTAATTCTCACTCTCGCGCCCGCCACAAACAAATTAGCTGCATCTTATCAAAATTTAACCTACTTTTCGTTAAAAATATTTTGCGAACTTAAAGTCATTAATAAAATTTTTATTTATTTTTACATTTACAAGCACTTCAAATTTGGAGCACGTAAAACTAGAAATCAATACTTAAGTACACATACATGCAACAAAGTTAGTGTCGATATCCAATTAGCGTTTAAAAAAAGCACCAAATTCAATGTTTATTTGCACTAAAATTATCGGCAAATTAAATTTTACTCGCTCTTTGTAAATACTCTTTGCAAGTAATTATTTAATTAATTTCATTAAGCGCAATATTCAACGATTATGTAAACATTTTATAAAAAATACATTATTTTCAGTTTTATATTCGAAAAACGAGCTGACCGGGATTTAACCGGTCCAAATACTACAAAATCCCCATTGTTAACCACGTGGATCCATTTTCATTTCAAAAAAATGAAAATTTAGTTAACATTTTTAATTTTGATTTGTATACCATCTTATTTCCAAATCGAAAACCTAAACCGAAAATTTACATTTTTGGGGAATTTATTAAAACTTTCATAAATGCATAAAATCAATGAACAAATTCATAAATACAATGAATTTTTTCATGGTACCATGAAATTAACAAAGAAAAAATTATCAAAAACATATTTCGTTTTCAGGATAAATTGATAAAAATCGGGCTGTTATAAAGGGCTCTATCTCGAGAACTAAGTACACTAGAACTATAATTTTTTTATGATTTTACGCAGAATTTTATCAGCTTTAATTTTGATAAGACCTATTTTGGGCATCAGATGAACAGGAAACAGCTGATTTAAGATTTTGTGATTTTTGGGACTTTTATTCAAGTTTTCAACTAATAGCAGTTAAATTTTAGTTTTACTTTGTTTTATTTAAAAATTTTATTGCTCAACTGTGTAAGGAATTACCCCCCCCCCCCCGCGAAACAGAAGTTACATTTATATTAGCGCTCGAATGCTGTTGGAACTTGAATTGCCAAGGTTGTGCGGCCTAAAGGCCGCACTAATCTGTTATAAAATAACCGTACAAAAATAACATCTGTTAAGTACAATTCCATAATTTTCGCAAAATTAAATAGTACACCGAAGCCAAAGCCGGATTAAGGGGGGGGGGCTAAGGGAGCTGCAGTCCCGGGCCTCCATATTTCTTGGGAGCTCAAAAAATTGAAGCAGCAAAATTTAAATTAGAAAATTGCTGGACTTTTTCTTAAAGTAAATAAAAAAATTCTTTCAAAATGTTAATGTATGTACATCTGTGTTTTATAAAAAAAAGTAGTATAATAATAATTATTATTCTTTCAAAACTTTTACTTTTGATCTAAGCGCAGTAGACCTTGAAAAATCAAAGATTTTCGCGTGCAGATCATTTTGTCAAGACATGCAAAGCCAAGAGGCCTCCAAAGAAATCAACCCCAGGCCTTATAATATCCTTAATCCGGCTCTGACCAAAGCCTTCTGAACATATTTTGTAGCATACTTTTCTTAAGATGGAAAATTTTTGATATTAGGTTTTCCTTCAGAAATAAAAAATTCAAGATTAAATTAATCAATTCCAACTGAGAAAGATTTAATTGATTCAAAAACGTGAGAATGTGAGGTTTTTGAACTGTTGAATTAAAAATAATATCGGCTAGCTTTGATCTTCAGCAACGAAAGCTCGGTTGTTCATTAGTTTTGCCTCACAAAATTATTCATCCACTCCTATGTTCAAAATGTAAATTGTACCTTTTCAAACCGTTTTTCACCATACAAAAGTCAACTTTAGAGCAAAACTTTTTAGACATTTTTTGTTGCACATTTCATTGCCTTCAATTTTTCTTATATCTATTTTTTTATTCGGTCCAGCCGTTTCCAAGATACAGTAATTTGAAGAAAACAATATGTAAAAGTTTCAGAAAAATTAACATTGCTCTTATGGGAGTTTCAACAAACTTTCCACAGAGACTTCTTAAAGTCGCTGTATCTCGGAAATGGCCGGACCAATTAAAAAAATCTATATAAACAAAATTGATGGGAATGAAATTTCCAACTAAAAATGTCAGAGAAATATTGCTCTAAGAGCGATTTTTATATGACAAAGAACGTCTTCAAAATACTCTTCTTAAGATCGAAAATTTTTGATTTAGGTTTTTGTTTCGGAAATAAAACAGTATACCAATAAATCTTAAGATTGAAATAATTCAAAAACGTGGGCGGCTAGCTTTTATCTTCAGCATCGAAAGCTCGGGCTCATTAGCTTTCCTGCAAAAAAGTTTGACCTTTTGAGCTCATCACGAGCTCTAGCCTGGTGCACACTATTGATTGTGGAAAAACGAGAACGCAACATGATTTACGTGATTTAAGCGATGAATGTAGCTCACGTACTTTAGTCAATTGGTGAATGAGTTGACATGACGTTGAGGTAATAAAAATTGAGATTCAATACCCGGAAGAGCGCAGAAACCGTGACTAAATATACTAAACAGGATTCATGGGGTGGTGACCCGGCGTCTGAGATCTGAAACGAATGAAGCTGAAAATCAGATTTGGCGAATATTTCCAAAAATTCCGCTGGTTACCCAAATACAAATTAACCCATATTGGGCACGGGCACGGGGCAGGAGCCGGATGAAGCCGAGAAGCAATTTTTGTCTATGAAAATAAATTAATAGAATTATGTACTTGAAAGGTAAAACGACAGCCACGTGTTTGCATATTGAGTTAGTTTTTAAAATTTATTATAATTTAGTTTTCACGGTCACACCCCCCCACCAACTAGAAGGAAACGATTCTTCATACTAGAATAGCAAAGACCAGAATTAGAATTTGGACACTTTTCGGTTTGAATTATTTTTGTAAATTTAAAATTTAAAAATTTATAAATTTAAAATAACATTTTTAATAAATTGAAAATATTTTCATTAGGAGCGCATTAAAATTTTCAAAACAACTCATTATTGATCTGCCAGTCTTAACGACGTACGTATATGTAGGTACGTTTTAAAAGTTACATTTCGAAAAGCTCTTTTAAATTTCCTACTCAAGCTTTCCCGTTTGTTTTTAAAAATAAAGTGAAATTTGTAAAGCTTAATACAAATACGAAATTTAAGTAAAAGTCAATGTGAAACACGTGTACAAGCAAAAGCTCATGAATATCAATTACTCTAAAACAGTGGTTCCCAACTTTTTTGCATAATACAATTTCCCACCGTGAACTAACTCAAAAATGTAACCGCTCCCCCAACCCCACCGCAAGGAAATCGAAGATTTATTAATGAAATTTTTAAATGAATCGGAAGCGAAACCTACGTCACGGTTGAGATCCCCATTGCGGGGACACCGATCATATCTATTTTTAAATTTAAAAAATATTAAAATGCGTATCTACTACATATTAAAATGCATCTATACAAACATTAAAATATTTGTGGGGGTGAGCGGGGGCGTGTTTTTGTTGACATTCACCGCGCAAATTTAAATTTCAACGTTTATTATAATAAATATCAAATTTATTCTAATTAAATTTACAAATTCAAGCAAATAAAAATAATTATTCAGAAAATTATCAACTTTCTGTTTTTCTTTGGGAAAAATGTTGCTGCTGCGCCTCACTAATATAAATTCGTCAATATTGAATTGATCATTTCATATTCTAATAATTAGTAATTCACCCTGTTTTCCAAAGATTTCCAGGTTAAAAATATGAAAAAGTATGCATATTATAGAGTTCAATCTGCATTTTAAAAGATACTACTTTTCAAAAAAAAAAACACCACTTTTAATCTTCGCTTAAAACAATAAAAATATGCCGATCACTGGAATGATAACTATCACCACCAAAAACTGAATGCGAGTATTCTATTGGCTGTTTCCATAAGGGTAGCCCCGCCCATGGTCTGTTTTTATGTTATACAAGTATTTTTGATCATAAATTGATCGGAAAAATGACAGATCTAGCCATACAGTATTTCTTTACTCAATAAAAACATTCCTAAATTCTCTCAACTAATTAAGAACTTCCCTGAAGCCGCTCCAACTCGAAAATTGCAAATCTAGGCAGACGCGGACATTTGTTTTTAAGTTAAATTTTCTTATAATTAACGAAATCCTATTTTCAATAAATTAATAAGAGGGAAGAACGGAGACGGCAATCTTCTCCGAAAGGCGCAGAGCAAATATCACCTTTAGGCTGGACGGAGTGAAAATGATTCTCTGATTAGGTTGATGCAAAATGTGCGAGGTCCTGGAATGGCAAAGAGAAGGCTGCTTATTGCTGTTGCGGACTCTATAATTCAATTTGGCATAGGGCTATGGAGGTGGAGAGGTACCGGAAAATTTTGGAAGGAAGTTAGATTTAGCCTAGGTTAAGTACAGCCTAGGTTTGAAGGGCGAAGGCATTGGTAAAAGCTTCCTACAGAGCAATATTAGAGACGGTCCAACGTAAGTGGTGTTGGCGTCCCTCCTGCCGATACATCTAAAGGCAGAGATGAGGGAGGCAAAATATAGATAAGGCTCAGTATCGGAGCTGGATACGTGGAAAACCACAATTCAAAACAAATGGCAAACACACTGGAATGAGACAAACAAAGGCAGATGGACATATCGCCGGATCCTAATCGTCGCCCCGTGGGCCGAGAGAAACCACGGATAGGTTTCGTTTGAGACTACACAGGCGTTAAGCGGACACGGATGCTTCCGTAGCTATCTGCACCAGTTTGGAAGAGCAGATACCCCGTACTGCTACTACTGCAACGAAGTGGACGACGCGGAACACACCATTTTTCAATGTGTGAAATGGGCTATAACAAGAGAAAAAAGCGCTCAAGCTAACCTGGGGATACAGGAACTGATGCTGGATAGTGCGGAAAAGTGGGAAGTATGAAGTAATCAGCAACATGCTGGTAGAAATCTTAGCAACAAAAGCAAAAGAATAGATAGAACTTCAGAAAGAAGAATAAAGTCTCGAAAGGGCCGAAACAGCGGAAGAGGCAGAGGAATGTCCTGACGTAATGCATTAATGATTCCCTGCACCTTCAAGGAGTGGGGTTTTAGTCGGTAAGAGTCCGACACTACCAACCCCCAAACATCGGGGTGGTGCCCATGAGGATTTCCTCACTCACACCGCACACAAAAAAAAAGGTACAGCCTAGGTTAGGTACAGCCTAGATGTACCCTAGGTTAGGTTCAGGTTAGGTTCAACCTAGGTTAGGTTCAGCTTAGATTAGGTTCAGCCTAGGTTAAGTTCAGGCTTGGTTAGGTTCAGGTTAAGTTCAGCCTAGGTTAGGTTCAGGCTAGGTTAGGTTCAGGTTAGGTCCAGCCTAGGTTAGGTTTAGCCTAGGTTAGGTTCAGCCTAGGTTAGGTTTAGCCTAGGTTAGGTTCAGCCTAGGTTAGGTTCAGCCTAGGTTAGGTTTAGCCTAGGTTAGGTTCAGCCTAGGTTAGGTTTAGCCTAGGTTAGGTTCAGCCTAGGTTAGGTTCAGCCTAGGTTAAGTTCAGGCTAGGTTAGGTTCAGGTTAGGTTCAGGTTAGGTTAGGTTCAGCGTAGGTTAGGTTCAGGTTATGTTCAGCCTAGGTTATTATCTTAACCTGTGTTAGGTTCAGAAAAGGTTAAGCTTAAGCTTAAGTTTAGGTTACAATAACCAATAAGCCGGTTTAGAAGCTTTAGAATGTTTCCGTTTTTCCTTACGTAACGCACTTCCGATTGGTTTTTTTTACGTTACCAATCTAAGAAAATTGAAAAGTTTCTGAAGAGCGGCGGGTCAGTGCGGCCTTCAGGCCGCACAAACTAGGTAATCCAACTGAATATAACAATGTCCTATGCGAATTATAACCAACCTAAAAATTTACTAACTAAAACTACTTAATTTATTATATTAAAATTATTTTTAGACTACTAAGGGCCAGTTGTTCAGTTGCAGGTTAAACGCAAAAAATGTGGGTTAAGCAAAGGTATTTCATAAAAAAAACAGCTTTTCAACATTTTTCATTGGTTAACCCAATTTTTTTGGTTTAACTTGGACAATCTTTTGTCAAAAATAGTGACGGGCAGAAATCTCAACTGATTGATTTCTTTGTTTTGCTGGGTATGCCCTCCCCCCATATCCTACGGTGCCCCCGTATACTGATGATAAATATATTTATTTTGAAAAATAGGAAGGTTTGTATTTAAACAATAAAATACGAGGGGTCTTTCAAGGCCATATTTAAAGGGGGGGTTGGGGATTAGAACGCCCCCTCTCCGAAATTATTTATCAATTACTAAAGTTCAGGAAGTCCGACTGTAATCGTAAAAAAATCAGAAAAAAACGAAAAAAATCTTGAAAACAAAAATATTAAATTTTAACATTAACATACCCCTCCCCAAATATAGTCTAAATACTGTTTAAATGTTGTATGTTTAAACTCCTGACTTTTGGGCGGAGATACAGGTATATTCTATCTAAAGGTAAGGTCAGACACAGCTACTTTTGCTGCGCAGTTTTTTTACTGCGGCTGCATAAGTTGCATGTCAGGTTCACACACAGACCGAAAGTAGCCTGCAACATGCAGTTTTTTGTGCTGCGGCTGCATAAAAAGGTTGCAGGCTGAGCAAAAGTAGCAAAGCTGTTCACACTTGGCTGCTTTTACTTCAGCTTGAAACCGACACTTTTGCAGCTTTTACTTCAGCTGCAACCGCCACTTCGTAGCCCAATCATCCTAAACAAGATTTCACTAAATAACTCAGTTAATTGAAGTATGAATTTTTTTGACGCAGTTAGGTTCCAATAATGGGGTAGCATATGAAATCACAGTTTTAGTCCAAAATTTGATTTGGAGGGTGCCAGGAATTTTATATTTTGTGTTTTGTCGATTTGCAGGCGTATTTTACATTTCTCACTAAAAATGGAGATAACCAAATTTATAGAGAATTAAACTCTCCACCTTTTTTATCTGGATAATTTTGTTGTAAAATAATTATTTATTGCTAATAATAAGCAAAAAGTGTGAAAAATTAGGAGATTGTTCCAGTTTTTTCAAGTTTAGGACTATATTTTTAAAAAAAAGTGACACATTCAAATGGTAAAGTTGTAGAGGACAAAATTTCCTACTACTTTTGTAGAAACAAGATTTTCATACGACGAATGGATCACGATCACGATCAAATAATATAGCATATTTGATTAATATTGATGGATACTTTAGTGGTAGCTACACAAATTTCACATAAACTGCACCTGCAGCCGCTGCAAAAGTTTCACCCAAGTTAATATTTTTACTGCGCTCGCAACTCGCAAATGTACCGACTCACATTAAGCTACTTTGAAACTGCATGCGCGTTAAAAATGTTGCAGGCAGCACTACTGCACGTGCAGTTTTTTAGGTTGCAGCACTGTTCACACAGCAAGCAGCAAAAGTTGCGCAGTTTTTTAATTGGCTGCGCAGCAAAAGTAGCTGTGTCTGACCTTACCTTAAGTTAGCATATTAGATGTTTTTTTAGAGTGCGGGTGTAGAAACATCCAATAATTTATTTCAAACCTATGTTTCAGCTATAATTTTATTAATATCGTCAATATAAACTCGATTATATTTTTAATTTGAAAAGTTTGAATTATTAATTCAATATTTTTGATATTCATTTATTTATTGACCAACACTGATACTGGGCCACTGCGTGGGCATATCGAATTGATTTCAGTACAAAATTTAAAATATAATTGAAATCTTCCAGGATTGGACACACAATCCGTTATTATCGGAAAAAATTGCAACAAAAAGTTTTATTTTAAATGTAATGGAGCATTATCAAATGTCACCAAATAAATAATATAGCGTGGGCTGCTTTTCAAGAAAACATCTTGTAAGGAAATGACGAATTTTCTTTTATTTAATTCAGGATCAATGAAAATGGGTTTTACGATACACATAGCATATTCTCGTATAATTACTGATTTTGCATTAATTATTTTTGAATTGTTTACTATTTTATTGTATCTATAAATAATTTACGAGAAGATCGGTTGTTATGGAAAAGAGGAGAACTGAAATTCCCATCGCTTTAGAGACACTCCAACCGGATTAGCATGACCTTTGCTACTTCCATTCATACTCACCTCATTTCCTTAAACCCTGAAAACCAGCTTGCTGAAAATTAGATAACTAAAATTGATTTACTTTTTTTATTGAGATTTTCCAACAAAACCCGATAAGTATTTATTCAGAATATGTATACGATTGTGTAGTGCAAACCGACACCTTTTAGTTCGGTCTATCGAAATCGATAAAATTGCAATATTAACTCATCAATAGAAAAATTAATGAATAAGTGATAAGGCATAATTAATCATTGAAGAACCTATTTATCGAATTTGTTACGTGGGTCTATTAGTAGTTATAAAATTTTTTATTTGACATTGTGATAATTTATATTTAATTGAATTTGTTAGTTTTAATTTGTAATTTAATTTGTGAAAGCCCACTATTTCAAATTTTTTTATTGTTGTACCCTCTAAAACATTGAAATTTACAATTATTGTAATTTTAAAATTAATAAGTTTTCGCAACCACCTCGCTGCACTCAAACCAATGCGCATTCTTTCCATCATTCTTCCTATACGTTTGCGTAGTCAGGAGGTGTTAATTGATTTTTGATATCAAAAATTTAAATAACAACTTCAAAAGTATTATTTATTTTAGATGAGAGTAATTTTTCTCCAAATATTTTCGTTAGCGCCATCACACGCTTCGGCGTCGAATTTTCACGACGCTTTCCACAGCTTCCTACGCAACTTCCCAGTTGCAGGATCCCTCCAGTAAAAGCGTAATCGATTGTGCTGCTAATCTAGGTATCTCGAGATTTAACCAAAAATAGGAATATACGAGGGCCATTTTCGAATCACGAGACAACAGATCGAGGAGCATTGTTTTAGTTTGGAAACGTAACAACGTAAAGATAATTATTTATTTGTAAGTTTACATTTTTACATCAGAAAATACACAACATAGGCACTACAAGAATCAATAAACTTAACAATTTTTCTTATTTTACATTAAACAACTTCCGACTGGCGCAGTTGAACAAGCGCGAGACTCGAAGAAAATTTATTATTCCCACTAATTTATTAAAAAAATAGTAATTACCAATTTTAAGTTCAAGTACCTTATCTACACGTAGTATCTGAAAAAATTTTATTTTTACAATATTTAAAGCGTAATTACAATGTTAAATACTAAAAAAGTTCTGAAACATGAACATTGAAAGTTTCGAAACAAATTTGCAGTTACAAAAATTATACCAAGACGATCTGGCAGCGATACACCGAAAACTTTTAGTATCACTTTAAATTTTTTTAACTATGACTAAGTTAACATTATTAATTTAGTTTTAAGATTTATCAAACATAAAAATACTTAATTTTTGTAAAAAAATATTTATAACTATCCTACTCTTACCTTATTAATTACAAGAAGTTAAAATCAGAATTCGCATTGTCAACATACGGGGACAGTCTAAAAAATAATTAACCATTTTTTAAAATGACCCCCCCTGAATCCGAAATTTTTAGCACATTTTCTTTGATTTGAACCGCCTCCGTAGGTTTCAAGGATTTAACAGTAAAATAATAATTTATTGTAATAAAAACGTGCAGACAAATTTTTTTGTAAATTATTTCGATGTTTATGTCTATTATATTCTGGACGCATTTAATTTCTAAAATTTTTAAACTGGATGAGTAACGGAAATAATTTAAATATTCGCAACTAGATAGATTGTTCAGGAAGTCTACTATCCTGACAAGATGTAATAATAACAATATACAAGATGTTTCGCGCAAAATACCGCAAATGAATTTATAACTTATTGTAGTTTGTGTTTGTTTGATATGTTAAGTTCTTTTGTTCTCTTTTTTATTGCATTTCGGTAATTCTTGGAAGTTTTGCAGAACATTCTGTTGAATAATACCATTCCAAAATTATGTACATTTATTACGGCGTGAATCCCGCGCGGAGCCGGGTACGAAAGGTACATAATGCAATTTTTACAGAACGGTCTGCTGCAAATTTCGATGTCGACGTAAACAGTTTAATATTTAATTTTACTCCATTTGTTGATTTGGTGAAAATATTTTGAAAATAAGTTTCGTGTAGATTAAAGAGTCTGGGAGGTCTGGGGGTATGGTATACTTTACAGTACAATGTAATTCACTGAAAGTTTTATCCGTTTGATTTTTACGGTTCCCTTTTACGGCTACCAAGGCCGTATTTAAGGAGAGTTTGGGAGTTAAAACCTCCCCCCCCCCCCGGAAATTATTTATCAATTAATGAAGTTCAGGAAGTCAGACTGCAATCGTAAAAACAAAAAATATGTTTTCAACTAAAACAAAAACATTCAACTTTAACGTTAACCCCCCCCCCCCCCCGGCCCCGACGGCTACCGTCGGCATCATAATTTTTTTTCTTCATTGTTCCGTATTTTTTATGCCGTCTACTTTAAAATTCGTTCAGAACCGGCAAAAACTGGTAAAATTGGTTCCATTTTAATAGATCCATTGCGGAGGGGGGGGATTGAGTTTTTACCTTATTTCTTCCGGGGTATTGCGACAATTTCGATTAAATTTTGGCCCTATTTTTATTATAAGATTGCCTGAAGATGTATCTCTGATTTTAAGAAATATTTTCGATTTTTTTAAAATCATCTAGAACAGCGGTTTCCAAACGATGGTACTGATGGTATAGGTATTCAAGAAAAGTATATTAGTGGTAAAATAATGAAAAAGTTTGGGAACCTCTGGTCTAGAATTTAAATTTGCCTTATTTAAACAATTGCGTGGCGGATATTTGAGCAAAGAAATTTAAATAAAACAAATGAGCATCATATTTGAATTGATAATTTAATTTTAGCAACTGTTCCACTACGGTCCTGTCATATATTTAAATATTAATTTGACACAATATTATTTTTTTTGAGGTTTTATTACACTCCCGATTGCTTAAATAATAAACAAGCGCAGATTTTTATTTCTATTCATTATTTAATTTAATTTATTTGGGTGAATGGTCAGCTATTAGATTTTCATTCGACATACCGGGTGGCCGGCCGTCACCACACCAACAAAAAATTCCTATGTTAATTCCCTATGTTGCAGTGTGTGGCCGGTCACCAGGTTTATTGATCTAAAGAAACTTTTTTTTTTTCAATTACTGGCGTACTGAGGGGTATTCCATACCCCCCAGACCCCCCGGTATCAAAAACAGATAATTTGTATAATATGTGTTTTGTAGTTGATTTTATTTTATAAAATCTGTCACTCTTTCAGATTAAAATACAATTTTAGGTGACAGCAGCTGGTTCCGGGAGGTTTGGGGGTATTCCTCTTACTGTGAATTTATTATAATTAATAAATGAGATAATTTATGCTGCAAAGCGTCCGGGAAAGTCTTTGTTTGTTCCGGGAGGTCAACATGCACAATAAGCTTTAATTTATTAAACCGGGGGGTCTGGGGGGTATGGAATACCCCCCAGCACATCTAAGATTGTGGTGAAAAGCAAAATTCTAAGATGCTTTATTTTTTATTCGTCCTGTTACAACCAAACCAGCAAAGCGTCCGGGTTCAAAGTTGTTTAGGTTCCGGGAGGTTAACATGCACACTAAGCCTTAATTCATATACCGGGGGGTCTGGGGGGTATGGAATACCCCTCAAGTACACCAAAGATTGGGTTCAAAAGGAAATAGTAGATACTATTAATGAAATCAATTTCTTTCAGCATAGTTACGTCATCTGACCTGAGGGGTATTCCATACCCCCCAGACCCCCCGGTCAGGACTTCCATAATTTGATGTTAAACTATGTAAAGCCCGTCAAATGAGATATTATAGTTTTATTCAATACTTACAGTTATTTTAATCGTAACTGAATTTATGAATTTCATCAAATTTATAATTTTTTTTTGAATAGTTACATTAATTTGTCTGGGAGGTAATCTATACTTCTCACCCCCCCCCTCTGGTAAGAGCTTTTACGTTTTAATTTTATACTGTATTAAGGCTTCAAATGAGATAATATAGGTCCATTTTTTGACGGGCTCCATACAGGTTAATATTGAAAGGTGGAATTCCTGACCGGGAGGTCTGGGAGTATAGAATATCCCCCAGAAGAGGCTATTGGTAAAATTAAAAATATTTTAAATATAAAAAATTTTAAAATATTAATGTGAATTCTCCTATCTGTTAATATTTGTTTTAGATAATAATAAGATTAAATTGTATGATTGCTAACCTAAGGGGGGGGGGAGCGGTTTGTACGGTTTGGAATACCCTTACTTCAAATATTGTGTTAAAAAAAAATTCTCAGACGCATTATTTTTTGTTGGCCTGTTACAACCTAAAAATGCCTGACAAGATGACAGGACAGTGACAGAACAGCAATTAAAATAACTAATTGAAATCTTTAAAAACTTTTAAATGCCTTTATTATGCTCACTTTTTGTTTGGCATTGCTGTAAAGTCACTTTACGATTGTCGTTTTAGTTTCGAAATGACCCTCTTTCCGCACTAGTGCGGAAAAATAAAATTTAAAGACATAAACTGATTTAATTATTTTATATATTGATTGAACCTGCTTCGAAGCAGGTTCGAGCGGAAGTGACCTGGCACCTGCCTGCTTGGAGTGCTATTTTATTCTTTCACAAGAATATTTTGAATTATTATCGTAATTTTTGATAATATACGAAACTTTGCAAATGTTTTGAGCTTGCTTTCACATTGCATTATTCTGTGTAGTCTCGAGAGATATTCAATATGCGTGGTTAGTGTAAAATAATTTTTTGCAGCTTTCACAAAGCAAAATTTCAGTTTAAGATGTCCGGTTTTGAATTACAACTAAAATATTTTCATTTGCGGTATAATTTTTGAAACACCTCGTTTTAGCAATTTGGCCATTTTCAACATATAATATTAGTAAAAAATTGTACCTATCTACAGTATATTTATAGTATTTATTTTTTAAGTGAATGGGTAATATTATAATACATATAGTGGTCAAAACTACCAAGAAAATTATTTCACAAAAATATCGTCGATATTATAAAATGTTTCTCAGTGAAGTAACCAGTGGTCAAAAATTCCCAATTCCTTCAAAAATATTTTGAAATCTCACTCCTAATATTTTCATTATCTTAAGTGGCAATCGTATAAAATTTGAGTTTTGGATTTTCTAACAGTATTCCGCTAGGTGTAAATTTGGAATAGAAAGTCGATTTTGAAAAAGTTTAATTCTAGTGGTCGTTTCACAAACTGGATTTGGAAATACTACACGTTACATTAACTGGCAACTATGAAGCGTTACTTTATTTTTTTACTTTCTTTAAGGGTGTTAGCAGAAATATTTGGTAGTATGAGTACAAGAAAACCTGTTTGTCCTTTTATTAAAGTTTAAAGACCTCTAGGTCAACTTAGGTTATTTGGACACGCACACTTTGAAAATACGCAATAATTTGTTTTTCGAAAGCCATTACACATTTTTACAACCACCACTAATTAACTTTTTACAGTTATAAATTCAAACAAATTTATCATTGCGGTCGGGATGGCATAAAGCAACTTTTAGTGTTTCTCGATAGGACAACGAAAAAAAGCATAGAAAATGGAAAAAATAAAATTGGGGAACAGGTGCAAGGAACGGGAGCCCTAATAACAGACATTAAAACTTAATTCAGGTGCATACACGTAACCACACTTTAATGTGGTCCACAAATTTCAAAAAATAGCAAACCACCATTAAATTTCAAATTTCCACATTTACACACCAATTCATCACATTATTTTTTACCATTTTTGATAATACTCGTTTTGAAAATACTCTAAAATTTTTGATTACTTACTTATTTTCGAACTATCAATCAATAAAATTTTAAATGTTTAAAAATATCTACCCAGTATAATATGTACAAATTTTCTCACAAACGTTTTTAGCTAAAATTGGTATCCTCAAACCTTTTATTTACTTAATTACAGACTTTAACATCCGCTTCCGTTACTTTAGTGAACTGCATACAAATTTTCGAACTTTTTGGAGTCGTTCCTCTGCCAGTGGTCCTTCTTTGATTTTTCCGCGCTATTTTCGGCATAAATTGAATTTCCTAACCGATTCTGTTCCTGCTGTATCGGATCGTCCATTTCGGCCGGAGCCCGATTCATCAAATCCGAGTCCGACATCAAATACTCGTCCGGGCTGCACTTGGAATCGCTTCGATTTTTAAACAATTCTGAAATTATCTTAGGTTTGCTTGTGACTTCCGGCTTGGGAATGGGTTCGTCGAAAATTGAGTCGTTGTAAGTCGAGTAACCATAAAATCCGGAATCATATCCCACTTGGTTTCCGTAACGATACACTTGAGACGACGAAGTTAAGCTCGAATTTGATTGGGTCAGCCCAGTTTTCAGTTGCAAATTCAGTAAATTTGATTTTAATTTCTCGGGCGTAAATTTCTTTTTCCCTAATTCGCTCGCTTCTTCAGATCTCTTCTCGGCGTTAAATCTGCAAAGAATTTGTAAATTTAAATATTTTAAATTTTTAAAACAATCTCCGTGATAAAAATAATGTTTACCATGAGGTTTTAAAATTTAAATAAGTTTAATTTGTCAGTTATCTTTTTACTATTGACGCGCATGAATGGATTAACGGGAATCTCAGTCTGGTCTGCCCTTTCCATAGTCACCCTCCAGACCCCATGGTTTAACAGTCCAAAATTATGCGATTGATTGTATTTAAAATTAAATTTATACAAATCATCAATAAGAATGTCAAACCGGGGGGTCTGGGGGGTATGGAATACCCCCCAGGTACACTATAAATTACGTTCCAAAGAGAAATCCCACTCCATCAATTTTTTTTGGCTTTTTTCTTGTAACACAATTTCTAGTGTACCTGGGGGGTATTCCATACCCCCCAGACCACCCGGTTTGATATCCCAATTGTTTGTATGCATGCCCTGCGGTTGATTATATTAAATTGAACCCTCTCACACCTTCAGAACAAAAATATCACCGGTATCCGTACTAACAATCCGGGCTTTAGACCTGATCTATAATTGATTCTCAGCAATTGTACTGATAACCAGTTATAGTTTACCACTGACGAGCATGCATAAATTAACAAGAATCTCAAAAATCTGTTTTGCCCCCCCCCTCATAGGTAATTCATAAATATGCCCCTGAGAGAATTTACTTTGCTCTTTACATCTTTCAGATCAGATCAGATCAACAAAATCTTTTTCTGTTGGAATAAAAATACTTTTTTACCCCCCCCCCCTCTCTGTATTTTACGAAATTTCTTAGCTCGACTTTCCTGTAAATTTCATAGTTCAAATTAAAAGTCTGCAATGCTGCTTATAGTAGTTAACCTAATCAATAACTCAAAAGCCGTTGATTTTAGACAATCAAAGGTTAGAATCTTGTTTGCAGATAATTTTACGTTCTTTGAAAAATAGTTGATCAACCTGCACTAAAAAATCAATAGTTTCGGTGCTGTGACCATTTGAAAATCTCCACTTCGAGATATCTGTAGGATATTTTTCTGATAGATAAATAAACCAAGCAACCAATCAAAGCCTTGGATTTCAGTTGCCGTTGTCTAGAGATATTTCGAGGTTAAAGTAATCGGGAATAACAAAAGCTCATCGATAAAAAATTTAGTATTATTAATGAAATCAACTGAATTTATGAATGTCATCAATTTTTTTTAGCATAGTTTTATCGTCTGGCCTGGGGGTATTCCATACCCTCCAGACCCCCCGGTCAGGTTTTCCAGAATTTAACATTTAACTGCATAAATCCTGTCAAATGACCTATAGTTTTGTTCTATATTAACAGGTATTTAAATCGTAATTGAATTTATGAATTTCATCAAATTTATTACCTTTTTCTGAATTGTTTCATTAAATTATCTAGGAGGTATTCTATACTCTTCGACCCCCCCCCTCCGGCAAGAGTTCCTAGGACTTAAATTTATACTATAGTAAGACTTCAAATAGGCTCTAGCTTCGTTTTTTGACGGAATCAATACAGGTAAATATTGAAAGTTGGGATTCCAGACCGGGAGGTCTGGGGGTATGGAATATTCCCCAGGAAAAGCTATTGATGATATTAAAAATAAAACCTGCGAATTAGAAGAAAATATAAATATGAATGTGATTTCTCATATCTGTTAATATTCTTTCTAGATGATAATAAAATTAAATCGTATAGTCGCTGACCTACGGGGGGGGGGGTCTGAGCAGCTGGGAATATCTTGCAGGCAAACTAATTTAATAATATAAAAATTACATCTGTGATTTAAAATAAAATAAAAATATTAATATGATTCTTTTTAGATGTACGTAAATATTTTATTTTAGATGAGAATAAAATTAAATAATATAATCGTTAACTGGGGGGAGGGGGGGTATGGAATGTGATTTTTTTCCAATTTCAACTTTTCTTGTTAGGAATAATATTTAAGATTTTACTATTCTTTCTGAGATGATAAAATTAAGGAATGTGATCGCAAACCGGGGGGTCTGGGGGGTATGGAATACCCCCCAGGCAAATCGATTTCATATTGTCAAAATTTGAAGTAAAACTGAAAATCTTAATATGATTTCCAAAATGAACTTTTCTCATATATTAGGAGTAATATTTAAAATTTTACTATTCTTCCTTATGTGATAAAATTAAGGAATACGATCGCTGACCGGGGGGTCTGGGGGGTATGGAATAACCCCCAGGCAAATTGATTTGATAATGTTAATAAGATTTCCAAATTCAACTTTTCTTTGATGGAAATATCTAAGATTTTACCATTCATTGATTAATAATTATTATGATGGCTAAATGGGGGGGGTCTGGGGAGTATGAATTATAGAATACCCCCTCCCCCAGGCAAGACAATTTGATAATATTGAAAATTAAACCTCCGAAAATTGTCAATATGATTTCAGCTTTTCTAAGATTCTTAAAAAATTTTGATTTTTCAGAATTCCAAAATTTTTTCGATTGTTTCCATTCTTTGCCTGATGCTGATCACTTTTTGGCCATAGAAACACTAGGATTTTTGTTCTAACCGTCGTTCTTCGTCTGGCAATGGCAAACCACCGAGGTAAGCCCAGTATAATTTTACCTGATTTATTTTAAAGTTGAAATAGGAGTAATAAGACTAGGGGAAGGGAATCGTTCCTCAAGAAGAGGCTTCTTGAGTTGTACTCTGGATTGACCTTTTTGCGACTTTCCAGGCAATAGACAATTTTATTGAGGTTCTTAGATGTGATTTAATTTGAAGTAAAAATAGATCGTTTAAACGATAAGATCATCTAAGTGCATCTAATTTCGCTTTCAACACATCATAAATTGAGACGGCTTACTATGCATTAATTAGCTTAATTAAGATGTTTATTTGTGTATCACCGTCATCGGCTCAAAATTAAAGCCAAGTTTATTTTAGAAACAACAAATTAATTAGGACTCATTTCATTACCTATCCGGCGGATTATGTACTAACGCGCATTGGTTACTAGTGGATTTATTGACAGAATCGGATCCGGGACTTCTTCTGCTACCTTGCTGGACCTCGACCACAAAAACGCCGTCGCGTGCGCCAGGAGAGTACTTCATCGTCGTTTCCCTACTATCCTCTTCCAGATCCTGAAATTTAATCAAATTACCCAAAACAGTTTAGCATGGAATTACGGAATTACGCTTCGCTCTTCCGTTTCTACTATCAGGTGGTTATTTTTCAGCGTCATGGTGATTATGCTGCCGTTGGTGCTGGAGTGGCTTGTGCTGTGGGTTGTTTGAGGTTCACTGGCTCCCGTGGTTCCATCGCAGATCTCCATATCTTCTCCAGTTATAGATAAGTGGGTTTCGCTGCATTTTATCTAAAAATGAAATAAAGTACATAAAAGCAAGCAGGTTTGGGCAAATTCTTATTTATTAGCCGAGCAAAGTGCATTCAACTGCATAGCAAACTTGGGACGCGATACAAATCAAAGCTAGAATTTATTGAATGCGCCTGGTAGAACGTCAACAGTCGACGTCCTTCTCTGGTGGGTTTAGTTAAATTCGTGTAACAAAAATGCAATATTCCGAATTTTTCTATCCCATTCTATGTGCCCGTATCCGATTCTCACCAACTTGACTTTGGGAAAGTCAAATGCATCGTAATAATTTTTAAGCTATCCACGGTTCCATAGTGCGTCCTTATTGCACCTACGAGGATGTGCCGAGGAAGAAGCGAAACGGTAGATCTAACATTGATGAGCTAAATAAGTGCATCGAGTGAGTGGTGAATAAACCCAGACTTGTTTTGAACATTATGTGTGCTATCTATGCAATAATAGTGACTAGACGAAAAGTGTCAAATTTATTTTTAGCACAGTAGACTGCACTGTTAGTTGTCCAAGGGCAGTCTACGTTGTTTATTATCTTCATTCAAATGTTTCATTCAGGAGAATTTGCATAATTTCAAGGAAGAATTTAAATCGAACACTTACTCCACAGGTTGATAAACCAATCAATAGGAATTGTTTCAAGAGCGCGGATTTCCATTTCCCATTTTTAGTCGAAAAGTTCAAATTCGATTCAATTAAAATTAAAACGTACGGTTTTAAAATATTGAAAGCACGGAGATTAAGCTAAACAGTCAAACGATATGGCCTTGATGCATTTTGTGTCCTCATTTTGAACCGTTGCACTTTTCGATTGCGTCTGTTGCTCTTCCGTTACATCCTTAGCACGGTCCTTTTCTACACTACCAAAATTATACGTCCGATAAAAGAGACCAATATTCCATTGGACCACCATTCCAATTTAAAATTGCCTAAAACAGCTTGCACTACTCGTTAATTTCATTCGTATTTGTTAGTTGAATGCATTTTGGCGTGCCCTAGTATTTAAGGTCATTGGAATGTTGTCTTGGGGCAATTTCAAAAAAATTTTTATTAGCACCCACTCGAGTAAATTTAAACCCGAAATTCTTCTCTATCAAATAAAAAATGTTGTTGTTGAAATATTTGGCGGTTAAAATGCATCGTATTAATTGCACTAGCTGTCTCTATCTCTGCAGTTCATGCAATTTTTAGGGGCAACGACTTCTGCAACGTTAGGGTCGTTAAATTTTGGACAACTTCTTTACAAAACGACCACGACGGTGAGGTTTGCAATTATTTATTTTCACCTCGCCGTAAAAGTTTCCCTGCGCACTTTTCTATTTTCGCTATTAGAAAACTAGACGAGGCGAAGACTAGACCGCCAGAAGGCGTTGCGCCGAGTTCTCTAGGCAGACGTAGACGATAAACGGCTCTGCTAATCCGCACATGGAATGCATTATTCAAAAAAATAAACGATCATAAAATATAAAAAGAAAAAAGTTAACGTTAACGACGAATGTTTTTGCTGGACCATGTTTCCGCTATTGTAATAATAAGAGGGTAGTGAGTGGCTTATACGGCGTTTCTTTTCAATATTGGTCAAATTTAAAATTGCACGAAAAGGCGAAAAGGAAAGAGCATATGACGTGGGGCTAAGATTGGGAAATTACTAGTTTGGAAGTGAATGTCCGGCCAAAGACCTGCCCGGACCAACTGCACCAAAGAATGCAATTCATTGCACTTCAGGGGAGTATCGTCAATAAGGCTCAAATATTTTTTAATAATCGCCGTCTTCGAAGTAAAATTTTAGATACTAATAAAAATCATGAAATTTTGTTTTCGTTTCGCTCTTTTTGAAATACGTAAGCTAATGACAAATCCGTGAGTGCATAATATTATATTCTTTTAAATAACAATTTTGTTTATACTAATATTTTGGAGGTAATTTGGAAACTCTGATTACAGATTATAAAATAATAACATTTGAATGAAAATAATAATTAAAATAAAATTAAATGCTCAAAAGTTCAAATGTCAAGTCAATAAATTTTGCGTTATGCCCGACTATCTACATAAAATCGAATTATTATTAAAATATTAGCATAGCCTTAGGGAGTTGGCCTGTAGACCGTAGAGTCATAGGTTAGATTCCCAGTTGCATCGGATTCCATATGCCAATAATTTTAGCTAATTAAGTAATAAGAACCAGATAACAATCAACAGGTACAAGCCAACCATCACTAAGGCGAGAGCTTCTAATAGCTGCTAGCTAGCCGAAAATTATAATAAATTAATAGCTTTCGATAGTAACTGACCGTTAGCTTCCATCAGCTAGCGTCTGTTAACCTCTCTGGATCAGCTACTACAGCTGGCTAACAGCTTTTACACTGATTGATATTTAACCAACAGCCTGTTAGTTTAGCGCAAAACGGCAGACAGGTCGTAAAACTATTACACATTACGAGGTCAGCAGCTAGTAGCTAACAGAAAACTGTAGGTGGCAGCTGGTAACTGCAGGACAGCTTCATTTCGCTAAAACGGTCGATTACTTTATGTGTAACAAATTCCAATATCAGCTAGTTATCTGTAGGTCTGACTGATAGCTAGTGCCTGTTAACCTGTTAGCTAGCTAGCGATTTCTAATAAGTAATAACTTATTTATGTCTAAGTAACAGCTTCTAAAAGCGGTTAACTTAGCTCAACGAGTAACTCATTTTTTTTCTCTGTTTCATATCTTAAGGCGGAAACAACTTTTTGATCTAAAATTGCCCTCAAATGGAATGTCCCAAGCCAGGTGATTCTAACAGACCACAAGACGAGTATTTTCGAGATAAAAACCTCATATATAAAAATGTCATGATGGAGAGAAATCGAAACCCCAACATAGTCCCTCCAAAAATCATCTCTAACTTCCTAACCCCATGGCATGAAAAGGTAGACCTCCTCTGTCGACCTCTCTAAGCACAGAAGATAGAAGTCCCGGAACTCTTCCAGACACACGCCCACTTCAAACAAGTCTACGTTGGCAGGCCAGAATGGTGGAACCGGGCTTTTCCGGTATTGTCTACGTCGACATTCCACCATTCTGGCCTGTAAGCTAGTGTCTGGATGAATTCCTGGACATGAAATTGCTAGACTTGGTCTAGGATGGTCTAGGACCCGCCGCCATACTCCCGCCAGACCATAATCTCGTCGAAGCACAATCCTGCTAAACTAAAATCCAGCCGGACTGAAATACCGCCGAACCACAATCCGCCGACTACAATTCCCGCCGCCAAAAGCTAATTAACTAATTAAACGTTCGTAAAATTGAGTTCTTACTTGTGGTCCGGCTGGATTTTCGTCTAGCGGGTTTGTGGATTATGGTTTGGCGGGATTTTGGCGGCGGGATTGTGGCTGCGGGATTTTATCCAATCCCGTGAAACGCCTATCTGGCTAAAAAGAAACTTCCATATAAAAACAAAATCCCAGTAGGAAGCACCCAAAATACCATGATGACCATAAAGGATAAATTCGAAAATGACAGGGAATTCTTACCTCAGTGGCGGATTAAGATAATCTAGGATCCGGGGCCCTAAAATATTTTTTGGCCCTCTAAAGGGGCGGAGAGGGGTGAAGCCCCACGAGTGCCGCAAGCGGGAAAATTTGAGTTTTCAAGATCAAATCGGGTCCCTTTCCTTGCATGACCTGGGGCCGTAGAGCCCCTGCCCCCCTTAATCCGCCACTGTCTTATCTCCTTTAGGAAAAAGACGGGGTGGATATCCTGAACCGTGAAGACACTCTGCATTATCTCATGGGTAAACTGCTATTGGACGACAATCGGGAATCGGATGATATTGTGAATCACTAAACAATGAGATCTGATTTCGGGAATCTAAGGATGACAGGGGACCCCACAGGTATTAGAGAAATAAAACAAGAAGAGCTTGATGAGCTCATCCAAAACACACAAAAGAAAGACCTCATGCAAAGTTCCTTCCTCGAAAGGATTTACCCCTTAATCCGTAAAATTCTCCTAAACATTTTCAATGCCTCGTTCAAACTTTCTCACTCCCACCCTGTCTCTTTTTTTAACTTGACGAAGTCAGAAACACCGACGAGGAAGGCATCAAATCCAAAGCGACCAATCTCATAAGCGGACTCCAACGCATGGCAAGAGCCAGCTGGGAGACGGTTCTGAAAAAATCCATGACCAAGATCTACAAAGGCGCAATCGTCCATATCGTAGCATACAGTTGTGAGATCTCGGCATGGAGGATCCAAAGCTAGGCAGAACAATATCTTCCATGGCATCCGGAGTAATTGCCGGTATCCACCCCCTTGATTTAGAAATAAAGAGACTCCATGCGTGGAAAAAATTAAAAAAGAACATCTCCGTTAACTTTTTATGGTTAAAGATGGTTTCCGAACTGTACAAATTCAACGAGGAAATGAAAAGAGAAATGCCAGAATTGATAGAGCTGGAGTGGCAAAAAGCAGAAGTCGAAACAAGCTTGAGCATGGCGAGTTCGGCAGACATCTCAACAGGCTAGGAAAGTCACCGGACGGACTATGCTCAGAATGCCCAATATTGAACAAACTCATTCATAGGATACTGGAATTCACGCTACACAGAGAAGATCGTGGAAGGGTGGAAACTTTCTTTCGAGAAAATCCACCTCCACCTCCACCAAAATCCAAATCCACCAGCGGACCAAACAGGACCGCGAATCTCAATACTTCGGAAGATGAAGAAATGTAAAAGAAAGCCAATAGGAATTCAGGAGGATACATAGTCTTCCCAAAATGAAAACAAGAAGTCAGGATGACCCTACCATACAATAGATATCCAGATCAATGAGAAAGGAAGAAACCAAGATGAAAATCAGAATTTTATAAAAATTCGGCCAATTTGCCGGATAATCCAAGACATTCCCAGCAGAACGTTGGGCAAAAATTTCATATCGACAGATCTTTTCATACCGGTATCTATCGGCAGCGTTGAGTAAGTGTCACCAGGGGCGGATCCAGAAATTTTTCATCGGGGGGCGCAAAGTCAGATTTTAAAATGATACTTCTTCGCCCCCTCCCTTGGAGAGAGAGAGAGTCTAACTAATAAGTTAAAATTGGACATACTTTTTCGCATATATTTTATGCAGTCGGCGAACCGCAATTAAATGGCATGGAAGACCGCGGGCTGCACACCATGGGTTTTAATAAAAAAGAAACCAATCTGCCATGTTAGAATTTATCAATTTCGGCCACTTAAACTGTTTTAATTCGTATGGGTTTCTCGAGTTCGAATCCGACTCGAGCAGATTATTATTTAATCTTGACAGGCTTTTAATTGCTTCGTATCTGGATATAAAAATTTAAAAAATCGACTTGTAAGCCTGTTGGAGGCGTCCAATTTGTTCTCGTAACGAACCAATCGGTTGCATTTACTTGTGTGGTTATCCGAAATAATGCTGATTATTCCATCAAATGGATTAATCGCCCGGAGAGCGATTTTTCGCGATATTCAAAAACGTCCTATCAAATTGAAATAGCGCATAAAAAGTGAAAAACCTATGAAGCCAAATTTCAAGTTATCCTGACCGGTTTAGACAATCAAAAATACGCCCCAAGAAGTCTACGTCCACTTATTCGCATTGTTGAGAAAAAATTTTTCGTGTTGTGTTTACTACTAAAACGAGTTCAACAAACTGTAAAATGTTTTCAATTATTGCAAAGTACAGAAAGAAAGCAATAAAAAAAGTAAATTAAATAACGTCAACCCTCTTCGTTCGGTTAAACGGATAATCAAAGAAAATTTTTACTGCTGGAAGATAGAAGTTTTCGTTTGAGAAAATTTGAATCATTAACCCGACCTCTAGTCAATCCACGTCTTAACCCCAAACAATGTATGGGTTCGGCAAAAAACGAAAATTTCGGTGACTGCTAGAAAATGCATTAATTGGGAGTCGCGAGGCTTTCGGACGCATTGTTACAATTTAAAATTCAATTGGAGTTCGTACTAACAAAAAGAAGACAAGACGAAAAAACGAATTAGTTTAGAAATCACGTAGTGATGACAAAATTTATTAGTTTTATGTCTTAATCTTCTAATTTGAACCCGGCGAGGTGTAAATATGCGCAGGTTTTAATTTATATGCTTATTGAGTCGTGTGTACTTGGGTCCAAGTTTTCATTTGCCAAATTCTATATATTTAACGATTTTAATTTTCAAACTTGAAGATTTAATTAAACAACTGCCGGGTGTAATAGTTTTTACGTTAAAACTTGTTTAATGAGAAATATCTTCCAGTGGCGTAACGTGCGGCGGATTTTCTGTAACCGGCTTGTAACTGCAGTAACTCTTACCAAGTTTCTTTATACTGGTAATTTTTTGTAAGCAACCTTCTTGTCTTTGATGTTGGGCTGGTAGATTCAGCAAATTTTTAGTAAATACGTAAATGTCGCAAAAGCGTCATTAATTTTTTAATTTAGATTTTGTTAAAAAATGAAAAGTAAACGTGTTTTTGTTTAAATAATTTGTAACTTGGGAAAGTTTTCGTATTAGTAAACTTAATCCAAAGTTGATTACGCATTATAAAGAAAATTCAAATGCGGTGCTTACGTAAATCTCCCGATTATACAATAAGGGATGATTTTATGCTTTTACAAATTTTTCGATAAAAAACGTTTTTAGTACAGTTTGGATTTTATGTGACACGTTTTCGATAACTTTGTTCAATGTTTGATTATTACATCCAACTTTGTACAAATAACCCTCATTCGCTGTAATAAAAAATGGAGTACACGTGAGCAAATTTAAAAGTTTAATTTTTAAAATATTATGCGGCAGGCGGACCTACGAAGCCCTAAAATTCTTAATTACAGCGAACGCTTGCAAAATTAATATATTTAAAATCAATTGATTATAAAATAATACTCACGAACCTGATCGCTATTGAACAAATGAGAACTTAAGGGTTTCGACAAGGGTTCCGAATTATCCCTTTCGTGTAGAACATCTCCATCGTAATTATTACAGTTTTTGTACTTTTTATACTTTCTCCATAACATTCTGCAAGATAAAAAGCCTTTTAAAGTGGTTGAAACTTTTCCCCAAAGAAACATAAATCGATTTTCAATTTTGTGATTTGGAAAAAATTTAAGTTCTACTTACCTAACTCCAAATATAGCTAAGACTGAAATGATGAGCGGGATGAAAGTTGCAATGCACGCTAACAACAAAGTTTGTAATTCTGACAAACCTGCAAAAAAAGATTTGTTAATTACTCACATTTGCCTAAAGTTGTTTACAAGTAATTAAAAGTTTTAGTGAAAATTTTCATATTTAAATATTTGCGCTAGTTGAGGCGAAGTGTTAAATTTGTGTTACTGCTGAGGTCGTTTTTTATCAACTTCTTAGCTACCAAACTAAAACTTTCTTACTTTCTTATAACCTAAATACATCAGCATGGTCAGGATTCGAACTCGGGTATTCATTTCCATCACCAAGTACTCGAAAGCCGATACAAATTGAAGAGTGCCCTGGGGGTATTGAATACCCCCCAGACCCCCCGGTTTACAACCGCTGCTTTGTGTCTTTAAAACTTAAGTTCAGCCAATTTTAAGAATTTTAATCTAACATGTTTAGAGTTTTGGGCCCCGAATAAGCTGGTTCCACTGATGCAGAAGTAGGTAATCGTATTTCTGTACGCCCGGAAGTAGAAAATGGAAAATGAACCTAATCCAAGACGACACAGACAGGGCAGCCATCTACCTGCCGGTACCCACCCACAGTAGCAGATCCAGGGGGGGGGCTAGGGGGCTCAAGCCTCCCCCCTCTAAAGCATCTGGATTTTATGTTAGTACTTATTTTAATTTTTACCTTGATAAAGCCTACCTTCAGCTAAGTCAAGCCCTCCCCAAACTAAGATCCTGGATCCGCCACTGCCACCGACATAGATGAGAGTAGTTCAGGTTGAGACCTACAGCTGTTACTACTCCCCAAACGACACAATCAGGTTATTCCAACAAGACGTCATAATGGGGGCGATTTTAATTTTTAACGTAAAGTCGCCCGCATGGGGATCCCCGCTAAATAGAATTCCTGGGAGCTGCAGCAATAGCGGCTACCAACGTCGGAGACAGCCCGACGTGGACCAACTAATGGAGGCGGTCATAACATTTTGCGACGCCGTTATGCCAAGAAGGGGAGGTAACGGACGCAGACCAGTCCATTCGTGGAGTCCTGTGATTGCTGCACTCAGGGCGACAGCAAACAGTCGACGGTGGGCTTACAAAAATAAACCTGACCGTCGGAATCTAAAAATCAAGAAGAAATTCTGGGAAGAACTGCTGACCCTCTTTGACGAAAACCCATTGGGAAAAGCCTACAAGATAGTCAGAGGAAAGCTCAGGGGAGGAACCAAAATACCAGGACTCACTCCAGCGAGTGTTCTGAGCACATCCTAAGGTAAAAGTTCCGAAACTACCCACCCCCGCCCCATGGGATCTTTTTACGGTTGACGAACTTAAGGCAGCGGTCACCACCCTCCCGACAGACAAAGCCTCTGGCCCTGACAGAGTATCAGTCGTAGCCCGTAAAAACCCTGATCACGAAAAAACCGGAGATCTTCCTTTTTGCTCTCAATAAATCCCACGAAGAAGGCATCTGCCCCATCCAGTGGAAAAGGGCGGAACTGGTACCGATGAGAAAGGGTCAGTAACAGCTTGAAGAACCGTCCTCCTATTGACCCATATGCCTTCTGGATCATACCGGAAAGCTCTTAGAAAAGATGATCCTGCAAAGACTAATGCAGGACAGCGACAAGAGAGAAAATCTGTCCGAAAATCAATACTGGAAGTTCTCCAAGACAGAGGCATTGACCAGCTCCTAAATATAACATCCTGGTCAGTTACCTCTGCGACAGAACGATAATTCTCGTAGGGATCCGTTCTCGGCCCATTTCTGTGAAACCTGATGTACGACGACGTTCTGAAGCTCCGCTTCTCAGAAGGAGCGAAACTGATTGGATTCGCTGATGACTTGACCCTGATAGTCAACGATCGAGACGCAAAAAAGCTGGAGGCCAAAGATAAAGAGGTCTTCTCCATAATATTACAGTAGATCCAACACAAAGAGCTGCAGCTGCTCTCTGAAAAATCAGAGGGTGTCATGGTTTCTAGCAGAAGAAGGGTGTCCAACACCCAAACTAAGGAGTTGGATGAAAGCCAAAAGGTTAGAGATTGCTGATCTAAACCACGTGCAATTCTCCAGGTCTTTTCAATTTCAACAAAAACTGTATGCAAGGAGCAATTAATTGCTCTACGGTCCTCCAATCTAACCCCCAAAGAGCTCATAATTTCTAGACTCATTCCAAACTTGGGAAGACCGGCCAAATATTAAACGATAATCCCTATAGGAAGAGACAAACTATGAAAGACTGGAAAGAGTGCGGAGAAAGACGGAAAAATATCTTTATTGCATCTTTGAATGCCAAAGTTGCCCGAATTATCAGAGGAACTCCGAAAAAAATCTATCACAACTGGATAAAAAAGGTTGGAATGCCAGAAGGAAGGAAGATAAGCTCATATAATGATCAAGAACCTGTCTGATTCAATTTATTGCGAAAATCTCTGGAAGGAAGTGCTACAGGTGAACAGCAGAGTTTCAAAAGGTCAAGTGTTGCATGGAATATTACATGCGACGCAGACGACTCTCTCAGGATTCTCTTACCAGAACGGAGAGCATCTTTTGTTTTGTGGACGACACAGCGTTGGAGAACAGTGCAGAAACGACCGAAGGCGTAGTAATCATAAACAGGAGAAAATTCTTACCATTTTCCTTGATAAGCGACAAATGTAGCGTTCCATGATTAAATTATTGATTAAATCTTGTTGAATCGCCCTTTATATAATGTTTATAAATAAGAAAAGCGACTTTTTAAAGAAAATTCAAGGTCGGTCGTTATTGTAAGAACAAAAGTTATACTAAAAAGCAAAAGTGGAGAAAGCGCTTCAACTGTTTTTACAGTACAGAAGCTTCCTGCTTACTTATAACTTCAAACTTTATCTTTTTTAAAATAACACAATTTAAAAAAAAATTAATCAAAAATCCACCTCGGCAGGATAATGCAATATTTATTTTACTACAAAAAATGCTTTGACTTCGGAAAATTTGTAAGTAATACCCTGAAAATCGAATGCCATCTAATAAATGTTTGGCACCCAACGTGGGGCGATTAAAAAAAAATCAAAGAAAGGTAAACAATAAATTATTTGTAGCAAAACCGGAATGATCCGAAACTGGAACGAACACCCGGGAAAGACAAAATTAATTCAGAATTTTTAAAATGTTCATTAAATTTTCGACTTGCCAACAAAAATATGTCGACTGATATTTACATAAATATTTTTACTTTGAATCCAGTTTCATTTTCTTCTGAATTATTGATGAAACATCACAATTAATTTATTTTGTTTATCAAACTTTTACGGAAAATTTTCGATGACGCCAGCTGGTAGAATGAAAATTTTAATTTAACTTGAAATATTTGTGTATTACGAAAAATATTTTACACTTCGGGACTGTAATTTAATAGACCGGAAAAATTGATTCGAAAACAAAGAATTGACTTCGAATTTTAGTTTCCCATAAATTTACCTACATTTGAGCGCAAATATTGTAAAAGGGAAAATATGGAATTTTAAAAGATCAATTTAAGGCGAATCGCGTACTAAAAATAAGCTACCCAACGAATAATTTTGAAATTTTACTATGTTATTCACGATTAAATTCTCTATCTGTTAGTTTTTTGTTCGTAAAATTCGATCTATAACTTTTCGAGATATCGGACTTCAAACTTCGAGGGTCAGAACTTTTTACTTCCACGATTTAGAGAAAGTCTGAAAGAATTTAATTTTCCCTGTTTCCAGTTTCTAATTGATTGTATTAGCTCTCTGATGAAACGTCGTTTTACCAACAAAAGTCTGGAATTTTTACAAAAAGCCTGCACGCTTCTGTCAAGATATGTAATTTAATTCAGGATTCAGCCATCACTTGACAAAAAAGATAAACATAATGGAAGTTCTGAAAATTTCCCAGTTTAAAGTCACAGCATGTTGTCTTCAAGTTTTCAATATTTGAAGAACATAAATCTGCTATAAAGCAGGGAATGTATTGCCAGTATTTTATGCGAATGTGGGGTGAAGCAACCTGAAACTTTTCAGATTTTCCCAAATGTAAATTCGGATATTCGCATTCATCTTAATATTTCATTTTAAATTCACTGTTCTCCGAAATAGTCTGTTTGGGATTACCTATGTAATATTTTGTACAATCCGGCCCTGTGCGTAACGTGGAAAGCAGAAAAACAAATTCCAGAATAAAAATGACCTAAATAATGGGCAAACGAGTTCAGTAAATAAAGGATTCTCCACCATAAACAGTCGTCTAATCCGCAATATACAGAGATAAGTAGGATGGAGAAACTAGCGTCGTGTTATTATTTATTATTAATTACGGAGCCGTTCAATAAGCAAAATGAAACCTCAGCGGAAAAGAAAAAAATCAATTTCAATTTTTCGTGCATTGTATCAATCCTTTGTTATCGGAAAACTCGACCCTAAATTGGTAAACGGTTTGCATTTAACGTCGTTATGAAGTTATAAAAAAACTCAAGTGGGAAAATTGAAAATTTTATTATTAATGAAAATGTCAGTCGGAAAATTCGTTTTTAATCGAATCGTTTCATAATTCCTCCACTCGTTAAGTGCTTTATCCAGGAGTTATAAATCAGCCGATATTCTATTAGTTCACCTTCATTGTATCAACTTCCAAGTATGCAAGTTTATTGATAGGAAATGGGAGAATAGGAAATGGAAAACCCTCTCAGGTTTCGGGTTAAGGTATTTGCTTGATTTTCTATTTCAATATTGGAGACTTTTCCGACAGATTTCCTATGGTTTTTTTTTGAAACCCGACGAAGGAAGGGTAATTGTCGAACGAAAACAATTAATTTGTTTAATCTTACCTTGTTCAGTTTCTTCCTCGATGTAGTAGCCGGTGCCATTGAAAAAGGGCGACTTATGGGTGCCATTCGTAATTCTAGGATTAATTGTGCTGTTGGTAACCATCGCGGACCCAGGAACGAATCGAAAAATTTCCGGTGGAACGGAAGCTACCGTGGGAAGCGGCAGGGTTGTTAAAATTGTTTCGGTTTGTGTTGTTATTGACATCTTCTGTCTGGCGAAGCTCTCACGTGATATCCTTCATGTATGCTACTCTTTCGACTTGTTATCCAATTTTATCTGGAAAAAAATCAAAATTAAGACAAATTTCCTCTGGAACTCATAAATTGTATTATCCGGTTCAATAACAATTTCAGTTTATAATTCTACAAGCTGTAAATTTTCCTTTCGGAAGTTTCATTCTTATTTCGGAATTATTTTAAATATATTTTACAATTAGCGACCTCTAATCTATGGATTTACTTCCTCGCGAAAGCTCTGAAAAGCAAAAGTTGTCGGCATAATGCTGAAAATCCTATTTATCAAAAGTTAAAAAGGAAAGTTTCGTGTTACGTTTTTTATATTTAAAAATTTCTTAATTTTGCCACTCAGCTTCCCATGGCCAGCACAAAGAAAATATGCAAATGCTACCAAAATGTTTTCGTTTCCACGAAAATTTATAATTCAAAAGTTAAACTTCCAAAAGCTCTTAAGCATTAATTTTTAATTAAATAATATCTAATTAAGGATAACAACACGAAATTGACTGGATTATCGACAAACTTGATTTTCTCTAATTTTACGGCGTGGTTAATTTCTTAAGCCTGCTGTGTAGATATTTAAGCCTTCAGCGAAAGTTTCTTTATTCTCCCACAAAATATCAAATCGCGAATCCGTGATTTTTCAATTTGCAATTGGAATGAGAAAGTAAACCCTAATTACGTAATTACGTTCCTTTGTGAACTTCACGTATTTTTTCAATTCTACCGTTATTATTCCGATCATCATAATTAACGGCTCCGGATTCGCAATTCAATTTGAACCATGAAAGAAAGAATTCATGAAAAAGATTTTTTTTTATATTTATATTGTTAAATTTGCAAAATAGAGTGTTAAATAACTGTCTTGTCTTTTCAAGTCTAAATTCTGGGTTATTTGTAAAATAAACACTCGAAACTGAAAGACAGGGACGGATTGAATGATCGAGAACCTAACCTCCCAGACTCATTGAAGCCGGAAGGCCCAAATCCGCTTAGACGCACGATGAGACGAGATTAGTTCGCTATAAGCGGAAGTTCATTATAGCCGGACACTACTACATTTACATTGATTATATAAAACAGTCAACTATTCCAAAATTATGATCATTACTGGGGGTTTTCCACATCCCCCAGACCTCCCAGTCCATAACAATGTGCTTGTTTAATCTTATTTATGGAGAAAATAACATTTTTCAATATTTTTTCGAGCAAAAATTAGATAAGTGCTTATTAGATTGCTGCAATCAAGCTTTTTTAATACCAAAAACCCAACTTGTGTCACACATTTGCCTCAAAGTTAGTTTTAACTAATTATGTGTTAATGTTAATTCGATTAGGGATTTCCAAAGCACGGTTCTAATGCTTTACAATTTTCATAGCCGCTTTGATGAATTTCATCGAGATCGTCTTGTTGATACTTCAGAGGGAGACCTTTTGACTGTGAATAATTTAACAAATTCGGTTGCTGTTTTCGTATTCAATTTATTTCTAGCTTTTCATTGTAGCAAGCACCTACGTGTTACTGATGACGCCACCAAACTAATCAGACAGAAAAACGTGTCTACCGTTTCATCTAAGCTATTCCAATTACAGGTCTCAATTATTTGATGTAAAGGCAAAATTTAAATTAAACCGTACTTTCGCCATAGAATTCCAACTTGCGGAATTCTGCCAAAACGGTAAGAGATATCAAAAAACAACACGTAAACAATTTTGTAGAGAATTAAATTTTCTACAAAAAAGTCCCCGGCTGCATTTAAGTATCTTGTACAGTTTAGACGTGGTAGATCATTAAGTATTAACTGTTGAAGATAAATGTATGCAGTCTTGGACTTTTTGTAGGAAATTAATTTTTAACGTTGCACTTTTGTTCACTTATAAATCATTGTATTATGGGAAATTTAACGAAAAATAGCTATTTATGTAACCAGTTATGTAAGGCGACGTTTTTATAATTCTATACGACGGCGTTATAACAATTGTTATTGTTTATTGATTTATTAAATTATACATAATATATTGTTACGAGTCTGGTTATGTTATGTTTGTATAGATATCCATTGAAAAGCAAACTTATTCCAATGTTATGCAGTGGAGCGAAGTCCTTACAATAATAATTTTCAAACCAATCAAAATTGTTGCCGAGTTTTCAAACAAACTTTGATTCGCTTGGCTTACACAAATTGCTGGAGCTCCTAAATGCATCTAGAAACTTTATGCGCTTAAATTATTCAGCTAATAACTAAATCATTAATTATAATTAAATTAAATTATGTTTAAGTTTACACAGCATTGTGGAGAAATGTAAATATCACATTTAGAACACTTCCTGCCAGAGTTACCCCATTAACCCACATTTGTGATCGATTAAAGGGTCGTCCATGCCGGCGGGGGGGGGGGGGGCACTAAAAACCGAAGATTATGACCAAGTGTGACAAAAAAGAATAATTAATTTTCAATGTAATAAATCACAAAACTTTCGGTAATTGAATCCGGGGGGGTCTGGGGGGTATGGAATACCCTCCAGTTCCCTGTAAATATTGTTCATATTTTTTAATTTTGCCATAATTTATTGAAGAACTTTTTCAACTTTAATTATTTTTAACTTTAAAATTAATAAAGCAAATAAAAAGCAAGAAATAAAAAATTCCGGCATCAAAAAGCTTACCTTTAAATATTTATCTGGAAAAACTTGTTTTTCCTCGGTTATTTTTCAAAGCCACGGATAAACAGGTTTCACCATGCGGTTACGAATTGTACATGATCTTGGTAAGAGATCATTTTACCTTCTAATAATTATAATTGCATATTTTCCGTTATTAAGTAAAGTTTGGTCCGCAAGTTTTCCAGACTCCACCCCGATTTTGAGAGGGTGGAAGAGACATATCATTCGCTGTGAAAATGCTTAGAAACAGAAGTCACGTGTTTGTTGCCTTGGGATGAATTGCTAATCCCGAAGGAATTGATTTTAATTAATTAATTAAATTAAATTAGTAAAGCACAATTTTCACTGATTGCATTCAAAAAAATGTATTTTTGATTATTATTCCCTTTGGTCCTTGCAGCCAGGCGAGGAAGACCTTACCTAATTTATAACTATTTTAATGAACTATTTTGAACCCTAATTTGAGAACCAAAATTACGATAACTTTAGCCATTTTGAAATGCTTTTAGCGTGTGGAACAATTTTAATAGACTGAGAGTTCCTAAAAGTAAGAAGTAAGAGCTTTGGAACGGGAGAAAAGGGCAGAAAAACGTAATTTTTTTTAATTAAACAGAACCGGATTATCTAAGGATGCGTAAGAGAATTTTCCTGAAAATGTTACAATTAAATTAACCCTGCAAAGTGAATTAAAATTTAAATTTTTATCTGTTCCTTTCGAAATTTAAAAAATCCATTTTTCCAATATTGACTCGAATTTCCTTAAATTATTTGTTTTGTCAAGGATACTTATTTTAAGTCCAATTACGCGAAAACAGGCTCCGGTGTATTTAAAAGATCCGGTTTATCTTTTTCTCCTTGTTGATTTTCTAAATCTTTATTTATTTTGTTGCAGATATGTCAAGTCCAATTACCCGAAAATTGGCAACAGCGTATTTAAAGGATCCAGTCCGCTTTTCTCTCCTTGTTGATTTTCTATTTTTAACGCAGGACTTTTTAAAATGCCACGTTGTTTACCTACTCAATTTTGTGTGTAACTTTTAATTTTATGCGCGATTACGCAAAATAGCGAAAGCTCACATTTATCCGGTACGGCTGAATGCAAAAAGGAGTCCTAAATTGATAAACTTTTTAAATTATCGGTTTGCAGGATTCTTTTCGATTCAATTCCCAATGGATGTTTATTTTTTATGCTCGATGTTCTTAGGAGCGAGGATAAAAAATTCCGGAGCTTTGTAAAGTTGTCTAGCGCAAGGACGATGTAAATTTTATTTTCTATTTCGAAAATTTTACATTTTTAAAAATCTAATTTCGCGAAAATCGATCTCGTTGGAAAACTGTTGGACGGGAAATTCAAGTGTAACATTAAGTAAATAAAAGCGGTGTCGATATAATAGATTAAGCACTTTGATGTGTAATCAATCAATCACATTCCAAAATCACTCAAACGGATAAATAAATTTTCGATTGAAGGTTTTTGTCATTTTCTAACTGATTTCGTTAAGATACAACCGAAAGCTCAACAAAAGGGTGTTGAGTGAATGTCATGGTTCAATACGTTCAAAAAAGTGGAATAGAGAAAATTTTGGAAGAGGTGCCGACGCGACGCGTCGCTTTGACTAAAAGTATTTTAAATGAAATATTTCGAAACGACTGGAACAATTTGAAAGTGTAAAAATTGTAAAAGCAATTTCCATCGTCGGCATTGTGGTAAATATTTTAGAGGCAGGTACAGTTAGTTAATGTGGTTTAAAAGTCATTGAAGCATGGTGTAACCCACTTAATGTAATTTGTGTAAATTGTAAAGTTCAATAGAAACTACTGAACGTTTTAACTACAGCAAATTAGGTAAATAATGAATGGATAAATCATGCATTTGCAGAAATTACACACGTAGGTACTTACCACCAATAAAACAACTATTTTTTCCATTTTCATATTTTCGCTTAATCGATTAGAAACAATAAAAGGTTTTTAGTTATTAAAATTATGTATCACACTGTACTGTTAAAATTGACTTTATGTAAAATTTTCATTTTTGACGTATTTCCATGCTTTTCGTTATACAACGTCGCAGTAGTTGGGGGTAGCTACTGTAGGGGTAATTCGTTAACCAGGAGCAGAGATGCTGAATTTGACACACCTCTGGATGCTGAGCCAACTGCGACGTCGCGACGCACCATTGATTCAAGATATTTTCATATACAGGGATGAAAATTGAAATTATGTAACTGCCACCTTTCAGACAACTCCTCCGCTTTAAAAATTAAAACTGCAGTTTTCGTTTCATTTTTAATTTTAATGGAACCCCGCACGTCTTCCAGCTCGAGTTTCGTTTTCAAAATCCTATCTCTCTATGTATGGATCTGCGTTGCTGCTAAAGGATTTAGGTGCTCGCGCCTGCGCATTGATAATCTCCAAATTATAGTGCCCTTACATCCTGACTAAATTCCAAACGTATCCACGATACACCTGCAGACGATGCTCAAAGATGATTTTTATCTAGCGAGACAGATTTCACTCGCCCAACAACACAGGTTTTTTTTAACAGAATTACTGATGATATTTAATACCTCCCAGACCTCCCGGTGCATACTTCCACGACGAACAGATGTATTTGTTCTAAATGATAAGAATTTTGAACAAAATTTCTAATAAGTTCAAAGAAAACAATGGGGCGCACTCATCCTGGTTCAAAAAACACAACAAAATATTAAGACAATGCAGGCAATGACAAGTCATCGGTTGAGCTTTACTGATGCTCACGATCGCTTATTTGAAAAGTTTATATTTGAAACATATTTATTGGTGTATACTGGAGGGTATTCCATACCCCCCAGACCCCCCGGTTTGAAACCGAAAATTTCACTATTCCAGAACAACTTTTATCCAGTAATTGTATAAAATGTCCCTCAAACTTTGATTCGAGTTAGATTCTTGATTAGTGTACTGAAAGATAAATAAAATCGGCCCAACGGTTACTTCACAATTTAATTTTGAAAATCGACTTTTTGATGTAAATTTTACAAGTTTACCTCCATGTTAGCTTTGAAAAGCCATTCAAAATTGCCGGTCCGTGTGCGGTGCCTGGGTCTAGCGATCCGGGTCATTGTTTAATAATAATTGGGGTGGCTCCAGGAGGTTTTCACAACCCCTGACATTGGCAAATCTCGGATCCCAGCATGCGAATTTCGTCATGTTCGAGTTCTCTCCGAGAGCTGGTAGAGAGTCAGTTTTGACAAGCGCAACCACGACAAATTTCGAATTTATCACCTTTTGAAATGGTAATTCTTGAATTTTGTTATTTTCGAAAAACTACTGGATATTCCGCAAATTTTATTATTGATATTTAGTATATAGACCATTAACTACCACCCAGTGCAAAAATTTCGTCGAAATTCGGAAGCGTACTAGAACTTGGACGGTCTCCCAAATCGGCGCTGCCAACTCGGCTCCAAGCCAACTCAGCACTAAGACAACCCCCATACTGAGAGATATTCCATACCCCCCAGACCCCCCGGTTTGAAACCGAAAATTTGTGTCCATGTTTTGGTGTTGATTTCCTGATTTTCCCCAGTATCCAGTAATTATATGGAATTTCCGTCAGGATAACTACAAATAAGTTTGAAAATAGTTAGAAAATGATCCTTTGATCCCACTAGCTAACCTAACCTATTATAGCAAACTAGGAATCGCGGTTGAAGTGAATCATGTCACCTGTCTTCTCCCCTGGCAAAACCATAAAAATCCAGATTGATCCTGTAAATCAAAATAAGCGCTTGGGGTAAGAAGAAATAAGTGAATGAAACAACGGAGAAAGAATAATTTGTGCATACCATGCTTAAGGGATTTGTTTTTACCATAATCCAAGGGCGAATCACAAGGTAAATTTTTGTACACTGGATTTCCTTTTATAGAATTCTTAAGAGATTTCTTTGGATTTTCTCCAGGATTGCCTTAAGATGTCCTTTAGAAAAAGTAAAAAAATCCAGTGCCTTGGATGCCAGGCAGATCTACAGATTTGTAGGCAGAGTACAACAGATCTAAGACATTGCTGGGATACTTGAGATTTAGATACTTTCAACTTGAATTTTTAGTATCCTAATATTCAAGTCAAATCCCAGGCGTACGAAACTTTGGCAAGGACTAATCAATTAGTTTAGCTTTACTGATGCTCACGATCGCTTGTTTGCCAAGTTTTCCGTCTAAACACATTTATTGGTGTACTGGAGGGTATTCCATACCCCCCAGACACCCCGGTTTGAGACTGAAGATTTCAATATTTCAGAACAAATTCAACTATTTAATGTGGCAGTACGCATCTAGGAGTTGTATCCAGTAATTGTATAAAATCTCCTTCAGACTTGGGCTAAAACTGGAACCTTGACTACTGTACTGAAGAGTATTCTATACCCCCCAGACCTCCCGATGTTATACAGATCATATAGTAGATAAGTTGGTCCGAAAGAGTGCAATTTTAATATTTAACGCAATAAATCACAGAATGTCACATAACTCCTCCGATTTTCGAAACAGGTGAATTTAGGGGTCCCCAGTACGGGATGGGACAACTCGGCGCTACTAACTCAGCGCCAAGACAATTCTGCGCCGGTCAAGCTTAGGTTAGCCGTTAAATAACAATATTTATTTTAAATAAGCCCGTTAAAAGAGATATACCATGTTGCTGACCCCCCCCCCGCCCCTAAATGATGTAAACTCGACTCCATTAAACAGTACTTTGACACTTTTTTGTTTTCAATAAATTGTTTTTAATAATATTTAATAATATATGACAAAAAATATATTTCTTTATGACCAAATCAGCTGTTTCTCGGTTAAGAAACAAGATAAATTACATTTATCAATTTTTTAAAACCTCCTAGCAACCCTGAAAATAGTCAGTGTCCAGTAATTGTATGGAATGCTCTTCAGACTGCAGTTAGAGTAACTGGAGTTTTACTTTAAAATGTTCTCTTGTAAACACATTTACTGGCGTACTGGAGGGTTTCCATACCCCCCAGACCCCCCGGTTTGAAACCGAAGATTTCGCTATTTCAAAATAAATTAATTAATTTAATAAATTAAATAATTAATTAAAAAACATCCGAAAATTGTATAAAATCTCCTTCGGACCTTGATTAATGAACTGAAGAGTATTCTATAACCCCCCCCCCCCCCAGACCTCCCGGTGTTAAACAAATCATAGATACAGTTGGTCTGAAAGAGTGAAATGTTAATATTTAACGTAATAAATCATCTAAAGTCACAGAAAACCTTCGGTTTTAGAAACTGGGGGGCTAGGGGACCCAGTACACCAGCAATTGTTTTTCAAAATTCTTTTTATGTTACATAAGTTATACCAAACTTTATGTCTACTTCGGAAGTTTACATAAAATAATTTGACCCCCAGACCCCCGGTTTGAATCCGAAAATTTGTGTTCATACTTTGTTGTTGGTATCGCGATTATCCCCAGTATCCAGTAATTATTTGGAATACCCTTCGGACCCTGGTCAGGATAACTACGAGTAAGTTTTAAAATAGTTAGAAAGATGATCCTTTGATCCCACTAGCTAACCTAACCTATTATAGCAAACTAGGAGCCGTCGTCCTTTTACAAGATTTTTGGATTACTTTGGATCCCAGGCAGATCCATAGATTCATACTGAATTATGGTATCCTAACGTCCAGGTTAAGTCCCAGACGTTCGAAACTTTACATTGGCGATGTTGAGGTAAAAAATTTGAAATGGTGTTAGTAATATTTTAATACAAACTTTGGTACAATAAAATCTTTGAATTTTCCACTAGAATAACACTTATTACTTAATTCCTGTTCATTAACGACCTAACCTTAAAAGTATCTGCAAATTGTAAAATGCTGGTGTCTTCCCGAATTCTGGCGGACCTGCAACTACCAATCAAGGTCCCATCGTCATATCTAAACGCTTCGTTTCCAAAATTATTCAAAAGCATCTCTTCCTTCTTTTTATTTACTCTCTTCCCACCCTCACCTCCACCTTCCTGATCGTGATTCTGCATGAAAACTTTTATCCCAGCACTCTCTTCGTGAGGTGTATATTTTTCTTCACTTTCCTTACTATCTTCCATCTTGGTATTTCGATTAAAGTTAACCGAAGGTGCAAGAGAATTGAATTTGGATCTATACGTCATCTTCCTATGTTTTTCACTCGAGAACCTTTGAATCGCGTCCGTCACTGCCTTTTGGTCTTCCGCTGACAGCATCAAAGATATTTCTTGCAGAATCTGCAAGGGCAAAATTAGCAAAAACTGATTATACCCAATTTTACTTACGTTGGAATTTTGCATCGCCATAAGCGTTTGCACGATATCACCACAACATCTGTGCATTCCCCTCCTATGGATCTGCCACGAAAGCTCACTCATCGGACTGGCCATCCTCAAAATGCAGTGCCACGACTGAACGTCCGTAGAAGTTTGGACGGAGTTCTTCTTCTCCAAGCTCATAGCTGAAATTATACTGATTAGCACAAATCCGAGCCAACATGGAAACTCACAATTATACATCAACTTCTCCATAACCTTCATCTGCATCAGACCAGACGCCTCATTTTTTAAATTTTGTTTCAACATTTTTATGTTCCTCTCGATCGCAGCATCATTTTTAGGCAGCGACAAGATGTGCTTGTTAACTTTACCTCTCTCAGGAATAAAAATTAAACGCAACTGCGCCTCCCCGACGATGTTAAGCATACTCTCCGCCCAATTCCAGTTTTTATTAATCGAATCGACCAACCCTTCGGCCGGTGTAATGGAACCCTTATTGACGAGCGTTGCAAAGGTACAGAGAGCTTCAGTTTCTTCCACCAAATCTTTCTTCCTTATCGCTTCCAAATGCCACGACGCAGCATGCGAAGTGATGAAAAGGTTGCTTAAGTAGGGCCGCAATGCCGGTGCTAAATGTTTTTTATTGTGGTCCAAACCCCTATAAAGCCACTTCAGGATAATTTTAACCAACGTGACGTCATCCAGACAGTCGGAACTAATATTCTCGGCTTCGTGTCGAACCATTTCAACCAGTTTGGATGTGGAAACGTCAAACTGGCGCTTGAGTTTCCCTTTCAGTTTTATAGTAGCTGGAGTGTTTGGTAAACTTTTCATAAACTGATGTTTCGCTTGCTCTATTAACGTGACCAAAATATATATCACATCCTCGATGGAGTTTTCCTTAAGGAACTCGAACATTTTTAGACTTAACGCCCAGGAGCATTCGTCTGGGTCCTGAAACGACAATCAAGATTTGAATGTTTACGTGAGGAGAAGGAGAATTACCTGTAGGGTGATTTGCTTTACGAGCAACATATTTTTCAGGATAATCCCAATATACTCCAGTTGGCGGATCGTGTACTGAGTGTAAACGACTTCCGGTTTGTGTTTTGATTTGGTAAAGCAGATTCTTCTTCCTCTGGTGGAAGAAGGCGGGACTAACCCGTCTATTAGGTCCTTCCATTTGTGAAGCAACAGCAGCTGTATTTTTTGGGCCGTCAGGAACGTTTTGAAGTTTTCGTTGGATTTCAAGGTTGTTAACGATTCATCAAAAAGCCTCAACATGTGGGTTTTGATCTTGTTACTCTCCAGTATGAAGTCATCTTCGCAGAGGTGACCTGGATTAACAAAAAGGTTTGCATTTGGGAAAAAATAGTTGGGTTGCCGTTGGCTCCTCAACGCAATGGTTAGGTTATCCAAAACTTTTAGGACGTGCGTTGAGAAATACTTTGGCGACCAGTTAAGCGTAACTTTGGTAGGAGTGTCGATATCGCTTTCGAGTTGGTAGAGCAAAGCCGTTCGAATTGCGTAATAGTTTAAAATTTTGTAGGTTATCTTAAAATTTTAGTTTTAGTAAAGCAAGCAAAGAGATCAGAGGTCAATCTTACTTGGTCGTGTTTAAAGTTGTAGTTTATTTTTTTCAAAATGAGGTACAGAGTTTTTTGGATTAATTTTATGGTGCTTTGGCTTCCGTGGTTCTTTTGCAGAACCAATTCTGCCGCTGGTAAGCGAATTTGCCAGGCGGAGGAGTGCACGCCATAGCCGGTTAAATATAAACCCTAAAAAGAAGGGTGTTTACCCAGAAAACTACATTTTTATCGTGCAGATTTTACCGTTTGGGCGGATCTGTGATACAGTAAGCAATCTGAGTGCCCAAGAGTAATTCTTCCGGGAAAATTTGTGGTTGAAGGCCAAGCATCTATCCCGATGGCTACCAGCAAACGCACTTCGATCACGATAGAGGATAAGGCTGGTGAAAGAAATCCGACACGTAACCGTATTCCGCTGGGTTCATCCACAATCGCTAACCTAAAATCTTTCGGTTCTGGGAAACGTGGTGTAGTTCCAGCTAAAAAGAGTTAGGTTAATAACTTGAAGGCAACTATTTCTGATCTTAAAGTTATTAACTTAATTGAACTTTTTAATTTTACACACCTGCGCCGTAGAAAATCTGCTCGTGAGCCGGTTTTTTCAGAATGTTATGAAGGGTTAAAGCGTCGACAACTTTACCCGGGGAACCACACAAAACAGATTCGTCTACCAATAAAGGTGAATTTGGAGTATCGCCGGAAGCTGCTTGAGCTAGCAGTTCGACCACTTTTGTTTGAACTTTATCTCTGTTGGAAAGAACATTTGTTAATCGTTTAATTACTTTAACAAAGTTTTACCTTCGCAAATATCCTGAAGGATTAATCAAATCAGACCAAGTTTTAATTTGAGATGGATGTATTCGTATCCTGGCATACCCCGAGGGGCAATTCTCGACATCGTTTTCTATCACCGAATATTTTGGTACAGGATCAGCAGAATATAACGACGGCTTTGATAAGGAATCCAATCGCAGTAAATATTGCAAGGATTGAGGTGAATTCTGAAATTAAAAAAATTCATACAGAGAACTTTTAACCTGCGAGGTAGGCAGCTTCGTCTGCATTGTTGCTTCTAAAGTGCATAGAAATACAAAAATTATTAAATAAAATTTATTAAACAATTGCAGAGTGCCAGCACCCGGGGGGCAGTTTTATGGCGGAAAATTGAGATTTTTAAATATTTTTTTATCTACTGCAGTTCCGAAAAGTGCACTTTCAACATTAATTTGCATTGCAAGCAAGACTACGTCTAGATACCTACAGGTTGGGGAATCTAACTTTTTGGATAAAAAAAAGTCAACTTACAAAATTTTGTGTTTCATGCAAAGCAATGAGAAATTTGGTGGAAAACCGGTTGTCTAGAAGGCCCACTGCGCACAGTAGTCGCTGAATTAGTCTCTCTGTTACCGATTTTGCTAAGGATACAGCTTTACCTAAAAAATAACTTTTTAAAAAAATTTGTGCTGCAGGTATTGATGGAGAAAGTGTACGAAGGCCAAAGTTCAGTGCATGTTTTAACATTCAAGTCTTACTTAATAGTCTATTATTACTGATAAATGTATAATTAGCTCCAATTTTGGATCGGGTCCAAAAATGTGACTTACACGTAGTCGTTTGTTCGCTATATCATTTAAACGAGAAAAGTTTAAATTTTCAAATTAACCCGTTCCCGAAATGGAAAACTAGAGAACAAAATCCAGTTTTGTTTTTTGCAATCTGCTCGTTTAATTTTCATAATTTATTGCAGATGTTCAACATTTCGAAATTAAATTAGATTAAAATTGCTAATATACTGTAATCTCTAAATAAGCTCTTTTTAATGACTTCAGATTCAATGAAATCTAAAATATTGAATCTACATAAATTGGCTTATGTTATTTATTTTTGTATCCAAAGGATAATAAAGCATCAAAAATTGTTCAAATTTAAAATCTGCAATCTTCTCATTGCATTTAAAAAGAAATTTTTTTGAATTCAAAAAATTATTTAAATTTAATTTTTACTTAATTCAATATCCTCCTGCTGTGATAAACTTCGTGTAAAAATGTAATTTAGATTTTGTAATTGGTCGCCACAAAATCGCAATTTACTTGATGGCAGTATCAGCTCTTCAATGTTTTGAAGTTTTCGTTGATTTGTTTTATTCATGGCTTGGCAGAATGAAATCCACAGGTTCTCATTGTCTTCATATCAAAAAATATCTGAAAGGAAAATGTAGATTAGTAACTCAAAATTTATTTAATTAACCGGCAGACAAGTTAAGTGTGAAACTTGACATTGTTGACTTTAAAAAAGTTAAAGTACATTGAAACTTACGTATGCGTTCAGAATGAAAATTAACGTAGTAGGCAAACTTGCGTATACGTAAAGTTGAACCAACCTCAAATTAATGTCTTAAAACTTAAGTTTTAAAGTTTTCGCGGAGTAGAATACCTGATTGTATTAACGAGGTTCCCATTGTAAACTTAATTTAAAATTTTATAATTGGAAAGTTGACGAAAAACTGGTTTAACCTCGACTATTTTTCAAATAAAATATAATTTCTAATAAATTAGAGTGCATTTCCACTTATTTGAGCTAATTTTTTTTAATTCAAAGGGTTTGGTCGGGTATTAGTGCTCAATTGAACTAATTTTATACAGTTTACTGATCAATTTAATCCGAATAGCGGGAAAATCAATGTTTTAGCTAAATTTAACCAAGTGAATAAAGGAATATTTATAAATTCATCTTGTTTTCCATTTTACGATTTAATTTATATTTTATCATTTAGCAATCTATTTTTTTTAAATTTTGAGTTTGATGAAAAAATTCTATGTTCATGTTCACAAGGAAATGTCCCAGACCCGAAAGGTAAATCATTCTGGAATTTTAGTGTACAGATGCGTGGAGTTTTGAGCATTTTATTAAACCAAAATGTTTAAATTTTTAGGAAGACTTTTTGAAAAAAAAAGTTTATCTCAAATTTCCAGCAATTCCTGAATATTCTCGGATTTGCCTAATTTTTCTAAGATTATCTGGACCTTCACTTCTACGCCGTATTTCCCCAACGATTCCCCATCGAATTAAGATTAAAAGTGAAAAATTTGAATTATATCTTAAAATTTGATGATACTTTAAGTGAGGATTTTAAAACAGCATTTATTGGCATCCCTAAACGTGGGATTGAATATGAAAAGAATTAAATACTAACTTTCCAACTGCGAAACGGCGACGGCAAAATGGCAACGGTAGCCCCCCCCCCCCTTTAATAAAAATCCGCGGATCCCTTGAAATTGGATAAAATAGTTCAAAATTATGAAGAAAGTGAGTTTTAATTTAATTATTTCTCAAGCATTTTCCCGGGGGGGGGGGAGTAATTTTGATAAACTCCTCATATCTAGAAGAAATTCTGTGGCCCCAAAACTGCTGGGTTATTTTAATATTATTAATGGAAGCAATCATTGGATTAATGAATTTTGTTCATTTGCGTAAAATAAAAAAAGAGGGTCATAGATATAATTGGTCTGAAGGAGTGAAAAGTCACTGTTTATTATAATAAATCAGGAAACATGTACACCAAATCTACGGTTTTCGAAACCGGGGGGTCTGGGGGGTATGGAATACCCTCCAGTACGTCACAAAATTAATTCAACATTCTTAGCATGTTAGATAAACTATTAGATAATATTGAATCTAACAGCTTTTAGATTGAACTCAATTACTGGTAAATTTGACCCCCCCCGACACCGAGGTAACATACGCATGATAGTTATATGTTCTTTGAAAGCGAGAAAGGTTAATATTTAATGCAATAAATTACAAAATATACACAAATATATATTTTTTACCCCAATATTAAAGGGGGGCATGAAAATATCGTTTTTAATCAGGGGAGGCTCAACAAAGAAAAGGTAAACATATTAAATGGAAAACTTTGCTTTGTTATGTTCGGATTTAAACTGACCAAAAAATATTGATTCTAACAGTTTTTACATTAAACACAATTACTGGTTAACTTAACCCCCCCCCCCCCCCCCCCCCCCGGGTAACATACACATGGCAGATATATTATGTGCAATGAAAGAGTGAAAGGTTAGTATTTAATGCAATAAATTACAAAATATATACAAAAAACCTTCGGTTTTCGAAACCGGGGGGTCTGGGGGGTATGGAATACCCTCCAGTACACCAGTAATTATTGACCCCCCGGTCAGAGAAACCTAAGATTTGGAGATTAATGTTATTATTTACCAAACTTTTATTCTTTCAAAATAAGTAGATCTTTGCCGTCGCGGGGGGGGGGTAGATTATGGACTATCTTCTGGAACCTCTTAATTTCAGAACTTCAGAGGCTTTTTTAAAAGTTTTTCGTATCAAAGTCTGAATGATATGTTTTTACAATGTTCTCCTACATGAGTAACGCGGAATGAAAGACCCCCGGGTAAACGGGGGGTCTGGGGGGTATGAAATATTGATGTTATCTTGATAAAAATAGAATTTATATTATTTGTACATAATTTTCCTTTTTGGAAACAGGAATGAACTTCAAATTTGTAATTTGAATAATCAAGCTCATTTTATTTTAATAATAAAACGACGACGGCGAAATGGAGACAACAACAAGCTAAATGTTTCATCGCCAGCTGCAGGCAATCTTCCGCGGGGGGGGGGAGCATAATAAAATTATTCGTAACAAATGTTATAATTTATGTTTTCTTTAAATTTTTTTTGAGCCAATCCTTTGTGCGAGAGTTCCAAACAATTTACACGACACACCTCGTAGCATTAATTTATGTAACAATAATAAAAATCTAATTTTACAAGCTGATTGCTGGAACACGACGTGAAAAAATGTTACTATTTTGGTTGGATCTTTTTGAATCAGAGTCTCGTGCTAAGTTATTTTAGAAAACTATTCCAGCAGTCATACGAATTAACTCGTGAGCGGAAGTTTTGTAGTCTAATAATAAGATAAAATTCAAAGTCTAACTCATAAATTGTACTAATGAGATATCAGTTGATGCGCGTCTGAGCTGACCGTTCGGAAAGCACAAAAAGTCAAAAACGAAATATAATCGGCAGAATTTTGCAAAATAAATAATAAAATCAGTGTAATACATACCAATTTTGTTATTGCTTTGTTTGAAAACGCGAGGTATTTCAATTAAAAATTTTTTGGTTCAGCAACTACAGATTTTTGTTCCCACTTTTGATGAGGCACCTCATCAGTCGGAAATGTTACATAATTTGAGTTTTTCGATCACATTTTAGGTCACTCACAATCAATATTCATTAATACTAACATCAAAACTCTAACAAAATAATAACTTATTAAACAATTATCGATTATTTTTATTATTACCACCAAACACGATATTATTCTTATTCACATTATATAACACCTTGACTAGGTAATGTTAGTATTTTTTTATTTAATAATTATGACATTGAAAATATTATAAAGGAAACGACCGTTTTGCATAATTTTGTCCAATAAAAAATAACCGATGATGATTTAAATTTTCCATCAAAGGGAAAAATTTAATTGGGTCCAATAACAAATGGATTTTGCAAAACCAATTATTTACACATCACTAGAGCTGCACAGACAACGACTATGTGTTTCAATTTACAAATCTGACAAAATCAAACCATTTCATGTTTTCAAACAATAAAGTTGTCATTAATGTCCCCCACGCTATTTCCGATTTATTCACTTCCTAACGGAAGTGCTTTTTGAATAATTTGATGTAATTTCGGTGTGGATTGTGTTAACGCAATCCTTATCATCTGAAACACGATAATATGTTAATTGTTGATTGCTTCTTAATAATCCGCTTCTCAATTGGAAAATTCGTGAGGGGTAGAAAAGTTAGAGCAAACATTCCAAGTGAAATTGATTCTTTACAGAGTGGCGCTCGATTAACACTTTAAACAGGTCAAGGACCACGAAAATTTTCTGGAGTTTGATTTTCACAGATCAAACCTTGGAAAGTTATAATAGGTCATCAATCACGTAAAGCGCTCGTCATATTAGTAAATTTCATAATTTTCCTCTGTGAGGGAGTTAATTCCCATAACGGGTCAGTCTACCATTTTAAACGAAACACTAAATTTAGCCTAATAAATGCGCGTAACAATTCCACTTTTATGTGATCTTAAATTTTAAAAATATAATAAAAATGTCGTGCAATTTACAATAAAATATTTGGCATCGTAAATCGGACAAGCCGTGTTTTGCAAAAGTAGATTTTCAACATATAAAAACGCCCAATAAAACGAATAAAAATTAACTATGTCTATAAATAAATTAGATAAATTTGTAATATTCTGCGACAGAAGTACCATTTCTACCACGAAAATTTAAAATCAATAAATCAATAATGACCCTGTGCAGAAAAGAGTTACCACATCATTCACGCACTAGAAAGTCAGGGCGGCCGACAGGTCGCCTGACCGTATTCTGCAAATTAAAAGAAGATTAAAATATTTGGCCTGGATAAAAGCAGATAAAAACATTGAAAATATTTTAACTCCGTCACTGTTCAATTTTTAAACATTTTTATGAAAATTTCGGGTAATAAATTTTGTTTGGCAACAAGCAATCAGAATTTGATGATTAGAAACATGCAGGGTTTAAAAAAATCTAGCTTATCCCAGAAATTTTCAAAAGGTCACTTATTGCTGTTAACAAGAAGCGAAGGGGAAATCGCTAAGAAAATCAGATGAAGGAAAATCTCAGGAAATTTCAACAAAAGTACTTGGGAATTATAATCCAAAGCAAAAGCTAGCTGGGAGATCGACGTAACGGAACAGTGCGGCCTTTAGGCCGCACAACCTTGGAAATCTAGTTAGATGATATTCAGCAATATACAGGGTGTTCCCGGATACACTTTACATAACTTAAATGGTGATAGAGGACACTTTTCTAACAAAAATGTTTTTCTAAATTCAAGCCTTCGAGAGTTTGGTCAACTTCTCGTGGCCATAGCACAGAAAATATTGATTTTTCGGTAAAAATGGATTAGTGCTGTTTTAAAGAGTGTGAAATAATCTACAAATTGGATTCAAACCTTTTATTGTCTAAAATCAGCGGTTTTCGAGTTATAAATTAAAGTAAGTAAAAATATGTTGAAAAATTCAAAAAACATTTAATTTTGGTTTTTTTCAAAACCCTATATTTTTTAAACGAAACATTTTTCAAAAAATCTGACGCCCCATTCCGGATAAGAAATTTAACGGACTACAACTTTTGTCTTGTGAAAATTTTTGAAAAACCAATCCATTCGAGAGAAAATCAGAAAATAATAAATACGGCAGCTACAAAACAAAACAAAATGTTCAAAATTATTACCCTCATTTTTAATAATTGGTTCCACCAATGGTCAGTTTTTCGTTCTTTTTTTTGCTAAACTGCCGACGGTAAACATATAAGTTCCACCGTTGGTAACTTAAAGTATTACTGGATTGTAGTACTCGCAAATGGTGGACTTTAGAGTGTCTGGATCCGAGATTTGCAGTAGTTGCTGTTGTCAAAACTACGCCTTAAACCCCTCGCTACGCTCGGGCGTTCCGGGCCGTTTTGACAAGCGCTAATCTCGCTAAAAGCATCCCCTTGAGTTACCGAACTCAAAAATTACAGAACTGGAAAGCTGGAAAAAACTGGATAAAAAAAGGCGTAGAGTGAGAACCCTGCCGATCTTTTTAATGATTGCTCTGAACCAGATTATGCTAAAAAACCCTTGCGTAAGAAATAGACACGCCCCGAGGTGGGGGGCTAACCTAAAAGAAACAGCCAATCGAATAATCGCATTAGGTTTTTTGGCCTTTTTAACCCGAAATTTCGAATGATTCGTAAAATTTTGTTTGTTAGGCCAACCGTTTAGACTTCCACGTGCTTTTCCAGATCCAACGCTCTAGGATAACTCTGGATCCAGTATATACTGTATTTCTTAAAATTTTGGACTGTTGGATTAGACCAAAATCCTACATCTCAGCTATCCATCCAGCTAAAGGCACTGATGTTATCCGAACTACGAGGTAGTTTTGGGAATAGGATTTTATTCCAGATCAAACATTCTATGTCCATATTTACTCCAATGTGGGCGTCCGAGAAAAACTCGTAGCCAACTTTTAAAGAAAAGGCTACTGTTTGTTTTGCTATTTTTAAAATATTTTTATGGCAATAAATTAGCGGCGTGGTTATGAAATTTCGAGAGCAAAACCAAAACGTAAATTAAAAATTACTGCGAAACCACCAATTATGTTTGATTTATTTTCGTTGCGGTCTCAAAATGCACTCAAACCAAGATATAAAATTCATTTTTTGGATTTTATCAGATGCCATAAACAGCAAAATAGTTGATTTTATGTAATCGGGTTGAATATTAAAAATTTATATTATTCTTCTAAAAACCAGAAAACCTCAAAAGTTTCAAGTAAGACTGTCCAAAATGTATACCAGCACGAAAACCACAGTTTGAAAACTTTGGTTTTATGACAAAACTTGGAACTTCCTCAACATGAAAACTCCAAACTTTTTATGAGAAACCCAAAACTGTTCTATTTACGTTCGGCCTGTATATTATCCAAGTTTGCGTGTTGATCGCTATCATATTCTATGTGTGCATTACATATTATTTAATACCTTTATTGTCCTAGGCAACAGAATTTATTTTTATATTTTTTTTGGCATCATCGGTAGCATTGCACTGTCAGGATCTAACACATTTTTGTCACGAATTCAAATACAATACTGGAATAAATAAAATATTACGCGATATATCAATCAATTCATTAGTGGTTTGGGCACGTATTTATGTCTTGCCTTGTACAACATTTATTTTTTCCCAACATTTTTAAAATTGTGCCGTTTGTTTGGATTTGAACCTGAAGTATGAAAACAATGCGGAAGTAATTGGTATTAACAAAACGGAAATGTAACAATGGTCACGAAATTTTTATAATTTTTTGCAGTTATTTCTATAGAAACTATAAAACTTTTGTTCTTTCATAAAAATGCAATTATTATTTTTACTGTCGTTATCATAAATATCGGTCTATCTTGATTTATGATGTTGTCGCTGACAGCAGGGGAAAATGTAGAATCCTAAATACAGGATGTTCATTTGAAAACAATAAATTTTTGTGGTGAACTACACGGAATACCGAAAAACTGCAAAAGAAACTTGACTAGACGGGAAAAGACTATTTTGCGCTAGGACTCACCCCCTATACCCTCAGCGACCCTAATTTCAAAAATTTAGAAATCACCTTTGTTGTTTTGAAGATGACGTTCAAAATTAAGTTCGTACTCTGCCCTACCTTGTGCAGGGTATCTAGGCTGTAACCAGGAGCTAAAGGGGGGGGGGGTTTGAAAAATAATCGAAATAATGAAAAAAGATTTTATGACCACAATGCTATGTCACCTCTACGGTAGCGTCCGTCGCCATGGTAAGCTTTGGATTTGCATTGTAAAAGATGTATCTGTCCAACCACCAGCCAGTGTAAAGGGCGGGTGGTTGCCTATCATACAAATATTAATGATTTAATTTTTTTTAAGTCTTAAGAGACACTAAAGATATAATTAATTTATGCTCCGGTTAAACCCAATCTGGCGACATGCAATTAATTATGTTTCCGTTATTAATTATGCAGTTGACGCTAATCAAGCTCAGGAAGCCGGTAACCCCTGTGTATAGGTATACTCCAGTTTATTTCATTATCAATTAACACTCTTTTTTTTTCCCTAATTTTCAGTTTGTTGAGCGCATCTCTGTATGAAGGTGCGAACATTTATGATAAACGAGATTGCGTAATTTAAATAAATAAACAGAGAATTTTAGCTAAGCTGAAATAAATTTTAGCTTAATCGCTTTAAACGCGACAATAATTTACATAATTTTCATTGTCGCTTATAAAATTGCTTATTGTGTGGCAAAATTAGACGAGCGATAACAATTTAAATTGGTTTAGCCTTGACTTACAAATCTGAAATTTGTTTTCTCGTTATCTCACTGTATGTACACAGAAAATCATTTAAAAATCTAATTGTAATTGGCTTCTTTACCAGTGACATTAACAACGAAAAACGCAATTAACGGATTACAAAAATTACCTTCTCAAATTTAAATCCATTTAGATTGTATCGCGGCATACTTTCCAACGCAGTCAGTGCCGGACCCAAGCTTCGCTCAAGCGCAAACAAAGAAACTCCTCCTGATGGTAATTATAGTAATTAAAGATCACACACACATTTTTCTTATTTTAATAAATCAAAAGGAAATTGAAAATGCGCAATTTATTACATGTTGTATTGAAGTGAGCCAGCTTCGGTATAGCCCTTCTACTGAAAACAACAGAATTGCAGATTAAATCTGAAATTATACCTTTGACGGGAAGATCAAATCCACAGTAAAATAAAAGACAATCTAAGAAAATAAATTTGCAAAATTTTAAGCATTTTGTTAACTTTGTGACCTTGTCAGCAGCGGCGTCACCAGAGGGTGGGCCCGGGACCACCATTTGGCAATTCCGTGGATAACTCAAAAACTACGCTTCGTACGAAAAATTAACATCAGACCAAATTTTTACTATAACGAATTGTCTTTAAAATGAAACCAAAAAAATTTGAATTGCCCAATATTTGTGGAAGTTATTAGCATTTCGGCAATCTTACTTGAATTTCTCCGAGATTTGATTAGGTTTTTATTAATTTTGTTTAGTCTCTCGCGTTGCAATCTTTGATATTTCTAAATTTTTCTATTCCGAGTTTATCGTAAGAGGAAGTGCGGTCTCTTTCTTTTTGTTTTTGACAACGCGGCGCATTAAAAACTTTCCGATTTGTGTATCTCTTTTTTTAAAGTTTCCTTTGGTTTATTCCCAATCGCCTAAAAGCCTAATCTAATATTGACCCCAAAAACTACAATCTCAATATATAATTCAATAAGTTTTTTTCGCTTATGTTTTCAGTTTCCATTAAACTTGTTTATATTATTATCTGAAAGATAAGTTAAAATTAGCGTTAAATTGAGTTTAAAAAAATGACGTAAACAAAATTTTTTTCTCGTTTTAATTTTGCCTGTTAATTACAGTTATTTAACTGAACTACGATAAGTTGGTGCAAATTAAGTTGTTATGCATTGCAAATAAGATCTCGCATGACCTACATTAACTTATGTTTACTAATAAGTAAAAAGCAATTAGAAATTTTAATAAATCAGTGCGAAAGTGAATAATTTTAAACCCAAACAAAATTTTGGATTGTTATTTCACTCAGCATGAGGATGTTATTTTTGGCACAGCGTCAAAGTGACATCATGACATGAAACAACCGGTTCGGATTCAACAACCTTACGGCAAAAGTAAAAAAAATGTCAGTCGCCATATGTTAAATTTTGAACTTTCGGGCTTCTAAAATCACAACAAAACATTTCTCGTTCTCCTACTTCCGATTGAGTTTTGTTCCTGCAATTTTTGTTGAAACCAAGACAAAAAGAAGTAGCCTTGTGCCAGTTAAAAAATGCTTTATAGGAAAAACTGATCAATTAACTCACATTTTTGTCTTTGTTTCAAGAGAAAGGTAAAATATCCTTCGATTCCATTTTAGATTATTTATTGATTTTATGCAGAAAATAGTGAAAGTAAACGGTTCACTTTCTTAAAAAATTTTAGGAATGTGAAATCAGTAAATATCGATGTGTGCAAAGAAGTCATAATTGTTGAAACCTCTCATCGTGGGAATCGTGGATTGCATGTAAATACCCTGATTATACTGAAATTTTTTGTAATCAACGCATTGTTTGGTAATTTGGCAAATAGAGAAGTTCATTCGGGAAGGACAAATATAATTTCATCCATAAATATAAAATTAAGTGCCCCCACCCACTCACTCATCAAAAAATTAAGATTGGTTAACACTCAACCAATCAACGAGCGCGTAGGACAGTCAAACAATGCTCTTAACTTTGGACGCTCAAATAAATAAGTTTCAGTTTTAGGCTGCAGTCCCCCCCACCCTTCCACTAAAATGCAACTAATTCAATTGTTACCAAAAATAAATAAACCACTCCCATTGGCTGAATTCGAAGTTGGTGCAGCTTGGTGGCTAAAAAATCCACCACCTTTTTTTTAATCGATTAAGTAGCAAATTCTACGTACGTCAGTGTATTTTCCACTCAAAATCCATAAACAACTGATTTAATTTTCAAGAAGCCAACTTGACTGAGCAGTTTGTGCGGCCTGAAGGCCGCACTGATCTGTGGCTATCCCATACTTCCCGAATTTTTTTAGAATTACCGAGGTTAAATGCCTCTGAGGACCGTGAAGCCCTAACTCACCAAAATTTAAAAAAGAAACAAGAAGAAGCTCATCTCCAGTATTCTGGACATTTCCCAAGATTTCCTAGGATTTCCCAGGATTTCTTAAGATTCTCCTTCACTTTTATACTAGATTTCCCCAGCAAAATTCCGGCCCTATAATAATTTTTCTTTTTACACATTGTTCACACATTTTACAAAATAAATTCGTTAACTTTTCCAGATTTTCCTTAACTAAAATTGAAGATTTTCGCCGACTTATTCAACCTCAATCAATTTCAAAAATTGTAAATTTTAATAGGTAATTTACATAAATAAATGAAAAACGTAATTTTCATATTTTTTCTTGTTTTTATAACTTTAAAAGAATTTTCGCTGGCTCAAAGGCCAAATTTCCCAGGTTTTTGATTAAAATCAAAGATTCCTGACTTCCCAAATAAAATTTGTGCGATTTTAAATTTTCTGACTTTTCCAGATTTTCACTGACTAAAATTGAAGATTTTCACCAACTTTTCGAACTTCAATTAATTTCAGAAATACGACATTTTAATAATTTGCAAAAATAAAAATGGTAATTTTCACATTTTATTTTGTTTTTAAAACTTTAAAAAGATTCCCTGATCCAAAGTCCTAATTTCCCAGACTTTCCCTTAAAATTCAAAGGGACCCTGAGTTCCCTAATAAATATTAGATAATTTTAAATTCTTTGACTTTTACAGGAATTCTAAACATTTTTTAAATTAAATTTCTAATTTTTCCAGATTTTCTCTGGCTAAAATTGAAGATTTTCTCCGACTTTTCCAACTTCAATCAATTTCAGAAATCAGAAATAATAAATTTTAATAATTTGCATAAATAAAAAACGAAATAAAATATATTTCATTTTGTATTTAAAACTTTTAAAAGAATTCCCTCATCCAAAGTCTTAATTTCCCAGACTTTCATTTAAAAATCAAAATTTCACTGACTTTCTCTCACAAAATTTATGTAATTTTAAATTTATTCAGTTTTCCAGGTATTCCAGATTTTCCAGACAAGTAGGAATCCTCCATATATGTAAAATAACAAAATGAACAACAACTTTTTCTAATATATCATTTGGGAGTCGGGGAGCTGTAAAAATTCTTATGTCTGAAACTACTTCTCATTTTAAATCAAATAGTATTTCAATTGTAAACAAATTAGTAAACAAAAATTGATTATTCAAAAATTCAATAAATGTATTCAAGTTTCAATAATTATTTGCATAATAAATAAAGACGCAACAATTTTAAAGCACCTCCCCCCGACTCCAACGAAACAGGAGTCATTGCCCCCTCCAAACCTGCATTTTAAATCGATATTGTCTATCCAAATACCTACAGTATAATATTTTTCGTTATTTAGATTATTTTCCAGAAATGCCCCCTCTACCCCCAGAAATTAGAAATACGACCGCCCCTGACTCCAACACTCTCAAATATTTTAATTTGAACTTGAAATTTAATTAATTTATATTGTTTTTAATGTATCGTTACATTTTTCTTTCTTCGTTTAGAAAAAAAATAGCCCCCCCCCCTACGCCAGGTTGTCTAAGGGCAACTAAAACGTAATTATATTACAATATTGCAATTTATTATCTTTTATTCAAAAAGCTAAACCGCAGACTTCCTGCGAGAATAACCTGAAGTTTTCATAAAATGTTATTAAAAAATTTAATTTGATTTTAATTTTATGAAAATTGTAACCTAGATTATTTCTATATCTCGGTACCGTTTTATGCGGTTCAAGATGTATATCTGACATTTAAGTATAAAAATGTAAATTTATTTTATTTTTGTTGTCGGTACAAACTGGGTACTCCTTCTAAAATCCCAGCACTTAAATCAATAAGTATGCTCTCCTTAATAATTTTTATTGATCCCGATTTTTTTAAACAACTTTAATAACAAATTATTTAAAAAGTAAACATTTTAATTAATTAATAGTTTTGCATTCCTAAATCGATCGTGAATGAATGAACAAAGTCCAATTTTATTTCTATTATATTGTAGTATAACAACGCAGTGGCGTAGTTTACATCAAATTGCCTAGTGAAAATAAATAGAATTTCCTTTTATGCAGAGTACCGCGACCCCCGTTAAAGCAATTGTTTTTATTTTGTATTCCTTATTATATTCAGAAGGTTAAGTTAAGTTAGACTGATTTTTTTTTTATTAATATTATAATAGGAGTATTATTTTTTAAATAATAAAAATTTCGAGAAGTTAGATACTTGAGGTAGTACCAAAAAATACTTACTTCACCATTGGCGGATTTGCCTCCTGGTATAAAATTATAAAAATCCGTATTTTGTCGCTGTTCTGCCGGTGTGGTGACATTCCAAGCTTCAAAACCGCAATTTCTGACATTTCGCTTTTGTTTCCTGTGAAATTTCCACTCCATGCAACGCCACTGGGTGACTAACATCGTTTGACGTAATGAAAACAAATGAAGTAGTGACTGATGAGTGCGAACGCGAAGTTGTTAGTTGGTTAGGTTAATTTTGATGGTGGTGGTATTTCGTTGATAGTTATTTATTATTATTTGGTGGGAGCTTAATACGAAGGTCATATTTTGTATCAACGTGCGTTAGTTAGTTGTTCTTTACCGTATGTTGAAATTACGATAAGGTTATATCACGTTATATGACAGTTGGGGATCACGAGTTATAACCACAACGTTTAGTCAAATATGAGTTGGTCTCTTTCAACAATAACAATAAAAAAGTTAAATCATGTGTGCGTATGCTAAACAGGATTCATCTTAAAATTATAAGTGCAACCTGAAATTATACCATGCACAATTTGTGGACCACTGGGAGAATCTTATCTCGTGCTATTTGGAATGGAATATCTAACATTTCTACTGCCACTGATCCAAACCTACAACGAAGGCAGGACTCTTTTCTAATATCGGGAGTGTCTGGTTTCGCTAAAGAAAAGAGAATAACTAAAAGACTGATCCAAGGCAAGTTTGGGGACGATGCCTGGTTCACTGCCAAATGTCGAACAGCCGATGTTTTGGGTAAGTTAACCTCTGCACCACAATGACGTCAAAAGCTTTGTTGATAATATTTAATACGGCATAGATTACAAATTTTGATATGTCTAGGTGTTGCTGACGGTGTCGGGGGATGGAGAGAATACGGCATCGACCCCGGTGAATTTTCATCCACCTTAATGCAAACTTGTCATCAGCTAGTTCGTATAGGATTATTTTCACCCACAAACCCCTCCGATCTTATTGCACGCAGTTATTGCGAATTACTTCATCACAAACAAGCAATCTTAGGTAAGTGCTTGTTTTGAACTCAAAAAGTTAGGTTAAGTTTTGTCATGTGAGCACCAATTACCCCAATTTTGATTTTCTTATCTTGGTATATTTTACGCTGTGACGTCTAAGTTTAAGAGCCCTTTAGAGACAATTCACGTGAACGTGTGAGCTTTTGGGGGTGGGTTGAACATTCTTTTGTTTCATTTTTTAAGGGAAGGGATGGTTGGTCGTTATAATTAAACCACTCGTTAATGGATTGGCAAGGATAACTGAAACTAATTCATTAACGGAATTTTATTTTTTGTTTACTTCCTCGTACCAGTGTTACAAAATCAGGATCAATAACCTGAATTATATTTGTTCTTTTCTAATTTTACAATATTTAAAAAAAGGTAAAATAACAAAATTGATTAAGACTTCCAGGATCTAATTTGAATAACCGCCACAAAAATTTAATTACCATGTTTTCATGTATCACATAATATTTATTTAAATTTTAGTGAAGCCTACTTTTTGTTTATTTTTGTTGTTATCGGTTAACAAGTGCGAAGCACCAGATAGCCTACTTTGATGGTTTGATTTCTAATTATTTGAGATTTTTGATTAGAATTTTATTTATAAATTGCAACGCAATCATTCAATTAGTGATAATTTTATCTACTTTTATCGGAATTTGGGAAATCACAAAATTTGTTAAACGAAGGTGTGACATTTTTATGTTTACAAGACAGAATTTGCTTTGAATTGTTGACTTGCAGAAGTCTTCCTGCAACGTACTAATTAATTTCAAGTACGTGACATAATTTTCATAATTAACTTGAATAATAATCCTGCGATTGATAAATCGTGACTGTAGCACACACTTGCAACGAAGGTTTAAGTAGGTTTATAAATATATTACGATCAATGAGGGGGGCAGGTTAAACTGTTATATCTCAAATACTCACTTTTGAAAGTGCTTCAAAAGTTCTGAAATTATGTAAAATACAAAAACAGTACGAGACTGAAGTAGTTTTAATCCCACTTGCAATGTGTAAGTAATCTTCGCACTTGTGATTAAAAATGGGACTTTAGTCCTAGCTGCCTACGCTGTAATATACTATTTTATTGTTTTACACTCTTTTAAATTATATTTTATGTAAATTAAAATTAAAATAATGGTTATAAACTATTGTAACGGCCGTAGTATGGCATAAACCAACACGGACCGATTGGGAAGCGGAAGACCTCGGTTCGAATGCTGGTCGCGTCTGTGATCTCGGGGCTATGGGGAAAGCAACGAAAAATTGCTATAGCCACAGTATTCCTTTGATTTTGTCCTATTTTGTCTGAAGGTTTTACCTTATTCTATCACCAAAACACATATTGCTTTATCAACGTGTTGCCTAACTTTTAAGCAATTTAAAAAGATAATTATGATAACTTCAGGCGCCAGAAAATAATAATCTTATTATTTCAAATAAAATAATGCTATTATAATACAAAAATAATAAGGTAGCAAACTTATGCATTTTATACCTGCGTATACCTAATTTATCTCTAAAATAATAATAAATTAGTGGTAAAATAATCACCGCAGCTTTATTGTTGTACATAAACAGCAGAAATATTTTAGCATGATTCACCGTTGTTATAACAGATAATGGAATATTTGTTTAATTTTATTATCAGTGAAAGAAAATTGGAATTCTAACACGTTTTTTTTTTAAAATACGGGGTTTGCTACACAACAATTTTGACTATCAATCTTGCCAAAAATAAAAAGAGCTTGTTTATTTGCTGAAAGTGTTATCTCGAATTGAACAAGCTTCCACTGATCAAATGTCAGTCAACCTGTGATCCTAATAGAATGTTAAATATTTAATCTTATCTACCTTGTGAAAAGACAACATTTACCCCTCAAATGATATATCATTTTGACCGAGTGCTTGTTTCATGAATAAGTTTCCATACAATGCGGAGATTGTACTTTGAAACCTAGTAATCAATTGCTTTGATTTGTAAATAAATATTTTCAAAGTGCTTGCACTTAGGTGGTCCATTTTTATGAGAAGAATCATCACAACTTTTAATTTAATTGACTAAATTGCAACCGTTTATTTTGGAGAATACATTACATAATCGGGGGGAAATTATTCATTTATGAAAGCATTCCCATATTAAAAATATTCTTATTGTAGGTAGCAGTACAGCTTGCGTTGTAATATTAAATAAAGAGAACAACACGCTTTACACTGCCAACATAGGAGATAGTGGATTTATGCTGGTACGGCGTGGTAAAATCATCCACAAGTCGGAAGAACAGCAGCATTACTTTAATACACCTTTTCAATTATCACTCCCCCCACCTGGCCAACAAGCCAACGTCCTTTCCGATCAACCCGATTCGGCTATCACCAATAACTTTCTAGTCGAAGACGGTGACGTAATTTTAGTTGCCACCGATGGTGTATTTGATAATCTTCCCAGAAACATCCTTCTCACCGAACTTTGCAAGGTTTGTAATGACGTTTTTGTTTGTCCTTTTACTTATAAATTATGTTTTAGGTTCAAGGTGAACGTTGCGCTAGTAAATTACAGAACGTTGCCAATTCTATCGCATGGATGGCCCGAAATCTCTCCTTCGATGAGACGTATTATTCACCCTTTGCAAAGCGGGCTCGTGCCAGTGGAATACATACGATAGGTGAGTTTTTGCATGCTTTTATTCAGTAATTGTTGTGAAATTTAGGTGTGCTTAATTGAAGGCGATTGCTTTTTGAATTGTCATGCAGTGAAAGAGATAAGAGAAACTTTTTTGTTGTAAAACCTCGAGAGTGTGAAAGTAATTTATAAAAAGTATGTTTTATATCATTTTATTATTTTGAACTTATATTCTGCTATTTTTCTTTTTGTTTCGTCTTCTTGAAGCATCGTCAGTAATTATCGTGCTTGGTGTGGCGTCTTGTAGTTTTTGCCTTATTTTTCCGTTATTGCTTTGGGCTTTGATATTCATCCAACAGTTGTTAGTAGAAAATCCCAAGGGAATTTAGCTCGCTGACAAACAGCTGTCAGCAAGTATTTGAAAGATCAAAAATTACCCCACTCGACAATGGTTTCAAATCATGAGAGGGGAAGTAAACCCACAATTATAAAAAAATATCGTCACTTCTGCCGCAATACCTCCAATCATCAGCACACCAAATTTTATCTGAATCGGTTATACATTCCCGGAGATATGATGTCATTTTCATTTTTTTTTATTTATTTTATTGTGGTAGTCCTGGCAAAGATATCTCTGCCAAAACCTTATTTTCACCACTAGAGCCTACAAGACACACGTCCAAAAAGTTTGAATGCCATCGACGTAGAAATGCCGAAAAAAATCGAGGGACAAGGACTTTTTTTAAGTATTCGCAAAAAAAATTAATTATTTTTTTTCATATTAAATTCCTGATTTTTATCAAAGGGTTCCATATGCGGTGAAGTCCTTTGAGGGCAATGTTCCTACATACCAAATTTGGTTGAGATCCCTTCAGTACTTCATGGGTTATTTACTTTTGAAGTTTTAACTTTGACAGCTTGTAATTTTTGACAGATGACAGATAGAAAGTTAATTTCACCCATTCTGGATAAAGCTTTTCAAGGTCTTTAAAATAACCTATCACAAGACAAAATCGCTTTTAAAAATCTTGTATGATTTTCTTGTAGTGGCACTCCTGATTGACAGATCGCGACGAAAACCTTATTTTCACTTTTCTACCGTAAACCCTACCACTATACCAAATTTGGTCCTGATAGGTTGGATGGTTCACGAATAAATCGAGGGACAAAATCTGGCGACCGACCGACCGACCGCCCGACCGACCGACCGCCCGACCGACCGACCGCCCGACCGACAGACCGACACAGAAATTTATTTTTTATTTTTTGCAGATCTTTACGTTTCTGGACACGGTGATCTCGAAAATGTAAAAAAAAAAAATTGAAATTTTTTTTCGATTACCATACCTCCAATTTTTTTAATTGATTGGAGGTAAAATCTTAAGTTATAAAAATATATTTTTTCAAACTGAGCATTACAATATAATATAAGAAAACAAGAAGCTACATTATGTTAATTACAATACATTTTTATTCATATCTAATAAATCGATCAAAATCTTAATTTTGAAAAGCTAGGTTGGGCGGGTAATTACCCCGGTGGGTACCTAAGAAATTTCATTCTAAGTATACCGTGAAATTCCGAATACTAACAGCTGTTCCGGCAATAACCTCTTCTTTATCCTTCTGCCCATCATTTTCCAAATTATTTGTACCAAAACTTATCGAGATGATTTTTTCCAGGTGGGAAGCCAGACGATATAACCGTTATATTGGCAACAGTATCAATGTGATTCAACTTCCAGGCCTTAGTCGAAAAATTGTCATCGTCATTAGTATTTTTCATTCATTTTAACATTTTTTCGCATGGTTGACTTGATCAAATTATAACTACTATAAGTGCAATTTTCGAAAAACTTGTGTATTCAAGTATAGGTGTCTTTTTACTTTAAGTAAAAGAATTTAAAATCGGTGAATCATGTGCCTCTCGATATTTAATTTATAAAATTGAAGCTGTTGCTTTGCTGAACGACGTAAAACTAACCTACGATTTAAGGTTCCTGTTAGAAATGTGGCAATTTTGTTTTGGTTTATATTCGTGAACGCTTACTTCAAGTGAATTGTATCAATGCAAATTATTATTATTATAAAGATAGTGGATATTACTGATAGGGTGCTTGATGAATTTGTTGTCGAAAAATTGTTAGAGTGAGTGGCCTGTTACTTTCAGGCTTTACGGAAACATTTTATGGTTGTGCTCAATTTTCCAAGCTTTCTGATTATAAAATCAATTTTGTGAGCAAGGCTGCTGTTTTCCTTCCAAAAATGAAGGATTTTCTTACCGAACAATTGAAAATGTGATTTCTTGATAACCAATATGTGATTGATTTGTTTACCAAGTCCTTTATTTTTATTATTAAGTTTTATTCTTGTACGAGTGATGGAAAACCTGGCGAAAGCCACAAAATTTTAAATAATGCTTTCAATTTAATTGAGCATGGCATTGCGTTATAGGTTTCTGTTTTTATGTTAGACAAAATTTCTCAGTTGTACAATTCATTATTATTATATTGCTTAGTTTATCTCGTTTCGACTCAAAAATTTAATTACAATTTTGTCGATAAAAATTGCTTAAAATTGATGAGTGGAAATATAGTATGCTTTAAAACGTTGGTGGAAGGAAGTATGATGCATTCATCTTAAGTTCTAACTTTAAATTTTGATATTTACTCGCAAAACTTCAATTAAGTTTGTTTCTTTGATATTTTTGAGTCAATTCATCAACAAAATTTTAGTGTGTTTGTTCGATTGTGCTTTAGTGATGAATAAACCAAATGACGATATTGAAACCTAATATTTAGGTGTTTATAAAACCGGCAAGCATAGCACTTGGACGGTGATTAATTTTAGTTGTTGAATAAATAGTTGTTATTGACAAGTCGGCCTGTGTATTATTTTCCTGTCCGAAACACACGAACACGATTTATTTCATATTTAATTATCTATGTACAATATTTTCAGGTTTACTTTTTACATAATTACATAAACATTATTTAAACAATTTTACCTGAAAGTACATAAAGTGATATTTTTTAATATTAAACAAAATAGCTTAAATTAATGACCATCATTAAAAATAAAATCTATTTTCGTTCACACAGAATAGTTTCAATTATCACTCGTATTAATTACTCATATAAGATTAAATTGACCTAAGTGTTCTTGTATCTTATGGTTGCACTGCTACACTCATTTTATTTGGCGATTTTATTGTGCTGCTGGAGGCTCACCGTTATTTTCTTGTGCGTTTCGTCCCCACTCAAAACCTCCTGGTCTTTCCTCAGGAAGTGGTGTATAATCGGGATCGTCTGGATTTGCGTCAAATATTGTCCTCCTAAAAAGGTAACTTACGCTGAAAAAATGTTGCATTCAAAGTTTATCACTTACAGTAAAGAAGGCGTTCTTAAAATTTTAAATCCTCCCCTTTGTTGTGGGAAAACATCTTCCATAAAATAATAGATGTGTCCCACCACGATTCCCATTAAATCGACGTAAACTGCATTTCCTAATAATAGAGAGAAGGCCAAGAGAACCCATGGTAGGTAAGGGGCCTAAAAAAATTGATTACTTAGTATAAATTAATGCATTACAGTTTAAATTTGTTACCTGGAAATTCAGGAGACCAAAAAAGTTCATCCTGATGAATGGATTTCTTCTTGACCACACGTAAACTAACATTATTGTGAATGCTTGTCCCAAGAACAGCAAATTGACAAAAAATCCAAAACCCTATGATTGAGTTAAGGCAAATAAAATTTAAAATTAGCAATTGAAAACTGCAATATAGCTTCCTGGTAAACAGATTAAAGAGTACGTCTAATAATTAGGATATTCAAGAAAGAATTAGATTACTTCCTAGCTTCGGTTTGCTCTACACCGATCTTTAAGTTCTGAGACCCGCGGGGTTGAAGCTCCTTGAAGCTGAATGAACAAAAAAATTTAAAATTGACGGGAAGCTACTTCTACTTCCTTGTGATAAGAAAAATATGAAAAGTCAACATTAAAGTTCCCTACAATGTCTCTTTTTGTGAAAACATTGAATGTTAAACTTGCAAGTCATTCAAGAAAAAAACCTTTGTTGACCTACATCTTTGTAAACTTTTCAAATTAGCGTTGACATGCAAACTTAATATTCTACAGCCGAAAAAGGATACTATCATACAAATACCACCAAATAAGAACATCATAACAAAATCGGATGTTCTACTCCTGAAGGAGCCTTCTTCCAACATTCGACAATACCTATATGTAAATATCATATTAAAAAAAAAGTTAAATCCGAAAGCTCCAAAAAATAAAAACGTAGTTATCAATCTCCACACTTGGCCTTTAAGTATTAAAATCGGATTGAAATACAACTGAAACGGGGAGGCCAATTCCAATTGCTAAAATTAAATATCGTAATTAACCCTAAAATTTTAATTCAAAAACATGAGTGTACAGACCACTGCCATGGTTGTTATAACACAAGCAGTTGTATATGCCCTCGTAACAGGGGGCATATTTAAATATTCTTGTCTTAACGTTTGATAAGCCATTTTGTTTCACTTTCACACAAATTTCATAACTAAACTATCGTCATACTTCAAATAACATGAAGACCTGAGTTCTTGGTTTTTGGCCACATCAGTCATACGATTTGTTGTTAATTTGACGTTTCTAATGATAACAAATTAGGGACTTTTTCGAGTGTAGGTGGCAGCACGCCTTCTAATGAAGATGAGTTCATACCGGAACTGGTTCGTTGGTGCGCAACTTATCGACCGAGGGAGTCTTTCGCTTCTCGAAAATCAGCCTAAAGATTTTCACTGGATTATCTCAGATTTCTCTTACCTTGACAGCAGATTTTCCACTCAATTTCCTCCGCGGTTCCACCTTTAGTTTGTTCGAGTGGTGCACACTCTCCCTTATCTCTTTCACCGCGCACACGCATTTCATTTGTTTTGAGTCAAACTTTCTTCTCTAATTTTTTCTGTCAGTTCGAACTCAAAACTTTTTAATTATTATAATTATTAATTGAAATGGTGTTGACGAAAGAATATAGAATATGTATGCCATTGACCGTGGAAGAGGTAATTTTTTACATTATCGTTTCCTGTCATCTCAAATTTTCGTTTGCAGTATCAAATAGGACAACTTTACATGATCGCCAGACACAGCATGGAGCAGTCTGGGAACGGGGAAGGTGTCGAAGTTGTAGAAAATAAGGAATGCGAGGATCCTAAACACGGAAAGGGAAAATTCACGGAAAAACGAATCCATCTTTCTAGGTTTTAGTTACAATTTTGGAGGTTATCCTATCATTTTATTGTCACTTTTTTAGTCGTTTGCCATACTACATTCAAGCCATGATTCCTAAAATCTTCTACGTGACTGAAAAAGCTTGGAATTACTACCCTTTTACCATTACCGAATATACGGTAGGTAATCTCTTATGTCTGTTCCAACTTTGGCCTCACTTACACAATTTTTCTAGTGCTCCTTTTTACCGAGATTCTACATTTCAATTCTGACTGCTTATGAAAATAATAACGGAATAACAGATAACGTAAGTTTTTCCATTTACTCCAAATTGCAGTTTCAGGTTTTCATTTTAGTGTCTCGGTTTAAGTCCAGAAGAGTTAGCAGAGCGAACTGTTGAGAACGTGGATATAGCTTACGACGAGGTTAGTGCAAAACACTATAGAGAAGACGAAGATCCACGGTACTTTCAGTCGAAGAAGACCAAACGGGGTCCATTAATCGAAGGTTGGAGAAATACCTGTAATCCAGTTATGTGTTCCTATAAAGTAGTCAAGGCTTCATTTGAAGTTTGGGGTCTGCAGACTCGAATCGAAGAGTTTATTCATACGGTTTGTTATTTTTTATGTAACTGCATGTTTTTTAAAAGTGAAGTTTCAGTGTATTAGGGAAATTCTGCTCGTTGGGCATCGGCAAGCGTTTGCCTGGGTCGACGATTGGATAGAAATGTCCTACGCAGATGTGTGTAAATTCGAAGCTAATTTACAGTCACAGACGAATAAATTAGTTAAGGTGAATAACGAAGATTCGTCTGAGAGTCCGACTGCAGGTGTAAATGATTCCGACTCCATTACGAATTATTCCGATGATTCCACATCGATCAAGGAACCTACTTCTCCTAAAAGCCCTAATAGTAAAAAAGGTGGATACTTTTCTTGGTTTTAGACGGCAGAATGTTTTTAATTTCAATAATTTTAAGGAAGCGACCCTTTAGGTATTTTTTGCACAAAGCTGTTAGACCAATTTTTAGTTCAGTTAAAATTTTTAATTTGTAATGTTGTATGCATATCTTGAATACTAAAGAAAATGTTGCTGTATTATCGTCAGGCCGATGTGAAATATTTATAGACTTAAAATAAAAGACTTATAAAATTTTTCCTGTACCTGAAAATATTCTGATCCTTTGGTGGGGGAATTCCTGGTTGTAAAGGATTTTTTACCTGCTGAATTTATGGCTAGACAAATATACAAACCACACGTGTAGGCTACGATATTAAAAGCAAACAATAGAATATGTCCACTTCTTTCGATTTTATGTTTTTTTAATAATTTTGATAAAATATTACCACTCGGTGGGAGAAAACGTAGCTAGGTTCCTCTACTTTTTGTAACATAGAAAATCTAAATCCTACTTCTCTTCTCGCTGCGTGGTTGGGTTAATAAGTATGTTTTCTTTACTTCAATATGTAAAATCAAGTTAGAATCCTCATTTTATTAAAAATATCAAATTTAGCTGCCGTAACCAGGCAGGTGCAATCACATAGGGCTCAGACACCCGAGGGGGACACTTGGGAAATTTGAAAATTATTTAAGATCAAATATTACAAGTATTTTGTTAAAATAAGCGACTATAAACATTTTTTTTTAACTTATTTGCTTTTGTTAGGGGGCTCAAATTGAAGTTCTCACACAGGGCACTTCAAAGGCTAGGTACGGCAGTGGGTTTATTTACCTATTTATTTAGGTAATCCTTAATTAAATTTTTAAAAAATCCAAGGGGTTAATTTCTCGAATATTTTGTGTTTTTTCGATCTTTTGAAAAAACTCTACTTTTTGGTTTAGATATTCCCAATTAAAATATTGACCTAGTAGTTAGCGCGATCAACTGCTGATACTAAGGTACTGGGAGAGATTAACTTTCTTTCAAATAGCTTCCAGCATCAATTGCGCTTTGCACATATTACTTAATTAAACTTTTATTTAATTTGTCAAGCGCAGTTTATAACGGATGCACCAAGAATCACTGCGGGTTCGAATCTCGGTAGAGCGTAAAATAAGAAATATTTAATCAAGGTTCTTTTTTTATTCCTTTTCGTAAAAATACAATTTTTTGATACGAAAGTTAACGGGCTAACACTTTATTAATAATTAAAGCGTAATAAATCATTTTTGGAAACTAATAAGAGTCATATTACATAAATGTTCATCTTCGACGCTTCGTGTCGGCATATTGCCTTTATTACCCAAAGGCATTCGGTTTAGTAATTAAATTATTAAATAATCTGTTTTTGCATGAGCAAACTACATGATTAAGTCTTGGGAGTTTGATCGATATATTTATTACATATTATGTTGTTAAAATAATCAAACACGCAAACCAACCATTTGATCCATTGATATATATCCGTATGTAATTTTTTTAACTTAAATTACTTATATGTATTACCTAGCCAACAGTGGCTCTATTAAAGTGGATTACGTTTTAATTAATTTAGTAAACAACCTGTGTCGGTGTAGGTATTTATTTACCAATGAATTAAGTATATCTGAACGCTTTCTATTCACTGTTACATTTCCGACCATTTTTTCGTTTGTTCAAAAATACAGATAACAGAATGTTTTTTGGGAATTGTTACATAAATATTGAATTATAAAGCACAAGAGAATAACGCAACGCCTGGTATTCGTATCTACCTAACGCAATTTTAACTGAAAAATTTAATCAAATCTCGACGAAAACAATAAAACTTCCTATGAATAAAAATAACAAATTGCTCAGTAAATTATTATCACTCAATTAGTTTATGGCCAATCACAGAAGGTCGAATATTTTGTTTCAAAGGAAATCTACTGCCCTATGAACTATAATTTACACAATAATCCGGCTGAATATGTGTGATAATATGTTTTAATTAGATTTCAATATTTTCAATGAATTTCGAGAATTCGGATTATTATAATTTATTTTATTATCTATAATTAAAGCCTTTATCTTTGTTTACCACAATATATGTATTATGTCACGAACACTGGACCGTAAATTTTTTTAATTTAGTTGTGATTGTTTTAGTTTTGTATCGGGTCCGGCTTCCTTCGAGCAAAATTTTGTATTTTGCAAAACTTGGACAGAATCGCGCAGAAAACGACGAGATTCCAGAATAATTTTAATTTATGTAAGTGAAATATTTTTTTAAACATAGAAGACTTCAACGATAAATCATGATCTGACTGAAACTTCAGACACAAACTCGACACGTAGCGTCTCCTAATGGTGTGTCTGAGCATTATTTTAAGGATCCTGTTAAAGGCATCTATAATAATTTAGCTCCTACTGTTTTGCAAAAAAATTAGCTCTTTGACGTTGCTGCTAATTTGAAAAGCATGAATATTACATTATTTCCAGTTTCAAATGAAACTTTCATTAGTACAATAATTAGTACTTCAATATTTGTAGGTGTCTGTGGGGTTTACATATTAATCTTCATAAATCATGCAATTGATTAGTTTAATTTTTGAGACACAATTGGAATTAACTATTGCACGCTTTGTTCTTTGAAAACGCAATTTGTAAATATTTTTCTACCATTAGCTATGGTCAATAAATTATTCTTATCTTTACTAGCAAATCGGAACCTGTCAATTCGATATAGTACACATATTATGATGAATGTCAAGTATGCGTTACGATTATTCAATAGGTCTGTTACATATACATTCGTTTTTGTTGTTATACCAAAACAATTTTATTTTTTCTTCTCTTCACATAAAGACGGTATTTTTTATTTACAAACGAAGGTTATGGATTTTCTTTTATAGAAATGAAATGTAAACAAAGAGAAGCATTAGGCTTGAATTATCGATATGAAAGAAAACTTTTATTTCGAAGTTGTTTATAGAGGAAAGTTTAAACTTTCCGATTATTGTGTTTCCATTGTGTTTATGGTAGGCATCAAAAGTGAGTTGTTTTGTGCTGGATTTTGGAATATTTTGTCTCTCTCGTCCTTGCAGCTCCTTGACTCTACCAACCGTAACCGTATAGCGTTACAATACTGGAGAAATACACGAGGCGAACGCACAACCTGGAACGTGGACATCAACTAAATTCGAAGTTACTTTTGTCTACAGAATCGCCCTTCATTTATCGACGTTTATTATTACCCCACCACAGCCCTAAAGTTTCGAACACGTTCACTCCATGTTAAATAATAACATTTTCCAATAAAAACTGAAGATTAGATAACTGAGGTAACGCATTTCAAAGCTAACGATGCATGTAAGCGGTAAATGTTATGGGAGAACAATTTTGATATAAAATGTAAAAACTTGTTAGATAAACGTAAACGAAATAATATATTTGGACGAGAATTTGCATTTAAAAAGAATTTTAATTTTGTGTGTGGCTTTTTCAAGTCGGCCGTTGCGACGGTAGTTTCCCTAACGTAAAAAAGATTTTTTAAAAGGGATGTTTTTTAAAACAAAAAAAATCAATTGTTTTTCAATCAAGAAATTGCATTTGAGGAAATGTAACCTTTTGTTTTGAAAAACGAAATATGAATGAAAATGGGAATCTCAAAGAGTTACAGTGAGCAGTCAGTTCCGTAATTTTGGACCTGGAGCCGCATCAGGAATGTTTTTAATGAGCGGGCGGACTCAAAGATCTTCGAATTCTGGCCGCCACAGGGATATTTTCAATAAGTGATAGTACCACCACGGGGGGGGGGGACACCTTCGAGAACCAGCCAATGCAGTAGCCGCTTTCTGTTCACGGTATTTTAAAATATCATGAAAAATATTTTTTTTTAAACAAACTTTTTCACTTCAATTGTTTTATTATGAGAAAGTGTTATAATTTTCGTGACGAGTTTGTAAGATTGACGTACGAGCTGAGCTCGAGTTCAGATCTTAAGGAAAACCAGGAAAAACTTTTACTTATAAAAAATTCAATCATTCACAACCACACGGAGCGAAGTTAAAGATTATTTCTGTAAAGTATATTTCTCATTAGCTAATCCAAATTAGCTAAGATTTTCAATGTTCAATAATTCATAGATAATGAAATTTTTTCACAATTTTCTTTTCCATTACTGATGATAGCTCTGAAGTTCTCCTCGATGATTTATTTAGATGTTTCACCAAACATTGCGAGATTAAAAGGTTTTTAATGGCTCCCATTTCAGCAGCTTTTATACAAGCCCTTCTCCATCAACTATAATTTCTGAACGACCCTTGTTGCTTTTACAGTTCCAGGACCTGGGGTTGCGTTATTTGTATTTGCCAATTTAGGATACAGTTTAAATTTATTTTTCAGCAAACGATAAATTTTTAATTTTTATCACAACTTCAAGTGTTGGGTTGAGTATTAAAGACCAGAACCAAGCAATTATGCTTACAGGAACTCTTTTAAGGAACACTGCGGCAACAAAGAGATCCTACTTTTCTGGATACCCTGCACCCGGAACCCCTCCAAGAGAAAGAACACTTTAAATTAGTCTTTTCATCCAGGAAACCCTGTATCAACAAGGGGACACCTTGATACAGTGGCACCCAAAAACAGCCTTTCCACTCAGGAAAAATCAATCCTTCTCGCAAGAGCGAAATTTAAACTGGAATCGAACAACGAATGGATTCTTCCTGAATACTGGTTTTACCACTATCAAGCAAATTTTGGATGAGATCTCAAAGAACATGGATCGAAAAGTAGAGAGCCGTAATTAGGCGTACGAACTACTTTCGAAGATGATTTAGTTGGAAACGGGAACAATGGCCACTTTATGGAACACTTGCAAGCGTCTAGCGCTTTTCAGTCATCTGCTTTCTTGCTTTCTGATTGGTCGCTTTAAAAATCACTAATCCATTAATAGTTTCGGTGCTATAGCTGATTGATGGCAGAAGTTATTTTGAATGGTACCAACCGTAAAACTCATAAAACTGTCTATATAAGTAGTAGATTCGAGGAATATTTCCATAGATTATTCAAATTCAAACATCATGAATTTACCACGTGCACCAAAACGCGCATCAAAACAACTGCTAAAGGAGGTAGCAATGTTCACACGTTCCTCACGTGCAAGAGAAGAACCAGAACAACCAAAGGAGAAGATACCAAAGGCCGATACGAAAGAATTTGAGAATTTGACCAAATTAGCAACGCAGAGTTACAATGAATTCGAAGTCATGATGCGAAATAAACAGGACAGAGTAATTTACGGCGAAAACCATATTAAAGCGGCTGTTAAATTGGCCGCAATCGACAGGCTATTGATATCTGACAAATTGTATGCATCTATGGACAACTCCACAACATTAGCGTGGCACAAAATATTTAAAAGAATTAAAAGTTTTGGAGGCCAAATTATACTCTTTGCCAAAGAGCACGCTAAAACGGAGGAATTAGAGAAAATAACTGGAATGGCGGCTATCTTATATTATCCACTTCCACACCTCGATGATACCATTGAAAATAAATAGATAAACCTTTTTTTAAATAAATTTATTTTTAATATTTGGTGATTATTATTTTTGCACTCAATTGAATAAACAAATTGGTAAAATCTTTGAGGTTTTAAATGCCTATTATAGCTTCTCCATACCGACGCGTCCTTGCTTTGAGGATTAAGTTACCATGGGGGGGAACCTTTATTTTACGATTAAGTAAGCTATGCTAAATTTTCAGTGTTCAGAAAACCTCAGATTCAGAAAATTCCCGAGAAAAAGCTCTTTTCGATTAATAGGTACTATCATTTTCAAATCTGACTTTGCGCCCCCCGATGAAAAATTTCTGGATCCGCCCCTGCATGGGATCCCTATTAAGAATTATCAATCAGAAATCTCGTAAATTTTTAAGTTTCACATCAAACCACAATCAGGTTTTGTACGAATTTTCTTTATCTAATCTTAGGTTAATTTTGAAACTAGACGCTCTCGAGAACTATCGATTTGAAAATAAAACCAATATTTTGAATTGTATTATTATTTCTTCTTTTAAAAGTATTCAATACGAAAATCCGGGGTAATTCAGCTAGCTTTCGTACGCGCCATTGCGCCATATTTTGCAGGTCATTGATTGGTGTATTGTGCACCAATCACTGATTTATCGCTAGAAGCAGATAGTCATATTTTATTTTATTATTCGGTTTAGCTGGTATTTTTGATCGCTCCTGAATAACAGCCAGGGCCGGCGCTATGCACTAGGCAACTGCCTAGGGCGCAAACGATAAAAGATCGAGGTACAAAAATTTATTGCAGTGTCCAATATAAAATGAGGTTACTGTCGCTCTTTTCTGTTTCTTTCCTCCAAAAGTACAATAGAAAATCTTTAAATATTCTGAAAGAGCAAAATTTAAGCTTTCATAAGAAAATTCTTATGAATTTTGAAAATCGGCTTTTTCATGTAAATTTTATAAGTTTAGGTTCATTTTTGCTTTAAAAAATATTCACTTGACGATACGTGTACGCTACGTGGGTATTAGAAATCAGAATTTAGGTGAGGAGAGAACCTGTTCATTCTACTGCATGTGGTTGCAGAGGAAACATCATTCGAGTTCCTAGATTATCGAGTTCATTTGCACTCCGAGTATTGTAATAATTCACACAGGGGTTGAGAAAACTGCCAGGAATCGCCCGAGCGGTTAGCAGGGGCGTTTGGAGCGTTGGTTTTCACTACCCCTGACATTTTTAAATCTCGGATCTCAGCATTCTAATTTCGTCATTTTCGAGTTCGGTAACCTTATAAGGGATGATGTCCAGCTGCCTGTTGTCAGTGACCAATGGTATTGCACAATATAATGCAATAATGTAAGAATTTATTTTTGTTAATTTTGGAAAAACTTCTTGATGATCCGCAAAACATCGACCGGTTGTCATGCCCAAGTTTTCAGTGTTTTGATTAGTTGAAATACCTCCTGATGAAAAATATTCTCAATCGGTGTCTAGAGTGAACCCCCTCCAGATTCCAGTTGAATCGGGAATGCATGGTTCGTCAATGTCGAGACTGTCCGTTCAAGGCGGGGGTATCCCCTAGCTGACGAATTTTGATAGAAATGATCTTCCAGCTAGTTTAGACGTGCTGTATCAGGATGCTGTGAGCTCCCTGATGTCTGAAGGAAGCCTTAAAAATAGAGATTCCTGCCCTTCTAGACCCGTTTTTTTATTAAATCATTTGTACAACGTGTAGCTGCTGGTATATGAAGAGTAACTCAATGGGCGGGGCTATCACACGAAATCAGCCAATGCAGTATACGCATTGCATTTTTACTGTTTTTGGCTCTTTTTTGCCAGAATTTTTAAGTGGTTCTCAAAATTGCAATTATACCAAATTTTTAATTCGTGGGCTGGGATATATTACTATCCTTAAACCAAAGTCAAATAATATTTGTACCAGGACGGCAACGAACAATCACTTGCGGAAGTCCAGGCGAGAGCGTTTATCTCAATCTTTCATATATGAGTCAGACGGAAAGACAATGCAATAATACCACAACTTAATAAATTTTGTTATTTATTGCATAGCAACGTTTTCCGTCTGGTGGTACCCGAGAAATAGATGGTGTTCATTAGGAAGTGCATCGATCAAATTTTTGCAAGCACGAAGGGTGTTTTTGTTCATGCTTGATGGCTTGATGCTCGGATGTTTTGTCACACAGTGCTGAGTAAACACTAAGCACAATGGGTTAAAGTAATCCGTTTGATATTTATGAGATAAGGAATCATCTGTTGCTTTATTGCTTATTGGATTGACGAGAGACCTTTTTAAAGTTGCACGATAGTTGGGAGCCTTGTCATTAGGACTGATAAAAAGGCCTTGATAAATAATTATCGTCGGAGAGATAAGAAGAACGGAAGCATGGTAGTGCTTGTGTTTGGTAATAATTGTTCGGGGTTATAAAAGCAAGTGTACGTAAATTCATAATTCCAAATTACCTACCTATAATGATAAAAATCCATATTTAGAGGTATCAGCGCTCATGCGCATTGGCTACCACTGCACGTTTGTTAGTGGGAGGACGTATTCGTGTAGTTTCTGTTTTGGCTTTGATGTTAGTGCCGGCTTAGCCTTCTCGAAGGGTGGTTGTTGTTCGTCGCGTCGCGAAAGTGTTGGTGCTGTTTTTAACGTTTTTGAGTAATAATCACATTTTTTGCGGAATTTAAAGGTAACTAATCAAGTATTTTACTGCATGCCACTTGTTTTTTAATTTTGTTTTCTCAAAACCTGTTTCGCCAAGTCTCAAGTGTAAATAACTTGTTTTGCCCCTTTTTCGAACTCAAATTTTTATGAAGACCTTGACGTTTAAATATTTTGATTGCAAAGTCAAATTGTAAAATTTTACAATAATTACATAGCACCGTATGACAATAATTAATATTCAACCTGCTTGTTTATGGACGTGTACCTGTTGGTGCGAGTTTGTGCTATCGACAAATAATTTGTTTTTAAAATCTTTACATCAACAACAGTAAAATTCAAAACAAAGTAGATTGAGACTTATTCCCGACAAAACCACCCACGATATGTTTCGTTTTAGTTTTTTAGACTCACCCCTCACTTTTTATTCTAAACAAACATGAGAGGTCACGAAACAGTGAAAAGGGTAAATTTGTCAAAATCAAATCAGCGATACATTTTTACAACCCTTTCACTTAATTTTTTAAGTAATTTTGACATTCGACCTACGCAATTTGAATTTTTTAACCTTTTGCAGATTTGATATAACCTGACCTTTTTGTAAACAAACAAATGAAGCGAACCTTCAAAATGTTCTTACAAAAATATGAAAATTTTGATATTTTAACTTTTAAAACTTTTAAATAAACATTTCGTTGTGTTTCAAGTTGGTTAATTAAAATGATAAGATTAAGTTATCGTTAAATTTAATACCATGTTTTATAGATAACAAAAAATTTTGCTATTAAACAACTTTTTTTGTTTATTGGAGTATCATAGGTGATTAATTAATTCTGACGAAGCGTTACATTGATCAAGTCGATTTGGGGTGACGTTGACTACCTCAGATGGATTGTTTGATTGGGTTGCCAATCTCACCCTTAAAATTTGTTTTAAAACAAAATTCTTTGTTTACAACTGCATTTCTCGTTTCTGATTGGATAAACTGCGTAGTGGGCGTGATCTTGTATAGGGGACCTACAGTTTTACTCATAGAAAGTATAAAAGAAAAAAATCCGGTGTACTTGCTCACAATTCAATCTAACTGGTAACCAGCAACCGTTGTACTCTGATATCAGGTGGCATAATGACATTTCAAGTAACTAGGATCGTGATAATTAGAAGACATCGATGTACTATGGTCGTGATCCACCGAAGGTAGTTGGTATTGTCACTGGAAATAAACAGAAATTAAGTAGGTGAAAGTAAATCAAGACCTAAACTGTGCAAGTAGTCGCAAATGATGAAAAACAGAAAGGAATCCGAAGTGATCTGTTTGCGGGGTCACCAGTTTTGTGATTATTGAGATGCAATTTTAGAAAAACAATTGAAATTGGGTAAATTGAGTTTTCATGAACGAATGTAATTTTCTCATCGAAATACATTAGAATCCGTCGAAAAAGTCACAGATAGGTTTGGCCGTTTATAGGTCATTAAATAGGTTCCTAAAAATTACTTGCAGACAATTTTTTGGGAATCAAATTTCCTCAAGTCCATGACATTACAATATCTTTAATAGTTTGGGCGTGGAGACATTTAAAGCCGCACGTTTTGCCATTTTAATTGTTGTTCGGGACTTGTAACGACTTTTGCACCTAAACTATTTAACTATTAAAAAATAATTAATACAATATTACGACGTCGTTAAATTTTTTGCAATAAAATCACTGGAAACAAAATTGATTTTCAATTTTTTATGGTTTTTATGAAATTTTTATCGTAATAATAATAATATTTGGTATTATATGATTCAGAGGAGGCCATCAGGAAATTTGCGGGAATTGAAATGAAATTTAGGTAGCTTATGGCTTAATTACCAATATAAACATTAAAATTTATGGAAAATCGAAAACTTTGGGTAAAAAAGGTCCAAAAACAAAAATATTGAAAGCAGCCACTGTATTGGCTGTTTCCATAAGGTTAGCTCCTCCCACGTATTGTCTTTTTGTAATAATTGTTATTCAAATGTTTTTTGACATAATTAGCCAATATGTACGTAGCTATTACGGCCAAAACATTCACTCTAAACCAGTGGTCGCCAATCTACCGTTTTTCTAAAAAAAATTAATTAATAAAAGCAGCCCCCTATAAATTAGTGATATGATCGCCTTTGTAAAGGGGATATGGAATATTCTCTTTCATTGTGTACTGAGTAATTCACGAATAAAGTGAAAGGGTACACTGAAGGGTATTTCAGACCCCCCCCTCTCAATTTACACCCGCTCTTTTGTGTCTTCAAAACTTGAATTCAGTTATATTAAAGCTTAACCAATTTTAGGAGTTTAACAGCGAAGAAGTTTTTTTTAAGGGCCCCACAATGTGTTTTGAGTTTTGGGCACCGAATAAGGTGGTTCCGATTAAATCCGGTAATCGATTGCAGAAATTGTAATAGAAGTAGCTTATTATTTTCTAGGAATTTTTTTAGGCGATTTGAACTCGAACATATTTAATTTCAAAGTTCAAAATATTCACGTTATTGTAGCTATAAATGGGCAAACCGGGGGGTCTGGGGGGTGTGGAACACCCTCCAGTACGTCACTGGCCTTTGATTCATCAAAACTGAAGAGTTCCTCGTTAGCTTCAGACCCCCCGGACGCAAGAGCAATCGAGAAATCTAAGATAGGAACTTAAAAACTGAAGATATAGAATCAAATTTTTAAATTAATTTATATGACCCCTAGAATTTTTTTAATAGTTTTCAGACTTAGGCTTAGTTTTTCAATCGTGAGTTAACCCAAAATCAATAGTTAACTTCGACTCCTGACCAATCAAAATAGTCATAACTGTAGGTTAACCATTGAATTTGGGTTAACTCGCGATTGAAAAACTGGGCCTTAGGAAGTGTGAGTTAGTAGTTGGCGAGGTCCAAAAGGTTGGTGACCACTGGTCTAAACATATTTAAGAAAATAACAAAAGTTTAGGGAAATTACTTTTTGAACCCATTTCCGGGCGCACTGGACAAGGCTGCCCGAATTCGAAAAACACAGATCTGTGAACCCACGCACTTTTTAAAAACATCCCCGAAAATTACAAATCTAGAAATGGTCACACAGGTAAAATAACTTACTACTTTGTTCTTTAAGTTTTTGGCGTGAAGTAGTCAATTTTTCTTTTGTTTTTCTTTTTTCATACCCCCTGGACTCTTTGAATTTCTTTGGAAATCTATAGAATTCTTTGGAAAATTTTTGGAATTTCTATTTATTGCAATAATAAGCCGGTACTGCTTGATGTGATAATATTGAAGGGTCGCCCAGGGATAGTCTTTGTGTATTGATAAGAGCCCTAAGAGTTTTTCTTTATAATAATTATCAGATCGTGAGGGCTGTTTGTTTGATTACATCCAAAGAACACTTAGAACAATCAGGTCCAGAATTCGGTCCTTCGTGTGCTCAATTTCAAATCTCTTGTTTTTGCCTGCCCCTAGAAATTGTAGCCACCTGTCGACGGGTATCGGAAATATTTATTACCTCAGTCCAAAATTAGAATAAATTCGTCCATCAAACTTAGCTGGTTTTGCAAATGCAAATTTCTATGATCACACAATAGAATCCCACTTCTAAAGTAAGTGATTTTCAATTAGATCGTTTTTTCGTCATTTGACAAAAAATAAAAGGGTTCGCGTGTATTGTAATGTATTGTAATCAATTTAAAATGTAATGGAAAATTGTAATTACTGGCGCTTAAATCAACTTTGTCACTTTTCTTCAACATTTATTTTTATCTAAGAGGAAAAATCGGTAGATTTGAAGTGTTTCTCATTATCGCAATGTTAAATTCGACTTGAAATTTGTATTAAGGTATGTTAATTTATTAAAAAGTTTTTTATTCGCAATGCCATGCCGATGCTGGTATGATAATGAAAGAAAATGAGAGCGTTTTTATTTCGCGAAAATTCTAATCAATGTGGGCACTTTCATTTTTGATTTTAAATTTCTAAATTTGAATAAATTGGCCGTGTTATTTATCATCCTTTTGGAAATGTGGATTGGTGAACCCTTGATTGTCTTTGTATTAAGTTTCTGCTATTCTACTTCCTTCCTACATATTTCCGGTTAATTATGTATATTTTGTATGAGCGGTGCTCATGTATATTAGCATTATAATTTATATTTCATACGGAATGATTTTTATCAAAGCGAAAATTTCATAATTAAAAATTTAATCTAACCTGCTTCTCCCGATGGGAGTTTGAGTTCAAACTCATCAATGTTCAAATTCATCCCACTTCGGACGATTAGACCCTTTTTAAAAAATTATCTTGATTTTTATAGATTTTCAGGACTATTTAGATTGATTATGAAACCTTGTAAAGTATCTGTTGGATTTTATTAAGTTTTAAGGAAGTGTCGGAAAGTTTCCTGGCTCTTTTCCATTATAATCGATAATACTAAATGTAAACCCATCGATCACAATTTTTGTTAACTTTACATTTTTGACCGATTAAATATTAATGGAGCTAAACCGCATTGTGGGAGTTGTCAAGTTTCTCATTAGGTACCCGGTAGCCGGTAGACTCTTTTCAATTCAAAAATTTACAAAACAAATTATTTTATTTATTCATTTATTCGAAAATAAAAATCGCGACTTTCTAAAAAATAGTGAAAAACTTGTCTGATTAAGTTTCTATTTAATGCGCTTAACCATTATATTGTCACTCGTTAAGTATCATTATGAATACTCGCTCCATCATCTTATTAACGTAATGTGAAATGTTGAAAAAGTTTTCAGAGATGGCCACTTAAATCCTTTGTAAATTTTTGATTACATTAACTTTTTACGATATATCATTAGTTTTTCTTTCTTTTTGTTTTTAAAATTTAATCTCTTTTTTGAATTTTTATTAAATTATCTTTTGATTTAGGAATGGAATAGCGTATTTCTCAAGTTGCATGTGTAGCCACTATTTTAGGTCTTTGTGAACTTTCGTGTATGTACATTCGAGTACTTAGCACGAACAGTCAGCTATGCATAGACAAGCACTAATTGTGTGCTATATCGGTAAATTAGACAAATTCATAAAATTTAATTTTTAACCTCGTCAGTTTTACATATTATTTTCTTTTGAAGACTTTTTTGGTTTTGTAGATTTAGAAGGCTTAGCTAGACGGGCGGGAAAATCCTAATCTATTTTATTATTCTGCAATTACCCTTCCTCCGATGCCGTCAGTTCAACAGGTAGACAACCGGGAGAACGGCGAGGTCGTAGGCCGAGTTTTTTAATTTTAGAAACCGCCACCTTCGTTTTATCTTTCGTGTACGTGATTTAATTTAATGTTTTTATAACAAAATAATTTAATTTTCTTTGACATCAAGGTGTATTAATTCAAGAAGTAAAATTCGATCTCTGTACTTGTCATGTCAATTATTTTTGTAGACGAAAACTTTTAAGTTTTAATTTTTTTGTAAATGTAATTTAAAATGTTGAATTACTCCGAGCTTGAAAATTGTTTGAAATGATTGCCGAAATAGTCGGTCGTCGGAAGTCCTGATATGTTTATTTATTTATAACGGAGGTTAAATTTTTTTTCGCCACTTTTATGAAAAGTTTCGTGATATTACAAAGTTTCTTTAGATTATTTTGTTTTATGGCAAATCGTAAAAGCGGAAGTTTGATATAAAAATTTGGCCATTTATTACCACAACTTGCTCCGTATTTTAATTTTGATTTTTAAGTATTTTTGAATTGTTCCCGACGCTTTTTTCTTCTGTCTGGCGACACGTTTTTTGTATTGACGGGAAATTTACCTTCTGTTGTTTTCGCCAACCAATCGCGATGGCCCACTCGCGACATTATGAAATGTCGTCGCTGTTTCACACCGACGTGACGTAAAGAGAGCTCTTCCTTTTTGAAGAAGTTGATTTTATCTGCCAGTCTGATTACATTATTTTATGCTTTGAATATTGTTGATTAATTAGTTCCAGTAGTCTTCCAGATGAGAACAATAGAATAATAATGGAAATTAATTTATAGCAGCCATACCAATTAACGTAATCTGCATGAGTCGCAAGAATGAGGAAAAAAATTAAAGATCAAATAATTGTAAGGAAACAGCGACGTCTTGCTACGGAAAATTGAACATTTTTCATGTTAAAAATGAAAACACTTGATCTGGAAATTAATTTCTTTGTCTTAAAATTTCCGAACGGAATAATTTCACGGGATTCGCTTTCACCTTGACTCACATTTCCAGTGGACCATCTCGCAAGATGCATTTTTTTGTCGGGGCCGGACAACGACATTTTGATGTTGACCGTCGCCGTCGCGTTGTTGAAAAGTTCAAGTGGACTGTATATTAAAAATGAAAATAGTTCCGGTTTAATTTTAATTCCGAATTTTTTTAATTAAAAAGAGAACCGCCCGACAGACGCATGCAAAACTTTCTGTCCATCTCCGCTTGAGTTTCCGCCAAAATGTGAAACCTATTTACTAATTGAATTATAATTATAGATTTACGAGCAATGAAATCATAATTTAAAATAATGTGATTGAAATTTTATAACACCAACTTGGCATGGACATCAAAAAGGCATTGCGATATATAGGTGTAGCTTATAATCAAGACGTTGGCTTGACTAATTTGATTTGGGTGTGTAATTTATAGTCTCAATTTTATGATTTTATTTTGGCTTCTAGAAGAACATTTTGATATGTTACGAAAATGTGTCAAATTTTATTTGTTATAATTATACAGTTGTATTTTTTTCTGCAAGGTCTAATTTCGAATTTGTAATCAAGGTGAGGTTATGGCGTACATTTGGGGAAGTTAATCCACAATCATAACAATAATAGTAATAATAATAATATAATTTTATGCGTGTTTTAGTTGTATCTCTGTAATTGCTTTAACATTCTAAACGAATCAAATTGTAATTAGGAAGTTTAATAATCCGCAATTTTAGCCAGGATGGGTTTCATCTTGAGATGATAATTTTTAAATTAAACCATTTTTTTTTAGAACACCTTGCGTTTGGTGTGCAAAATTTACAACAAACGGTAATTTGCGACATGTTGATATATACAGAAGTACCGTTCGTCTGTCATGTGTAGGCACCAGAACGAATTAAGTAATATGCATTTTGTTAACGAAAATTAGGAATTTTACTACCTTCTAATTTATTAATAGTTTACGTAAGCAATCGTTATCGTTGATAATCGATCAATTCTTGAACCGGTTAATACGAGTCCCGAGTTGATCTCACGAGAAAAATAATTACTGTGAGTAGAGGTCAGGAAGTAAAATAAATACTCCGCAGGCAGAAGAAGCCTGAACAAGTATGTAGAAGCATAAATGAAAGTTCTGAGGTCATCCGAAACCGGCTCCATACCAAGAGCGGACTGGCAATGCGGATTCTTATTCTTCCATCCTGCAGATCCCTGCATGGATGCAGCCCACATTAGCCCTCTCAGTCATAGCAATATATACACTAAATAATTTTTTTAAAAATTTTTCAACGATGCAAATGGATTACCTTCACTGCTGAAACAAAGGAATCGAAGTGTTCCTGAACATACCTTTGATAAAACTTCCTTCCCTGCTAGCACAAGGCAAATTGCTTGTAAGGGTTGAAACTATTCAATTAAATGTTTACTAAGAGACAATACACAATAAGTTTAAACAAACCCAATTATGTGGCAGTAATTGATTATGTGTGCGTGTGACAATAAAAAAGGGCAAATTCGATATTGTCATAATGAAGTCTTCGGTTCGACACTATCTTGGGCGCATTAAGGTTTGGAATTGAGTTAATTGTTTGGTTGATTAGTGAAGAAGGTACAATAATTAGAGTTAACATCGTTAGTGTCTGTTTTCAAATCCCAGCTTATAAAGTTGCTTTTTAATTGTGCACTGAATGGATGCATTGTGGTTAATTTTCCTTCGCGATGATGGAAATTGCAGTAAAATATAGACGCAACGTCTCACCCCCCTATTTGTGTAGCGGTTATAAATTTAATTAAGCAATGATTGTGTACCTACGCAGATCCCTATTAGGGGATTTAAATAAACCTGTCTGCACAATGAAGGAAATGCTTTGAGTACCTGATATATCTTAAGTTGTTGTCATTATTCTAATTTTCAATTGGGTTTCCGTTTCTACAGCAGGAACTGAATTTTCTTCAAAGGCATGTGTTTATTGTTAATTTCAATGCTCCTTAATATGCAAGAGACGTTTACGCATTACGCACGTACAACATTTTTTTCTAATTGTGGGATTTTTAAAGCAGCTCTTTGTGCTCTTGCAATAATAGAGCGCAGTCTGCTTTACCCTGCCTGATGTACACAAATTTAAATGTAGTAAAAATTTGTCTTCCAGCTCTAGGATGGGGGAGTAAACAGCATACGCTAGTTTCCTTAATGAACTATGTGCTTTAACTTCAGACAGTAAAATAAAAGACTGTAGGTCAAAGAACCGGAAAGTTTATCACCTGATGTGCCAGACATTTTTTTATTCTCAAAATGTTAATATTCCAGTTTTACTGCCAATATTGAAATTGGAAAATATAATTTTCACTGGTGCATTACCGATATACCTACTCCAAATGCATTTTAATGTTTTCACCGTTTAAATGATATTCACACGTTATCACCTTTAAATAAATACCGGATAGAATCATTTTGTGATAATTAATGCCCGTAGCAAGTTTTGAAATAACATCGATTGTAATTTTTATGCAAATATTTATTATGTAGTCACGTTTACACGTATCTATTTGCATAAAAGTAAATTGCGATATTGCTCCCTCTATTATTGTCTATTCGGTATTTTCTATTGTTTCAACATTTTTTAATCATTTAAACGGTGCTTTCCAGTCGCTGATTCACGAAACTTTTATTTTTCCACAATTACGGGAGATTCGGACTTCCTTAACTGGTGTTGTCGTTCAGTTAACTGCAAAAAGAAAACATGTTGGTTTTGTTGAGCGCCAGGTGAAGTTAACATAAGGGACGAAGAAAACTCGTTAACATGATTGAAAATACCAAGGATCTAAAAGGATCTAAAGTTAATATTTAACTCTTTCTCCCAATTAATTAGTCGAAGCACCCGGTTTCGCCCGGATGTGATTTAAGGGGGACAAAACTGTAACAGTTCGAAAAAAGTGATATTTAGGACAATTTTTATAGGAAAAACAACGGACCTCTTTCAAACCTTCAGAAAAAGCAAGGCAATTGTTTTCCCAGCCCCCCCCCCCCCGTTGCGAGATATTTGCAGCCGAAGGGACAGTTTCTTATGCGTACAGCTGCAATTCAGTCGCACTACGACGCTACAACTCGGCTTATTTACCCAGGGGGTAAATATCCAGGAAAATTTATTTATTTATTTATTTATTTATTAACGGTAGTACCAATTTCATTAAAATTAAAATTTACAACAAAAGAAAATTATTTTATAAATATTCAATAGTCCTGTTCTGCATTAGAAACTTTTTATGTTGATCGTAGGATGAGCAGAATAAATCAAAATCGTCCTCGTCATTCGAGATGTTGACTAGCCGGCACATTCTTGATAATGGGCTGTTTAGCCCGTAGCTTGATGGATGGAAGTCAATTCGTAGCAGCCTTGAACGTCTAGTGGAATAGACTGGGATATTTAGATGTATCTTCGATAAAAGAAATTCGCAATCGATTTTACCATTCATCAAACGATGAACAAAACACAAATCGGCAACCACTCTTCTATGTTCCAATGATTTGAAATTCGCTTGGAGAAGACTCGAAGCATACGAAAAGTCTTCGGATGCATGTCCAAGCTTGAAATTATGGAATCTTAAAAATTTGCGTTCAACAGATTCCAATCTATTTGTATGGACTTGATAGTAAGGCGACCATACAGATGAAGCGTATTCTATTTGAGGTCTAACGAGTGAAAGATATAAAAATTTCACAGTATTAGCCGAGAAAATACTGCCTTGTCTACGGATAAAGCCAATGGTACGAAGTGCTTTGTTGGATATCTTTTCAATGTGATGTTTGAAAGTTAGACCTTGGTCAAGTCGTACCCCTAAGTCATCGATTACATCAACTCGTGCTAGCTTGTTGCCACCTATATAATAATTAACCGGTGTCAGGGCATGTTTAGTGTAAGAAATTATCGAGCACTTTTTAAAATTTAGGGCTAAATTATTAGCGACGCACCAGTTGTGGAGATTGTTGAGATCAGCTTGAAGTGATCTACAGTCCGCGTCGGAATCAATAGATTTAAAAATTTTAAAATCGTCGGCAAACAATAGAAATGGGCAATGCTTAATATATTGACCAATATCATTTATAAATAATAGAAAGAGGATGGGACCACTATGAGACCCTTGGGGAACCCCGGACGAAACCAAAATATCCTTGGAGAGATTATTATGAATTCGAACTTTCTGCTTTCTATTTGTGAGATAACTGGCCAGCCAGTTGATTATAGATGATCCAAAACCCAGCGAAGCGATTTTCGATAGAAGAGCCGAATGAGAAACACGATCAAATGCTTTTGAAAAGTCTGTGTAAACGGCGTCGACATGCTTATGATCCTCAAAGGAATCTATAATTTGAGTAACAAATGTTAAGAGATTAGTAGTTGTCGATCGACCAGGTAAAAAACCATGCTGATTTTCCACTATATAGTTTTTACTAGCATGCATGAGTTGGGTTGCAACTAATTTATCTAGCATTTTAGGTAATGATGATTGGATTGCAATTCCCCTATAATTACTAATGTCACACCGATCACCTTTTTTGAAAATTGGTGTTATAAAACTTTCTTTCCAGATGTTGGGAAATTTACCAGTAGATAATGATAATTTGAAAATATTATAAATTGGAACTGACAGAGAAAACTGACACCTTTTTAAAAAATATGAAGGAATACCGTCAGGGCCACAACTTAAACTATCCGGGAGATCTTTAATCGAATCAAAGACGTCACTAACGGAGATCAAAAACAAACTACAATCGATTAAATCTGATGCTTCATAATTGTATATGGCGTCATTGTCACTACAATAACTCTCAGAGAATTGTTTAGCGAACAAATCAACGCAATCTTGCCCAGAATTACAAATTTCATCACCGAGATACATACGTGCAGGGTAACCTCTTACTTTCTTACGGTCATCGATAAATTTCCAGAAGAACTTGGGATCAGTAATTATGGTTTTTTCAGTTTTGATAATATAGTCTTGATAAAGTAAATGGTTTAGTTGTTTAGCTTGTTCACGATAGTCACAGAATCTATCATAATTGAGTGAATTACGTGTCTTCTTAAATAATTTGTGCGATATTTTTTTATTTCTTATTAGGTTAATTAGTTCCCTGGAAAACCAAACTGGATATTTGGATGTAAAAACTCTCTTGCGAGGAACTAAAGCATGGATAATTGACCAAAGAATATTGTAGAACTTGTCAACAGCAGTATCGATGTCTGTTGAAATTAAGAGAGTCGACCAGTCAACATTCAATAAATGATTGTTAATCGAGAGGAAGTCTGCTGATTTGAAATCGAAAACCACATCATCGTATCTCATAGTTGATTGAAAGATTTTAACATTTGGTATACTTACTGTATATGCCATATGGTGCATAGATATCTTCGTCAAAATATCGTCGGATGCCTGAACGGTAGCCTTATCAATGTTTGTGAAAACTAGATCCAACATTACACCTCTACTATTTGGCATTCTGTTACGTTGCTCGAGACTATGTAATGCCATGCAGTCAGTAATTGACTGAATTTTTCGACATGAATTCCTTTTGGATGTGATATCAGTATTTTCGTTGGACCAATTACCATGAGGTAGATTGAAGTCCCCACAAATTACCAACTTCGAATGAGGGGAGCGATTCATAATGTTGTCGACAATGTCACAAAATTCTTCAAAAACACAAACGTTAGAATCGGGAGGTAGATACACGGCTCCAATGATAGTATCACCAATTTGGACAAAGATATTTTCAACAGTATTAGTCGACATAATGTGAAAACATTTTAAATCCTTACGAACAGCTATCAGTACACCACCGCCCTTTACTTTATGGCTTGAGTTAATGGATCTATCGCAACGGAAAATATTATAGTTAAAGAAGTTGAGTTCGCTTGACAGTATATTGTCATCCAAAAACGTTTCTATTAAAATAATAATATCGTATTATGTACACAAGACTCGAAATTTCAAAGAATTCCAATGATTTCCCAGAAATTCAGGTGACTTCCAAGGAATTGCTGAGATTTCCATAGAATTTCATAAATTTGCAAAGAATTCCAATAATTTCTAAGGAATTTCAAGTTAGCTGAACTGAAGGTAAATGACGAATTAATGTAGATAAACCTGGTTCCAGTTTGTTATTGCTAAGTTTTTAAAACTTTTTTTTATTATTTTGAAGAAACAATCCCCTCCTAGGAATTAGAGATGTGACGCCACTGGGTAGAGAGGATTATCAATTTACGGAGAAAAAGCGATTAAAACGTACGCCACGTATTGCTAATAACTCGATTACACAGTTTGTGCGGCCTGAAGGCCGCACTGATCCATCACTTTTCCATAATCTCTCATTTATTTTAGGGCGGCAATTTAAAATGAACAAATCGAAGGTACAGTCACTCACAAAAATATTGGGCCACTCCTATTTTGACAAAATAAAATAAAATAATCGGTCAACCAAAGTGAATTCACTCCTATTTTACCAATGTAAATATCAATTTATCAAACAAAATATCAATTTTACAGAAAATTTTTTCAGATATTTTTTGTTGCAAATTTCATTGCCTTCAATTTTGTTTCTATACATTTTTCAATTTTATAGAACCGTTTCCGAGATATACTAGATGACAATATTTTTGGTATTTTTCAGAGTCTTGTTTAAGTCGCTGTCAGTCAGAAACCGCGCGACCAACTAGAAAAATGCATATAAACAAAATTGAAGGCAATGAAATTTTCAATAAAAAATGTGTAAAAAGTTTTGCTCTAAAATTGATTTTTGTATGACAAAAAATTGCTTCAAAATGACCAATTTACATTGGTGACATTGAAGTGGCCGAATATTTTTGTGAGTGACTGTACATACAGAAGGATATTATGCTTTTTATATAAAACAGGATTATTAAGGTATTAGTAGCTCTGGGCTCATAACATGTTATTTACTTTTTTGGTAAAAACAGTTTCAACGATCTTTTTTGAGTTTTTAACCACGCAGTTTTTTGTTTGATTAAAATTAAACAAATGAGCAACAATTGAATTAAGGGGCACTGGTAGTTTTCTACGGTTTCCACAGAAGAAAACCAATGAATATTCTGAAAGAGCACAATTTCAGCTTTCTGATGAGGTGAGGATGAATCAATTAGGCCCAACGGTTATTTCACAATTTAATGTTGATTAAAAATCGAATTTTTACATGTATTTCCACTCAATCGCCGCGTTCAAATTGCATTTTATAGCCGGTCCGTGTGCTCAACGTAAATACTAGCATTAGCGTATTGTCAAAACTACGGCGACACCTCTCGCTGCGCTCGGGCGTTTCGGGTCGTTTTGACAAGCCTAACCACGGAAAATCGCGGATCCAGGCAATCTAAAATCCACCATTCTTGAGTAATTTGAAAAAAACAAAGTGATTTAAGTAATTCTCACAAGCTCCTCCAATCTGCCGTGTGTAGCCAATGTTAATTAAAATCAAAGAAGAGATTTATGAAAATTTTGGAAAATTTTTTGCGCCAATACAGAAAATTCATTACATTGATGAAAAATTCATAGTATTCATGAAAGAAATCATTGAATTTATGGATTTCTTCATTAATTATGTATATTAATAATATTAATATTCTTAATTAATTATTCAGTGTAATAAATTATATTGCGTCTTCCATTGGCCAGTAATTCTGTTAAGTTTAATTTGGCATATATTAATTGTATAGGTTAACACTAGGTAATTGGTGACGCTCATGGTGGATTAACGAGCTTAGGATATTTCTTTTATCTTTAGAAAAACTTGATGCTTCAGTGACGACAGGCACAGGAAGGGCGATGATAATGAACGGGAGTGTAGACTTCATTTAGTTAATTTCAACTGATGTACTGGCTTTAAGAGTTCTTTTAGCTCAATCAGGGCTCCTTTCCTGTACTTTTAATAAAAACTGTTTTTTACTTGTTTTGCATCGTGTGTTCGTACAACTGAAACCGTTGACAGATTACTTACTCAAAAGCAGCTTATCGGTCTGGCAGCAATATCTTCTACTATCCCCGAATTTAACTGGTTGAAATAGTTCATTTTTGAAACAAAATTTCTAAGCATATAATATTATATTATAACACTGATACTCAAAGGCAATATTGTCGGAAACGAAACTGAACAGATATTCCAGTGACAGCAAAGCATCCCGAAGCACTGCGACTACAGTAGCCTTTATAATATCAGCAATCTGTGCGCCTTCGAGCAATTAGTAAAATAATTCAATTTGTTGCAAATCTACACTGTAAAAAAATAAGTAAATTACAGGGAGTTTAAAGGAACCTGACCTCAGGTTGGCATGCCTTCGGGTGTTTGGAATTAGCCTAACTTCATTTTAGAATGCAGGATGTGCATTATCTAACTTCATGTTGGAACGCCACCAGTAAAAGTTTTATATAAAACAATTGAATGCTTTTACAAATACGACCGTTAATTAACGAACTTAATAATATAACGGTTGTTAATAATAATTATTTAAAAAAGTGTCTTGAGGTAAATTCCCAGTTTGTTCGAAAGTAACAATGTACTTTTCTAATTACTGTAATTATTGTTTGCACTACTACACTAATGAAACAGTGTTGGGTTGAAAAGTTTTTGAGGTTTTGTTAATCCATTTAAAATCGTTTAGAAATTGCCTTTTGTTGCCCTTCAGGAATAAAGTTTGTTGGTCATTTTTAGGTTCTAATTTGAATAAATTAAAAAAGTTGAGGTGGTGGTCAAACCGACGCGACGGCGATGGTTTATCCGTATACGATTTCTTTCGGAATTGTAAATGTCGTGACTCCTGGTAGATTAGATTAGATACATTTTTCACCCCCTCCCTCGACAAGTGAACATGTAACCGTAACTTTTAAATTAATGTAACCTCACCCGAATCAAGTGCTGAAAGTTAATCTTAAAATCCCAAACTGAAACTCGACGTGGCGGGACTGATATACCGAAAAGGATATTTAATGCGAGTCCAAGACAAGAATTCAGTCCTGGAATGTTACAACAATGTCTGAAGTAAAAATGTTGGTGAAGTGAAAGCTGTGCAAAGTGTATTATAAAAATGAGAGAAACAAGAGAGGAATTTCAAATGAAATGAAAAGCGGAGAAGAAGATCAAACAGCCACTCGTTAAAGTTGTGCCAAGTGACGCAATTAAAATAAAACATAAAATTTGATGAAGTTACAAATGAAGTAAAAAAACGATTACGATCGTTTTATTATCTTTCTGGAAAATAATTGCCTGAGCCATCAAACTTTCGCAGTTTGAAAGCAACTTCCGACATTTCTATTAACCGCGGAGTTAAACTCGGCACAACGCGTATCCTCGTTGTCCTGTGAACAGATTTATAAAGTTAGGGTGCGATGGCTAACTCGATGTGCGGAAACTTGGCTCAGATTAAATATACAAATGGATACATGGTTTCTCCACAATTTAATGAGATCCTTTCGAATTAGTTCAAGTCTGCCTCATCCATACGCATTAGTCTGCTATTATTTCTGCCAAGGAACAGGATCTAATCTGAATATATAGTGAGGATAATGCTAACACGAAAACAAATTTAACGGCTCTGAAAAAAAGAATTTTTAACGGTGGAAACTATCTTCATCCACACACATCGCGTATGTATCGTAATTGATCCTAATACCTCATACGGAATTCATGAGGAAAAGCCACGGACGGCGACTTACTTTCAAGTGTCGTTACCGAGGCAACACTTCTCTTAACATTGTCACATTCCTATTGATTATGTGTTTCAAGGTCTATATTCTTCCCCGTTAATATCAGAAAAACCTAGTGCAACGCAACCAGAGCAGAAGTATTATCTCCAACTTTCTGCGAGAAAATGAGAAATAGCAATTGGGCTTATCCCGAAAATTACGCTTCCGAAGCGTTCAGTCCCGTGGCTTCCCGCCAGGTTGCTAGCTGTAAATAAAAGTTATCCAATAGATTGTGAAAAATGTTGAGATCTAATTAATAAATTCTGCGCATAAATAGTTGCTGCGAAACTTGAACAGTGCGATAGTTATGGTTTGATAGAAGGAAGAAGCAATGTTAATTAATAGGTTACACCGAAAAAAATCACTTAATTTTTCAGCGCACAACTCGCAATAATTGAATCTCTCGATTTATCATTTTTATTTCTTTCGATTGATATTCATTACGGCCGTCTACTTTAATTAAGGAGCCTCTTCCAGACGTTTTATTGCTTTCATATTACTTTCCTGAATATCCGGATGGCATAAAATATGCATAGGTAAAATATTTGAATTTTAATTAGATTGGTGCAATAAAATTTATTTTCTGCTGAATTAAACAAGGTTTTATAGTTACTTATTTAGGGGTGAAAAATTCAGTATTTGAAATTGTTTCGCATCTCTCGGCCATTAAAGCGGAATTCGCTTTTAATTTAGGACTCTCCGTTGTTGTAGTTCATTAATATAAAAGCTTTAAGGAATGTCAGGAGAAAAGCTTCCCGTTTTTTGGGTTACTTTTCTAATTTTCTTCACATGCACTTTTTCCAATTCGACAAATTAACTGCTTGTGCGCAGGCACCCACCAAACACGTCTTTTCAAGTAAAACAGGTGTTTTAACGATTGGCACATCGGACATTTAGCTGCATCGGAATATTAGGGTTTCGTCGAGAAAATTACAAAATTTTATTTTCGTATTTTTAAAGGAAAACAACCAGTTTGTTGGATAGAATTGCTCTTATAATTTATTACGAAAGCTACGTTCTCTTCCATTTTCTAATCAGACTGTCCCACAACATTAAATTCGCAACAATACGTCTCAACATTCTTCTCTTGCCTTTGTTATTAATCGTCGTGTCTAGGTTTTATTTATTTTTATCAGCAACGATGATTTATTAATAATTTTAACGCCTGCTTGGTAGAAGAAGAAAAATCTACCTGTAGCACAATAATTGTGATGTGTTAATCCGCACAATGGTTCTGCAGGAAATTAAATGTAGCTTCGAATTAAACTGATCGATTGGAATATACTGACAAGAGTCCGAAGCTCTAACCACTCGACTTTCATTCACACCCATCTCAGAGACTGAATTAAATTTATAACAAAACCCTAAATTATTATTATTAGAACAACGGAACAGCAGTGGGGAAATCAAAGATCTTGGATATTTAACCAAATTAATCGCAATTTATTAATTATTGCTAACTAATGCGAGGTTGGGTGATCCATAATTTAATGCAAATATAAATTATTATCGATAGGTGTGAAACGGTTCGGAAATTCAATCAATCTCGGAAACCTTGAAGTTATTGAAATCAATTATAAAAATGTCAAATCGGTAGGCAGTGATGATGCAGGTGGAAAACTTTTGAAAGCCACATTTGAATATGACAGGTGCCAAAAAATGTTGTCATTAAACTGTACTTTACGAGTGATAAAAAGGCACACAATGCAAATTTTACAAAAAAGTACATTAGTTGATGAGTTTCAATCGCCTCAAACCGGTATCGTTCTCCTAAACAAAGGGGGGCCAAACAAGACCGAAGACGTGGAAAGCTTCATGCTTGGAGTGTTAAATGATCGGCAGTTGAATACATTTCCAGCTTTGCTTGGAACCTGGTATGCTAAACGTATGATGCCAGAAATCAAAAAGAAGTACGCTGAAATAGGAGGAAGTTCCCCGATATACGACTGGACCAAAAAACAAGGAGATCTTTTGTGCAAGCAACTGGACAAAGTGTCGCCCTACACCGCACCGCATAAATATTACGTGGCCTTCCGGTATTGCAAACCAACAACAGAAGACGCTTTCACGGAAATTGAAAAGGACGGCGTAAAGCGTGTGATTTTGTTTTCCCAATATCCCCAATACAGCTGCGCCACGTCTGGTTCAAGTTTCAACGCAATTTACTCCTTTTATAAAGACAGGAACTTTCCGTGCGGCGTAAAGCTTGGACTGATAGATCGGTGGGCCACCCATCCTTTGTTGATTAAAACCTTTGCGAGTTTGATCAGAAGGGAACTTCAGAAGCTTCCAGAAAAGCAACGCTATAACGCGATTATCCTGTTCTCGGCCAATTCCATGCCACTAGACATCATCAACCGTGGGGACTCCTATCCGTCCGAAATTGGAGCGACGGTCCAAATGGTCATGCAGGAGTTGAACAACTGCAATCCGTACCAACTGTCCTACCAATCCAAAACAGAAGTTATATCGTCGTTGGGTCCGTTTACCGACGACACCCTGAAAGGTTACGTCGCGAAAGGTAAAAAATCTTTTGTCCTCGTCCCGATTGGATTTGTTAACGAACACGTGGAGACGTTATACGATATGGACATAGGGGTTTGTAAAGACCTTGCCTCGGCTATCCATGTGGAAAACATTCGGAGAGTCCCAACTCCAAACGATAATCCAATATTTATCGACGCGATGACCAACCTAGTGAAGTCTCATTTGGAAATCGGGCCACGAATCGGACCCAAGTTCTTAAACCAATGTCCCCATTGCGTTAATCCAATTTGCCTGCAAAGCAAGCAATGGTTCGAAGAAGTGTGTGATAATTACTAACGAAATAAAAAAATCGTCACCCAAATTTGTGTCTCTTGTTGAAAATTACGACCGGTTTCTTTTCCACGTTTCGTTCGTCGTAAATTATTTTAACTTTTCTCGTATAAATTACTTTTTCGCAATTATACAAAAGAATCAAATGCAATTATAAAGTAAGGCGCGAGAATGATTGCATCCGACAAGCAAATAGGTCGTCGAAACCTGTCGAGACACAAAATGGCAGCCAATCTACCAAACAAAGAACCCTAATGGTTCTAATTACGAAGTCAACCAACTTCATTTAACTCGCTTGGTAACTTTCCGGATTATTGGAAAACGATTTGTTATTTGGATGGAAGAGAGAGATATTACTTTGATATAGTCCGCCGTATCTGATTACATAATTACACATTATGCACATCTAACGAATTATTTAGCTTTTACATTATTAGTGTTTGCATAGGTTTTGTTGTCGAAATAATTGTCTAATGCTTTTCAGCCCTACCTCCTTTCCATTCTCTATCCATCTTAAAACAATGTTAGCCTTTCAAGTATAAATTACACCAAACTAGGGTTGTAATGACTTATTTAATCTAATCTTTTGTTGTTCGTCAGATTGTGTCTCATTATAATAATTGGAACTAGCTTCGGGGGTTTTAATATTGAATTGCGCCTCTTCTGTTATTTAACCGCAGAAGCTCGTCAGAGGGAAAAATACTGAACCCGATCCAGTCCACTGAGATACTCCCTAAACCCTGAGCGTAGAACCTCTCAGGTATTACAATTGGCGTAACGTTTTTGCGCTTAATGTGCTGCGGACTTTAAAGAGGATTATTTTCGTAAAACTCATAATTTATAGGGCTCCTTTTTGTTCTATCGAAATAAAGTGGGGTATAAAGTATTAACTTGAAAACTTGAAGTAATCATTCGCGATGATGATTAAGTGCTCGAGTATAATTCATTTTATCGACGTTTGTAAAACGCGTTGTTTAAGCTTGTTAACGTTTCTTTTATAAAACAGTGATTATTTTGTTAAATCCGTAGTGCTTTCATTAAAACGATATTAAAAAAAAAGATTATCCGGGTGACATTTGCATCATTTCATGTCCTCTTTATGTTCTTTTATAATACCCAAATTTATGTGGAAATTCATACTTTTTATAGCCGGATTACTCAGGCTAACACATCAAAGTTATCTATAAATTTTGAACTATTGATACTTTTTGCACTATATTTCTTCGTTACAGCGTCAAGCTTTTAGTTTAAATTGACGATGGGATACTAATTTTCCATAGGCAAATGTTTCTCGCATATTTGTTTTATGCAAATAACTCCGCTATTGCTTGTTTTATTTAAAAACAGAAAGAGAGCAATATCGTAGAGCACGAAATTCCAAACGCAATACTTTTTTCTTTCTTGACATTCGTTCAAAAATAACCAAGTTATGAAGCTTTCTGTAATAACGTTCTCCGGCCGCCATATTAAAAAAATGTCGAACGATTACCATTTTATAATAGTTTTTTTCTAGTTTACTCGGTAACGATTCGAACCACGAACAAAATGTATAGCAGCAAAGTGGTAGAATATGAAATTTAACAAAACTTTTAGTGGAAACTTTTTTTGACAAAATGAACCGTCGAAAAGTTATTATAGTTTTAGTTTTAAAAACATCAACATCGAGTTTTTGGGCGCCTTACGATCAAAACATAATAGGTATAAGAGTAAAATTATAGAGCATAAAATTTCGCACTGACACGAGATTTGTTTGAAACTTTTTTGATGAAGTGACGCTTCAAATGTTTTTGTAATTTTTAGGGGCCATAAATTCCACGCTTTAGAATCAAGTTTTCATATTATATTAAACAGATACCAAGTTTTGGGTCTTGCAATAAATTTAACACTGCTGTGCACCAATTTATTATAGTTTTATCGGCCACCACTGCAGTTTTTTCCAGTTTACTCTGTATTCATGCAACATGTGATCTAAATGTACGAGAACAAAATTGTAGGGCATAAAATTCTTCACAACTTTTATTTAGAATGTTTTTCGATAGAATTAACGGTTTAACTGTTTTTGCAATTTAAAATAATACCAAAAAAATCAACAAAAGAAAAATAAACTCAAGTTTAATGAACATAAATCCTTTTGAAGCTTAGAATCAGTTCAGCAGAAATACAATTGTTGATCTTTTATGGGGAATTGCCAACGAACTAGGTTTATGCCATGGCTGGAAAATTAATTGCACACCGAATTAAAATCTTCTGTAAATGAATGTCAGGTAAACATGAAATATTAACTTGCCAAGATTCAGCCACAGTTAATATCACGATTCGGCAATTACTCTTTCTTTATCAGGTCCCATTCAAAATCAATAACATCACTTGATTCTGGATGAAACAAATTCATGTAAGGAGGAAAGGATACGACGTTAAAACCAATGAGAATTGAGAAAGATGGCACTGATTTGTCACCTAATTTCCGCAAAATTGTTAGACTCATTAATAATGGATGTCAAAAATTCCTGAGTCCGGTCCTGTCTACGTAAGATGCTTCATTAAAAAGTATAAGTATTGATTACAAACAAAGGCATACAAATCTCGGGCACTGTTAGTCAAGAATAACTGCTTTTTTCTCGTTTAAAACAAATTATTAACCACAAATTACTGCACAACTGACATTTTAAATTGCGATATTAAAAAAAAATATGCAAAGCTGTAGATTCACATTTACAACGGTACACGTGGTTATAACTTTGAAACCAGCGTTTAGAGTCACTGAAACTATCGGTGAAATCGGCCTAAATGGTTATTTCGCAATTTAATTTTGAAAATCGACTTTTTGAAGTTTACGTTCATGTTAGCTTTAAAAAAACATTCACCTGACGGTACGTGTACGCTACTTGGGTCTTATGAATCGGAATTTAGCGTGTTCATTCTACTGCATGCGGTTTTAGTGGAAACATTGTTTGAGTTCCTGCATTATCGAGTGCATTTACGATCCGAGGATTGTAATAAATCACACCGGGGTTGGGAAAACCGCCTGGGGTCCTCACACGAATTTAAAATACGTCACTTTCGCATAAAAATGAAGGGTTCGCACTCTCTGATTGGTCAAAATATAAATATTCGTATGCGAATTAAGTCGTGTAAGCTCGAGAATAGAGCACCGAGGGCGTACGGAGGGTAGGTTTTCACTGCCCCTGTGCTGACATTGTCAAATCTCGGATCCCAGCTTTCGAGTTATGTAATTTTCGACTTTGGGAAGCCTATGGGGATGTTTTTAGCTAGTTTAGCGCCTGTCAAAACGGCTCGGAGCGCTCGAGCGGGGTGGAGATAAATCAAAATAAATAAAATCCAACCTTTTTGAGTGATTTGAAAAACAGGAGGTTGTTATGTAATTCTCACAGGCTCCACCTCCTGCTTGTTGTTATTTTTGTTAATTTTGAAGAAACTATTGGAAATTCGAAAGCTTAGAACATCGACGGTCCCCCTTGCAACTAATTGGGAAAAATATACTGCCAATGTTGTCGGACGCCAAGTTAGAAAATAGATAATAAAAATTGTTTTATTCGGAGCAAAAGAAGGACTTTTCGTTTCGAGTCTGTAGAGTTGATGGACAAATAGGGCGAAGCGTAGACGAACAAAAAATTGTATAAATAAAACCTGCTATTTTTCTTTCAACTTTAAAAAGAATTATTACTTTTACTGCCGGTGACGGCTGCCATCAATGCAGATGGCATTCTTTAAAATCCTTAAAAATGGGAATTAAAATAACTGTAGCTCTGGGTTTTTATTATACCGAGTGGTACAACGTTAAACAGTCAGCAGTCAATTCGTTGAACTTGAGATTAACAAAACTTATCTCAAGCTGTTACTATAATTTATGAAAGTGACTATGAAACGATGATTTCAATCCGGGGGGTCTGGGGGGTATGGAATACCCCCCAGTGCACACTTAAAGTTACCCATATTTCTGTAACTGATTAACTTCTCAATTTTAGCGCGCGAATGAAGAAAGGGTGCACTGGAGGGTATTCCATACCCCCCAGACCCCCCGGATTGAAATCCACGTTTCGTCACCGCTTTCATAAATTGTAATAACAGTTTAAAGTAAATTCTGTTGAACTTAAATTCAACGAATTACTGTCGTTTGACCAACGGAGCATTTTGATGATAATCAATTTATTTTGTTTTCTATAATAATCCTAAATATCTTTGAATCAAACCCGATTTTTCCGGTCTGGCACTGTTTAGGTAAAAATATAGTTAAAAAAATGATATTTTCGTACCACTTCTCCGGAAATGCCCCCGCAGAAAAAACCTGGCTAGTTAATTCCCAGTTAATGTTGGCCAATTGACTGCCGGCCAAATAATCAGTAGGTAGGCCATAAATCGGTCGGTCACTGAGACCGCCACATTTTTTAGAAAGTGTGTGTTTTGGTGAGCTGTAATTATTAACTAGACTGATAAAAATGTATTCCGATGTATAGTACTTCTATCGTCGGCCATATTGGATTTGCGGACATTTGCCAATTTCTGATGTATTTTGCTGGATTACTGGATAACGGTTCAATTTACGACCAAAATATATAAGAGCAAAATGGTGGGGCATAAAATTCTGCATATTTTACAATTTTACATCTAGTTCATTATTATACTTTTGAGCTTTGTTTTCTAATGAATTTTAAAAATAGCGAAAGCTTTTTATTCAAAATCTCAAGTTCCGCAGAATTCCTTTTGAAAATCTCTGGATAAAATGAATATTAACGAAGTTATTAAAAATTTAAGGTTAATTTCCATCAAAATCTAAATAACGTGATTAGGAAAGGAGTCCAAGTAATATTTCACTTAATAAAAACGTCGTTTAGATGGAGAAAGTTGTTAACTTGTATGAAACCCTAGAACCCTATGAGGGTGTAATGCCTAGCTTATGGTGCTAACATTTAGGCTTATCACTCCCCCAGGCAACCGAACAAATAAATGCCTTTGACATTACTCTGATTTGTATCTCGACAGTGTTATGGCTACTTATTGAAAGTCGGCCGTATTATAAAAACATAACTTTTGTGTAAATATTTCAATGTTTACCCTGATATTCTATTTTGCTAAAATTACTATTCGTGTTTAATTTTGTAGTACGTGGTGATTTTGGAGGCTGTGTTATGTTTGCACGAGCATCTCTTTGGAGTATTTGGAATTAATAATGTTGACTATAGAATTATGTTTTGGGATGTTCACTTTGTAGGTGGAAAGCTTTTTGTTGCATAATAATTCCATTTCAGTCGGTTTTCTCAACTTGCCAACCTTAAATGAATAAATAATGCTACGTAGGGGTCATCGAAACAAAGGGGAAGTTTTTTCGCTTGCACCTTGTACATTTTTAATCTAAAAATCTATTTTGTGTTGTTGGTTTATTTAAAGAATATTCGCATGTTTTTTATGCCAGCACTCGATATCATAAATAGATTTTTGTTAAATGAAAAATATGGAGGCTTCGCACGCAACTTTTTCCTTGCGGGTGGAAACTAATCATATTTATGATTGGAAAAATGACTGCAGAAGATTCTCTAACTAGGAGTATATATAAAGTAGTTAATCCTTAAAATGCCATTTCGGGGCCAGGTGCGCCAAGGGTCTTATCTTGACGAATGAACCTTCTCCAGGATAATAAGATCGTGTGGATTACGAACATCAATTTTTACCGGCCCAATTAATGTGTGTTCGTGAATTGTCTTAAGGGTTGCTCGAAACGCCTCAAATATCTCGCAAATGCAGAGTCGTTGTTTTAAATGTCTGACTCGGAGAAGTTTCAAGAGCCATTATATTCTTCTGCCGGAGCCCATGAATGTAATTTTAAGAGGACGATATAAAATGTTTAGTTTTAATAACGAGAAAACGATTACATAAAGCCCAATAAAGCAGCTCAAACTTTCATAATTTTTGTCGTTAAATAACGTTTTTAGCCGTTTTATTATAAAATGAAATTTTATGTTGCTTTCACAGCTCAACAATCGGGCTTGTGGAAATGAAACTATCTCGAACACTTAATAAGTTTATTGCAGATTTAACATCCCTTTTGGAAGAGACTTTTATAACCACCATTTAATTCTAATGCCCTTCAAATACTTAAACAGATAAATGATTCCAATAAAACCCGATTATTATTTTTTTAAATTTTTTCCGCCAAGCGAAGAATCGGATTACGACTATTCCGTCTTAAATTCATCAGATTTATTGGCGATTTTGCTGCACTAAATTTCTTATATAAATTTTAATGCGTTTGCCATTTCACACTTTTTTTTCCAACTCACCAGGATGTTATCTCTGTACGTGTAATGAAATTTCATGAAGTTTCTAAGACCCACTTCCATTAAGCATTGATATTTGTAGGTAATCACGTTGGTTCCATTGTATAGGATGCTGGAGTTTCTCTATTAAGCATAATAGGCTTCTAAATTATCTCCCCCAATAGAAACTGTTTCTAGTGTTAGAGCTCTAAATTCATAATGTTTGATGCGAACATTAGTTTTTACGAGATTATAAATTCCGAGATAAAAAATTTGTGGAGTTACCAGACTGAAGGTTATTAAAATTAGATAAGCTTTAATTAATAAAAGGATGTGGAAGGAGGTACGAAGTTAACCGAACAAAGTTAAAATTTTTTAAGTCAAATGCCAGCATAATCCAATTTTATTGCAAGGAAAAATGTCTTACAAAATCAAATGGAATTGTGTTATAAGTTCAACTTAAAAGCTTTCACTATCGATTCCTAACTTTTCCGAGACTCTTAAAATATTATTTTAACACAAAATTCTTTTAAATTCGATGGGTTTATGAGATTATCGGTTTGAGTACACATTGATCAAATTGGAAATGGATTCGATGTTTAGGAAGTCGGAATTAATGGTTGTAAAGAGATTTGCATCGACAGCAGATAGAGCTTTTTTGTAAGACATCTAAATTTGGTACAGATCTTCTTCGAGAAACTTAAATTAAAGAGATAATACGAATGACACATACCGGGGAACCACAGAAAACTTTTTAACGATATCCCAAATTAGGTTATCAGACACTAACTCTTCGTCAATAAGAAAAGTTAAATACGGGTTTAATTGTGCTGAAGGCATAATCCCGAAGACTAGCAAGGGTGCAAACTAAACAAAAACAATCGCAAAGAGAATTTCTCAGTTTAAATTACTCGGAAATGGATAATTCAACACAGTAATCGAACTGGGGACTGTAGGATCATCTTAGGCTTCGTATGCAGCAAAAAATCTTTGAGGTAGTAATTCCTAATCTTTCGGATTAGTGTTTAATTAGAATCTATAGTGTTTAACGAGATTCTAGGGGAAGTCCAGGGGATCTCGTATTTCTGTGATAGGTGGACTTTTTAGGTCACCTTGCTTTTAGAGACGTTAACTCCTATCCTCTCCCAGGGCTAGTTGGAGTTGGTTTACTACTGAGAGCAAAACCAGCTGCTGTAGTACGTGCGGTGTCGTCTGCATAGAATCCCCACTTCGTTTGACGTTTGTCGGGGGGAGGGGGGGTAATGCAAAAAGTATCGGGATAATATTAGCCATTAATGATTCAATAAGGTACAAGAATTTTTCAACTTTTTAATTTAAATTTACTAAACTGGACTTTTTGCTGCAGAACGTGGTTTGCACGGTTTTCGAGTTCTTGCATCCTGAACTTAGTTTTCCAACTACACGAACAAAAATAATTATATTTAATAACTCGGCAATTACGTTTCCGAAAAGCACCAAAAATTTAAATGTAGGTCATTGGTTGATTCAAGGTGTAAGAAATTTCAAAAACGCATTAAGCGGGTTAGGGTTTATGTGCGCAGCGTTACATTTAAATCGATATCTTCTGCAAGAGTAAACAAATTTAAATTTTTCTAATTTTATTTTAGAAATGCACTTGTTCGAGCTATAAAATTTACTTTAATAGTTTTTGCGATAGAGCACATAATTCTCATGTTATCGCTAACTTGTTGAAATGGATAAAACTTAGCGATAAGTGAAATATTGACTTTAAAATTTCCGTTGTAAATTTTCGATTGATTTACAAAAATATTCGAGTTTATGAAATTTAACTGGATGAGTGATATCTCGGTAAATATGGGTAACACGGTAGGAAGTGTTCAGGCATATTTGCTAGCCTGAAAAATTACCTCCAGAAATTTTTAAAAAGGGCTATTTTTGCAGAAGTTATTCAAGGTGTGGGAAGTTTAAAAAACGGGTTAAGCGGGTTAACGGTCAATAGCTTCTAAACTAGTTCACCGATTTTAATTTTTCTGTGTTTTTTAGATACTCAATGGTGCGGGCTATAAAATTTATCATAACACATTTGTCGTTATGCTTTTATTTCTAATATAAGGGGGGATAAAATTCCGCATTCTTTTCAATTTATTTTTCCTTTTTGTTTTAAAAATTAAAACTGTAAAATAATTGTATCAAAAGATTTAACAAAACGCTGCTAGGCGTTTGACGTCTTCAAGGATTGAAAAAGATGTTAGGAAAACCGCTTTAATAAAATTACATAACAATTACGTTTTTTATATTTAATACGGCTTCCGAATCAATATCAGATGAATAATTTAAAATTTTGATCTGTTGACGCATTAGATAACAATATTCAATTATTAATTTTATAAAACCTTGGCAGCGTTCGTGGTTGGTTAATTGAAAATTCAAAATTAATTTACGATGCTTCCGTAGCGCAATATACGCGCATTAAAAGTGGGAATATGAAACCTAGATTCCGAATATTATTTTTCTGAATTATTTTTGGGCCGTTAAGCTCAGCTACTTTCGACCCAATAAGGTTTTCTTAGTCTAAATCTACGCTGTTTATGTGACTTTTATGTAGAACTAATTATGGTTTATTTTGCAGATCACTCCCGAGGTTGGAGGAAATTAAACTGAAGATCCCTAACCTTGCAGAACCACCAGGCGAACCTATTAACTTTAATGAAAACGGTATTTAAATTTATTCTCTAGAGTTTAAGCCTGATCATTCGCTTTTTATTTGTCGTATTGGAAAAGGTAAAGGTCGACGAACTAATTTGTGATTTTTCGGATTTTTACATCAATTTTTAATTTATAATTTCCGTTGCGACCACATAAATTCAATTAGTAAAACCTAGAGTGCGGTATCTCCGGGCGTCGCGTCGAAGGAGCATTTGAATATAATTCCGAGTGAATACCCCATTATTCTATTAGTACTATTCCGCCATCTTTTTTTTTGAACCCGAAAAGAGTTTTCCATTCTGGAAAAATATTACAATGCCCTTTGCTTTTCTTTTAGTCTACCTTCGTAGACTGTATTAAAAGTGTTACGTAAATTTTCATTCCACGTGTACCTTATTTCAAAGGAACGAGATTCTTTAGTTGGATTCTTTTCGTTTTTATTAAAATTCAAAATTACAAGCTACGGTCGGTTTTTAAATTACGCGCTAAAAATGTTTTAATAACAAATGAGCCGCGCGTAAATTAAGAGGGGCATTTTTATTACTTAACCTCAAATTACTTTTTAGTTTTAATTATTTTGTTAAAAGCTCTTACGACCTCATTTTAAGTGAAGTATGTGCTCGAATTTCAACCACCCCTACCCTTTGTGAGCTTTTTGAAAGCTCAATCTTGGCTTTGTGCTAACGCCACCGAGATTTATTTTTAGCAGCATTATCACCAGGAAACACGAATCTCGGCAATATACTGTCGCTTCTTCATCCGATAAGCTAATATTATGTCATATACATACAACTTATCAATGAAATGAAAACCACATGCGCCGCTAGGTTAATGAGATGACATTATGGAAATGACGTAAAAATATCAAGTCATGATTTTCTTACACTACCCAAAATTCACCTTTTGTAAAGTTTAATAACGTTCGCTTCATTTTATTTAACAATTTTCCTTTGTCAGTAATAAATTATTATCTATACTAAATTGGTTCCTTCTCGGGCGCCGAAATGTAACCATTTGAATATCAAAAATAATATTTTCCGTTATACCGTTCTGTTCGTAAGTGGCAATAAAACTTGCAACATTTCAAATTAATCAGTGGAAACGACCACTTCTTCCGACGATTACACATAAAGAAGTTTAAATTGCTGTAATATGGGTCATACTCACCAAAAGTGTACGAAATATTTTTTAAATTGCGGCCTTGAAACGCGCCGGAATTTGAAGATTAGGAAGATTTCTACAATAATTATAATTTCGTAACCTTTCGAGCACGAGTATTAAGCCAGTTTACCTGATTACTCGTTAGCTTATTATTTTTTTGTTTGTTTACAACTTTTTCCTCCTGAATCGGCGGACCAGATAAACGCGGATTCGGTTCGCGGCCATCGCCAAAAGTCTTCTCTTGGGTCATCACATGCCGGAGTGAACTTGTAAATATGAAGTTACGGATCACGACAGATTAATAATTGTGTAACAGGTTCTCATGGATAGGTTAGTAAGAGATAAGAATTCTGGTCGTGTAGGTTTTCGCGTTTATTAACCTGCTATTGGCCGTCATGGTCAGTAACCTCGACGGTTTTCAATAAAAAGTTGTTATGCGACATAACAAAAATCCTGTACTTCTTACTTCATGGTATCAACGTTTAATGCTATGGAGGAATGCTGATAATTGCTGGTAGTCCTAATTTATTGTAGTATACTTATCGTTCGATTCTACTTTTTTTTATCAGTGTAACCGTTACCGGCTTGAATGAGTTTACAAGAGCAGTGGCGGATTTCCAAACAGGCGCAAGAGGCGCGCGCCTGCGGCCTCAAAATTCAGCTCAGTAATTTTATCTAACTTTTTTTGTAATGAAAATAATTAATTAATAATTATCACAGTGTATTTCATAATTCATAAGAAATTGTGGCATAGGGAAAACACATTAAAAATTAACCAATATAAAATAACAACTGATGTGAGTAGTAAAAATATTTAGAGTGGGCCTCAAAATTAAATTACTCCTGGAGCCTTTCAAATGCTAAATCCGCCATTGACAATAACCTTTCCCAAGTCCTACTGAGTTAGGTCAAGTATTTCAGTTGCAGGTTAAACCAAAAAATTTGGGTTAAACCATGAAATACGTTGAAAAGCTGTTTTTTACGCAATATCATTGGTTAACCCACACTTTTTGGTTTAACCTGCTACTGAAAAACTGGGCTTTTTTATCAAGTTTGGTTTAAATCGTCCAAGGATCCAAGAGCGTATAAGAGACGAAGAAATATTCAGTTTTATGAAAAACACACCACGTGACCATAAATGAGCGTTTAAACTAATCATTATTTTTAGTATAAATTTAAAACTTTAATTTTTGGTATTTTGGATTAAAATTTTTTGAAAAAAAAAATTCCATATGTGTTACATACACATAAGAATCATTCAGTGAGGTTTTTAAATTATAGTCAAAAATATCCTGCGCGAATCTCGTTAATAGAGCGCAATTTATGCGCGTCACCTAATTTCATGAGAAATCGCTCTTATCTAACTTTTTTTTGTAAAGAAAATAATTAATACATATCGAAAACCTTATTTTTTAGTTGGCTAATAAAATGACAACTGATGTGAGTGGCAAATGTTTTTAGAGGGGGCCTCAAAATTAAATTGCGCCTGGGGCCTCTTAAATGCTAAATCCGCCACTGAACAAGAGCGAAATGTTCCCTCCGATCGATTGTTTCTGTGGTTTCTCAAGCGCCCTGATTTTAAAAATCCAACGTATGATTAACGATGGAAGTTTATTCCGAAACTGTAATTTTAAATCTTAAAAATCAATCCGAGAAGATTACAAATATTGCGATAGCGGGACATTACGAATTTTTTCCGTTAGACCTATAGAGGTAAAAACGTGCGTCGACTACGAGCAAAAATTGGTTCTAACTTCACTTTTGGCGACCACTAGTTTACCTTTAACATTAGCTAAGTTTACCTTCATCTGCATGAGCTAAGTGAAAGACACTTTCTCTCACGGTGTCATCTCTAAATTTGTTTTTCATATTTGGAACCATGTTCTCATCCTTTATCATAACATGTAATAAATCCTTTTCCAAAAATAGTGTCACCTCGAAACTTTTTCTATCGAATGTTGACCTTAATACTTCGATAAAATTGAGAGTAACCTCAAAATTGATGATATAGAATCCAGTTTTGTTTACAAAATACCTAATAGGTACATATTTGTTACAACATACACGATTTTAAAAATATGCTGACCTATTGAAGTGAGTACACCTACAAAGTGCTCGATAAAGGTCACAATTACAAAATATTACAGAAAAAGAATGTGTCGCTATTCGGAAATTCCATCTTAACCACGCTTAGATTTTGCGTTCTAAAAAATTCCCAACCGAGATTCGAACCTCGCTGAACCTACCAGAACTGAAGAGTGATCGTCAAAACAGCAGGGGTTCAAACTATCCTGACGAGAAAGATGATATGAGGAAGTTATGCATGCTATTTCCTAAACATTAGAAATTTTATCTACCAAGCTTCCGGAATGATTAGTTTATTATGTAGATCTACTTTATTTCAATTTCAATAATTGCTCGTTAGTATGCAATTATTACTAGCAATCCAACAATGGTTAAATATCATTCGGTCAATCGACATATTATACAGTAAGTGGAAACCTGCCATATCCGAAAATTACAATTGCAGCGACCTTATCCGAATGATGAGTCACAAATTAGTGTTTTGTCTGTGACTGGCTAAAATCTCAATTTTAAGATAAACTTCATTGGGTAGACAATCTCTTAGGTGCCATATTCTAAATTGAAGCTGGTACTTTATTATACAAATCATCTATTTGGATTTCCTGAGATTTCTTAGAATCCTCTACAATTCTGCGGTCTTCTCTTTACCCGGAGTTTATCTTGGATTACTTTTAAAAAAAATTCAAAATTGTCTGTCGCATTTTCTTGGATTTCCTGAAGTTTCCTAAGATTGTTTTAAATTTTCAAGGTTAGGTTTACTAACATTTCCTTGAATTTCCACGGATTTCTTAAAATTTTATAGGATTTCCTTAAAGTTTCTATGATTTTCTGTAATTATCGAATTTAGCCTTTCTACTTGGATTTCTGCTAGATTTCCTGAAATTTTATAAGATTGTTTTGGATTTCCCGTAATTTCCTATAATTCCGGGTTCCTCTTTACCCGGATTTTATCTTTAATTGCTTTAAAATTTCTTTCAGAAATTGTGGTATTCCTAGGATTTCCCAAGACTTCTTTGGTTTTCTTAAGATTTCCTTGAATTTTTTAAGATTTCTTTGGATTTTTTGCAATTTCCTAAGATTACTTTAAATTTCCTGAGGTTAGAATTACGTACATTTTCTTGAATTTCCACGTGTTTCTTTAAATTTTATAGGATTTCTTACTTTTTAATAGATTTATAGGATTGCTGTAAGATTTCCTGTGATTTCCAGAAATATTCTAAGATTGTTTTGGATTTCCTAGGATTTCTTATAATTCCGGTTTCCTCTTTACCCGGATTTTATCTTGAATTGCTTTAAAAAGTATTTGAAAAATTGTCTGTAGTATTCCTAGGATTTCCCAAGATTTCTTTGGCTTTCTAAAGATTTCCTTGTATTTTTTAAGATTTTCTTGGATTTACTGAAATTTCCTAAGATTACTTTAGATTTTCTAAAGATATGATTTCTTACATTTCCTTGAATTTCCACGGATTTCTTAAAATCTCATAGGGTTTCTTTGAAATTCCTATGGTTTTCTAAAATTCTTCGAATTTAGCCTTTCTACTTGCATTTCTGTAAGATTTTCTAGGATTTCCTGAAATTTTATAAGATTGTTTTGGATTTCCTAAGATTGCTTTGGATTTCCCGAAATTTCCTAAGATTTCCTATAGTTTGAAGGTTTCCTCTTTTTAAAAAATTGTGGAAATTCTAGGATTTTCCAAGATTTCTTTAGTTTTCTTAAGTTTTTCTTGAATTTTTTAAGATTTTCTTGGATTTCCTGAAGTTTCCTAAGATTGCTTTAAATTTACAAGATTAGAATTTCTTACATTTTCTTGAATTTCCACGGATTTCTGTATATTTTATAGGATTTTCTGTAATTCTTCGAATTTAGCCTTTCTACTTGAAATTTCTGTAAGATTTGCTGGGATTTCCTGAAATTTTCTTAGATTGTTTTGGATTTCCTGTAATTTCCTAGGATTTTCTATAATTTGAAGGTTTCCTTTTTACCCGGATTTTATCTTGAATTGCTTATAAAAACATTTCAAAAATAGTAGTATTTCTATGATTTTCCAAGGTTTCTTTGGTTTTTTTTTTTAAGAAATTCTTAAGATTTTCTAGGCTTCTTCGAATTTAGCCGGTTTCAACTTCGATTTCTATATAATTTCTTCGAATTTACTGAACTTTACTGAGATTGTTTTGGATTTCCCGTAATTTCCTAGAATTTCCTATAATTCCGGTTCCTCTTTCAAGATTTTCTTGAAATTCCTAGGATTTTCTATAATTCTTTGAATTTAGCCGGTTTCTACTTGGATTTCTGTAGGATTTCCTGGGATTTCATGAAATTTTCTAAGATTCTTTTTAGTTTCCTAAGATTGCTTTAGATTACCTAAGATTTCCTAAATACGACGGTTTCCCTTTTACCCGGAAATTATCTTGGTTTACTTTAAAATTCCTTTTCAAAAATTGTGGTATTCCTAGGATTTCCCAAGATTTCTTTGGTTTTCTTAAGATTTCCTAAGATTGCTTTAAATTTCCTAAGGGCAGAATTTCTTACATTTGCTTACTTACATTCCCACAGATTTTTTAAAATTTTATAAGATTTCCTTAAAATTCCTACGATTTTCAATAATTATTCGAATTTAGCCGGTTTCCACTTGGATTTCTGTAAGATTTCCTGAAATTTTCTAAGATTGTTTTGAATTTCCTGAGATTACTTTGGAATTCCTGTAATTTCCTATAATTCGACGGTTTCCTTTTTACCCGGATTTTATCTTGAATTGCTTTAAAGAACATTTCAAAAATTGTCTGTAGTATTTTTAGGAATTTCCAAGATTTCTTTGGTTTTCTTAAGATTTCCTTGAGTTATTTTAGATTTGTTTGGTTTTCTTGAAATTTCCTAAGATTGCTTTAAATTTCCTTGAATTTCTTACATTTCTACGGAGTTCTTAAAATTTTATAAGATTTTCTCGAAATTCCTAGGATTTTCTATAATTTCCTATAATTCCGGATTCGTCTTGACCCGGATGTTATCTTTGATTGCTTTAAAATTTCTTTTCAAAAATTGTGTACAGTATTCTGGGATTTCCAAAAATTTCCTAACCATTCCAATTAATTCCTCGGGTTTCTACTTTGTTTTGCTTTAAGATTTCCTTTTCAAAACGTATAAAAACATAAGAAGCTCATTTATAGCAGTATTCTGAAGATTTTCTTGTATTTCTTAAGATTTACTTGGATTTTATGAAATCTCCTAAGATTTCCTCCAAGTTCCCTTTACTTGTGCAGCAGATCCTCCAAGCTATTCCCCTTTCGACGGAATATGAAATAATATGGTAGTTTAAACTGCGTTTAGCTTAACCTTGGATTTAAACTGTCAGGAAATTGAAATACCTCCACTTAAAGCAAGTGGCCTCCCTCCCTCCTCGTATTGGCCGCCACTGGTAATTAGTTAGAATACACAGTCCACTTTTTAGACTTAGGCCCGTAATATAACAAGCCTCCATAATTCTAAATAACTTCTCGAAGTACTCGGGGTCGTTAAGATATAAATTTAGATTTATATCAAACAAAAAATAAAGAATCACGCAGACTTCCTACTTTATATGATTACCACATGCGGCATTGGACCGTCTAGACTTTACTCCTCAATTTTTTGCTTTTGTTTGAATTTTTTTCTTACTACTGAACTGAACGACTGAGTAAGGGGGGATTTCATACCCCCAGACCCCCCGGACTTGCACTGATCTACGTAGTTGTGTTTTTAAGAGTCAGTTTTATAATAGCAGTTTAAGCTAAGTACTTAACAGCTAGATTTCCTTCATCTGAGCTCTCAATGATAGGGAGGAACAGCCCTTATTGCAGACCGAGCTGTCACAGATCATTTGAATAGTTACATTATTTGCATGTGAAATACATCAAGTGTATGACATTTAACAGATGTTGACTCATTATTTGAAAATGGTAATATTTTAATTTTTGTTAAATTCATTAGTATCTATTACTTTTAATTAATTTCTAAATTTTTTATTTACCATTTTCAATGGCACACGAGGTGTAAAGCGAGGATAAGTGATAAAAAATAAATTAAGGATGTGCGTTTTTAATTACAAAAAATGATGATTAAATATTTTTTAATTTGCATAGATTTAAATAATTTCACCTGTAAATAATGCAACTTTTCAAATAAAATTAAAATAAAACCCTGAGTTCGTCTTGTCTTTCCACCGGTACCACCTTGTATTTTATTTGCGAATTTCAAGGCCCACCTGAACTTACGACAGCTGGAAGCATCTCGCGAGTTTTAAAATTTGATTTTCACGAAATTTGAACACGAACAAAAAATTAATTTTCGACGAGCATGACAGGATTAACGAGATTCAATTGTATGGGAAATAATTTTATGTTGGAGAGATTTATACGATCAGAACGGGTCGAATTCGAGAAAGTCATCGACCTCTTAACCTTACCTTTGGAAGAGTCGCTCTAGTATCGCACATTCTTCGTGTGGTCTATGATCGAGAATATGTACGGCGAGACGAATGTGTTGCAGGAAAGGATACGTCAAATTTATAACCTCGTACAGCACGCACTTTCGTGTTCGTTACGCACAATTTACAGCAGGCACTAGAAATTTGTAGCAACAAAACAAAAAAATAGAAAGCAAATGTTTTAAGCCGGGTTTTCAATATGGAAATCGCAATTTGGTAAATTAAGGGGGGAATCCTTTTTTTACGATTATTTTTTAAATTAATTTATTGCTTAGGTTTGTCAATAAAGAATCTGGTAATTTCTGCTTTCTGAAAAAAGATTTCCCCCTTAAGGAAATTAAGGGGGTCATCTTTTATATTGCTATGATGTTCTTTCGTGAATACCATGATACGAAAATGTAAAATTCATAATATACAGAGTGTGTTGAAGGGTGTGTAATTTAATGTTTGAATGAAAAGCGCCATTCATTTTAAAACAAACCAAATGGAAATTTTACAACCGCATTTTAAATGTTGTCAAAGCACGCAGATTTTAACGTATTCTAAAATTATGTTAATAAGTGTTTGTTACATATTATGCCAAAATATTTTTAATTTTGTATATGAATGGGGTACGTGAAGTAAATATTAATGTTGTGGCGAGCAACCGCATTAACTTTCTTAATTAAACTTGAGAAACTTGTGTCTCAATCCTTTGCATGAGAATTAAAATTTTAGCGTAATTTCTGAAACTCTATTTTTAGATTAAATTTATGTAGATTTAAATTATTTAACTTTTGAGATGTAACGGCTGCCGTTATGCGTAGCACGCTACGGTTATGTCGAACGTCGAGTGTTTGGGGGAATCCCATTTTTCATTTTTTCAGATTTTCATTGATAATTATTGTCATTGACTTGATTGGAAGCTTAGTCGTCGGTCGGGCAATAAACCTTGGGCAAGGTCGGCGGCTGAACTTGGCTGGTTTGTTATTATGAAATAATTCTAACGCTTTGAGGTTGTTCGTGGTGGCAGATTATTCTATAAAACTAATTTATTATGCAGCTACTGCAGACTTATTGTTGGAACTTCTTCCGATCTCAATAATTATAATTATGTTGTGATTGGTTTGATATGGCAGTTTATGGATGTAATTGGATGTGTGTGGCTTTTTCCTCAAACAATGGACCACAGTGAATGCCATCGGAGGCTCTGAAATGTGCATTCACCTTTTTGATCGAGATTCCCAGCATCGAGCAATCTAATGACTGTAATTATAGCTTTTGAGACTTTCCTATTCGATAACAAAAAACTTAATATGACTCTTGATATTTCTAAACGCTCTAGTTTTCTAAATAACACGAATTATATAATAATTAACCATTTAGATTCGTTTTTTAAGCTTGCGTCACACTCAAGTGATGATTTTGCAAACGTAATTAACTCGCGTATGAAGCAAATTCATGAAAAACCATTTAGTTTTGTTTTTCGAGACTTGTGTATATATTAAATAAAGTTAAACGTTTGAAGTTTGGTTCTTTGATAATTTTCTCGCTTTAATTGCTGCTGTAGCGCAATATCACCGCATAATACAAAATAGACAACCACAAAATGAGTTTTCAAATTTTCCCGCTTCACTTGCTCGTCAGATTCCGAAAGCAATGTTCTGCATCACCAGTTTCTCTAGAAGGGTCCCTGAGACCGCCCCTGGCCTTTACTTCTGCTTTTCGCAACGATGCAAATTTTTATTTAATAATTGAGTTTACCGAAAACGTGATTTTTAATTCCACCCTGTATAATTAAATTTACCGTGCAATGCTCTAATAAAACATGATAAAATATAAAGCGTGGTGGGGAAATTTAGGACGATAATTAAAACAATTTGTTTTGCTGTTCGTGGCTGATAAAAAAATAATTTAATAACCATAGAGGGAAATATTTAAAGAGCAGTGGTACTTAATTTTGCAATAATTAAGGCAGCAAAGCTCAAACGAACCATTACAATTTAGAAATTATTCTTAAAAACATGCAATAATGGAGGTTTTAATGGTTCAAGAGGCATTAAAAAGGTATCGCATTTCATTAATTTCGAATTATGTGCCGTAATTCAATGTAGGGTATAATAAAAATAAAACCACGCTATAGGATATTTTAACGACCGTTTAATAATCAATTTTTAAATTAAAATTAAAAAAACCCCATTACTGCAATACTTGCGAGATGAACGCTCGTGGTGGCGTAAAATTGTTACGATTCCGTATAGTAAACCGCCCAGCACTTGAAAGCGTCTGTTCGCCCTCTGGAGCCGCCCCTGATAATTTTAGAACTTCAAGTAACAATCTATAAGGGCGGACTGAGCACAGAAATAATATTGAATCTGTTTTGTGTTGTTTGGGAGGGCATTTCGCCACCTTATTTAGGGGTGTGTGGTAACAAACGTGCGAAAGGATAACTGTACCTTGGGGAAATTCGTTACACTACCTGTTTGTTGTCAGATCTGGTCATCTGCTCTACGTTGCTGTTATATTTCTTAATGCAACCCAAGACGCTGATTCTTATACGAAATTTTACGGTTATTAAGGGAACGTCGGTATTTTACAATCAAATTTTGGTAATCATCGGATTACACGGTAACCTTCATTAATTTTTAACCAGCAAACCCATTGACCAGACTTCCGTTAAATTGCGTGCAAAAATTCTGCAAATCGCAGTCCTTCAATGAAAACAATGATGGTTTCGCTGTGAAATTAAAATATCGCCGATTAATAACTGTTCTTCCGTATTGGCCTGTATACATCTCGCTGATGTGCTTCACTAACCGATGGAATTAAACGTTGCAGGTGCATTCCATTACTTAATGAAATCGAAAAAATTAAACTAGAAGTGTCTGGGATGTCTCAATCGTTTGAGTGAAATCATAATAACCGTGCTCTAGTTGTTTGCATAATTTGGTGATTATGTATTCGTTTACAGCTCGGGTAATTTATACGACATCAACTTGTCAAATTCGTATCGAGCCTGTGCATTCTTGAAATTTATGGAATAAATTATGCAACGCCAAAAAATTGAGACCACTTTGAGACATTCAATAATTCATCGCGATACATTTTTTATTTATAACAAGAATATCCGCTTAAAACTCTTAATCGATTAGCGACCATTGGCCGTTGTGCGGCTTACCGAAATGAAAGAGCCGACGGAGCGTCTGACACGTTGGAGATCTTCGATTTCAGCGAAGGACGAAGTTGCAATTTTCACTGAAATGCTCTACTTCCGACTGAAGTAATCGCTTACCTCACCATGTGGAGACGGTACAACTCGTAGCTTCGCATGAGAATTTCCGTCAACCTAATTACCCAAGAACGAAACGGTGATAGCAAGTTTTCACCTGGCATTGGTGGTTCGAATCGCAAGACGAAAATGAACTCACGCATTTCGGATTTATTTTCAGAAAGTTATTAATTTTTCTTTCGAAATTGCGCAAACTGTCAAAGAGAAGCGAATTTGAAACTTTAATTAAGATGCCAAGTAGCGCACCATTAGATGTTAAATTTACATTTCTTGATTAAGTAACGAGGAATATGCTAATGCACAAAATACATGAGGGTTAAGTACTCTGTATGAAAATAATTGTCGTGGGAAAAATCTTTTGTGAGGCGAGGATGTAACGAAAGTAAAAGTAAAATGGATAAACAAAAAGTGAAATTATTGCATGAATTATTTATGTGCGTCTTCTTTAACATTCGGTTTGCCAGAGAGATCCTCGCATACCTGATTTAAGAATTTATTGACGCTACCCAACAAATCCCGTGGTATATGAAACGGAATTACTGCGTGAGATGTGCGCAAAATATCTCAATAGTTTTGGATTTATTAGTTCTCATTTTGTACTCCGAAGAACATTCGCGCTCACGCTCGTGGAGTTAATCAAAAAATTTGTAACACAAATAGAAATATTAAATATTTAATTGGAACTGAAAGCAAAGAATACGTTTGTGTTCTATTTCGTACGCGCCCCGAATGTAAAGAAACGCTCAAGTCGGTAATTTATGAAATGTCTGAACTCTAAATTTATTTGAACACAAACACTGAAACTAATATTGTACGTAGTAAATATAAGCTACACTAGCAAACTTGAATGCTCTCCAGTTATTCGAAAAGATATTTAATCGAAAAACATAAAAAACGAAAACTCTTTTGTTATATTTGAAAGCTTAGCTTAATAACGAGTTTCGGTAAGTTATTGCTCACATTATCGCTTTCAGTTTTAAAAGAGTTTCACGTTATTTGTTAGGGTAGTTAGCGTAATTTTTCTAAAAGAAATAGGTGAATTACCGTTCTAAATACAATTCCATATTTTTTATTTACATTAACGCAGGGGAAATTTCATTTCGCAACTAGTTGCATAAATAGCTATTTGTGATACCAATCGCAAAACGAGCCGTAATTCGATAACGGTTACAGATATCCAAAAATTCCAAGAGACCAAAAGTGTTCAGTGTACAAAGACGAATATTTTTCAATCGGGATGTTTTTTAAAAACCTGCACTGTTTTCGAGTTATTACAGAAAAACCACACTTTCAGATGGTTTTATTTGTTACCCGAGTTTGAAAGGTCACAATTAACTTGTTCAACAAACACATCGCGATTTGGAAGTTGAGTAACTGCAGTTGCTAATTGTATTTTCAATTAAACTGTCTTAACCAATCGTCTTCTGCTATCTGTTTGAGCGGATATCTTCTTGCATAGTCTGCAGGGTGTAATTAATTACAAAATTTAAATTTGTTAATCAGATGATTGTTTAGTTGCATTCGAGCCACTTACGAAGTTACTTAATCGAGTAGGAAATTTACAGGAGATTTCGATTTCGGTATCTCCAATATACACCAGAAGTCACTACCGGCATTTCAGCCCATCGGATAATTGGGTGTTGATTGTCTGATGGTAATCTCGTTGGTGCTTTCTCTTTTGTTGGTCCCGAGGACATTTCGGTTTGTAAAAAAATTAGACTTTTTCATTATTATAACTTATAATTAAGTGCTTTCACAAACACAATTATAATGGTCATTCTTTTAATAAAATGTTTGAATCTCCCGCTTTCAAGATGTCGTGGAACTGCTAAACGAGAATAATACAGTACACGCAATTAAACTTGAACGTGTGTTACTTGCTAGTTAATTGCAAAAAATCGCTAACCTTTAAATGGTTTGTAAATAACAAAGGTTGATGATCTTCATCTCTATATGGAGAAACTAGGAAGTTTCTCGTTCCACGACGAACTTTTCTAGCCATCCTCGCGACGTCTGAAAGCTGAAGTTTTACGTTTAGCAAAATGGAACTGGTAATTATCGCAAGGAAGGCATAGATCGGGATAAAGATTTTCTTATCAAATTCAATGCAAACAATAAACGAATAGCTAACACGAAATGTTACAACGTAATAACATATAATTTGTTACAAGATATGTCATCATCGGATGACATAAACAGAGAATTTGAAGATAAATTACAGACTTCAGCGTGTTAAATTGTTAACGCCATCTTTTTTATTGTCAGAGTTTCAAACTATCCGTTTTAATCTTTTTATGTCGCCATATATTTCTATAAACGTCTAGAAAAATAACATATCCTAAAAAATTTTCTTGTTTTCCTCTACTTTTTATTGTAAATTTCGCCTGCATATTTTTAATCCTCCGGTGAACAGAATTCCAAACAGCTTAGCATACTAAACTTTGTGGTAGTAGTATATTTATTTGGTAACTAAAACAGTTTTGAACAACAAGCGAACTAGTAGTAAAAGTTTCACTCGATGAATATATTGAATTAATTTTAAATTGCCCTCCCTCCAACCCCGCTCATGGTATCACAGCTAAGATTGCAGCTTAGTGATCATTTGAGTCAAAAACAACTGAAAAACTTGAGAAGTTCTAAACTTTCTAAACAAAAAGTGAATTCGCCCCACGTTGGATGCCAATGTTCTTTTTTCTATTTCCAACGGACAAAAACTGTTGAGTCGCAGTGTAGCAGAGTTTTTCTTATAATATAAATTTTGTAACAATAATTGACTGGAAGGTGCACTAAAAGTTTACTGAAGGGGGGGGGGGGTTTGTAGCAATTAAATGTGAACTTAAAACGCGCCTTTTACTATCTAGCCTTTATAACGGTTGACAATATAAGTTCTCAATTACAACGCTTGGCATTATTATGTGGGATGCGTTTATCAAAGGTCAGGGTGCAGTAGTTATACTATAATTACTTATAATATGAAAGCACAAGAATACACATGGCTTTTATATTAGAAGACATTTCAAATTAAATTTAGTAATAATCATAATTTTTAATTCGACGTCTAAGAACATTAACAAATATTTTAGTGAAATTATGGTAGTTTAACTTCATAAATAATTGAAACCTGCTGTTGCAACTTCTGAACCGCTGCAGTCAATAAAAACATCCCCGAAGCCGCTCCAACTCGAAAATTGTGCATCTCGAGATATAGCCTGGAGGGTATTCCATAACCCCCCAGACCCCCCCCCCCCGGTCTCGAATCCCGAAGATTTGCATGTTTGTTTTTCCTGTTTCTAGAAGCTTTTCGCTCTCCAATTTCTACTTTGCACTCTTTAAATTTTCATTTAAAAGTAGGAGTCAAAAATAAAAAAATTGCACTCTGTCGGTTCCGAACAACTTGAATCTTTCAAGGGTTTAAACATTTAAAGGGGCAATTGCCCCCTCCCAAATTTAACTCAGATTGTATCCTTGAAGCGCAACTGACGCGCATGAATGGATTAACGAGAATCAGAAAATAATTTTGTTTGCCCCCCCCCATAGGCAATTTTTAATACACAACTGACGGTCGATGTTCTATGCTTTCGAATTTCGCCGAAATATTTGCACTGGGTGGTAGGTACTGGTTCTCGGTACTGCGCTCGGGCGTTACGGGCCGTTTTGACAAGCCCTAGGCGCGCTAAAAACATCCCTAAAGGGTTACCGAACTCGAAAATGACGAAATTCGAATGTTGGGATCCGAGATTTGACAATGTCAGGGGCAGTGAAAACCAATGAATGTTTTTTTCAAGCTAACATGAACTTAAATAAACTAAAAATAGTCGATTTTCAAAATTAAATTGTGAAGTAACCGTCGTCGGACCGATTTTATTCATTCTCACCTCTTAAAAAAGCTTAAATTTTGCTCTTTCAGAATATTTAAAGATTTTCTATCGCACTTTTGGGGGAAAAAAGCGTAGAAAATCGACCGTAACCCATTTAAATATCACAACTGTTCGTTTGGGCTTGGGGAATTGGAGCGAAAAACTTTTGATCCAGCTTCGTACCAGTTTGTTTATCCGCATAATTTAAATTTAGCAGGATAATTTAAATATTTCTGATTTACCAACCACAAAATTTAAAACCCAGTGTCGCACGAATCTGTCTGCCACTCTTTCCTCCTTTAATTGCAATAGTTTGCGAAAACTCGCTTGCTCAGGTTGTGCGGCCTGAAGGCGCTGATATATTGATGATAATTATTGTTCTTCCTTAAAAAATTTCCTCAAATGTAAAATGCTTGTTGATCCTGCAAATGGTTGGGGGGGGGGGGTACGATAACAATAGTTTAATTTGAATTACAGTTGTTGCTTTCCGAATTAATGAAAACTGAACGATTTCGCGTGACGTCACGGATGCCATAGCAACCACTTTACATAAGTGCATATATGTTTCATTAAAACAATTTTCGCTTTTCACTTCACTGACTTTATTTACTGAAATACACCCGAATAATTCGCGCGGGAAACCGAAATGGAGAGACTTCATAATGAATGCTGCAATAATAACATTGTAATAATAAAATAACTATAATATATTATTATTAAAATAACATATTTTAATTACCCTCTTGGAAAATTTAAAATCCAAACCCTGAGCCTTTGGGCATTTTTAATAAATTACTTCGTAATTTAAATTTAAGTAAGCGGCTCAGTAGAATTTTTGTGTGCGCTCTTTGTGATTAAATCGAGATATTCTACATTTAATCGAAATAATTTAACCCAAAACTGTATCGGGACTCTCATTAAAATCCTCTTTGTAGCCGAACATAATCTGTAAATTTTAACTTTCCATTGAGGTCTTCATTATTAAATTTACTACCTTCATTTTCAAATAAATTAATTTTACATTTATCAACAATAAATCAATTGAAATTTATGAGGTATTTTCCAAACAATTTCCTTGTTTGGTATAATATAAGATATGATAGATTAACTTCCTTATTACTACACAATTGTAATTGTGACGATTTGTAAACCAAAACAAATTGTTTTATGAACGTTCTATTGTTAAATTAATTCTATAGGTTTGTTATTAATAATTCAGGGGATAATTTCCTTTTTTTTATAACCGAAGGTAAATTTATTTACGATCACGGTATTGGTCAACTAAATGACGTTGCATGTTCCGACACAAAGATGGCGTTGGGGGTTTGCGAAGCGGCAGATTTGATTTCACTCCAACGTGGAAACTGGCAAGGTGTTGAGGGTGAGGTTTATGATGCAAAATAATTTACGTTGTGGTTGAGAGTGACGTTTCGGTATGTCATCTAAATGCGTATACTTGTGAATGACAAATAGCAGCGAACGTAACTTGTTTGGTTAATCCTCCTGTCATTCTCAAAGTTGCGGTTAGTGGTTGTAATAGGCAGGTAAAGCTTTCCTTTTAAAATTTTCGGGAATTATCGCATCAAAAATTTCCATTAATAATAATCTCTTGAGCGCGCGTACATTTAAATTATTATTAATGAAGTTAAAAAAATTAAAGTAGGAAGTTGAGGATGCCATTAGCGAACAAAAAGGTGAAAAACATTAGCTGTTGTGCCAATTTATGAAGCTTATTTTCTTTAATAACATGCGTTGTACTGTTTAAAGTGGTTGTTTACTTGAATTATTCATGAATTTGTAATTTTATTGCCGAAACTAACTCAATTTTTGTTTTGCATTAACTAAAATGTTTATTTTTACTACGTTTTAAACGTCAGACTAACTGATTTCTATCGGGTTCCGTTTATTTTAATTTTCCCCCATTTACCGCTCCGGATTTTTTTGCCATCGTTCATTCAAATATTTGACGTTCATGCGGACAGTTACTTGACCAACGTATTACGTCAAAGCGCAGGCCAATCGACGTTGAGGGATAACGAAAACAAATGAATTTTTGACGTTTGAAGAAGTTGAGGTTAGGACGCGGAAAATAAACCGACAGGCGAAATTTTATTGAACACAATAAAAAATATTAATTCAACATTACAAAAGTGATCGTTCGAAATGCAATTACATTGTTTTGACATTTGATTATATAAATTAAAAATTGACAAATATATCGCATTGACATTTATTGAGAGACCTTTGTAAATGATGAAACTACATGTCAAGTATAAATAGGCAAATAACGCGTTTGCGTTATAAATAAATAATATTCTGGTTAGACATTTTCAGTAATGTTGAATCCGCTTGAATCGAAATGCTAGTACGATCGTTATTATAACGCATGATATAATTTTAACTCCGCAGGCCGCGCACGGGTTATTATAAACCAAATAGTGCCATATTGAAACTTAGATTTCTCCTCGTTTTCTAAAGCAAACTCCATACTCGTATTTGGAAACTCGATCAATTTCTTCATATAAGGTGAACCGATTAGAAGCGGATTGCCTAAACTTGGATAAATTAACACAATGATGACCCTGATCGTAATCGTTAAATTGCGCGTTTAATCTCGCGAAGATATGTGAATGAGCAGAAATACCTAAGCATTTGTTGCATAGCAATTGCATTCCAATTTAATATTAATTTCTGCAAAGGATTAATTCGGTTTATGTGGGGAATTTAGAATTATTCATTGGAAAATTGTAATTCATTCATTTACGTTTGCCTGTTTATCTTATAGTAAATTTTTGTTGCAGGTGAAGCATGTAATACAACAATTGAAGTTACATAGTTCCGCACACGTGAGTAATATTTTAATTCTAGTTAAATTAATAGTATATGCTGTCGCGGACTTAAATAAGGGAATCAAGTCTGAACCAACCGGTATTAATTATTTAATTTATCATTTTTGAAAAATTTAACGGTACCGGCATCTGAAAGGTTAAGAACCACTGGATCAGGCAGTGGCACTTTGCCTAGGGACTACTACATTTAATGGACTACTTAAACATGTAATTAAATTTAAATGCAACTATTTAAGTCAGGATATATTATATTGTAGGTAGTAAAATGCACTTGAAAAATTAACCTGCATTATCTTATAGTTTACGATTTCCTACGCGTAATCGCACTAAAAGCATTTATTTATTACTTAGTATATTCCTCTTCAAGAAATTTACTAGGCCAAATGCAAGTACACGCATTTACATCTGCAGCTTTTAGTTGATTGCGTTGGTAATTGTGCAGAAATATCAAAAGTTGGTTAATCAACTTGCCCTAAGCCAAGATGACTGCCTAGGAAATTTAATCAGCAGGGTGGCTTTCCGTTACGCGATTTCTCAATCAGGCTATGTACTTCTACTTGGATCTTTTCGTGTTGGGCGCCAGATGTATTAACAACACGAAAAAGAAGAAAGCCATTTGATTAAAAGATTAATAAAAGTTATGGGAAGTTAAAAAGTTACTTCGATCTTGAAGTTTTCTTAAATGTTCTTTCAGTGCGAAAATCTTGACTGAACTGAAGGATTACATTACAAAAATAAGATTTATTATAAACTTGCGGTTAACCAAATACAATAATTATTGAAGTAGAATCAAGGTTGGCATCTTCACGCGATAGCACATTCATAGAAACAAATCTTCTTGACTAAGGAAATTCTTGTTTGCCTTGGGATAAGAACCTCGTTGTTCAGAAGCTACTATTTATTAATTAGTTATCGAGGTAGCCTGCTAGGCTAATCTCAGAAAATATGCCTATAACCCTGATGTTATTCATCAATCAGTGGGGGCGACGATTTTACGCAAAGCAAATGTTTCGAGATATGTATGAAAATATTTTTTGTATTTTACAGAGTCTTGTTTAAGTCGCTGTCAGTTCGAAACGACGCGACAAACTAAAAAATTGTATATAAACAAAATTGAAGACAATAAAATTTGAAACAAAAAATGTCTACAAAGTTTTGCTGTCAAATCGATTTTATTATGACAAAAAATGGTTTCAAAATGTTCAATTTACATTGGCAACATAGGAGTGTCCGAGAACTTTTGTGAGTCACTGTAGGCTAAAAAATGATGAACGTCCAGTCAATTGGAGCGGGTTTCTCCCACTACAATACGCTAATGCTAGTATTTACGTTGAGCGCACGGACCGGCTATAGAATGCAATTTTAACGCGGCGCGGCGATTGATTATTATAGATGTAAAAATTCGATTTTCAAAATTAAATTGTGAAGTAAACGTTGGGCCTAATTTATTCATCATCGCCTCATCTCATTATTATGCTCTTTCAGATTATTCATTGGTTTTTTATCCTACTTTGAAGTGAAAAAGCCGTAGAAAACTACCAGTAACCCAGTTTTGTTCTTCGGCGCATATCACACCTCTGATTGGTTCATTTCAAGGTATACCTAAACAATTGAGTGTGTATTAAGAGCTAGTGATGGGTCAATGCGGCCTTCAGGCCGCACAGCCTAGACAATCTGTTACTGATATAAAGCAGAAGAAATATTACATTGAAATTTTTGCCTAAGGGCTCAGGGTCAAGGGGAATACAAATTTTTACATGGATATAAATTCGATCAGACGTTCGTACCTTTTGCTTTATTAGTTCCAATGTAAATTTTCTGCTTTTTCAATTTATAAAACAATGTTGATTTAATGCAAATGTAGTTGTCGTTTTAGTTGAACTTGGCCGGGTAAACATAGCAGATTGTTTAAAAACAACTAGCCAGAACTACTCGTATCTGCTGCATTCAACTGCACAACGCATTTGTTATGTTTTAGTATACGTAATATTAAATTGTTTCTGTGGTGACTTCGTAATTGCTCCAGAATGAAAGCGGTGAAGGTTTGAAAGTGAGTGTATTAATAAATTGTGCTGACGAGCTATCGGAACCAATAGAAACTTTTCATTTTGCGAGTACTAATGCTGCCACTTAAGGTAAGGGTCGGAGCGCACTTGCGATTTTCTGTCGCGCGATTGTTTTATAAACCCCGCCCACAAGACGTTGTACGATTGTGATTGGCCGACTGGCATTTGTGGACCAATCAGAACTGTGGAATATTTGTTTTGATAACGATTTTCTCCGTTTAAAAGTTTGGTTACGCATTTTATTGTTTTTAAATTAAAATAAATTGGTCTAGCGGAAAATCTCATATAATTCAATAGAGCGGAAATATACAATGAAAAAAATGCTTAATTTAATAAGTTCGCGAGTACTATTTACGCTCTGTCAACTTTGAAACCACTGTATTATCGAGTTACATGTTTGCAAAGACAATAATTATTTCATAAAATGCAATGTTAATAATAATGAAGATTGCACATTAATATGTTGTGGATGAATTGTCGCCTGCCCATGACTTGAAATATGTCATGGCAATGTATCCTAATGATTATACATCGCCATGTCGTAATTAAAATATTCACGTGAAAGTCCAATATAATTTATTGATTTTGTTCATTTTTACATACCCACTCCTGAATCGATGTAATGAATATAATTATTTTATCGCTGTTTTATGGAAATTTTGATATTTACATTACCGAACAATTAAATCATGTTTGTTTATCTCCAATGGTATTTAAACTTTTAAAAACCACCAATCGGGATTTTTCCCATGATAAGCATGGCAATAAACTGGAAACAGCTGTAAATTTTCCTGTCTTACTTTTATGGCAAACTTGCCCCATGATCACATCCAAACGCAGAACTTCATTGGTCAATCATGTTTTGAATTTTAAAAAAGGAAACTCTCCAGCATCACAAATTTCACAGTGGTATTAAATAAAATTTTCCGACCGGATGACTCCTGAAATTTGTTATTCTCTGTTTGAGTTCTCTAATCTTGATTAACTTTATCGACATTTTTCTAATTGAATTTATTTGAATTAATTTTCCTCTTTCGATAAAAATTTTAAAAATAAATTATATGATCCGTTTATTGTTATAGTTTTGTTACAAATTTGACGCCGGGACAATATTTAGCCAAACGACTTGTCCCATAAACTGATTAATGGAAGTTTTGGATGAACATACACGAAGCAGCGTGTGTGCTTTCAACTAAAAACGCGCTTGTGTACTTAGTAATTAAATCTGTGAAATGCCGCAGAAATTTTTAATTAATTTCACAGTTTTTAGAAAATTATAGTTTCGCTCCGAGCAAGTTACGCATTTATAATCTTGAACCCGTCCCGCGTTAACTTTTAATCCTCCTCTACGTTTATTTGCGATTTTCCATTTATGAATAAATTGAATGGCACTCGTAAGTAGCAACTCGGGTTCAATTTACCGCCAATACATTAAAAGGTACTTGTCGTGTAGAAAGCTGCCTCGGAAGTCTTTGTAAATTTAATTTTGTCGCAAGGAAGGCTGTTAGTTGTTGTGGCGACATCTAAATTAAATCAATTTTTTTCTAACGTGGGATTTTAGACAAATGTTTTCGAAAAAAAAAGTTATGTTAAATTTTGTTTTACAATAAGTTTATCCAAGCAATAAAAGCTATAAAAAATAAAATAGTGCTTTGTGATACGAGTGCGTCAAGCAGGGCTCATTCGGTACATTTTGCAAATATACAAGGTAAATTTAATTATTAGTTTTTATAAATTCACGTTTTTACAAAAAAAAAGAAGTTTATTACGAACAGAGCCGGATTAAGGGGGCCCTGCAGCACCGGGCATCAGAAAAATATCACTGGACTCTTTAAAATATTTTGGAAATATTAATGTATAGTACACCTGTGTTTTATAAAAAAAAAGTATAATAAAGTATGTATAATAATTATTATTTTTTCAAAAATGAATAATAAAGTGCGGTTGACCTTAAAAAATCAAAAAATTGCGCCTGCGGCGCATTTTATCAAAACATGCAAGCCAAGGGGCCTCCAAAGAAATTAGCCCCAGGCCTCGCATATCCTTAATCCGGCTCTGATTACGAATTATACTAGATTAGATCATCAATGTTGTGCGGCCTGAAGGCCGCACTGTTCCGTCACTACTCAATTAATATGTGCTGTTTCTGTATCTGTTTTTTACCGAACAATATCCCTGAGCTATTTAAGCCATTTGCCTCAGGCGCCATCGGAAGAGTGGCAAGCGGGATGATTCAGAAGGGAATCGCCTAGTTCGGCACAGCCGTTTCGCCGCAGACCCGATTGGCCCGAGTACGGTTTGGCGCAAACCCAATTCGGCGCGAGTACGGTTCGACACGCAGACCCGATTCGGCGCGAGTACCAAACCATATTCGCGTCGGAGCGGGTCTGCGTCGAACCGTACTCGCACCCAATTGGGTCTGCGCCGAACCATATTCGCACCGAATCGGGTCTGCGTCGAACTGTACTCACTACTGAGTCATCGTCGAAACAGCTGCGGTGAAACGTCTGCGCCGAACTGTACCCGACCCCATGGATTTTTGTTATATCCGCCCTTATGATACCCTTGAACGCTTAAACGGTGAGGTGCTGGGTTTTCTGAATCGGGTCGAGTCTAGTTGGGCGCAGCCGTTTCGACGCACATTTAGACCTTTTCACCGATTTGAACCAAACTTGGCGCACTTACTCAGTAAGACTTGGTTATAGTGCAAGAAAACGTTAGAGCGAGATGTCATGAAATTTTATGACGCGCATGAATAGATGAACGAGATTCTCGTAAACCTAATAAGCCTAGCCGATTAACAATTAACGATGAACTTAAAAACGATAATAATCATGAATTCCAATAAAAGCTTGGAAAACCTTCGAGTACGCAGATTAATGCGAAGTATTTCATTTTTAAAAAGACCCCGGGCGAAGTCGGGTATCCAGCTTTTTTGTATCAAAATTATACAAATTTAATCCAAATTAGGACTCAAATAAATCGGGCCTCCTGTCCGTTTGTGTTTGGCTTTATTAAATAGAATCCTCTTTTACATCATTTTGGTTGCATTTGCATTATCCTGAGCCGAATATAAGCCTTTAATCAAAATGATTTAAGTAGGTTTTTATATAATAAAACCAAAAACACAACATGCACACCAATACATACCATTATATTTTAAACCGGGGGGTCTGGGGGGTATGGAATACCCTCCAGTACATTTCATAGTAATTCAGTCCAGCCCAGATTATTGCAATTGGTTTGCAACATCCTGGGCCGAATAAGCCAGTTATGCAACATTCTAGGCCGGAATGAATTACTATAAAATGTACTGGAGGGTATTCCAAACGCCCCAGACACCCCGGTTTAAAACGAAATGGTCTGTTTTGGTGTGTATGTTTTAGGTTTGGTTTTATCACATAAAATCCTCTTTTACATAATTTAGGTTCAATTTGCATTGTCCCGGGCCGAACAAGCATTTAATCAAATGATTTAAGGAGGTTTTTATATAATAAAACCAAACGCAAAACAAGCACACCAATACAGACCATTATTTTTTAAACCGGGGGGTCTGGGGGGTATGGAATACCCTCCAGTACAATTCATAGTAATTCAGCCCAGGATATTGCAATTGTTTCATGGATGGGGGCTTTTTATTTGACTCTTTAAAGCAAAATAAAATAATAAATATCATACTTGGAATTGTTGGAATACAATGGAATTTTCTGCAAAATCTACCTCAGAAAACGCGAAAAAAGCTGCGGATTTCGAATTTTTATATTTTGGGGCCTATGAAGGTTACCAAACTACGTTTCTCCCACTACTGAGTGCTTGATCAACCAACTCGCGAGAAACACCAAACCAGCAATTAGGGAGCATTGGTTTAAAAATTAAAGAGCGGGGGATCAGGAAGAATGCTATGTAGAGCAACATATGGTCGGGGGGGGAGCTAAAGTCCAGCTACGTAATTTTCTTCATTTATTTTATTTAGCCCAATGGAAACAGTTTACAGAATAATTAAGTGACACCATATATTTATAAAAATAACAATTTTTAAATGTCTTCTGGACTTAATAGGAAAAAACTACGTTCTTTTCATAGATGGAGAGGGGGGAGGTTATGGTAAACAAGCTATGTTAGGTCACAGGAAGGGTCTGCAACCAAATGTGCAGAAACTATAGAAGAGCTGATCTCTTCATAACCTTCACATGTAATGTAAACTTTTCGGGCAGAACAACGTCTGCCGGGTCAGCTAGTATCTTATAAAAAAATGTAGGTGAATTTCTTGATTTTAATTTAATTTTGCTCACCGTTAGAATTAAAAAGACCGCCTAATTAGGCGAAAACTCCCTAAGAGCTCCTCGGGCACTGAGTGCCGTGCAGATGTTCTGTTATCCTGTTAAATTTCAATTTTGCGTCTATTACTTTTTTGGCCGAATAGTAAAAAACGGAGTAATGAAAGGATTCTCGTCGTATTATGTTCTTCAATAGTATGTTGTAATACAAGTGTCGAAAGGACTTGCCGACCGTCAAGCTGGAAAAGAAAATATCGTGATGAACAAAGTGTTGGCCTGACAAAAAAATAGATTTCCAATCAGAAAATGTAATTTGCAGTAAACTGGAAGAAAGCACGTATAATCCAATATTAGAAAGAATACTCACAGATGGTGCGTAATCCAATTAATTAAATCCGTAATAAATACGAAGTGAGCGCAATCAATCATATCAAATTAAAGTATCCGTTATTTAATTAGTTACAAACAATTAATTCGACTTAAATCTCGAAACTTGACCAACTAATAACCATTACTCAAAACTTCGATTAGAGGTCGAAAGCCGGGACTATCAAATGACTTTATCACAGTTTCCGTTGCAATACAACTTCCGAATATGTGTTTCCGATCCGCTCTCGAAAGTTACGATTGTAATGCTGGCCAATTTGTTCGATAAATTAATAAATGTTTACCTCAAATTTGGTCATTTCGACAAATATTATTCAAACATCGCATAAATTAATTAAACAAACTTCGTACCTATTCGATGTTGGCAAATTTTGGACGTAAAAGTTAGATAACAACTTTTTATTTGAATACCGGCAGGGTTAAGGGTGGGCTTATTGTTTAACTTGGGCGATGCGGGTCAGAGGGCGCCACGGTTTTTACGAAATTCGTTTTGTGTACTTAAAAATGTTGGTACTATTACTATAAATTGCCGCTTCTTAAACCGCAAAAACCGCCTCATATTTTAACTGCTCGATTAAACGGAGCGTAAACTCAGAACCTGGAAACCACACAAGTTTAATTGCTTAAATTTATAGGTATCTGAGAATTATTAATTTCCTCAAATAGCAGGAACGTGTTTTTTACAATATTAATTTTGATGAGTGCTTTTCACGGTCCACCAGTGTCCCGGAGATAATGTCGTAGTTAAATAAACAAATATAACTCGAGAATAATGCAATATTAGTTAAACGGACCAACCGTGAAGTTTATATTCAACTTGATTTACTGACGTAACAAGTGATACAAACTGGGGGTTGTTCAGGTGCTTGCTACAGATATTATAATGGATACAGTGTAGCTGTGTAGCGAAGCTTTTAGTTTGATTTGTTACAATTTCATACAAAACAGTTATAACTCAAAACGAAAACCTGATGCATATTATTCGAATGCTTCGTTTCATTTTGGCATTTCAACTAAATGTGTTGCGTTAATTTAAATTCGCCAAAATTGATTTTATTTGCTCGCAGGATATATATTAGACTCTAAAAATTGTCTGGGCCCATAACCGGTTACAACTGTTATTAAGTGTTTCTCGAGGAAAAATAAAATCATCGAAATTTGCATTTCGCCAGTAGTATTTACGAAGAGATATTTTAACGAATCGCTTTAAAATCTCTAATAATACCATTAAATTAATGCAGTAATTAAGACTATGTCGTATTTACATTTATCTGTAAGCTTAGTCATTATATTAATTATTCTCTCTGTTTTTGCTTTTTCATTAGCAATTAGTCGATGTTTTCTTTCTTCGCTAAATCGGTTAAAAAAGCAAATTTGTTTAAATTGCAGGGCTACCACATTATATTTTAAAATGCTTTTCCCTAACTTCAAATTTATGGTAGGTAAGTCTAATCTGCTCTGTGATGGGAATAAAAATTCGTTTGCGATCGGCTTGGGTAATTAGAAGTATCTGATTTATTTCTTCTCATTCTTTCATTGCCTAATAGAATTTTAATTTTATTTTCGCGATAAAGAAAATAAAACGGTCGTCTTGCTTTACACTTTGACATATCTCGGGTAGTTTTACAAACTAAAGTCTAAATAAATCAAAGCGTAAAACTTTATTCTGTTAGCTGCATATTACAGCAGGAGCTGACAGTAAAATATGAAAACATTCCTTCTAATCTAATATTCGCACGATATCAAAAACTTGGACAGTTTTTAACTAGATGGGTGTTGATTGCTTTACGGGGGGCCTTCCAAAAGAAAACTTTTCATACATTTGTTAAATACAGTTTTCTAAGGCATCATTTATGAGCAGAGAAAAATCCTGTTCTCTGATTGGTCTAGACGACTATATTATACCGGTATGCATCCCCGAGTAGAGAATAGCATTTTCAGTTCCCGACAGCTCAGAAATATTAAATTATCCGAAAGTACGAAAAAGTAGATTAGGTTACATAATTTGCAATAGAAGCAAATGTAAAATCTTGTTTTACTCTTTTACATATAAATAACGTTACATTGTAACTAATTCCCCAGAGCTCTATGCAATTTAATCAAGGGTAATAAGGACGTTAACATCTGCTCTCAGCTGATATAGTCTGTATACCTCGTAAAACATTGGAAATTTTGTCGTCGGTCCAGAGAACTGAAAAAATGACGGTCCGTCTAGGAAATTCAACTAGAGAGCGAGACTGCATTATTGAAAAATGATTTATGTAATTTATATTAGTTAAGTATGCAACACGCAATACACGTATTACAAACATACATATGGATTGATTTTATATTGATAATGATTATTATAATTTCATAAATTAATATTGAAGCCTATTGTTGTGCCGAATTATAGACTACTTAAGCATCATAAATCACTCGGGAAACAATGTATTGTAATACATATATTGCTATGACTTACCTCTATAATTTGACAACATTATAAATCAAAATGGGGGGGGGGACACTTAAGTGCAATACTTGATCTCGTGCTGTCCACGTTCACTGCGGCGTTTGTGTTTGACGGCGTCGTGCGTAAATCGACCTTAAGAGTGTTTGTTGATTGTATTTATAAAAAAAATGTATTTTTATCCATAAAATCACATTATGTACTTGCAAATAATGTAATTTTTATTTAAGCGGTGCTTACATCTTGCACGAAACCTGATTTATTATGTTTTAATTTTAATTTTCATTTATTGACGTATTTAGTCACGATCATGAAAATCAGTTTTCCAGTTCTTTGACAATAACCTAATGTAAAAGTTCCTTTTTGTAAAATTGAATACCATTCTATCCCGATCTATATAATTTAAAAATTTTCCTCTAGAGAAGTAAAATCCTTAGATATCAAGTATCATCGGGGTAATTTGCAATTCACGACATGAATAGAACTCCGAATTTTATTTTTAAGGTGCCGCGAATTGCAAATGAGATACTCTTATTCTAATAGAAAATCTTCTGCATTGGAGGCTAAACAAATTATTTCAAATGAAGGACAAATGATCAAATGGGATGTATAAATAATTCATTCGAATTTTTTCTTTTTCCGGATACCTATTTTCATCCAGTTCCTCTTTTTGACACTTTCCCGTCTGTTTTATGGAGCACTTTTAGTTAAAATGAAGGAAAAGTACTGCAATTTTCAACACCCTCTTGATTATTTTGATATATCACGCAGGTATTCTTTATTGCGGGTGCTTTATCATTTTGTTCATTTCGGCTTATTTTAGTTTTACTTCTTTTTTTCTTTTTAAACTGCCCCTCTTCGTCACATTTCGACAAAGCGATAAAGAATTTTCCACCCACTCGTGGAGATAATTTCCCACTAAAAAATATTTTTATCTCCTATGTAAGATAATACAGTAAATATTGGTAAATCTACTTACGAAGTCGTGTTATTCGAAAACGATAAAATAAACCACTTGAGTATTCAAAAACGAACTTTTATGTAAAATTTTTCCTATGACACACTTTCGGTGGCAGTGTTACATTTTTCTTCTGCGGAAAATACGAGGTCCAACCAATGAAAAAATCAAACCAAACAGCATTGCTCAATTAACTTCGGGCACGAGAATACCTTACAAAGTCGCGTTTGGGATTTGTATTTAGAAAGATGCGCAAAATGAAATAAAAGTCCAAGCCAGGGCATTTAAAATTTTATACATAAATGGCTGGTTTTTGCCTGACTTAACCGTTGGAAATCCTAATGGCAGGACTTAATTCCGCATAGACAACGAAAACGTCAGATTAAATCAACGTTTTTTACATGCCATCCCTATAACCTTTTAGCCATTATGTATAAAACTAAATAACAAAAACACATATACACAATCACAATTATTCCGTTCGGTCTTTTATCGAAAATAATAACGATTCGGCCGTTACATTTTCCTTTCTAATTGTTTTAATTTAACATTTTGTGTGCGCGTAGCCAACGCTTGGCCTATAAAAGCAAATCTAAGTGTGGGCATTTAATAAATGAAATTTTTTGTTGTTATCTGTTCCGACTAATGTCATTTGTAATATTAATGTCGTTTACTAGTCGAGATATTCATCATAGCATGTAGCTAAACGCACATCACGGTATCAACAACAACACGCATTTTTTGCAATCGTCGTCCATTCTCATCCAATATTGATTTCCAACATCATCAATATTAAATTTATTCAATTACATTATAAGTCCAACAACAGAATAATCTGTTAAAAATTATTCGTAATTATTACTATTCTGAAAGGCTTTCCCATTATTACTCCAAATTATTTTGATGGTGCGGCGTCAGATTGCGCTCGATAAGCAAAATTAAGGTTACAAAAGTAGGCTTTATCTAGATGGTCACCTATTTTTAATATTTTCATAATTATATCTTCGGCTCACTCTTACTTTACTCTTCCAGTTCATAGTGTAAAGTGGGCTATAAAATAACTTTTGATTTTGTTGCAGGCTTAACAACCACACAGGGCGACTCAAAATTCTGTCCAGTCGAAGCAAGGTAGGTACGTCCCTGCTTTTTTCTACGTGCATCTGTCTTGAGCTGTAATTTAGTCGTGACCCTCGTTTCGCCTTTCTTTTATACAAAAGTCAGATTTGATTGCAATTGTATTAGATTCTGAACACACCATTGGTTTTAATCGCCGTCGAGGGGTTTTACATACACGGCATTCCCAAAATATAAATTATGCTACAAATCCAAGATATAAAAGTAGGACGTTTAACTCTTATCTTTGTATACTATAAAATTGCTTTCTTCCAGAATGTGAACCCCATAAAAGTTCAAAGTCGGGAACGTTCTATTCATATTTATGTTTAAAATTTCACGATCGCCCGAATTTTAAATTTTAATTCGGAGTATCAAAAATGTTGTCGTCATTAAAATTCGTGTTTTGGTAGTGTATTACATAAAGATATGCGACCAACAACTCGTAAAGTAGCAGAAGTTATGGTTTTACTTGCCTTTATTGCACTTGTTCAAGAGTTACTAGAGCACGATTTGGTCAAAGCTTAAACTTAGGAAGGTGTTTGCCATGTTTACGTAAGTAGGTTATATTTGCAATACAAAATAAAGGACCGACCTTTCTTAATTGGTTTCTAGACTACTGCTGTAGTTTTGTTTTCAAAAATATGCTATATGCTATAACAAAAACATTTGTTATAAGAAAACAATCATTTCTTGTTAGAAACTTTTTCTTCTAGTATTGATAATAAAAAAGTTATAGCATAACAAAGTGTTCAAACGTCAAACAACGCGTGACGTTGCGTCACGCGCGCGACATGTCGATTGTAGGGGCCGCTTGACAGTTAGCGTGCAGGCTTACGCGCGAGCGGTTGTGTTGCGCTGGCATGTTGACAAGCGCAGGTAATTATCTCGTAAACGTGCAGAAGTGAAATCAATCTACATTGTGCAGTTGATTTGAATTTTTTCTGTACAGGCTGTATATTATTGTCCTCCGAGAGGGTGGCAGTTCCGGCAAATAAATTGGGACGTAGATGGACGCTAAAATTATTTTGACCATAGCTAGGTATGCAAATACACATTCTGCTTTTTATTCGTGTAGCTACCTGTTTTAATTTATTTTGGAGAGCCACTATTGCCCGGGCTTACGTGCGTTTCCAATTCACCTTTTTGTTCCTTCCTGTCCGTATCATGCAAGAAACACACACCACTCTTGCAGTTTAGCTCAGGCGCCGTCCCCAGTGGGCTTTGATGCCAAAGGCTGATTTTGGTTAGCCTTGATAGAATGAAGAGTTGAAGAATCTGCTGTGTGCTGGTTTGGCCTGATTTCCTCATGAAGGTATCTAACGCAGCGTTGAGGTTATTTTATTACACATTGCGGTTACCCAGGGGATTCGAGCGGTCTATCACCGCTACTCAGAGGAGGTTTTCAGCAGCCTTCTTGTAGGTGGTGAAACTCACCCGATTAGAACTGTTAGGTTCCTCCCCATTCTTTCTGATTATTCCAGAGTAAGGTCAGAGACTGCAGTTTGCATCTGCTTGGTTTTATTTATACCGTCGGCGTCGCGTCGTCACCACGGGTAGGCAGCTTCGAAAGCCTAACCTGCTCATATTCATTCATTTTTGTCACAATGCTCTCGTCAGCCTTCAACTCCGCCAGGCTGGCCTTTCTTCGGTTACTGGAAATTTTCTACGGATTTTCCCTTCAAAATAGGAAAGGAAACCAATGAATATTCTGAAAGAGCACGATCTTAGCTTTTAGACGAAGTGAGGATGAATGAATTAGGCCCCAACGGCTACTTTACAATTTAATTTTGAAAATAGAATTTTAATTTTAGATTTTAGGTTGTATTCGGTTAATTATGGCTGAATTTCAAAAGAAAACTAAGATCCCAACTTTCGAGTTCCATAAGTTTCAAGTTCCATAATTTTCGAGTTCGGTAACCCTTCGGGGATGTTTTTAGCGAGTTTATCACGGCAAATCTCGGATCCAGGCACTCTAAAATCCACCACTGTTGAGTAATTTGAAAAAAACAAAAGGTTTGTTATACGCAGTCAGGATTTTCAAACAATCGATTTTTTTTTTCATGTTAATTTGAAAACTGACGGTTTCGAAACCGTTTTTCTCAAAACCACATTTTCAAGTCGGTGAGCAAGATTTCTCGGAAACAGCTGAACCGATCAGTCTCAAATTTGTACACCAGCTCAATAAATTTAATGGCTAATTTGCAAAATTAAAAAAAAATTTTAATTTGTTTTTGAAAAGCCGTCATTTTGTTAAAAATTAATGTATTGCTTATTTCTTCGATTTAACTCTAGATAATACCTTACATTAAGGAAAACTTTTTTGATTTCCCCTTTTTGATGATCCGATCCCGAGATATCGTGCTCACCGCAAGACGCCTTTTTTAGGAGAGCTCCCGGAGATCGGCTATAGCAGCTTTAATAATTATTATTTTCACAAATTAAAAATATCAAAATGAAGTTAAAAGTTAGCATAATATGTATACAAATTTTTACGTTAATAAATTAATATGTCTTTGCAGGAAAAATTCTGGAAAAATCCCTTTTTTTTCGGCTTTATGACTGCGTATAACCCCTTAAGTAATTCTCACAGGCTTCTCCTCCAACCTGCCGTATGTAGCCAATCACTACATGACAATGTTAATAAGTCATTTCCGGTAATGATTGTTTTAAAAAAATTACATTTAAACCGCTTCTCGCCAGTACGACTGGATCAATTCAATTATTCTTCACTTCAAATTACATTTTTAACGAAACTATTCATAACCTTAAAAAACATATGGCATTTGTTTTGACCCGAACCTCCCTGACAGACATCTTGGAGTGGGGAGTGAAAATGGCCTATTGAAAGCAAAGAAATATTTATGAAAATTTTAGAAAAACTACCTGGTTTTCGGCAGATTTTATATTTTTTTTATGCACTATAGCCTATTTAGAACCATTACTGTCGGCCCCCCTTTTTTCTTTTCTTTCCAGTGTGAAGATGTGAGTTCGAATAAAGAATTCAGAATGAAAGGGTTGAAGTGTATGTTGTATGGCCGAGTTCAGACAATAGCAAAATAGGATGTTTAGACAGAACTTTAGGTAATGGTAGAAAATTAAGTTATAATAATTATTGTTATTGAGATGTACCGCTGATTGGTTCATTTTAAGTTACTATCAAACAAAAATTGAAGGCATATGACCGGTTAGTGCGGCCTTCAGGCCGTACAACTTGGGCAATCGGGTTGCATACCCCAAAATTTTTAATAATAAGTAGACACTTGGAAGATTGTATCTAAGATATTGTTAAAATAATATAGAGAAATAGAGCATACCGGCATTACTGAGAAACTTAACCGGTTTCGGGATTACCCAAAAGAATTTGATAGAAAATTTAAATATTTACTGTGTTTGATTGATCTACAAAACTAAGTTTTGTTTTTCATTAGCGAGACATTCAACAAAGGAAAAATTGTTGGTAGGATGTGGTTTCCAATAAAATTGTCCACAGGTGTCGCCATGACCACCAAGTACAGGATATAGTAAAAACTCTGTGGTCACTGCATTTTTATTTTATTTTCTGCTTCAAAACGGAAAATTGTATTCATTGTACACGAAGGACATAGAGTTTCCTGTTGAAAAAAATACTTTGATGTATTTCTGTGAGCCGGTACAAAAGTCGCCGTCGGGTCCATTGCATAGATGATATTGCGAGTTGAGAACCACTGTACTGTCTATTTCGAAAACTTCATAAAATTTAATCAAAAATTAATTCAAAATGCGCTACGGAAGTTACGCTCTTGATTTGCTGCATACGAATGCACTTAAATTTACATATCTTTAATTTACAATACGATTTCGCTTACGATTATTGCTAAAAACACCTAAAGGTCTGCATGCACTTTGAATTTTATTTTCCCGAATGAAATTATAAAAGAAAGTTATAGCTGTCGAGCATACATTGAACGGTTGCAGTTTGATTTTTTGGAAAATGAACAATGGTTACAATTAATTCAAAGGCTTATTTTGAAATACATAAGGAATAATTCAAAAACTGATTATTTTATTCGATGCTTAACAATTATTATTGTAATTTTTATGAAGTGTTTATCGCTGTCTTTCTTTACGAACAGCCTTTTGCGATAATTGCAAATAGTAATTAAGAGTTTAGTATTTAGTTCAGCAGTTTCTTTTAATCACCATAACTTTTTATCGTTTTTAAATGTTCGCAGGTGCTTACAAATACTTGCGATAAAAGCTGCACTTAATTAAGCTCCACTTAAAAAATTCAAATGCAAAATTACCGCTGCCTATTTTATAGAATTAATTTTTTTTTAAGTATCAGCGCTTGAAATTTAAGTCAAGTGGTTAAGTGTCACTTAAAATAAAAAATTAAGGAAGACTTAACAATTGGAAATTGAGAGGTTACGTCTTTGTTAAAATACAATATTTTATGTAATAAACGCTTTCACCGTTAATAAGTCGAGCTTAATTTATGCAAATAGTAAGCTTAATTATTATCATCATCATCGTAGAAATTTGAAAGAATAACATCACCAGGAGGAGAGTGCTAATTGAAGCAAACGAAATTAAAAGTGCAAGGTGTAAACGCCATAATCGGGTTATAAATTCTTATTCTAATTAAGAAACTATAATTCTAATGTAATATTCTCCCTAATTAATTCGACTCTTTTTGTTTTTGCAAACCGCCCGCAGTAATTTTAGTTTGAAAATTAAACTTGTGTAATTAAGTTAGGCGGTAAACGAGAATTTTAGAAATAAAGTGACGTTTTATTCGTGGGATAATAATTTGATAAACGAATTGTTCTGTAGAGTAAATATCGCTTTATTATGAATTTACGTTGTTGATGCTTATTTTAAGTTGGTATTTTCATTCTCTCTATTTATTTTTTACATTTAAGTGCATTATGTCGTAAAAGGGTTTCACAAATTCGACTAACTAAATTTTATCAAAACTTGCACAATGAATTATTTGCATTTGTCAACTTTGAATTAATTTTGTCAGTTTGGTATTAATTTTAAGTTTTAAACTTGTTTGTATTAATATTTGCCCGTCTATTCAATCACTTTCATGAGCTCGGCCCTGTTCTGCTCAAATTTTACTCAATTCGCTGCGACTTTCATTATTAGGAAAGTTCTTTGTCATTAAATTTTCCTTCTTCAGTATATCAAGTGTATACCTGCTGGGGCTCGGTAACCGCTCTATTTTCATCCCGGTAAGAGAGATATCCGTGCGTAGCCATGAATCTGTACGTAGGTTAGTGTTAGGTAATTATATTTATTTAGTAAATCTGCCGGTAAAAGAGAGTAGGTACCGTACTTAGCTATGCATCAGCCGGTAAAAGAGGAGTGAAATGACCATGGGATCAAACTACCGGGGACCAAATCACCTAGTCCCGTCCTCGGGCAGGTCTGCGACCTTTCCCAAAGGAAAAATTCCCAAATTTTTAATTGCTTTAAGCTGCATATAGGTCAGCAATTTTCTTTTTGTTGAATATCTAATAGAAATATTTCACGGTCTTCTTTTAAAATTAGTCATCTGTCTGGAAATTTTTATTTTGATTTAGATGCTGAGATTGCATCACAGCGACTTTTATTGTGTTCTTTATATACAAATTTTGAATGACAGTTTTTCTACCCAATAAATTACATCACGTACAATGTTCGTATGATTTAATGGCGTCTGAGGACAAGGCGTGATACCATCTTCTGGTAGAAATTGAGCAACAAAGAAAACATCACGATTTTTTTTATCAGATGAAACTGGTGTGCCATTAAACCGTTTCCTCTCCAAATTTAAGTGTGTGATTAGATTTTTCATCTCGCATCTTAAGGCGCACGCTACACGGGTAAATTAAGGGGTGAACGTTAACGCTTTATCGATAATGTCGTTAAGCAGTTAAATCAAGTAAATATATCGGAAGTTGTGATCCGGTTACCTATGGATTGGATTCAACATGTGGATTTAATAAAGACACGTGGCAATAACATATTTAGAAGTGGGATTGGTTGGAAGTTGAGATATTGAACGGGATACTCGTAAAATTTACATTTTATCCATAATTTATTATCCGTTTTTGAAATGTAACATTCGTAACTCTTTGTTCGGTTAATAAAAATTTCATGAGGGAGCAATAAAACAATTTTATTTTGCCCGGCATCGGAACGAATAAGACAAACGATAATGTAAAGTAAAATTTGTACAGCCAATAACGATCCGACCATCCTTCCACCATACAAGAGAAAATGGATTACACCTCTACTTAGCTCTTTAGATTTACAATACTTGGTATATCTTATAAGTGTTGCAATTCGGCACGTGAGGAGTTTCCTCTTTCTCCGATATGTGAAAGCCAGCCGAAAGAGAAGGACGGCTTTTGGCCGATACGAATCGATTGCGAAAGGTAAATGGAAAACACATTTATACAGTTTATATTGGATTAGAATTTATTTAAGGGTAAGAAAGCATGACCACGATTATTTTCGTTTTCGTCGCTTCACACAAGTGTTACTCTCTCGCGTTTGTTGTTTTCCGTTTGAGAAGGATGTAGAGAAGGAATGGACACGCGAACCTTCACGCAGACACTACTATTGGTCGGGCAATTTAGATCGGTTCTCGATTAGTGTAAGTTATTCCCTAGTAGATCCAAAAAAATTAAGGTGAACATTCGCCTAAATTTATTTTATTTCGTTTAGACGAAATTTGAAGGGCATAAGGCACATTTAAACCGTATTTTTACCCAAAACAAATTCGTTTCCAAACTTATTCCCCAAAGGATTGGCTGAGGAAATGGAAGAGTTTTGTTTACCTAATTTTATTGTTCGGTGAAAGCTTTCCATCTCAAAAATTATCTCCGAGCAAGTCACGAGCTAGTTTGAAAATATTTTCGTTTCACTTCGATTTTATTAGATATTATTGAGAGCTCAAATCGAATCACATGAATGTGTAAGCCGTATAATACAATTTCGCTGTTTGCATTATGTTTATTAGAGTGCTTTATTTGAAAAGTTTTCGTGTTTAGATAGAATTTAAGTTTTAAGATCAATTTGAGAAATGTTTAACTTTCTATATTGTACAGTAAAAGTAAACATATTGTAGTAGCAGATAGTTGTAAAGTTTCAACAGCTACAAACCATTGTTGACAATCTCAGCTGCTCTATATTCATATTATTTCCTCGAAAACTTCTCAGCCTGGGATCAATACACCGATGTTTTTCGATACCGATGACTTTCCAAAGTGTAGAACAACACCAAATTTGCTTAACGAAGAGATTCCGACCTACGCGAATTATGCCCGAGAAACAAAAGTAATCCTTGCTGATTATTTTATTTATGGTCGTAAAATCCAAGTAGCAGTAATTTAATTGTTGTATAACACGTGCGTAATTATGTGCTAAACTAATTATGTTGTGTTAGCCTCCGAGGTGTTATTGAAATCAATAATATTTTGCAATTTTTCGCTTTTGAATTACTATTATATAAATAACAATAATTTATTAATTAGAAATTAATTCTGTAATGTAACGGATAGAAGGGCGACCGGGGGAATCCCACGCATATCAAACATTATTTGTTGAATACCCAATCACATCGACTTATCGATTTTACGCTGCCAATATTGAATTCTAAACAGAAATAAAATAAATTTTTTGATTTTTTTAAATCAAAAGTTGCGAAGCATCCAAACTTTCCAAACAATTTCGTTCCATTTTTATGCGTCTATAGACGTCATGAGAGTTGTTTGAAGTTCATCAAAAGTAAATCCCACTTGTAACTTTTATTATGACTTTCATTTGGGACACATTTCAAGATGAGAAGCTCAGTGTTGGGCGATGAAGGAATTTGAGAAAATTATAATGGCCAAATTACACGAGTTAGCTAGCTTTAGGATCTATCCCGCAGTTCTTCAAGCTTATACTTTACATTTTAAAATAGATGAGTTTTGACTGTGGCTGTTACTGGAGTTTTGTGTTTCAAACAATTTATGGTTTCTGTGATACAGCCAACAACTCGGTTGGTAATCTCGAATTAAATTCCTTTTTAGTCCAATTCCGCAAACTTTTTATAAGTATTTATAAAGTGCATGTTCTGTTGAAGTTTAAATGTAATTCGACATTTCAATTTCATTTTTGTTTCAGAAAAATTAGCATCGGAGCTGGTGAAACTGGATAGAAAAGGTAATTTTTTTGTATTCCATTAAAGATAATTTATGGCGGATATAAACGAAATCGGTAACAGAAAGGGATTCCTTTTTATCTTTTTTAATCTCTCGTTGAACAAATAGTTGATCTCAAAGACTCGAATAATTGCATTTTATTTGAATTGACGGAATTAGGATTTAAATAGCCAATCGTTGTTAATTAACGGAGAGATTTATTGGAACTTTTAAATGGTAGAAGGATTTCTATTTATTTGTTTTCACAAAAAAATTAATGAAATGTCGGAAAATTGTACAATACGGGAACGTGAGTGCCCAAATGCTAATTGTATTTGACTTGGTCTAATTCAAATTGACACTTTAGAAAGGACAGACGAGATTTTGCAAATTCCTGTTTTACTTGTCGGGAAAATATTAACAAAAGAGCGGTAAATTAATTACCGTTTAAGGTGCAATTAGGAAATTTCCGTTGAGTTGGGATGTTTCTTTCCAACTTTTTTAAGATATAAATTTTGAAGAGACGTAAGTGTTAAGTATTAGGGGTAATTTTCTGAAAATATAGCATGAAAGCGGTTTAGAGCTTAATGAAATGGAAGCGGACGCTGCACTACCCAACATTTTACATTAATTACGGAGAGGTTCTCTTTATGATTTGTTAATATTTTAAATTAATTAATTAATGTAATTGTAAGCGTTATTCCGCTTACTCGAGTTGAATTTTAATTACTGACGTAAGGGGTGAATATCGCGCCGACAATTTTTTATTAATTTTGTTACCTCTGATTAAAAATTTTGAAACGAAATTAAACCACTTGATAGCAGGTTGCTACGGAGCGAACGTCTATGGGGGGCTTTATATTGAAATCCGCGACTGCGACGACTTTCTTGCTTATTTAACTCTTAAGCTGACAATTTGACCTTTTATCGAAGTTTCTCTTGACAAAAATAATTGTTTGATTGGTCATCATATAATTTTTATTGTGATTTTTAAAAGACCGCCCGAAGCGATGAAATTTATGGAATGTTCGATGTGTAATAATAATTTATGTGATTACTTTTACTTAGCCGAAAATTTTAAAAAAATTTGCGTTTCCGCTCGTACAGGCCGCTCCGGCATGATTGAGTTATTTTTGTATCCTTTTTACGAAAACTTGGTTCATTTAATTATGAAGTCGGCTTGCTAAGTGTATCTTGAGAGAATTATAAACTTCAAAGACTCGCTTGCTTATCAAACATTTCAACTTCCTTTTAATAAATATTAATTGGTTTACAACAAAATTATTCACACGACAACCGACCGCTATAAATCGATAGTTCGGCAGGAAGTTCCAAACAATGTTTCGATAAAATTTTATTTTAACTTCCATCTACAACAAAAGTTTTAATATTGGGACTGGGATTAATAAGTAGGCATAATTTCGTCGATAAGTCGATTTTACAATTTGAATTTTTTATGTCATTTCTTACGGTGAAACGGATGCATAGCGAAGTGCCGACGGCGAAATATCCCATCCACCCTTCTTCTGCAAGTAACATAGATAGCAATTTGCAAGCATGGTTGACTTCCAGGGACTGTTAAGGGACTCTTCAAATGCACACCGATGAGAGGTCACGGCGAACTTGGCTTAAATTCGGGGCTCTTTAACCACGCGACAAAACTCGAGAACTATTCAGTTAGGGAGTATTACATATAATATTACATAGTAGTATTACATCCAGTACTGTTTTAATTTATAAATTAAATACAGACTTTTTTGAAGTACAACTAAATGGTCAAAGTTGTGCGGCCTGAAGGCCGCACTGTTTCCTCATTAGACGAAATAGATTGATACTGTGTTGCCATCTTGTTAGATATTGATTTGACTTCTTCCCTATTCACGAAAACAAAATGCGAAGGGGAAATCGCTGGCAAAAGCTGGTGTACAAGTGAAGGAAAATTTAAGGAAATCTGAAGAAATCATAGGAAAAACGATGAAAAGTAGAAAATCTTAGGAAATAGTAAATCTGTGCCAATGTAAAAAATCCGACAAAATTTTAAGAAATCTTAGAAAATAGGAAATTCGAAGATAAACCATAGGAAATCAAACAAATCTTAGGAAATCCGAGGCAATATAGAATATTCTAAGAAACCCAATTATTTGGAAATCCAACTAAATCTTAGGAAATGGGAAATCCGAAGAAATGTAGAAAACCATAGCAAATCTTGCGAATTTTAGGGGATAGGAAATCCGAGGCAATGTAGAAAATCAAACGAAATTTTTCGAAATTCTAGGAAATCTCAGAAAATTCTATGAAATCTTGGCAAATCGTTGAAAACACAAGGAAATTTTAAGAAATATGAAATTCTAGGAAATGTAAAAAACCATAGGAAATCAATCAAATCTTTGGCAGTGGGTAATCCGAGACAATGTAAAAAATCTCAGAAATCCTACGAAATCTTTGAAAATCCAAGAACAAGTTGAGAATTTTATGAAATCTTATGAGGTAAGAAAGAGAATGTTCAACGAAATCTTAGAAAAACGGAGGAAATCTTGAATAATTTTAGGAAATATAAGTGGGTTCTAGGAAATCCAAGTAAACTATAGAAAATTCTTGGAAATCTCAGAAAATAGTAAATCTGTGGCAAAATAGAAAATCCTACGAAATTTAAGAAATTAAAAGAAAACTTAGGAAATGGAAAATTGGAAGAAATGTAATAAACCATAGGAAATCGTGGGAAACTAAACAAATCTTAGGAAATAGGAAATCCGAGGCAATGCAATGTAGAGAATTCTAGAAAATCCAAAGAAATCTTTGTAAATTCCAGAAAATCTTTGGAAATAGAAAATGAAAGATAGGAAATCCGAGACAATGTAGAATATCTTAGAAATCCAACGAAATCTTAGAAATTTCTATGAAATCATAGAAAATACAAGGAATATTTTAGGAAATGAATAAAACCATAAAAATTCTTAGAAAACCAAGCTAATCTTAGGCAGTAGGTAATCCAAGGCAATGTAGGGAATTCTAGAAAATTCAACGAAATCTTTGGAAATACCAGAAAATCCTTGGAAATAGAAAATCTTGGGAAATGTAAAAACCATAGCAAATCTTAAGAAACCAAGCGAATCTTAGGAGATAGAAAATCCGAGACAATGTAGAAAATTTCAGAAAATGCATAGAAATTTTTTAAAATTCTAGGAAATCTTAAAAATTTCTATCAAATCTTCGGTAAATATAGAGAACACAAGGAAATTTTAGGAGATGTATAAAACCATAAAAATCTTGGGAAACCAAGGAAATTTTAAGAAAATCAAGCAAATTTTAAGAAATAGGAAATCCAAGACAATGTAGAAAATCCAACGAACTCTTTCGAAATTTCAGGAAATCTTAGAAAACATAAGGAAATTTTGAGAAATAGAAAATTTTAGGCAGTGTAAAAAACCATAAAAAATCTTAGGAAATAGGAAATCTGAGGCAATGTAGAAAATTCTAGGAAATTCAACGAATTCTTTGGAAATCATAGGAAATTTTAGGAAATTGGTAATCCGAGACAATGTAGGAAATCTCAGAAATCAGACGAAATCTTTGAAAATCGAAGAAAATCATGGGATTTTTTATGAAATCTTAGGAAGTAAAAAAGAAAACATCGAACGAAATCTTTGAAAATCCCAGGAAACTCGAGATAGCTCACAAAATCGCAGGAAATCTTGGGAAATTTCAGGAAATACAAGTAAGTTCTAGGAAATCTTATAGTAAACTGTAAACTGAGAATTCTTGGAAATCTTAGGAAATTTGAAATTCAAAGTAATGCTGGAAATCCAACGGAATGTTACGAAATTTTATAAAATGCGTAGAAATACCAGAAAATCTTTTGAAAACAAGGAAATGTTAGAAAATAGGAAATTCGTGACAATATTGAATATTGAAAATCCTAGGTAATTTTACAAAATCTTAGAAAAACGTAGAAAATCCTAGGCAGCTCAAGGAAATCTCAGGAAATTCTATGAAATGTAGAAAATCTTGGGAAATGCAAATAAATGGGTTTAGGCTCAGTTTTTCGGTTGCAGGTTAAACCAAAAAATTTGGGTTAACCAATGAAATACATTAAAAAGCTGTTTTTACGTAATAAAATTTTTTTAGTTTAACTTGCAATGGAAAAATCGGGCTTTAGTACGACGTGATTTTACGTTCTTAAAAAAATTATTTTAAACTGTTTACTGTTGTTGCGCCACTGCCCTGTCATTTATGTTAGATATTCGTTTGTTCTGCCACTGCATTAAATTAAATAAGAAAAGATTGCCCAGTGAGCGTTGTTTAAGTGGTGGCAGCAGGGGGAGTGGTTAGTAGAGTGGCTAGACCGGAGCTAGACCACTTTTGAGTTAAACTTTTCTTAGGTAGAAAACAAGATATTTTAATTAAAGTTATATGATAATCGTCATTTAACAGCATGAAGCACCAATATTTTAATTTTGAAATCGGGCATACACGGTAAGGCAAGACCAATTGTTTCTGGATTACTTTTAAAAACTATTTTTTGAATGGTTTAAAGGCATTGAGATAGAAAAGCGATGAGAATTAGAATCTTTTTATTTTAGTGTGAAATGGTAGTTATATTAATGGAGGCAGCTTCTGAGACGACTTGATTCATTAACGGGGAGCAGACAGGGCTTGGTGGAACAGATGCTTCATAATTAATAACAAATGTGCGTAATTATTACATTTTATTACACAAACTCCAAAACGATCATTATCACTTATTTTTATTTTAACAAAAAACGAAAGGGAAGGTTAACGAGAAAGGAGAATGAGAACTCGATCATTGTATGCACATCGCCAGTCACACACTTCTTACTCGAAATTAATTCATTAATTTTTTGTCATTAACAAAGAAAGCAATGGAATTTAATTTAGAACAAAAAGTTTGCTTTTTATGTTCCCGAGTTTTTACAATCCTGAGAAAATCTTCCGAGATTACTACGTTTTAAACGTAGTCGATTGCATTTTTTACTATCCCGTGATTGATTTGCCCGATAATGCCGTCGTCAGTAATCGGTCAAGGAATTTTTTCGATATTTAAATATTTTCTGCTGGTAATTATTGCTAATTTGGTTGATTGATGCGCGCTAGAATGGAAATGTGTCCTTAAACTGCATGATGCGACGAAATATATGTTTGCGTAGCGTAGCGTCGATAAAATGCGGAAAAGTACAATAAAAATGTTTTTTTATTTGTTAATGGCTCATAAATCGTCGAACAATGAAGCGTTAAAATTTTCGCATTTAATTCAATGAAGCTTAAGCAATTTGGCTAACACATAATTATTAATTATTCGGTAAATTGTCTATTAGCTAATAGTTTAAGCTACTAAAACTTTTATAATTATGAAAAGATTATCGATACGTAATTGCACACGAAACGTGACCTTTGAGGATCCCTCGTAATTAAATATCAAAATATTTATTACAAGGTAATAATTTAATTATTTGTTGAAGAAAAATCAACTAGGTACTAAAAATAAATTCATCCTTGATGAAAATTTTTATCTCGACGTTTAAACAACGCCAAGTTAGCAGAATAACAATTTAACCATATTAAAAGTTTCTATGCAAATTGGTGGAATAATTAACGTAGACGAATTGCCGCAGCTAATAATTTATAATTAAGTTTGTTCAAACTTTTGTCCATGTTAATGTAAGTTTTTTAAGTACGGTCCTGGCGGTAACGAAAAGTACAATTGCGTGCTAGGCGACCATTCAACTATATCTACTTTTCAAGTAAGTACTGCACATTAATTTTAATAAATTAATGCCCATCTGAAGGGCTGAAGTTGACTTAAAAAGAATAAATTGTCTTATTGTATTTCCTCCAAAGCGATAAAATACGAGATCGATACCGGAACGGTTTTGGAACCGCTGGTATGGAATTACATAATTGATTATTGCCGTTATTATGCGCATTTAGCAGTGAAGATTGAAAATTAGTTTCTATTTGTTTTCAATATTGGACAAAATGTGGTATTTGGTCGCGCGATCCAACTTTCACTAGCGCCATCCGAAATTTATTAATCAAAGATTCGGTGTTACCGCAGGAACAATGTTCATACAAAGTTAAAAGTCAAAGATCAACGAGAAAGTAGACCATCCTGCATTCTATAGGTGACTGCCATTAGAAGGTATGTCTAATGTTGCATTGGTATGGGAACAAAGGTCGCTCTTCTCTTTCGCGAAGGTTAAACTAAAGGTGATGCCTCCAGAACCGTTTTACCATTAAAACAGCAAAATTATAATTACTTCTAAATTACCCTTTACTGCAAGTCATTTTTACCTTATAAGCCATTTCCTGGTTGAAATGATTCTTTTTAGGAAATTATCCGGCTCGAAGGACCAACGAATTGAGCAAGTCGAGATGACTCATTTAGATTTAATAATAATTGTATATTGTTTAAACAGCTTTTAGTTGTTTCTTTTTTGTTTCGGGCGATGAACTAATGAAAGTATTTGTTTATGTTAAATGTTTTAATTTCGCAGATTCGCTAAACATATTTCAAAGTTAAATATAATTCACATACGTCATAATGGATTTGAAAGCAAATAAATTAATAAAAAATTTGTAAACGAGAGAAGATCCAGTGTTTTCTAGAGAAAGCATCTTATCTCATCTAAACTGGAATTTTTTAGCTTCATTATATTTAGTAAAAATATTTAAATAGCGATAAAACTCACTGGCTGAGGTTCGAACAATTCCAAAATTAGTCCTCTTTTTTTCAGTTAAAATATTTCCAGGTTTACTAATTTAACTGGATCCACAGGTTTTTATAATTATGAAATCCGGACACTCCTTATGTTACCAATGTAAATTGAACATTTTGAAGCCGTTTTTTGTCATATTAAAATCTATTTTACAGCAAAACCTTTAAGACGTTTTTCGTTGCAAATTTCATTGCCTTCAATTTTGTTTATTTATATTTTGCTATTTTGTCGCGTCGTTTCTGACTTACAGCCACTTAAACAAGACTCTTGTATTAGGTGACGCGCATAAATTGCGCTCTATTAACGAGATTCGCATAGGATATTTGACTATAATTTAAAAACCTCATTGAATGATTCTTATGTGTATATAAAACATATGGAAATTTTTTTTTTCAAAAAATTTTAATCCAAAGCACCAAAAATTAATGTTTTAAATTTATACTAAAAATAATGATTAGTTTAAACTTTAAACGCTCATTTATGGTCACGTGGTGTGTATTTCATAAAACTGAATATTTTTTCGTCTCTTATACGCCCTTGGATCCTTCGACGATTTAAACCGAACTTGACAAACAAGCCCAGTTTTTCAGTAGCAGGTTAAACCAAAAAGTGTGGGTTAACCAATGATATTGCGTACAAAACAGCTTTTCAACGTATTTCATGGTTTAACCCAAATTTTTTGGTTTAACCTGCAACTGAAATACTTGGCCTAACTCAGTAGGACTTGGGAAAGGTTATTGTCAATGGCCTTTGGATGGAAATCCGCCTCTGATCCCAACATTCAGAAGAGGAGCCCACGAGTCGGTGGTGGACGTCACCTTCTGAGCCTGAGCCTCGCCGAGCTATAAGCGGAAAAGTGGACAAGCTCATGAAACCTATAATATAGAAAAGAAGGAGTTAGCGATACTGATACTGCGAAGCCAGGAGGAGAGTGGGGGGGGGAGTCCTTAAAGACATCACAGCGGAAATATGGGATCTGGGATATAAAATCGTGGCCGAAATGCTCAGAACCGGCCAAACCCCAGGGCTGACCCTGAAGCGGATAACCAGGGTCCCAGTACATTATTCCCCGCACAATGACACCGTAGATTGGGAAACAAGGATACGAACGACCCCCTTCCAAACTTTACTGCGGCGGAGATGCAGGGTCCACCAGGGCCGGACTGTATCCCCAGCGACGTGATCAGAATCACAACGCTGAGTTTCCTAAGATCTGGGAAAGGGCATTACTGGTTATGGTAAGGAACTGGGGCTTAATCTAACATTAAGTCACTGCATCAAATAATTGAACACATGAGCGTCTCAATTGATAAAATAACTACTCACTTTAGCATCGGAAGTGCAAAAAAAGCTTTATTTTACCTTGACATATAAATTATAATTGCCTTTAGTTGTTCGTAGTTACCGATTTCAAATTTGGTATCAAATTTCCTTCGGCATCTATAACCTGTTATAGAAAATACGAAATATCTCAATTTTATTTTTTTTTTTTTTTTTAGATTAATAAAATCAAATAAATTGCTTCTACACTCTTAAAGTGAAGGAAAACTGGGGCCTGCATTTATTATTTGCTGTTTGCGCTAATTAATTTAGTTGAATTTTAGTAGATCTATTTAGTAGCAGATCTTTAGTCCTGGGCGCGGTTCGTGGCATTGTGCCACCATGCCTGGTTTCGAGATTTTTTTAATACCTTATAACTGTTATTTTAACAGTGTACCGCGCCACCATGGGCGTGCATAAATCTACTCTTAGAAGCAACATGGGCGTAGAAAAGAGTTCTAAAAAAGAACGAAATTAATTGCTCGAGTTTTTCCCCGCTAACTGCTATAACGAGAGAAAGAAATCTCACGTTTCTAGAAAATTATGGGTAGATATGGAAAAAAATGTGGTCGTATCCTGTGATTTACAAAGTTTGATCCCATTATGAGGCACGAATAAGACAAAATTTGTATTGTCTATGACTGAACTAATAATAACCAATTTGGCTTTGCGATTTAATCTTCTTATTAATCTTGTATCATTTATTGAGTTAGCATTATGTTCGTAACGGAAGCATCGTGTTTTCCTAATAAATGAGCATCCATTATTTATTCTCAAATATTACAGCAGCTTCTCCCTTCTCTTCGTCATAATAATATTTAGTTATAAATTACAAATTATCTCATAATTACCTAAAAGTTTTAACTCTGCGTTATTATTCTAAAAGTTATATTTGCGGGAAAAAATGGCGCCAACCATAATAATTTCAGCCGTTTCGGTAATTTCTTGTTCCTGCTTTCAGCTTTTGACATTTGATGCATTTTGCCTGCCGGCTAATTTAACACGAGCATGAAACCTCTTGTAAAATAAACCAAATGATAACGATACGATGCTCCAGAGAGTTCTAAAACTCGACAACATTTTGATTCTATCAAAAGTTTCATTTATGATCTCGGGGAGCCTTAAATATTATCGTGCTTAATTATTCAGCGTTCGTATGTATTTAAATTTTCAGCACTTGCGTTGAATTCATAATTGCGGAATAATCCAAAAATCAGTTGACACTTCACGCTTAGCACAATTTAAAAATTTATAACTTTTGTTGTTCGATTCTGAGTTGTTTAACTTTCCGGAATAATTTTTAAACTTTTATGCAGTACCTACATTTTTTACCAATTTATTTTTATACAATAGCCATAGACGAGGGAAAGGAAATTGTCTTGTTTAAAATTTTACCAGGTAAACCGGAACTAAAAATTCACTGACAGCTGATATACAGGTCATATTCAGCATTGCGACAAATGCAGATAATAGCACAAATGTGGAACTCTGCAAAGTCGCATTTGCGTCGTTACATTTTTAATTTCGCTCACATTCGCTCAGAGCGAAATTTTTTCTTACATTTTCACTGGTTGCCGGAAAATTCCGAAAGTAAAGTTAAATATCATATTTAATGTACAAATTAGGGTTGCTTTTCCCTGATGTGCTTTCTTTTGGTTAGAAATTTAATTTTTAATGCAAAATTTTCTGAAAACACAACCTTCCGAGTTTTCACTAAAATTTTTCAACGATTTCATTAACTCGCATAATTAAGCCTTCAGTGCAATCGATTTTACTCTTTTTCACCCAAACTGTCAACATTTTAAAACTTTTGTTGGTTTGCTAAATTTTCTTTTCCGAACAAGCCTTAAATTATTAGTTAGAAAATTAATTTTATCATCAGTCACCACTATTAATTTTGTTGTCGTAATCACAGAATTAATTAGCGGGTCCGTAATTAATACTGTGGAATTTTAATGGAGGCGTATAAAAATTAAATTTGCTTTAATTATAAATATGACAATAAAGTGATTTAATTAAAGTTCAATCCTGCTATTAATATCATAAATATATTATAAGGAAATGGAATCTGTACTCTCACGAACCGACTATAAAATAATTTTATAATTGAAACTCGTTAATTTTAAAATAAAATTCTTTCGGTTTACCTTTCCTAATTTATTTTTTCCGCTAAGTTGCGTTTTACCTCTCGTTAATTTTCTACCATTAAATAATTACAATTCGCTTCCACTTTCCTTTATGTTTCTGTAGCTGCACACATTCGCGAGTATTGGGGACCTATTGTTGGAGTGTACGGCAGGTTGCCTAGTTGTGTGCGGTCGGTTGCAGCATGTGGCGCAGAAAGCGCATCTTTAAAATTAATTTAGCAGTCGTAAGACGGGGAGGATAACAATATATTATAATCGTGTAACTATGCCATATTTTAAGTGTCATACATTAAAAGCTTAACACGTTTATAAGATTAAAATGGCGACCTCAGCTAACGTGCATGCAATTTTGGCAACTCGAACTCCTAACCGTTAAAGTTTAGAGAAGCTTTGAAGCTTTAGGGAAACTTTACACCTCTGGAACAATAAAAAAGTCATAAATTTTACAGATTACTGCCAGCTGAAGCTTTTACCAAATTATAAGGTCGGCAAGTTGGTAACATTACACTTCAATTACTTTAAATTATAAGTCATGCTTACAATGCAGTCTACTAAGTTATAAATATGACAAGTCTCTTTCTGCTTCCGTTTTTGGATGAATTTGTAAACTGAAATTACAGCACGACACGAATTTCAAAATAAAAAAAAAGAAACTTATTATTTGTTTGATAACTTTGAGCTTTCCTGCTCGGAACAAATTTTTAATAATTAATTTGTGTGATTTACGTTTTAAGGGGCGGGAAGGTTGCAAATTATAAAACCGCGACACACACAATGGGGTCAAGGCCTTTTTCTTTTATTGTCAAAAACAAGTAATAATTATGAAATTATTGTTGTATAGTGAAATTTCATTTTTTCTATTTAGCCTCCTCACTTAACGGTCAAGTGCTCTTCGGCCACTTAAAACAGCGCTTAAGAAACTTAACGTGTAATTTATCGCTTTAGGATTTAATGTCTTAATTAATGTAACGTTTTGATAAGTTAATTACGGATTATTCAACTATTTGTTTTAGTTTCGTGTGTTGTGTAGTCGGCTCCTAAATTAGAACGTGTTATGCTCGAGTATTTCTCTGCGGGTTATTTATTGTGAGCACTGTTTAACAGGTTAAGTAAGAATTATTTATAATTGTTAATCCCGAGTTACCTGGCTCGAGACCGGGTGAACTTAGAACTTCGTTTCTGTGGAAAAAAACCTTCCTGTGGAAATTACGTCATTTCCGTTCGGTTTGTTACTTTGTTCGCTTATATATATTAGGCATTAGGATCGGTAAAACTTTTCGATGGGGTTTGTTGTCAGGCCGGGTAAACGCAGAAAACGCAGAAACGTCAGTTTTACTGCAGAACGGATTTTGTAGGAGAGGTTGAGATAGAGATGGGTATCTGGGTTTGCTTTCGCCGTAGCCATCAATTGATTAGTTTGGGGGACCGATGAAGCTAGGGAGAATTATCTACTATGATAAATTTGTATTTTGAAATACAATAATTGATGAATCCCCCCCCCCCCGGTCTCAATTAAGGATCTGTTCAAGTTTTTCCTATTCCAAGACAGCTTTTCTGGAGAAGGTGAAGATGGGTAGATGGGTTTGAATTAACGTTGGCTAAGTCTCCTATATGTCCAAGGGGGGGGGGATTTGCATCATAAAATTTTGTACAACAGATTTCCATTTAAAAGATTTTCTAGCATATCCTTGGATTTTCTTTGACTTAGACACTAAATTTCTCAGACGAATCCCCCCCACTTTGCCCATTTATGGGGGGTATACTCCCCGGTTTCAATCTGTCGAAGGGTTTGTATGCATGTTTTGTGATTGAACTTATTAAATAAGCAGTTTTCTCTCTTTCGGAACAAATACGTCTAGATATAGCGACAGTACGCACCTGAGAGTTTTTCCATTTTTACCTAGTGGGGTACTGAGACGGAATCCCCCCCGCTCCGGTACGTACTGCCGCGACATATAAATCTACTTAATTAGAAAAAGGGAAAGGCTCTTATTAGTTAAAAATTCAATCACATAAAGTATACATACAAAAATCTTTGTCGGTTTTAAACCGGGGGGTCTGGGGGTCAGTACAGTACATGGAACACCTTTTCTCACGGTGCACTTTACACATATAGTTTCAAACCCGTTTCGGTTCGCCCTTGTCTAGGGGTTGGATTTAAACTATCCAAATCTTTTGTCAGTTTGAAACCGGGAGGTCTGGGAGGTGTGAAATGGAACCGTTGGGTATGGAATACCACCCGGTTTCAAACTAACTAAGGGTTTGTATGCATGTTTTGTTATTGAACTTATTAAATACGTAGCTTTCACTCTTTCGAAACAAATACATCTAGATATGGCGACACCAGTGAGAAGGAATCCCCCCCCCCCGGTATGTACTGCTGCGACATATAAATCTACTTAATTATACAACGAGAGAGGCGCTTGTTAAATAAATTCAATTACATGAGATAGTGCATATAAAATCTTTTTTTATTTCAAACCGGGGGGTCTGGGGGGTATGGAATACCCCACAGTACAGTACATAGAACACCTTTTCTCACGGTGCACTTCACACATATTGTTTCAAAGCCGCTGCGGTTTTAAATCTTTAGTCAGTTTGAAACCGGGGGGTCTGGGGGGTTTGGGTCTTCCAATTATTGAATGTACAAAGTATTTTTATTTGAATATTTATCTCGACTACTTTTATAAAGGAACGATTAAAAGTTGCAACACCTAATAAATCATAATTTTTTTCACGCATTTACGTGTAAATAAAAACCACCACTAATTGCACGCTCTATGTAAATAATTCAAATTTATGCTTTATTTGCTCTTAACGCAACGTCGCTTAAGAGTTTAGTTTTAATAAATTGTTGTGAAAATGTTGGAAAATCCTGGTATTTTATATTAAATAAATTACGTCTACTTGTAATTGTTGACATTTTGTTGTGATGTAATTTACTGCTATTTTCTTGGAACGTTAATTAAAAGTGTGGCTATAATAAAGTCCTAAAATAACGGCACTTTAACTGATGCTTCTTAATCACCCTACTACTCAGCTAATATTTACATAATTTCACTGATTGTGGCAAATTAGAGTGTGCTTTCAGAGTTTACAGGTTTATTGTTGTTTTTACTATTTATTTATTTAGTTAGGTAGGGTCGCGTTAATATCATGCGCGTGCACGTTTTTATTTATCGGGGGTGTATCATCTACGAATTTGCTCCACTTTATGATCAATAAACCAAAATTTGCATGTCAAATTACGCGCAATCTTGATGTACAGTGCAACTTAATTGACACGACACCGGGAAAGGGTTAATTAACCCTACGTCGCACAGTGTTTAGTATTTACTCTCGGGAGGCTTTCATTTACAAACACTAATTGCTACAGTTAATCTTAACGACACGATAACATAATTATCGCTAATGTAACCAGAACAATGTCAATGACTTTTGCAATCTTCGCACTTGCATTTTACTATTATTACTATTATCGATAATTAATGTGTTAAACACTGCATTTCAAAAGAAACCTGAAACGCTCATTAAAATTGCACTTTGGTGTTATGATTTAATGACGAGTATTGATGCCAAGGATTTTTTATCACAGATCTACGCAGAAAAGGTTAGTTCCATTTTTCTCGCAGCCCTAAACGTCCCAAACGCGTCAGGATGATCTATTCGGCCTTGCTTGTCGCTCCTGACGAGATTACGCGCATACACTTTTAATCAATATGACCCGGTTTTAAACTGTTGTTGCACGATTTATGAGTGATATTTTGATTCTGGCCAGTGAATGTGCGATGACAGATTCTTCTCACCTCAGTTATTTGGTTAATTTTAGATATGAATTGACAACCTTGAACTTTGTCGAACGAATATTGACATTTTTTACTGCTCGTTCTACCTATTTGCAAATTCAGGATGTTACAATAACCGACCACCGCAAATTGGCAAGATCCTTGTTTTAATGATATCATAGCATCTGAATAGTTAATTAAATTACCGAAGAAGTGTGATGCCACGGATGGAAGAAATGTTAGTTGTCCGATAATCTTTCGAAGGTGAACAGCATCGTGAGCGGTTTTTAATATTAAAATTTTCCTAGTAGTCAAAAATGTGAGCTCGTTCGGTGATGTGTGCGTGTATCTAAATTCTGTGGTGCAGTGAGTTCAAAAGGTACTACCCGGATACTACCCGGATTGACACATTTTTTATTCCCTTCTTATTTATGTCCCGACCGATATTGTTTACCGGGTTTTAAAAAATGAACGACGAAGGAAAACTCGCTTTTATATTATTAAAACATTCTTGGGAAAATTTACTCTCGGGAAATTGCACTAGATACCTATTTAATTTAAATAACATAGCATTCCAGCTGCTTGGAAGATTTGAGAATCAAAATTGTAGTTCAAAAATAAATTAAAATAAAATTAGTAGGGACACTATTGGTGCGGAGCCTTTTTTTAAAATAAAATTGTTAGTCGGGGAGCTGGCACCGTAAAGGCAAGGAAAACAAATGACGGTAGATATGAAAATGGTGTAAATAAATCGACCCTTGATGCTGTCTCTAAATTTTAAATGAATTTATTGTGTTCGTGTCAATGGAAAACAAATTTTCGATAAAGTAACAAATTTAGTAGCTGCTATCCTGGAACAAGAATTAATATAGGTACATAATTAATATAGTAATTTTTTATCCGGGTATACATTACCAGGATTTGGATTCCTGGAGTGCAATATCATGTCGCAACGGCATTTTTCTCAGTATAGTTGACACGAGCACCTCCACTTGACAGGCAATTAATATTCAGCTCTTGGCTGGAAAATCTGAACAATTTCGAAAACCCAGAGAAACGCGCCAATAATTCATCCCTCATCCATTTGCACGTAGCACAGTTTAAAGCTGTAATTTTTATTTTGAACTTAAAGTAAATTAATTTTGACAAACAATAGTTTTTCCGATATCGCGCAACAAACTTTTCCGTTTTATTACATCTCCGGCGAAGAATACAATGCGAAGCTTCACTAAATACGATTTATCAACTCAGAAAGCGCGGACAAATATGATAAATGGCGTCATTATACAACAAACGTAAAATATGGCCGCCAAGAGAAGGGTTGACAAAGGGAAATTTGATGAGTTTCAGAAGTTGGCAGCTTGTGGAAAGCTGGTGAGTCGAAACGAATAGTCGATTGTTACAAAACATAACGTAAGCCTTACAAATCGGTTTAATTCTTCAAACGTTTACTCCGCATCAAATTTCTTACACATTGAGGTTATGTAATTATAATTTGACTTGGCAAACTTTGCCAGTCACAATTCCGATGTAAACACATTTTTAGAACACAAACTTACGTTAATTTTCAAACTTTGTGTATGTCTAACCGCGCGTTCTATGTTTTTACCTAACCAAGAAATTCGAAACTTTTGTAATAATCCAATGTGGGAATCTTATTCGACTTGCTCCTTTTCATCTCATTAATAACTTACTTATATCGGTTAACTCCGAAAACTTTCGATCTGAAGTCTGAACACACATTCACATGGATATTACCACGTAACCGAGAAGAGCCAATCGCAGCGATCGAAAGCAAATACTTGCATTTCATTGGTCCGGCGCCTTTGACGCGAACTAACCCGGTAGCGGCAGCTTTAAATCACCGAAACCACAGTTTTTTATCAAACAAATTTTAATTCAGTTACCAGAATAGCTTTTATGTTTAAATTATTCTTAATGTCTATAATTACTCTGCCGGTAATTATACAAGTTCAAGCACATAAATCTATTTTTAGTTAGATTAACCTTCCCGATTGAATGTAATATTACGTTAATAATTTAGAGCTACGTATAAAAATTATTATCAGTTTTTCGGGAAAGAATGTTGATGCTATCGTGCGCTCTTTGTAAATACACGAAAAAGCTAATAGCTTCTAGTGAGTCGGAACCCGTCGATAGATATTTTTTGTTTTTTATCGAAGCCATTATATCATCATATTGTAGCTGAAAATCTCATCCTAGATAGGAATTTGTGGTTGGAGAAATGCCTGATTAGAGATTTCTCTCAAACCTCATGATTTCGATCTCGTCGTGACTCTTCTTGACGATGCATTGTGCGCTTTCCCACAACTTCTACCAATTGAACGTGACACATTTTCCATTGAGCGCTTTCGGTTATTTTCTTTTATTTTTTGCTATGTTTATTATTCTCATATTTTTGTGTACCAGTTTAACCAAAATATAAAAGGTGGTATACAATATTGTGCCTCGGGTTATTTGTCCCCAACGCGTATCAGCAACTTACAGCGGAAAAGCTCTCTTAAAAAAATAGCTGAAGTGACAATAAAACATTCGTACAGAGTGATTGAAGATGGGAAAGGGCGTTGACAACAATACGACTGTGCAGAAGTGTGATAATTAGTTGATATTTGTAATTTCTATTATTAACCTTTAACTGACGATAAGGTTAAAATATTTCGCAAGTCTAGGTGATCTGAGAGCACCATGTCAATAATTACTAAAGGTTCTATTGAACATTTCCATTTATTTGGTTTGAAGGATTTTTAAATGAAAAACTTTCGAATTATCACCGATGATTGTGTTATACGTCATATGTTTCAATCAGCTAAGCTTGGTCCATTTAGGCCACAGTCGGACAGCTAGGTGAAAACAATAAGTTTAATATGAACAAATGTGATGTATCAGACAATAGAAAAATTAAGAGTTGCAATTTAAAGGTAAAATTAAATCTCTTCTTGAAAAAGTCATGGTAAAATTAACTCTTAAGAGGTTAAACAGCAGTCAATTGACAATCAAGGCCTGCAGTGAGATCTAGAAAGCATTTTATCAATCCAAACCATGAGGATGTCTAAAAGTGATACAATTATACCACCAGTTGCATCAAAGCGGCGCAAGAGTATATAGCTCCAAATGGGCCTAGTAGTTGTAGAAACTAGTAGGATTTCCAACTGTCCAATAGAAGAGAGATAAAACACCAAGAGAGAAAAAAGTAACCAAGGGAGATAAAATCATTAGAACCGACAACAGCTAACTAAAGACAACAATCACGTGGAAAATTTCATAGGGAGCTGATGGCAAAGTCACAGTCCGGAGCTACTCCGCTTAATAAGTTTTTGTAGAAAGGTAAACAAAAGGGGGGGGGGATAGTAAAATGAGTAAAAAATAACACTCTAATCTTATTTGTTTTGCCAATTTAACCGATCGTGGATGCGTTACCGATAGAATAATGGACTGAAAGACATGGCATTTTATATTTATGAGAGTATTTTACTTTATCATTGAAATGTTACCCCCCCCCATTCACACCGTTCTCCCATGATTTACACTGCCGTTTGTAATTTCGTAAGCTTAATAGCAATAATTAAATTTGAACTTAGAAAAGCATCCTTTTTACCATTAGCCTTTGCCTTTTTGAATAGTGCACAACTCGTCTGCCCTGGTTGTGCGGCCTAAAGGCCGCATTGCTTCATTACTGCCCTGTAACACCCTAATTTTATTTGGTTTTCTAACTTATTCGATTAGGGGTGTGTTATCGACAGACAGAAAAATTGACATTTTATAGTAATGAAAGTATTTTACTTTTTCATTGAAATGTTAACCCCCCCCTCTTCGCCTCACTCCAGTGTCCCCACGATTTATATCTCGGTTCGTAATTACGTAAGTTTAGTAATTTTAGAATAATTAAATTTGAACTTTACAAAGTATCTTTCTAACCAATAGCTTCTTTAGTTGGTGTATAACTCGTCGGCCCTGGTTGTGCGGCCTGAAGGCCGCACTGCTCCAGCACTACCCTGTAGCACCCTAATTTTATTTGGTTTTCTAACTTACTCGATTGGGGGTGATTTATCGATAGAATCATGGACAGAAAACATGACATTTTATATGCATGGGAGTATTTTACTTTATCATTGAAATGTTAACCCCCCCTCTCTCTTTACCTCATTTCAGTGACTCCACGATTTACACCTACGTTTTTAATTGCGGAAGTGTAGTAATTTTAGAATAATTAAATTTGAACTTATAAAATCTTTTTAACCATTAGCATTTTTGAATGGTCCACAACTCGTCTGCCCTGGTTGTGCGGCCTAAAGGCCGCACTGTCCTGTGTCACCATAAATATATTTGGTTTTCTAACTTACTCGAGGTGCGTTATCGATAGAATGATGGACAGAAAAAATGACATTTTATAGTCATGAAAGTATTTTACTTTTTCATTGAAATGTTAACCCACCCCCCCCTCTTCACCTCACTCCAGTGCCCCCACGCTTTATATCTCCGTTCGTAATTACGTAAGCTAGAGTAATTAAATTTGAACTTTACAAAGTATCTTTCTAACTATTAGCTTCTTTGATTGGTGCATAACTCTCTGCCCTGGCTGTGCGGCCTGAAGGCCGCACTGCTTCAGCACTACCCTGTAACACCCTAATTTTATTTATTGTGCCAACTTAACCGATCGGGGGTGCGTTACCTATAGAATGATGGACAGAAAGACAAGATTATTTTACATAATCATTGAAATTTTAATCCCCCCCCTTTTTACTTCTCTCAAAGATTTCCACGATTTACACCTCCGTTCGTAGTTACGTAGGTTTAGTAATTTTAGAATTAAAAAAAGTATCTTTTTAACCATTAGCCTCTTTGAATGGTTCACAACTCGTCTGCCCTGGTTGTGCGGCCTGAAGGCCGCACTGCTCCATCACTACCCTATAACACCTTCATTTTATTTGGTTTCCCAACTTAACCAATCGGAGATGCCTTACAGATGAAATGACGGACAGAAAAACATGGCTCTTTATATTTTTTTAATGTGTATTTTACTTTATCATTGAAATGTCAACTCTCCCCCCTCTTCACTTCACTCCAGTTCCCTGACTCCTTTCGTAATTATGTAAGTTTGGTAGTTTTATAATAATTAAATTTGAACTACAAAAACATATTTCTAACCATTAGTTACCTTGGTAATCGGACTGCCCAAAGTCGTGCGGCCTGAAGGCCGCACTGCTCTATCGCTGTCTTGCAACCCTTGAATTTTTTTTGGGTTAAGTTCATTTAGGATGGAAAGTTGCCTATCTACTACATAAAATATTATTTTACGCGAATATCAGAATTAGTTAAAACAGTTGATGGTCTTAGTCATCACAACATCGTCACTTAAGCTACCAGGGTATGCTGAGTGTCTATTCTGGACAGTACGCGAGGTTAATGTTTCCGTAATTGAAGTTATATATACCTTATATTAATACTCTTTTGTTGAGTTACAGCGAGGCTATTTTGGGTTATAATTTTGATTATTTTTGTAATCGTAAGAAGTACAGCTTATCTGAAAATAATCGAGCATCGAACCGGAAACAATTGAAGATAAAAAAAGTAACGAGTGATGGAAATTTTAAGTCCTAACTTAACTTTAAGAGCGGCAGTCTTACAAACTTTCAGCCTTAATTTCTCGGAAACGACTGCTCATACTTCGGGGGAAAAATACGCGTGGGCTTAATTTTAGTGACCTTCGTCCAGTGCAAAACACGAACTTGTAGCTCTTTCAAAACAAATACATCAAACGTGACGGGGGTTTGAGGGTATCCCCCCCCCTGGTTGGTTGGCACTCACTGGTGACTGGGGAAACCCCCCGGTACGTACTGCTGCGACATAGAACGGTTCATGTTTAATTAACTCTCAGTCAATTGACACCGGGGGGGTCTGGGGGGGAACAGTTGAAGAACCACTGCTCTAAGTACGTTACACTGTAGTTTTAAAATTTACAAATTAATAATGTAGCTATTCGATATCGAAATGCATCGTGGAAGCCATTAATTAAATTAGCAATAATTTAGTTCGTATAATTTATGGTAGCTGGTCTGTTCATTATTTATAAAATGCATTAATATTTTATTGTTAATTTGAAAATTGAAATATCTATGATGCGTATATATCACTAATGGAGCGAAACTCTTGATCAACCTTATAAACTACCACTGATAGTAAATGTACCGTGTAATTTACTGCATGTTTATGTTTACTCCACCGCAACCTGCTTATTGTTATTATCGATTTATTGCTTAACTAATTTGCATAAAATATCAGGTAATGAGGAAAATTTATAAAAGTTACCCGAAAATTAGCCGGTAGCCGATCGAAGCGGAAAATTCAAATTGGTGCGCTTTGTCTGTCATTTGTCAAGTGCGGCTTTGATTAAACTGTCACCGCGCGCATTTAGAGGTTAATAAATAAATTAATCATTTCTTTTTGTTCCAGACATATCAAGAAAACATCATCCAATATTAATTACAGAGACGTATCAGTGGACATATCAATTTGTTTTAGGAAGGAAGCGCTTCTTATCGGTTTTTATTATGTCAAGTTGACACTATTTACAACTGTGATAAATCTTTATCATCCAAAAAACCTATTTAATTCAAGATGATTCTAATTCATCGCCACAAGAGATAGAAATATTCAGACTTGGTGATTTTTGCTCAGCGTTTCAAAATCCAAATTCCACAAGATGGGAGTCCTGTCGCGAAAGCGCTCTTTGTTAATTAAACTAGTCGTCATCGTTTCGACCGCTTGGTTTACGATAGCATTTTTACTTTATTCAGAAAGTAGAACCGACGATGCTCCGATCTCGTTAGCGTTGCAAAGCAACAACGTCAAGAGTGGTGACTTTCACAGCGCAAATGAGGTGGATTCGAACGATTTCGATAAGGAAGAGGTTGTGGAGGAACCGAAGAACGACATCGACGAAGCGGTGCTGAAACCGCAACCCATGGCTGGAGAAATGGGGAAGCCGGTCGTCTTACCAGCAAATTTAACCGGTAAGTTCTCGTTAAATTGTTAAGTCTGTGCTTATTGGTGCAAAGATGTGGAGTGTTACACTCTCCCCCTCCTAGCTATGCGTACAAATTTTATTCAAAGTTTGTTATTTATTTTTATTAAAAATGTAATTTTATTAAAACGAAAGGTTGCTTTCATCTCGTGTAAATAATTTTCAGGCGAACGTCTGTTGACCCTTTTCTTTTTATAAATTTTCATTTATGTCTATTAGTATTTCGCACCTAGTTTTTTCGCAAGGGCTCGAAAAATGGTATCATTTAAGAACAGCTCAGATTTTTCTTTTATGTTTACATCTTCCAAACAAAATAAAATGAGTTTTTAACAAATTTTCTTTGAAGTATTAAAGCGCTCGTTTACATTTTTTCTTGGCGGAAAACAAAGTGAAAGTGAAACCGAAAAATACATTTGTATATTTTAACGTTTTCCCACAAAGCCATGTAGAAATTCCATTTCTCTATTTAGTTGTGCACACCTTCGACGTAATGTTGTTACAAAAATTGCCTAGCAGCTAGTGATCCCAGAAGGAGCAATAGGAAATGCTGTAGATAAACGAATAGCAGTAAATTCTCTAAGGATTTCGCATTCTGCGAACGAAGCAGAAAAATGATCAATTCATATGAAAAGTCAATATTTTTAAATTTGAAAATATCGTATCAATTTATAACTAGTCGGAGTATTGATTCCCGAAGTGGATTAGTTTTGAATATTTGAGTACTTCAACTTTGTAAAAATCTCATTAGACACTTCCTAACAGAGACGGACTGGCACCAGATGTAAGCAAATAATGCAACCCTCTATACACGAATGTCAGGGTGGTTGCATATTATGCTAGGAATGTGACAAAAGCGAACTTTTAAAATTAAAAACCTTGTCTATTTTGTTATAATAAAAGTTAAAAATCTAAAAGCTTGTCAAATATGGAATTTATTTGAAAATACAAACAAAGGCGTGAAATAAAAATGGTGACAAATAAGTCCCTGCGCGGGCGCCAAATGTAATGAATAATTTTAATTATTCGGTGTGGTTTGTTGCAGACCTGGGGTGGGGGTATGGAATGGAACAAGTAATGCAACCTCCATACGCGAATGCCAAGAGGGTTGCATATGTGTTGTTTTGTTTCTTTCTAAGCAAGAAAACAAAAGAACTACATTGGAAGGCGGCGTTGAAACGATAATGGGATCTATTTGTGTTAAATCGGTCATTTAAATGTTGTATGAATTATCAGGGAATTGAACACGTGGTAGCAATTTCCCTTATCGATTTTCCAAATGTGTACCTAGCTTGTGTGTAACTCATACATTACTTTAAGTGGCAATAACGAGTAACTTCTAGCTTCGAAAACTATAATTTGATTGAAAAACTTTTTCTTTTAAATGGAAGTGGTATATTAAAGTTTTTCTTCGGGTTTGCATAAAAATCCCATAGGGGCGCTGAAGTACACTCGAAGCATTTTTAATTTCAAAAATTTCATTACCGATATTAGATTAATTTCGATGTCAAGTAAAGTTTTGCTAATGTTTATATATTTTATTTCCCAGGAGATATTAAGAAAATGGTAGATGATGGATGGTTAAAGAACGCCTTCAACCAGTACGTCAGCGATATGATCAGCGTGCGTCGTACTTTGCCGGACCCAAGAGACGACTGGTAAGAAGTTTGATATTTTTATATTTCTTTTATTATATTGCGACCAACTAAAATTTTTTCGCCCATATGTCATGAATAAGTAAACACAAAAATCGAACCGCACAAAAAATAAATTTCTCCACCGAAACTATACACTTTTCCCAGGGGAATGGGAAGTGTTTTTGCCGCACCTTATATGTAGACCACGTCCAGGCCGCCGACGGCAACGCAATCACTTTCTCCACCTCTGATCATCAAAATCTTAAACTTGAATTATTGACCTTTTTATTGTTGTTTGGATTACGTTCGTGACATTGCAACAAAGAAATTTAAATTTCTCAAACATTTGCATAACGAGGGGGAGTTCAATTTATGCCAAAGCCTACATAAATATCTAAAGGAATTAACACGTGTAATTTTTTTGGGCCGACAAGGCTACGAGAATAAAAATTTCAATTAAGATTAAAAGGTTATGAACCGCCATATTTTACTTTTCACTTATCTGTCGCAAGAGTTATCTTTTATCGGAAAGCTTCCGGATGATCCAAAATCGGTCCCGAAACGGAAATCTCGTCATTTATTTTATGGGATGTCATGTGTCACTTCGGACGAATTGCCTCGATATTCCTTCGATTTATCACCGCAATTGTCTCTTCCGCAAAGGTCACTTAAAACTTTTTACTACCCCTGTCTTTGCGTAATATCCCGTCGGACTTTTTGAGCTCGGCGGTGGACGAAAGTGTTTTTTTGAGCTATAAAATACATCCAGTTTGCCAAAAGATTTGGAGTGTAATCTCATTATATGGCTAATTAACTGAACTGTGTTTAAATAACTGAAGGGCGCCTGTTTGTGGGATTCTTGCTTCGCAATTTCCTTGTCATTGTGACAGCGGTTGGTTTGGTGTATACTTCTATCAACGTTATTATTCCGTGGTTCCATGTTCACGACCGTTGCTAGTATTTCTTGAAGGAAGATTAATTAAATTAAATAACTTGAGAATAATTAAAGTGACTGCCAGAATTTTAACAGTAGTTTCTAATTGCAAATTAAATTATTAAGTTTCCATAATGGAAAATGGATATTTCGCCGGAGAGCGGAGACGTCCTCGATTTTGAAATCGACCCCTAACAAGAGGTGCTTGATATTTGTACTGAAAAAGATTGCTTTTTCTTTTCTTTTATTAAAACTTCAATATGGCTCGAATACGTTTGATTTCCTACTTCAAAGTTTAAATGATGACCTAGGAGGCGTTGAACACTGTGTCGTGTGCCAAGTGGTAAATTTGATTTTATTTCAGCATTTCCGCTGTAAATGTTTAAACTTTCCTCTTAAATCTGTTTTTTATTGAAAATTGGAAACTCAGCTCGCCGAGAATTTACTATACCCTGCGTCGCTGCGTAAAAATAATTCCATTACTAGGGTGGTCCTTCCCAACTACCTATTCTTCCGGAATAATTGATCAATATACTATTTTTATATATTTTTTCATTTTAAAACTTAAACTAACCTTCAGCATTTCCATTTCATATATAAAATCCGTAAGACACGATGGAATTATCGTCAACAGAGCAATGGCCACTTTGTGGTGGCAGTATACGGACAGGCAGCAGAACGTCATGTTCTCAAGTTGGCCAAACGAAAACTGATCCCACGGCAGTTTAAACCAAATTAGGCAACGTGTCTTTAACCCCGACTTTCAAATATCTTAACCATGATGTGGGTTTGGCCCAGACGATGGAGATGAATGTCACGGTGGATCTTATTGTTTGGTAGAAACAAAGTCTACCGTGGGAGGCTATAGAATTATTAGAATTTATCAAGTGGACCACGAGATACACAATTGCAACTGTTAACTGATGAATGCGGTGACTTCCACGTAACCTGCGGTCCAGGATTATTCCAAAATATTAGAATGCATCTTCAAGGAACGTTAGATTACACGTCCGTGGCGGATAATCTTAAGAATTTATGTTCTAATGTTCATTTGGTCTGAAACGAGGAAAAGAGAGAAGTTTTGATATGAGCGTGGTGTGGGATGACGGGGGGAGTGTGAACGAAAGCATTACAATTATTGAATGACATATTGGAGAAAAAAGTTCGACAAACAATATCAAACGGTGAAACCCAATAATAACTTGCTAATTATACAAAAATTTGTATTGTAACAGCTGACTTGGTACTTTGCAAATTAATCATGTCAGTACACATATTGAATCATTGAAATTCACCGAGAATTAAATTTAATTAATTTTAGCTAATTCACACAACCCTTAATATTAATTGCATATGCACACGTAAATGTGTTGGCTCGAAAATTATGCATTTATTCTCTCGTGAGTTGTGATATCCTGATTTGGACGAAACGAAATGAAATTTCATAATGCATACCTAGGAACGATTTTAATACCTCCGGTTATTGTGGAACCTGATCACATAACATTTTTGTCACATGTTCGTTTTTTCGTTCGTTCCGTAATATCGATGTTTTCGAAAAGTTGAGCTTTTTACATTTTCTATTCATTCTCCGCAACAGCTCAGCTTATTATAGGGACATTATGTATGCATGAGTTGGTACCTGCTATGTCGGTTGGCTGGTATCGGTGCATGTTATTCCACTCCTTTAATACACCGTCGGTGTACTTCTCTATCCCCGATGGATTCAAACAAACAGCTTCAAATATATTACGAGAGGACTTTAGAATACACAAATGTCTATACCTAAACGCGTCACCCCTCCGTCTTCCACAATAAAAACAAAGTACAAAATCGTTGGCATCAGCATAGATTCTCGCTAAATTGGTGACTCCAATCGAACGTTTCTGTTCCGGTATTCCTGCATATTGCCTACGTGGAGAAAGTGTCAATATCTGCGTGTACATTTTGCTTTTAAATTTTCATGCAAAATATTGCGGAACCAAATAATTTAAAAAGGTTTTCTTAAACAATACAGCTTTTATATCTGCCTGGGGGGTATTCCATACCACCCAGACCCCCCGGTTTGAAAGATTTCAGCTTTGTATTATCTGAATGTTTAGCGTCAAGGTTACTGTCGATCTTCCTGAAAGAGGAAAATTTAAGCTTTCTTATGAGGTGAGGATAAATAATATCGGCCCAACGGTTACTTCACAATTTAAATTTGAAAATTAATTACTTGACGTGGGTACGTGGGCTTTAGAAATCCGAATTTAGGTGGGGAGAGAACTTGTTCATTCTACTGCATGCAGTTACAGAGTAAACATCGTTTGAGTTCCTACATTATCGGGTGCATTTGCGCTACCTACCCTCCCAGAGACTTTCTTCCTTTCGGGCGGTTTTCTCAACCCCTGACGGAGTCAGCATTCGAATTTCGTCATTTTCGAGTTCGGTAACCCAATGGGGATGTTTTTAGCGAGTTTAGTGCTTGTCAAAACGTCCAAGCGTATCGAGGGTGTCTAGGGCGTAGTTGTGATCTTGGATTTGGATGCCACAGTGAGTTAACCGTATAATCCGGATCTTGTGGGTTTTCTTTGAAGGGTTTTTTTGTGCCTTATCAGCTGTCTTTGTAGGGCCGCTATTTGTCGCTCCCCTTGAATTGCTGCCCTAGACCAATTATCTGGGTCCCACCTAGGTATTGTGTCAGGCGAGCGATTTCGTAGAGAGGCTTATGTCGCTGGTCCTTTTTGGGCGTCCAGGATAGGTGCCTTACCCTTCTTTGGAGTATTGTGAAAAAATTTGGAAGGATTTTTCGGTGTGGCTGGTTTGGCTTGGGTGGCCAAAGTGGGTGCGAATCGAACTCGTTTGGCTCTGTGCGCCTTCATCCTGAGCATCACTCATGGTCCTACAAATTTGCAAAACTATCCCGATTCCTGTTCCTCCTTCGGGTTTCAGGCTTCTCCGTAGTCTTGTTTGCTGTTTTGCTCGTTTTGTGTGTTTTTCCTAACTCTGGACTGAAGTTCATTGGGGGGGGGGGGGGGTCTGCAAGATCGACTTGGGCCTCTTGTACTTCAGGTAATCTTCGAGTTAGTAATTCACCAGCTCTTAGACCAGAGGGTTCTCAGAGGCCCTGATCGATTTTTAGAGTCCAACCGCCGCACTTTGAACTCTTCGATGTACACCACTTTGGAATCTTCGTGCAGCCTTTTGTTTGAGGTATGCCACTGGCACGCCTCAACGCGATGTTCTCCACAACCTGGAATTTCAAAATTTGGTTAGAATTTGCTAAACCCCAGACTGGCTTATTGTATTATGTTAGTAACGTCAGGCTGTTTTTGATACTTAGTTTACTTCTACGGTTAAGCAAGGGACCCAAACCCGTGGTTTGTTTGATGTGGGGCCAGGATTACCCCCCAGATGCTTGGAGTTATCGTTCCAGGGGATTTCGGTACCAAACGTCTTCAATTTTATCTGCTGAAATTTGCTGCATGTTCTGCATGATGTGGATCTGGTGAAGTATGTTGCCGTACTTTTCGCCGGGTTGACCCCCTAGGCGTAGATTTTACAAGCACAACCACGGGAAATCTCGGATCCAGGCAACCTAAAATTCACCAATTTTGAGTAATTTGAAAAAAACACAAGATTTCATAAGTAATTCTCTCTAAAATTTTATTTTTGTTAATTTTGGAAAAACTACTGGATGTTCTACAAATTTTATTTTTTATATTTACCGGAAAACATCGACCGGCCCCTTTTTAAAATTGCAACCTTTCAAACCGGGGGGTCTGGGGGGTATGGAATACCCTCCAGTAAATATAAAAATGGTTTATGATTAAGGGATGTTTTCAACTCAAATATTCCAAACGAAACGAAAATCCTAATAGGACAAAATTTGTGCCCCCGTCTTCAACAATAAAAATAAACTACGAAATCATTGGCACCTGATTTGCCCAACATAATATGAAAAACACAGTGATTCTTTGAGTTGCAGACAAAAGACTGTTTTCTTTTGATTTCCCGAAAACGCAGATAAGAGGATATAATCTGTCTAAACTTAAATTGTGGTTAGAGAGAGACAATACATGCATTATATGTGCCTGGGGGTATCCCATACCCCCCAGACCCCCCGGTTTGAAAGGTTTGAACTTCCTTGCATCTGTATTTCTGGTGCAAAGATGCATTTCGGACTGCAGCTCATAGTAATACTTTTTTAAATTTTTAAATAAAATTTGTTTCAAACTGGGAGGTCTGGGGGTTTTCTAAACCAGCATATTCTAGACTGTATTATATTAAGGGATGTTTTTAACTCGAATATTGTACGCATACCAAAAATTCCGGAGGTAAAAATCAAGCGTTCGCGACACTCGCACAGTCTCAACTTAAAAAGCTCAGATTTGTCAGATTCACAACTCCAGTTTGTTATTGTTTGATAAATATTAACTTCGTTAAACCGAATATCCGTGCCGTATCTGTTAATTTAAAACAATCGCCTACGGTAAATTGTACATGCGAGTGCAGCACTCACATATTTTCCGCAAATTATTTTAATCTACCTTTTTAATTAATTGTAATTGAAAAATATTTAATTATCTTCATAAAAGCAACTCGATTCACAATCGGATATGCCTACAAATTTTTTCCAATATAATTTGATTATGACCACTATAAAAAAAATCAATCAATTTTTTTGGTAGTAAAACCGTCCTTCGGTCTGATGTTGAGTTTTGGGATAGAAATTAAAAAAAAATTGTTATCACCGCCATTTGAATCCGATTCAAATTAATCGGGGAATCACCGAAATTGAGGATCTACCTGCTGCTAGTAGAAATAATATTACAAATTTATAAAAGGTAAATGTAGTGAAATTTACACACACCGAGGCTTATCAATATAAATTATGACGCTTATTAACAAAGCTAATAAACGCAGTGTGTTGAAAATTTACGTCCTTTGGAACTCTTAAGGGATTACCATTATACCCTTAAGATATTGTATTGAGATTTGATTTCGGCATTAACAGTAATGTAAGTGGGGTTCAGAGCAATTCAACTTAATTAATTTAATTATACAGATTGCTGTGCTTTTTCCTCTAATTGGTGAATTTAATTTTTTTGCACAGCCCAGTGCCGGCTTATAAAATGGATCTCGTCAATATATTATGGAAAATAATTGTTTTTGGTGATGTATTTATCAAATCTTGGATTAATTTATATTTGGAGTGTTCCCCCGTTGAAGTTGATTAAAAAGGAGATTGCGATTTCAATGGAGTGTCCGCAATAATAATCACGAAGGATTCGTTTTCATAACTGGAAATAAATGTGTAAGGAAGAAGAATTTTGCAGGTGCTTTGTCAGTGCGAAATCTGTAAAGATTTTTGTAAAAGAAAAAGTTGTTAATAATGGGGATTCAATATTAGCCGAGTTGATTAGTCGATTTTTGTTTTCCGTCTGATTGCTTTGACGCGCCTAGTAATTTACTTTGTGCAGGAAACGCTTTTTCTTTAGTTTCCAATCAAGGAGAAGTGAGATGCTACGAGTGTTCTTTTGAATTAGGTTATTGGGCGCCGATAAAATGAAATGGCGTCGTAGATCAGAAAATCCAAAATTAGAAACGAAATATCAAAAGCTTATAGCGGTGGTAATAGAAGTCCAAATTAGGTACAGGCAAATAATTAATCACAACGTCTTGCGTTAGGTTAAATTCCGGGGACGACCACAAACCCCGGCCTGGTGCTACTATGAAACCACATTTAACACCCTTAATTCACGCATCGTCTCTCACTTACTTCTAATATACCCGTTTTATGCCAATCCACAAACGCATAAATTAAACCTGCCCGCCCTTTAAATTCAACCATTAAACAAGGACAAAAAGTTTTAAGATTTACTAATTGCTTAATAAACATTTGTTTTAACCCCCTCATAATTTATCATAAAATTTAATGAAAAACACTTGTTAACAGCCAAAAAACGAAAAAATTGTTTAAAAATCAAAGATAAAGATGATTAACGAGCCTTTTTGGGCGTAAAAACGCACGGCAGAAATGACTCTCCGACGCTCTTTTCAAATTTTAAAACTTTGGATAAAAAGGGACAAATTATCCTTCGGACACAAAAAATTTTACATTTCCATTTTTGCGAGATTCGCGGAAATTTTTATTTAGTTTTGCGTTAATCGATATTTTCTTATTATCCGTCATACTTTCATAATAGTTCATAATGCATCATCTTCGTTATGAAAAACGCACGCAATCCTCTGGCAATCCATCATTGTAAGCACATTTTTGAATACAAAAGCTTTTAGTTACTTTTCTTACATGCCAATAATAATAAATTCATGATTAAACTTTCGTAATATTACCAAATTCGTTGGCTATGAAATATTCAAGAACCAAAACCAACTCCCACATTGCCCAAAAAAGCTTAAAAGGGTAAACGAGGATTAAGCCATAAACTTCCTTTGAGAACTCAATTTATCTCATCGATTATTAGCCTCTTCGAGACGGCCGATATTGACACTCAGGTGCTAAGGATAATTATTACAGTTTAAGCACTAAGAAAACACAATTAAACTTGCCAAATTGCACGGTTCCGTTTGGAAACAAATTTGTAATCACATATTTTTTAAATAATCTGGTTAAAAAACATTATCCATTTTTGACATTTCGCCCACGGGGCGAAATTTGAATGCTGGGATCCGAGATTTGCCAATGTCGGGGGTTGTGAAAACCGCGCGGAGGCGGATAATGCAGGAACTAGAACAATGTTTTCACTGCAACGGCATGCACATGAACGAGCACGCTCCCTCCCACTTAAAACCGGATTTTAAGACTTCGGCAGCGTACAAGGACCGGCAACAGAATGCTTTAAAGCAAACATGAACTAAAACTTGTAAATTTTCATCAAAATGTCGATTTTCAAAATTAAATTGTGAAGCAACCGTTGGGCCGAATTTATTTATCCTCACCAAATTTTGCTTTTTTTTTCTAAATTCAAACCTTCGAGAGTTTGACAAGCATTTTTTTAAATTTCCACCTTCACATGGCGATAGTCTCGAAACTGTTGATTTTTCAGTAAAAATTGTTTAGTTCTTTTTTCAAGAGCGTGAAATAATTTATAAATTAGATTTAAACCTTTGGTTGTCTAAAATCAACGGCTTTCGAGTTATGAATTAAAGTAAGTAAAAATATGTTGAAAAATTCGAGCTTTTATTTTATTTTGTTTTTTTCAAGACCCTGTATCTTTTAAACGAAATATTTTACAAATAATCTGACTTCTAATTCCGGATAGGAAATTTAACGGACTACAACTTTTGTCTAGTAAAATTTTTTGAAAAACCAATGCATTTCATAGAAAATCAGAAAATAATTAATACGACTGCTACAAAACAAAATTTTTACTTTTATTAAAAAATTATTTTATTAATTAAGGAAACTATTACATTACTACTTACCTACCATTATTACCTCCCGAGGGCTTGAATTTAGAAACAAAATTTGGTTAAAAATGTTTCTTTGAAAAGTTATGTAAAATGTATCCGTGGACACCCAGTAGAAGCCTAGGAAATGTTCTCTCTATTTTGATATTAAAATTTATAATTTATTATCAATAATGCAGGCCCCCCCCCCCCCCCCCCGGTCACAGAGACGTAGAAAAATCTGTAGAAATTCGTTTTGGAACATATCAAAAGTAAAATTGAAGCCTACACTAGGTACATGTTGCTACCCCCCCCCCCATACCTCTAATCGGGTGGTAATCGTTTAAGCTTCAATGAATTCTCATTTTCATCGTTTGCCTTCTGTCGTCGTGGAATAATTGCCGAAATTTACGGTGGGGGGGGCTAAGGTCGAATAAATAATTATACTGATTGCAGCATAAAATAATTATAAAATTATATAAATGTAATTTGAGTCCCTGGGATTCCGTAATTTTCGTATTTTGGCCAGAGATTCTATTTTTCACAGCCGTAATTTTAGAGTACGGGCGGCTCCCAGGAACAGTGGTGTATTTAGAAGGAGGCAAAGGGGCAATTTCCTCGCCCCTCCAAGAATGACTCGGATTGTATCCCTGAAGCCCTCCGTGACAAAAATAATGTTTACCATGAGGTTATTTACCGTTACGCCAATTACAATAGGATTAATAATAATTTCTATATTTCAAACGTCGATGAATTTTTCAGTATTGGCGGTTTACAACTGACGCGCATGAATGGATTAACGAGAATCCGAATAAAAATCTGGTTTGCCCCCCATAGGAATTTTTTAAATACGCCTCTGCCCAGGAATGTTTTTATCAAGTTGCCTCTAGAGATCCCGTCTTTTTTTTCTGTAATTTTCGAATTGGGCCGGCCCTCAGGTATGTTTTTACCAAGAAAGTGGGCCTTTTTTAACCAAATTTTGTCGTTTAACCGAATAATTTGAAGAGTGGGGGCGTGGTAGATTCTAGAAAATTTGTCTTAAAATGGACGGAAGGGGGGGGGCTTGATGATGGGAAGCTGGTTGGAAGGATCAAACGGCTTTTTGAATGTCGACGCCAACAGGGCGATTAGTAATTTATAATTTAAAGAAAATATTGGTAACTACTAAATTTATTCATTGTTGTTCTTTATCATTGATTTTATATACTTATAGATGTACCACGCACTGTTAAATTTGGTTATAACTACAGTAGCGCTCAAAAAAATTATTCTCCCAAGAGCTTAAATAGTACTTCATCGCTAACCTTTAGGTATAAAAAGTTTTAGTTTTCATTTTCCTTCCAATTGAATGCGCGTAAAATTAAATCTAGCTGAAAAATGAAAAAATTAACAATTTTAATTAATTCAAAAAAATGTCTGAAGCTGATATACATTAAATATCCATAAATTTTTTAATTTCTATGACCGCTACTGTACGTTCTAGCCGAAAAGCCACTATAATTAAAGTGGAAGTTGTAAATCTATAAGTACATAAAATCAATGGTTTAGCTTATCAGAAGGAACAAATACGATTGAAAATTTCGAAAGAAGCCGATAACTCCCCAATAACTGCTTTAAATTTTGTTTTCCTTGGAATCCTCTTGAATTGTTAAATTTAGAAATATTAAAATAAATTGCAACAATTTCTGTAATTGCTAAAAGTTTTCAAAATAAATTACTCGAAAATTCTACATTATTCAAACGAACAAATTTAAAAGTTGGGTGCTTTTCTAATCATAACCTCTCATCCAAGATTATCTGCACGATTTCACTTGGATCCTTTAGGGATCTCACAAATATCCTTCTGTTCCCAACTCGTCCTGACTGAAGAGATTTATAGTATAGAATCAGAATACGAAAACAAAGAAAAATGAAGAGAAATTTTTCGAGTCAATTGTGCATTCCCGTATAGTAAAACTTTTAATTGTATGCATTTATCTCTTTTTCAGGAAAAAAGTAGAAATAGAAGTTAGTCGAAAAACGGAACTTCTTTAAACTTTGTTATGCCAGTTAAGGACTTAATTAGTTTATTCTGCCTCCAATAATTGATTTTGTTTATTAAACCATTTGAAAGCAAAATTACTCGGTTGTTTTCCTTCGGAAAGAAATCACGGGAGAAAATTGCGCCGTATTAAAATTTTTCCTATTAAAGCTTCATTGATGTTTTATCTTTTAGTTTATTTTTTCAATATCGGCAGCTTTCCTAAAAGCAACACATTTTCTATTGGTGCCTGTTACAAATCCCCAATATCGTGATCGTAATGGAAACTCGGCGGTGTCTGATAACTTAGTTGATGGCGGATGAGTGAGTGAGTGAGTACTCTCGCATGAATGAAAATTACTTAGTAGCGGATGAAAGCAGATATTGAAAAACCGCTAAGGCAAGATAAACACCAAAAGAAGCTACTTACATACGTTTTGGCGGAGTTCTCTGCTTTATGAGCTGCTCGAGCGCAGGGGGAAGTACTCGGCTACGTGAAAATGAAGTGTTTGTGTTATATCTCATTTTTTGCGTGTTAAACTCATAAAAAATGGGAAACCCACATTAAATGCGAGCTTCCTACACGAGTATTTTTTTAATGAAGCGAAAGGGGAGCGCAAGTCAACATTTTCTTTCTAAAAACTAATTAATTATTATACCGGGGTCGTTCCGAATACTTTTTATGTGGAAATAATGCAGACGTGCCAATTGATTTGGAAAAACTCACGCGTCAAATTAAAACACCTCCGCCTCTATTTATTTGTTCGGTTTCAATTTATCGTTTGGTAAAACGAGTATTTTGGTTGATTAAGTTGTAATCTTTGCTGTTATTACTCTTTGTGTTCGCTTTTAATTCAAAGCCATTTATGTTCCATTGTTCTTTTCACTATAGAGAATTTGCTATACGTAATGATCCAAATAATTGCAATTTGGCAATAGAATGCGTGCAACTGCTGATGTGGAAGAACCCAAGAGGTGGTTTGGTGTTGATCAAAATTAACGATATTATTCGCCATTTGCATACGAAGACTTCCAATCTCTTGTAAACTTCCCCAGCTTTATATTTTGATTAACCGACATACAAGAGCAGCCCTTAATTATGTTCTCCAAATTATTAATTATCTAATGAACTTTCCGCCCGAAATTATTTTCTACACCCAGAGAAATATTTCGGTTATTCCGTAACCGCTCATCCATGTTTTTTCTTATTTTAGGTGCAAGGAATCGGGACGCTACAAGGAAAAGGTTTTACCTCCAACTTCCGTAATTATTTGTTTCCACAACGAAGCCTGGTCGGTTTTGTTGCGGACGGTGCATTCCGTACTGGACCGGTCCCCCCAACATCTGGTCGAAGAAGTTGTATTGGTGGACGATTTTTCCGATATGGACCATTTGAAACAACAGTTGGTGGATTATTGGTCGCACGAGCCTCGCGTTAAAATTATTCGGGCCAAAAAGCGCGAAGGATTGATCAGAGCGAGATTATTGGGTGAGTACGAAGTCCTGAAGCTACAGTAGAAGGTTTCGTCATTATTTGTAATCATTACAGGTGCCAGGCATGCTACTGCTCCAGTTTTGACCTATCTGGATTCGCATTGCGAGTGCACGGCCGGATGGCTAGAACCTCTTCTGGATCGAATCCATCGAGACCCGACCACTGTGGTTTGTCCAGTAATCGACGTAATCGACGATACCACTTTGGAATACCACTGGCGAGATAGCAGTGGAGTGAATGTCGGTGGGTTCGACTGGAACCTCCAGTTCAACTGGCACGCCGTACCAGACAAAGAAAAGAAGAAGCACAAAAATAGTGCGGAACCCGTTTGGAGTCCAACGATGGCCGGAGGACTATTTAGCATTGACAAGGTAAGTTTCCTCCAGTTACTCTGTATAGCTCCACCGGGATTTATGCATAACTGATGCAGTATTATCTTTAATTCAATTACCTTCATGTAAATTTAATGTGCAACAAGAAATTTAATTAGTTTCATTCGTTAGTCTAACGCTATAAAGCTAAATTACGACCAAGTTTATTTAAAACCCTTTCCAAGTTCTCTGCCCTCATTCTTTGAACTTATTTGAAGATTTTTGTGATAAAAAATTCAATTTTACTACACAATTTATAACTTTGCGGGGCTCTTAGGTACATCGCTTCTTCCAACTACGGCGTACTTTGCAGATTTTCAAAGATTAATAGAGTTTTCAACTATTTTCCAAATAAACTTTGCTAATAAATCTCATTTGAATAAAAAATTTTGCCGAACTCTGTTTTTGCACTTGTTTTGTGTTGAGAATGTGAAAAAAATGAGTCATTACCATAACTTTGTTAATAAAATTTAAGAAAGTTATGGATTTGTTGGAAAATTTAATATGTGGCTCTTCGGACGAGGAGGACAGATGCCGAGGAACTATGGTTACGAAAGATTCAAGTGTGTTCGACCAACCCCCCAAAAGCAATTCGAAAGGAATTGTGAAGATTTTAAAATTTGATTTTTATTCAGAGAACCGCATGTCTTCGTTAATGAGCGAAATGAATGCTGCTGTCGAACTGACCTCTTGGCGAAGGGAGCTTTCCGTATCCACAAAAGATTTATTTTTCATATGAATTAGATTACAGACGCTTCTGTAGATATAGGCTTAAAGCTCTTGAGAGCTCTTGCGTCGAGAAGCAATTACGGAATAAATCAGAACTGGACGGATATTGATTGCTTAGTTTTCAACGGCGGGGAATTACCGCGGTTATTGAAAATCAATTCACTTCATGAATAATTAGGCCATAGAAAGGACCGTGCCGCGGTTGCGGGGAATCCCTATCGGATTAATTGAATATTTTTTAAAAGCAGAAGGCCATACTTCTCTGTTTATGTTAGCGTAGGTTAGCGAAAATCAAGCATTTGGTTATGCAACCCCTTTAACATGCGTTTATGGTAGTTGGAAGTTCCGCTAAGGGCCACTTGTATAGTGCGAGTTTAACAACCGTTTAAACCAAGTTTAACATAAAACCACGTTTAGCTATTTTTTTACCTTGTTCAGTCATAGTTTAAGGGCTAAACTGGGTTTAAACCTAGTTTAAGTTACACCCTCACATTTTAGGGGTTTAAGAGCAGTTTAAGTTTAACCATAAAAGTATTCACACGCGTTGTATCTTTTTAAAATGGAATTTTTGGGAGAATTATCCGATGATGAGGATTTTCTTGAATATGTCGATCTTATTTTGCATCCTCGAATACCGCGAGTATTTAGAACAAGAGTTTTGCATTTTAATAAATGGTCTGAAATGGAATTTAAAGAACGATTTCGTCTTTGTAAAAACTCAGTTGCATTTATTATAGATTTAATTGCAGAAAACATAGCATCACCTACAAATTGGTAATTTTTTATTGTCTGTATATTTATAGCAATTACTCAATATTATTTTTTAAGGAACCACGCTGTAACTCCTTCAGAAATGGTTCTTGTAACTCTCCGCTATCTTGCCACGGGAAGTACCTTACAAGCAAATGGAGATTTTAGTGGCATACACAGTTCAACGACAAGCAGGATTGTTATTAAAGTGTGTCGTGCTATCGCACAATTGTACAGTGAGTTCATCAAGATGCCTAATACCGAAGATGAGGTTGCTCAAGTGCGGCAAGACTTCTTTAATATTAGTAAATTTCCTCGTTGCATAGGAGCAGTAGACTGTACTCACGTAAAGATACAATCTCCAGGGGGAAATAATGCAGAAATTTACAGGAACCGGAAAGGTTTTTTTTCTATGAACGTGCAAGCTATATGCGATGCAAAATTAAAAATTGAAAATCTAGTGTGTAGATGGCCAGGTTCTAGTCATGATTCTACTATTTTCAATAACTCCAGAATTAGAGCTAAGTTTGAAAATGGCTTGATGGGTGATAGCTTAATAGTAGGTGATGCTGGTTATGGTATAAAATCATATTTGATTACGCCATTGAGTAATCCACAAACTGAGGCTGAACAGTTATTTAATGAGGCACAGATCAGGACTCGCAACCCGATTGAACGATGTTACGGTGTGTGGAAACGTAGGTTTCCTATTCTTGCATTAGGAATACGATTGGACAAAAGCAAAGTTGAAGCAATTGTTGTAACTACAGCAATTCTTCATAATATTGCTTGCCTTCTGAAGGATGAGCAACCTGCAGTAACTGCAGAAGAAGAAGCTGCTGTTCAATTAATTAATAATGTCCAAGGGTTTCAGGAATTACAAGAAGTCGGAAATAATAGTACAAGACTTGCTTTAGTAGAATATTTTCGAACATTGGGATAGATTTTGTACATTGTAAATAGTTTACATTCTTTAATTTTTAACAAAAATATAGCTTTAAGCAAAAATGTAACATGTTTCTAAATACACAACAATAATTTACCTATAAAACGTTTTAATTATATTGAATGACTACATACTACTAATAGATACTAATTTAAAACTAACTATTAGATTAAATATTATCCTAAAATTTCTAACTATACACAACAATAATTTACCTATAAAATGTTTTAATTATAATGAATGACTAATACTAATTTAAAATTAACAATTAAATTAAATATTAAAAATAATATTTTAAACATTTAATTTAATTATTTAAATTTGCACAAGAACATAAATTAAATAAAGCTAATAACATTATTAATGTTAAATTTCGAGGTTTTATGTACACTGAAAAGAATTGAAGTAATGCAGCAAAGGTGTTAAAAAAAAAATTATAGAAAAGGAACATCGTGAACTTTATTTACGCTTAAGTTCAGATGCCAAGATTTCCATTCTTAGCAAGTGTTCCTTTTCCATATATTCCCTTTTTTGATTTGCCTCTTGTTCCATTATTTCTATTCTTTTTTGTGACTCTCTTTCCATTAGCTCTATTTTTTTTTTTGATTCTTGCTGCAAACATGTTTTCTGCACCTCCGTTAGCTCAATCTTCGTACTAACCCATGAAGATAATTTGTCTTTCGACTGTCCACGTCGATTGACAAAATTTTCTTTTCCTGTAAAATACAAAATGTGAAAAACTATGTTATGAATTAAAAATTTAAAATGTACCTTGTGAATTAGTACTTATTCTTAAAGGAAGTGCCTTCGGAGTACGCAACATATTTGGGGTATAATCACTCCAGTCTTTAGACTGAACAACTGGAGTGATTTCAGTTGAAGAACCTAAAAATTGAACATTTACTACAGATTAATGAAAAAAAATAATAACAAACCTTGCAAAGCTACACCAGCATTGTCTGCCTCATTCATTTCAATTGGCAGCGGATCAAAAGTGAGCATATCGGGAGATAATTCTGGTAACGGAATGGGCTCGTTAACATTGATTACATCTAAAAACGAAACAAAATAGTAAAAAAAAAGCCAGATTTAAGACATTACAATTATTCACCTTCACTATCATCTTCAAATTGTGAAGGGAACCCTGATAGTTGGCTACCCAGCAGTTCTTTAATCTGCTCATCGATGATAGTGACCTTACTATCTATAGGTGGGCCGCCTCCTGTTCCCGTGGCATAGCGCTTCTGCTCCGCAAACTTCCTTTTGGTCGTTTTTTTCAAATTTTCGTATTTACTACGTAACATACGTATATCCCGATATGTATCTCCACTGGTGCTATTGTATTCTTTTGCTACCTCGATCCAAGCTGCAGCTTTTGCTTTGTTGGTCATAGTGTCGGTCTTTTTACATTCGACTCGATCACGATATTTGCGAACTAAATTAATCAATAGCAATTCCTCTTTCACGCTAAAATTTGTACTCCTTTTTTTGGAATCCATATTTATTATTATAGAAGGAATTAAAAAAAACAAAGCAAAATAAAGCCAACACCAAAGTAAAGCCAAGCTAATTCCAACTTCCACCAATAATAAAAACTACAAAGCAATGCAAACACCTGAATTAAATTTTCAAAATAGAAACATTCACTTACCTTCTATCAATTTTACTATTACTTTACCTTACAAAATAAAAAATTTACAAACACCTTTGAAATAAACAACACAAAATCAAAACAATAACAGACGCGTACAAAAATGTCAAATATTCTCGTCAGTAAATAATACCACATTAGTTATATATTAATTAAAATCCCTAGAAATTTTAATACCAACCGTATGAATTTCTGTTAAACTGTTGATTACTTGAACCACTGTTAAACTTGATTTATACAACACCTACGTTTTTAAACGTCGTTTATAAATTGAACCAAGTTTTACTAAACTGCAAATTAAACTCGCACTATACAAGTGGCCCTAAGTGGGATAAATAGATCATTCCCGACATTATCAGGTCAGGTCTAAAATTTTCCACATTCTGATTCGTCGTTAGTAAATCTGTATACCAGTTCTTAAAGTGAGCAAGTTAGTAAGCTCACGCATTTGTTAAAAACATCCCTGAAGCGCGTTGGTTATTTTCCAGAAATGGTCTCCCCTATAAATTAGGAATATAATATGGAATATAGTTCAGCTGGGCTACCGAGTAATTCGTGTATATAAAGAGAAGAGTGTACTGGAAAGTGCACTATTTAGCTTAACCTCTGCAGATTCTGATGTCTGCTGTACACTCTCGCCGAGACAAGGCTAGATAGCGAGAGTGTAGGTGAGAGTGCTAGCTCCGCCTCGGTGTTCCTGGTTAGCTCTCCATCCCAAGTCGGTTTTTAGGTCCGATTCAAAGGGTCTCGTTTGACTTAGGAATGTATACAATTGAATTAGGCGAGAGTGTACATGGTCGTACTCGGGCCGAGACATTCGGGCGAGAACACTCGGACGAGAATGTACATACAGCCGGCATTACATTATTTTCTTATTACAATTCCAAATATCGGACGAACTTCGATGTAGCTGTGGCAAACCGGGGGGAGGGGGGAGGTCTGGAATACTCTCTAGCATTGGCGTATGAGGGGAGAGTGCACTGGAGGGTATTCCATACCCCCCAGTCTACACCCATTATTTTATGTTTTCAGAACTTAAATTTAAAATACAAGAAGTTCTGGGGGCTTCCACAATATGTTGAAAGCTTTAGGCTCTGAATAATCTAATTCCGCTGCCGAGAGCACCAGTAATTTTATTTTTAAACTTCCGAGAGTAGAAATTTGTTAATCGATCGCAGATTTTGTAATAAAAGTCTTTGGCTTCGTTATGGTCAGTTTATGTTTAACTTCAAGGTCAGCAGGGAGCTAAAAAAATATTGGACGAGTTTCAATGTATGTAGCTATGGCAAATCGGGGGGTCTGGGGGGTATGGAATACCCTCCAGTGCACCATTTTTATTTGTGAGCGTTGGGAGTGGGTAAATTTTCAAAAGACACCACCCAGATGGTTTGGGTGGTAGTGTTGGATTTTTACCGACTAAAACCCCACTCCTTGGATGTGCCGGGAATCGCAAAGCATTACTTCCGCACGCACTCCTGCCTCTCGTCCTGGATTCTGCCCTTTCGGGACTTTATTCTTCTTGGTCTTTGTCTTGGAGTTTGGCTTTTGTGGATATGACTTCTACCAGCATATCCTCAATCACCCGCCAGTACTCTTTGCTACTCAGTGTCAGCTCCACGATGTTTTGTGGAGTAAGATCTATCCCGACTATGTTTGGACAGCTGCTCTGTGTTCCGTCCAGTTAATGCAGAAAAAGATGGTGTGTTCTGCTAATGCACCGTTTAGTCTTTGCTAGGAGCTATACAGCAGTCAATCCTGGGGTATACCATACCCCCAAGCCTCCCAGAGTTATCGAGAAAAAATTGGAAAAGCTTCAAATGTTGGATGAGCTTCAATGTAGCTAGGGCAAACCGGGGGGTCTGGGGGGTATGGAATACCCTCCAGTGCACCGTTTAGTCTTTGCTAGGAGCTACACAGCTGTCAATGCTGGGGTATTCGATACCCCCAAGCCTCCCAGAGTTATCGAGAAAAAATTGGAAAAGCTTCAAATGTTGGATGAGCTTCAATGCAGCTAGGGCAAACCGGGGGTCTGGAATATCCTCCAGTGCACCGTTTAGTCTTTGCTAGGAGCTACACAGCTGTCAATGCTGGGGTATTCGATACCCCCAAGCCTCCCAGAGTTATCGAGAAAAAGTTAGAAAAGCTTCAAATTTTTCTTTCATGTAAATTAGTGATGTAGCCGCTATTAGTTTATAAAATTAGAGACGGTTGTGATGGCCATTAAAATATTTTCCGAGGCTGGAAAATCGATAGCCATCGTCTGGAAACAAAAAATTTCCAAACAAATGAAATATCAACAAATTCGGTAATAATTGAAAAGTTTTTCGTTATCCTTTCGATTAATTAAAGCAAATTTATTCATGAATTTAATCGGTAGATGTAGAACAGGCATTTAAATCTCAACTTTTTGGGCAGTTAATCAAATCCTTTTTTATATTTTTAAGCGTCGCAATTATTGCGTAACAATTGGAAATGCTAATGAGCGGTTCGGATTGGATAATTCGCGGCGAATTTGATAAAATCTAAAAATAATACATTAAAATGTTTTACAAATCCATTAATGTGTTTTTAATTTAATTTAATTTTATTAGTTTGAATTATGCAAATGCGCACGTGATTGAGATTTATTGAGATTTTCTCCACGTTTACATTTTTAGGGAGAGCCAATCTCGCTTTTTGTTTATCAAAGTTTTGCTTTAAATTGAATTAACTTTTAGCTCAATCGAGTAAGCGTTATGCTCAAATATATCTCACTTCAATTACCAGAAGCCAGAGATTCTCCCGATTTGCATAGATATTTTGCCGGATAGCGTAAATACGTTAGCTGTTTATGTAGTTGTATAATCAACTTTTTTCGTTTATCCGTTTAATTTTTTGTTATTTTGTTTCAGAAATTTTTCGAGAAATTAGGCACGTACGATAGCGGCTTCGATATTTGGGGCGGAGAAAATTTAGAGCTGTCGTTCAAGACGTGGATGTGCGGAGGTACGCTCGAAATTGTACCTTGCTCGCATGTAGGACACATTTTCCGAAAACGATCTCCATATAAATGGCGCAGTGGTGTGAATGTTCTTCGCAGGAATTCCGTTAGATTGGCTGAAGTATGGCTGGATGACTACGCCAAGTATTACTATCAGAGGATCGGTAACGACAAGGGTGACTATGGCGATATCAGTAGTCGTCAGGAACTTCGAAAGCGACTCAAATGTAAGAGCTTTAAGTGGTTCTTGGATAATATTTATCCAGAGTTGTTTGTTCCGGGTGATGCAGTAGCAAATGGAGAGGTAAGTGAATTTTTTGTCGATATTTTTTCACGCCTCACAATGCACAATGTTATTTTTAAGGGTGTCAACATAAGTGCGCTCAAAATTAACGCCTTTATTTTCACAGGCCGAAACTTTTATTTTTGTTACCATTTTACATCAAGTCAACAAATTAATCAACAATGTCAACGTTTTCGATTGCTTCCTAACTTAAATTTTAAGCTTGCCTTAAATCAGTTTTTTGGCTGTTTTCTCTTGAGCGACAATGTACTATTGTTTTGAGCTCTTAATACACGAATAGCTGTTTTAATTGGAAATAATTCGCCACTAAATTAAAATCTGCGTTTTCGGCTTAAAGTTGTGACGTCATACTGTTCTGTTGGGGTGACACAACAAATTAATTTATCAGCGCACTGAGTTTTCAAAATCATTTTCCTATACAGCTTCCTCTTTCTTTTTCTTGCAGATATTTTCACTACAAAATAAACAATTGAAACTGTGTTGCGGACACTAGGCAGCGCGAGTTCGATCCTCCCAGAAGACGATTTCTTTTTTTCTTTTATTACAAACTTTGAGACAGCAAATCGCTCTGTATAAATTTATTCCGCTCCGATGGAATTGGAAATGTTACTGCATTAGAGCGAACAATTCGACTAAAAAATGTAGATAGTTGGGGGAATTCCATTGTAAAACACAAACATGTTTTGTGCCTATGTTTACCCCAACGTGTAATTTTTCAAAGCCAACAAAGAGACATATTGCCGTCACTTTGATTCCAACATTGCGATTGACGCCGGTGCCTTTTTGTGCTGACGCTCATGTTTATGGCTAAACTCAGGAGTGAGAATCGTGCTTGGAATTTTAACCAAGTATCGTCGTCGAATTCAACTGGAAGTGTATTGACCAAGGAGATTCACAAATAAGAGGGAACATAACGGATGCTGTGTTTGATTTATTTCGTTACATATATTTCTGCCATTCCGAGATATTTTAATTCGAAACGCCCGGTACGTTTCTGACCGTCACGACTGAAATATGTAAGTGAGATTCATAGCTGGCGCAAAATCGTTTTCTGATTTATGTTTACACTTTTTCGGAGTTTATTCTTCTAAACAAAATTTATGACGTCCTTCAACTCGCCTTCCTAACTAAAGTGTTGCCGTTTTTGTATTTTTATCTGACAATGCGCGCATATCGCGGTTTTTATCCGAAATCGTGTCAGTGGCGTAACTCAAGATTGTTATAAATGGAAGTTTTTTAATCTCACTCCAGATATCGCACATTTCACATCGCCAACGGAATAAGTTGGAAAAAACGAAAAATAAAAGCACGGGCCCGGGCAGGGGTGGAGGAATTTTCGAATGGGGCCTCGTAGGAGCTTGGGAGTTAATTGCCGCTTTATTTATCTGTACACAGTTTGCACATATACTTTCCAATTAAGTGCAAGTTAACTGTATTCCAGTGTTTACAAAGAGCACTTGGTGTAACAAGTTGGCTAATCGTTAATTAGTTGAAGTACTTTTAAATTGGATTGAAGTGTTGCTCAAACAAGTACGGTATGGGAGGTAATCGATATTATGTCCCGGGATAGAAATTAAATCGAGCAGATTAATATTAAAGTAGCGGGAGGGTAGGATTTGGAAAAATTGAACAAATTTGTAAACGCGAAACATAAATTACGATGATATTTACAAATTCACGGTTTGAAGGATTCGAGAACGTGCTCGTCGGAAGCTGGTACCTGCATACATATCGTAATAAGATAAAACAAGTTGGAAACGCGGCCGTATCCATATTTAACAAAAAAAAACTTTTATATTTTATTTTGTGTAGATGCAATGTTTGACTTTTTCTCTTCTATTTGTCTCTCGACGTGTATGTGTGGATGTCGAAACAACAACGAATGCTGGTTTATCTCATCTATTTCAACAAATGTCTTTTCCAGTAAACGTCTCCGTGTTCATTCTTTATTCTCCTGTTGTACTCTCGCAACCAGGGCGTCCCCTCACCACAGAGCACGGTATAGGTAATCTCGACAAAACAAAATTAGCTTCTTTGCACCGAATGTGTATGTCGTGTGTGGTTTGCTTTACAGTCCACTTGGTTTTTGCTCAAATGAAAACCGACTCCGCATCATTTATATCAATTTGAATTTTTTTTCGAAACTGCCGCTTTTCAAGTGATTTATTTTAATTTCTTCCATCATTAATCAACTTGGGTGGATGCGGTACGAGTTCTCCCTTGCTATACCAGGCGGAATCAAAACAAATTACTTTACTGCCAATTGCAATTTCATGACAATCTAGAATTGCATTATTTACATTGATAAGAGGCTGCATCGTCACTAGCCAGCAATCTTGTCAGATTTTAATTCGACGTAAAGTTGGTTTCTAGCTTATAACGCCCGCGCCTCTCTGATTGGTTGGTTGAATAATAAACGAACGATTTTTGATTATATCAAAAACAACTTTGTCTGGAAGGTGGTAGAATTCTACCTCCTATAAGTGGAATATAGGTACCGCTTTCATGCTTTCGGATGGATCGATAATCTTCAGTCGGGCCAGGTAAATGGTTGACCTCACCTGATCTGAAAATATGGACCGTTTGGTCGGGTAGCAAGGGTTTAAACCACCTAAATTATTTAAGGGCCTAAGTTCTATGTGTAAACCAGGCTACTTTTTTCGCAAAAAGTCGAATTTCGGGAAAATCCAAGAAACTTAAGAAATCTGGGAAAATCTCACGCAATCTAAGGAAATTGTAGGCAATCCGTGAAAATCTTAGCAAATAAAACATCCGAAAAGGTGTAAAAAATTTAGGGAATATTGTAGGGAAATTTTAGGAAATAAGAAATACTAGAAATGAAGGAAATTCTGAGAAACCTTAGTGAAATCCCAGGCTTAGACAATGCGAGGAACTCTTAGCAAATAAGAAATCCGAGAAAGTGTAAGATATTCTGAGAAATCTTAGGGAAATCTAAGGCAATGCAAGAAAATCTTAGGAAGTAAGAAATCTTGGGCAATCCGAGGAAATCTTAAGAAATGTGAAATGCGAGAATGTTTCGGAAATCTTAAGAAATCCCCAAGCAATCTTAGGAAATCTCAGGTAATCTGAGGAAATCTTGGAAACTCTCAGGAAATTTTAAGAAGTACGCATGAAATCTTAGGAAATTCCAGGAAATCTCAGGCAATTCAAAAAAATCTTATGAAATAAGAAATCCGAGGAAGTGTAAAAATCCTAGGCAATCGGAAGGAAATCCATCAAGGAAATCTTAAGAAATAAGAAATTGGAGGAAGTGTCGGAAATGTTAAGTAATTCCAAGCAATTTTAGGAAATTCGCATGAAATCTTAGGAAATTCTAGGCAATGTAAGGAAATGTTAGGCAATCTGAAGGAAATCCTAAGCAATCCGAGGATCTCTTGGGAAATAATAAATCCAAGTAAGTGTAGAAATCTGAGAAAATCTTAGGGAAATCTCAGACAATGTCAGAAAATCTTAGGAAGTAAGAAATCTTAGGCAATCCCAGGAAATCTAAAGAAATTAGAAATTCGAGGAAGAGTCGGATATCTTAAGAAATCCCAACCAATCTTAGGAAATCCATGGAAATCTTAGGAACTCCCAGGAAATTTAGGTAATACGCATGAAATCTCAGGCAATCTAAGGAAATCCCAGGCAATTCAAGAAAGGAAATTTCGAAATCTTAAGAAATTCCAATCAATCTTAGGAAATCTATGGAAATTCGTGGAAATTTTATGATTACGCATGAAAACTTAAGAAATCTCAGGCAATTTGAGGAAATCTTGCGAAATAAGAAATTAGAGGACGTGCAAGAAATCCTGGAAATCATAGGAAATCTTATGAAATCCCAGGCAATCTTAGAAAATCTCAGGCAATTCAAGAAATCTTAGGCAATTCAAAAAAATCTTAGGAATTAGGAAATCCGAGGAAGTGTAAAAATCCTAGGCAATCTGAGGGAAATCCCAAGCAATCCGGGGAAATCTTTGGAAATAATTAATCCGAATAAGCGTAAGAAATTTTAAAATCTTAGACAATGCCAGAAAATCTTAGGAAGTAAGAAATCTTAGGCAATCCGAGGAAATTTTAAGATATAAGAAATTCGAGGAAGTGTCCGAAATCTAAGAAAACCCATGAAATCTTAGGTAATCTGAGGAAATCTTAGGAAATAAGAAATCTGATGAAATGGAAGACATTGTGAGAAATCATAGGAAATCTTATGAAATACCAAGCAATCTTAGGAAATTCATGGAAATCTAGTGTAATAAATTCTGGGAAATCTAAGGCAATCTGAGGAAATCTTAAGAAATTAGAAATTCGAGGAAGTGTCGGAAATCTTAAGAAATCCCAAACAATCTTAGGAAATCCATGGAAATTTTAGGCAATCTGCGGATATCTTGGGAAATAGGATATCTGAGGAAGTGTAAGAAATCCTGGGAAATTACAGTAAATCTTATGAAATCCCAAGCAATCTTAGGAAATCCATGAAAATCTTGGGAAATAAGAAATCTGAGGAAGTGTAAGAAATCCAAGGAAATCTTCTCCAATTACGGAGAACGATCTCTCAAGAATCTCGCTGGAAAATCTACACTGAAAAAAGTAGTTGATAAAAAAATCATCATATTAATGATAAATTCATAGTATTTATGAATTTGTTCATAAATATGATAAATTTTGTTCATCGGCGCAAAAGTTATTAATTTTTCATCAAAACAATGCACCATGTTTTTCAGTAGCCTGACCTAAAGGCCGCACGACAATCGAGTTCCACTGCATTAAGCAATAGCATGACCGGGGGGGGGGGGGGGGGATTTACTTCGATTTAAGCCTCTTCCACAATTATTTGCAAAGCTCCAAGGAAATAAAGAATTTGAATATTGTTTTAATGCAATGTACTACTAGCTTGCTCGGGATTCCCCGGGCCTGGTTGAATCGCTTATTTGGAATTTGGAATCCAGAAAGGGGGGGGGGACTTTTTCCTAGAGAGTTAAAAAGGAGGTCTGAAAATGCTTTTTTCGACTAGGAACTTGATATTTTCGTAGGTATTTTTTATTTTATTTAAGATTAAAGCGGAACTTGGTCCATATTTTTGCTTTTGAACACTTGGCCTATATTTTGTTGTGAGTCACTGATGTTAGCATTTCGTTAGCTCATAAAAATTACACTATTTCACGTTAGATTATCATAAATGATTCACCACATCCAACACATGGAAGTTTGGTCGACAAATCAAATAAATAATGTTGGATGTTACAAAGCATTGCGGAGGAGTAGTTTAATATCATTCGAAGAGGCCCACTCGTCTTGCAATTTGGTCTATTTTGGAAATAGGTTGCTACCAAAGAAAATTAATTTTCTAAACGCAAAATGTTGACACCGACATGGCAGGTAACAGAAATAATTTTTGGTTTGTTGACACCCGTAAATATAGCAATTATTAATATTTTGTGATGAATTTACTAACATAAGTTGACAATTTTATTTAAATAGTTTCGTAATATGGGATATGGTGCCAAAACATGTTTGGATTCTCCTGCTCGTAAGAGTGATTTACATAAGCCTGCCGGTCTTTACCCCTGTCATCGGCAGGGAGGAAATCAGGTAATACCAAAAGTTCTATACTCACGATTTATTTAATTTTACAGATAGCTAGCTGGGATCGGGAAACTTGTCTTGATTCCGCCTGCAAACCGGAAGACATGCACAAGCCCGTTGGGCTTTGGCCCTGTCACGGCCAGGGTGGCAATCAGGTAACACCACCACCTACCAATTTAAAAAAGTTCTAACGCTATTTCTAATAGGACTGCTATTAATACTTTTTCACTCCTGGAGAATTTTTAATAATATCCATAATTTACTAAATTAATTTTGTACCTATTATTAACTTTTTATTTCTTCCTATTTTTGTACATAAATTGAAAATGGTATCTCAGTAATATTAATTTCCTGTTTTTGTAAAAAAAAAATTATTTGCAGTTGGAAAAGGAATTTAAATATTTTACAACCGTTAAATAATAAAACAGTAAACAATTTTGAACGTTTCACTTTAATTATTGCAAATATTTGCGCTTTTTAAATACAATACGGCCACTTCTATTGACAAACTGATGGGCGGTTTATAAAATTTTTTATTGTTCCTTTTGACAAAAAATGTGAAAAATGATTCAATAATGAAATTGAATTTTTTTATATCATATGGGAAGTTACGTTTATGCGCGTGCTATATGCTACCCTCGTAATTTTGATTAAATTTTTGCGATAATCTATAGGCTGCACTAGAAATTGATCTTCTATTTTATTTTTATTTTCAGAAGCATCCTAAAAACGTAGCAGAAACGTGACTTAAGTTTTTTTTCTTACTTTCAATATATTTTTGAATAATTTTATTTTCGCCAAAAAAGCGATAACGGAAAACGACGCAAATATATTTCGAAATTTATGTTATCGTAACTTCGGAACACAAACTTTCAGTTCCGCATTTTGTAAAATACAAATTATTTTGATTTTGATTTTTTTTATAATTGTATATACGGTATATTATGTACCATGGACGCTACGAAGCCCGACTCCAGAAAGTGACGGTTACGATGCGAAATTTCATGAGGAATACTTTAAAGTACCTACTGCAGAGATTTTATTATCAAACTGCTCTGGAATTCATCAAACTCAAAGGAGAGAGGAACATTTTATTTTGTTATTAAATTTATTTTAGATTATATTCGGTTAATTGTGGCCAAATTTAAGATGAAAACTATGATCCCAGCTTTCGGGTTCTGTAATTTTTGAGTTCGGTAACCCTACAGGGATGTTTTTAGCGAGTTTAGCGTGCAACCACGGCAAATCTCGGATCCAAACACTCTAAAATCCACTATTTTTGAGTAATACTCACCTGCCGAGGGTATGTTAATTGAAATCAAAAAAAAGTTTTATGTAAATTTTGGAAAAACTACTGGATATTCCGAAAATTTTACTTTTTATATTTACTTACCTACCGCCCAGTGCAAATTTTTTTGCGAAATTCGAAACTGGAAAACATCGACCGGCCACTAAACCGGCTATGAGTCTAGAGCCTCCCCCCCCCCCCCAAGAATAACAATTGCTTTCGTTTCATTCGGGATGACCATGAAACCGGAAATCCTCTTAGTCTCTCGGCTATGCCACTGTCTTGACATCTGCAGTTACGTCGTTTGGAGTGAGAATCTAGAAATTCCGACCCTACGAAGGTCTTCTCCTTCTTTTTTTATTAGCCTCCTTATCCATTTCTGGCCAGGATCGTCCAACTTTGAACTTGGGCCTCTTTCTTACTTCTTAGAAAGGATTCAGCATTTAGACCCCAAAAGAGACCCTTTCAAAGAGTTTTGAACTCTTCCCGGTTCAAACCGGGTACTTTAGGGTCAGCAGTTATTCGGCTAACTTACTAAGCTAATGACCATCTCTCTGAAGGGCCTGCTGGGATAATATTAAAAGCCATCTCTTTTCGAAATTTTAACAATGTGCGAAGTCACTGAAGGAAGTAAGTGCGGCCTTCAGGCCACACAACCAGGGCAATCGAGTTGCACATCAATGGAATTCCAATATTAAAATACTTGTCGTCTAGAAAGGACGATTTATCCTTGCCTAGGGGAATGAAGGAGGGTCACAAAACGTGAATAATTTTGACCGATGGGGGGGGGATATTCAAATGAGGCGTCAGCATAATTCGAATTAAGGAAAGTAAGGAAGGTATTTTTGATTTCTTTCTAAGAGCAAAAATTAGAACAGCTGCGACAAAGTGGGGGGGGGCGTCAGTTTAGATTGGATTTAGGTTGATATGAGGCAGGGTTCCCTTTTTACTCTGAATATTACTTAATTACTGCTTTATTACTGTAATAATGAAATTCCAAACTGCGAAAATTTCAATATAATTCTCAAAATTCCAATAGCATTTCAAAAAATTCCACTAAAATAACGAAAATTTTATAGTAATTTCAAAAAAATGTATTATTTCTACTATTTTTTCTCAAATTTGCCATATATTTTGCAAAAATTTCTTCAACATTCCAAAAAAAATTCAAAATTTTCAAGAAAATTTCAAAAAGTTTGAGAGAACCCCCCCCCCCCCCCCCCGGTTTCCCCACTCGTCTGAAAAACCTGGAAAACCTCTCAAATTGGGAGTTTAAATTTCTTAAAAGTCAGGTCAAGGAAAGTTAGAAAATTTTTGATTTTTTAGCGATCAGAGAAGTTTGCACTTTTACAAAATGTTTTTTGAAACTGAAAAATATGTAGCCTTTCACAAAAATTGATTGAATTTTGACATCCAATATTCCTTATCTGGATTCTGTTTTTGTAGCAATTTTCGTATTCAGATTCCAACATTTTTATTTATTTTTATCAATAATAAACGAATAAAACAAAAAATAAAAATTTATTTTTTGAAAATATTATCAACATTATTTTAATAATATTAGAAAATTCAGGGATAGTACAAAGAGTGAGCCTTCTTCTCAGTGCCGTATTTAGACTAAATTTTCGGAGGGGGGGTTAATGGTAATAAAATTTAATGGTTTGGTTTTAGTTCTGAAGATTTTCTGTTTTTTTTCCAGTGCAGTCGGACTTCCTGAACTTTGGTAATTGAAGAATTTCGGCGGGGGGGGGGGGTTATAACTTCTAGCTCCGCCTTTAAATGCGGCTTTGCTTTTTTTTAAATTTTTCTACGGAAATTATGGTAGATTATATCGTATTTTACAAATATAAACATTAAATTTTATGTATCATCTTAAATTTCTAGTTAAAAAGGCCAAAAATATTATGTCATTTTTCGCATTGGCGGATCGTATCAGCAGTACCTGCCCCCGTTCCATTGGGAACTGGCGTATCTAGGTAGATAGTAAAACTCTGAGCCACTCCACCCGTTAAAAACATCCCTGAAGTTTGCAGAACTCGAAAATTACGGATCTAGAAAGACGGGATCTTTGTTTTTATGTTAAATTTGGCTATGTGATATTAACTGTTCCACAGCTAGAAGTCCACTGCTACCGGTTCCGCCTATTGTAATACATTACTGAACTTAATTTCAGGAGGAATTTAAACAAAATCAATTTTCCATGTTATTTCCCCATGATCGAGTGTAAGGTCGGTCACTCGGTGTAAAAACAGCATAAGGTAAAATCCTAGTTTTAACCGGGAGCAGTCCTGAGTATTGCTTTCACGGTGGCGTAGTTTGCGGGAAATTAGACCAGGATAAACCCCCCCCCCCCCCCCGGAAGAATAATACGTACAGATGGTGTACATGAACAGCCTCGAGTCCGGCACTCTGATTACTTAAATTTCCGCATGTCTCACCCAGTCCTTCGGCAAAATGTTCAGATAATTCCAGGCCACCTGGAAAGCTGAAATTTGACGCGGACGTAGGTTCACTTTTAGGTGAGATGGACGTGAAATTGTTTCAGCACAATGATAAGTATTTTTTTAAATGTTCAAACCTCAATTTTTTTTAAGATTACTGAGATTCCGTTTAATTTCAATACAATTCGTGTATATATTTAATTAATTTAGTACGGTGATTCCCCAATTTGAAAAGAGTTTGGGAAGCACCGATATTGAGGGGGTGAAAGTAATATTGGAGAATATGAAGTAATTTGTGTTTGGTTGGGTATTAATAGCAATTTTGGTAATGGTGGTGGTGTAAATTTTGAAACCTGTATATACAAAAAGAGAGCATCTTGAGAAGCCCTATCGCACCGTCTCAGGTGCAATATTTTGACAACTCGATTTCTGCCTTTGTTTATCATTTATTATCGCTTTGACACGGGCGTTATTTATCATTTTCGCTGTAGTCGAGCAGCAGGGGAATTTGCAGTAATAAATTATATAGTAATTACTTCCAATATTATTCAGAAATGTTTTATTAAATTTTTTCGAGCGGATCGTTATTACTTCTTTAATAATAACAACGAAAAAGGTACTCGTATTAAATTAAAAGTGCCGAGCTTTAAACGTTTTTTTTTGAACTTTTTAATTTTGCATCCCCGGGGGTAACCTAAATTAAAATCAAAATTACTTTTCAAATTAATTTCCTAATTAACGTTTATTGAAAGCTTAAAATTAATTAAAGTTGGTTAACGATTTCGGTTTTCGACTCCCTCATATTGCATTTTTATTTGTTTCCATCATAATTTTCGAAAGCTATTAAATTCCTTTTTACTTGTAAAAGACGGCAATCGCGTAATCGAATTTTTTTAATATTTTCCGAGTCATCTCGTCAAACATTTAGTTTCGTCATTGCGGAATCGCACTTCACTGGGTTTAGTTATCAGTGGCCGACCGCTCGAGCTCTGATGATGATCGCTCCAACTGTGCTAATTTACTTTGCATGTTAAATAAAATATTTTTCAAGTAATGCAATATTGAAAGTTATTTGGGTAGATACGTGATGCATGCGAACCCTTGACCCGTGCGCGCTTTTACACTTCCGAACTGATCAGATTTTATCAAACTTTTCAACAAGACCTACTTTCTTTCCAAAGTAGTTTTCTTGCGGGTCCCGAGGAATTTCGAATATCAGCAAACGAAGTGAAAACTTGAAAAGCAAGGCGCGAATGATATGAAAGACACGAAATAATCTGACTTGTTATTCAAAAATAAAGAAACGAATTTAGGTGAACCCAACTGCAGGGGTCAATTGTAAAATCAATGCCATTATACTGTAGACTTAACCCACCGGCGGCGGTCTCTTGGGGCAAAGAGCTATCCACAATTAGAAAATTAATTTTAATTTTCAAACACAGCAATGCACAGTAGTAAAGCAGATTGAATATTTAAAAACAGCCCAAGGGAGAGGAAAATATCCGAGGACAATCCCGAGTATTAATACTTCAGATATTTCCCACGCCGAGACAGCCCAGAATCCGGTTTTCTGATTCGTTCAATTTCTATTTTCTAAATTGATTGACTGCGAGTTTAAACTTCTGTTTACTGGGGCACTGTTGTGGTTAGCACAATTTTTCCTTTTGGTGGTAAAGAACAGTTTTCATCTCTTCGAGACATTTTGAACTCGGCTAATGAATTTTTTTTACTTTTCCAGTATTGGATGTACAGCAAAACCGGAGAAATCCGTCGAGACGAAGCCTGTTTGGATTACAGCGGACAAGAAGTCATTTTGTATCCTTGTCACGGTTCGAAAGGAAACCAATTGTGGAATTATAACGACAAAACTAAATTTTTAAAGCATGGAAGTAGTGATAAATGCTTAGCCATCAATGCCAACAAATCGAAATTGGTGATGGAGCAATGTAACGAGAATTTGGAACGACAAAAGTGGACTTTAGAAAATTACGATAGTTCCAAGCTATGATCCGACTTTTAAATTAAAATAATTTTTGAAGTGAGAGTTTTGCGCACACGTGAGTTATTAATTGCAATGCGTTTTTTGACCGTACGACGCCAAAGTGCTTTAAATTACGTGACGTTTGCACTTTTTTTTTAATTTGTTCGTGTGCGATTTTACGACGCAAAACTTTTTATTTAAGTTAATATAAAAGTGATATTTTTATTTGGTTAGTTTAGAGCAGATGAAGGAAGGAGAGAGTACTTACAATGGTGTGACGACTGACGACGGAAAAAAGACATTCCATTAATTTTTATTATTATAAATGCATTTTATTGCGACAATTTTGTTGCTTTGTGATTAATACGTTGTTACAGTTTATAGTGAAAACTCGAGAACATCAAAACTTACTCATGGCCATACGTTAAATAATCCCCAACTGAGGTGTTTAGTTTGTAAATTAATAATTTTAGAAGAATTTGAAAATTTGCCAAATAAACTTGTTCGTTAAAACTGTGCAATTATCGTCATGGTTGCATATCAATTCACGCGTTGCATATCACTGCGAGCCAGCGTAGGGAAACCCCCTACCTTACATATTATATTTTCGAAAATAGCGAAAAATTCCGATAATTTGTATTTTTGAAATTTTTTAATGAAAAATAAATTTTAGCCATTGGTGATGGTTACATTTTGATTTATTTTTAGTTGGTAAGAACTTTTAATCGTACAATATTTTGCTCAAAAATAAATTTTGTGAATAAGTAATTTTAAAGCATTTTAAATAAAAATTGTACATTCCTGTATTTATTGAAAACGATCTCGAAATTTCGTTTGATTTTTCGTTGTAGAATATGGCCATATAGGATTATTAATGTGAATTTTTTTATGCCAGTAGCATAAACTTGTTAGATGAAAAGTTTAGAGATTTGAAATTTTTATAAATGGCTTAATCGATTCATGTAAATAAAATTAAATCGTTTTGTAAAAATTTAAAGTTTTATCGTGCAGAGTTAGAATTAAAAAATGTCAGCTTAGAGTTCATGTTTTTCTTTATTTTTATTGTAAAATATTTAAAGTCTGATGTTTTTTAAGCATATCATGAGTGCAAGCAAGTACTTAATATTAAAATAGTCATATCGTATTGTATAAAAAATTGTAACATGTAAATAGGCCAGTCAGAGATGTATTGAAATGTGCCTTAATTTTTCTTGTACCTACATATCTAATACCTACGGTTATAATAAAGCATTGTGTTTACTTCTCTTTTAATATTCATAAAATATCATTTTCTTCATAAATACACTGTAACATGGGAACTTCCAGAGATATTATTCACGTACGCCAATCAAAACTTTGTTGTATAAAAGAAGTAGCTGAGAAGAGCTTTAAACAGGTCACTAGTTTTTGTTCAAACATATTTTCATATTTTCCAAAATACCGGTGGAATTTTTTGACCCCAAAAATTGAAAATCCGAAATCCGCAGCTTTTTCCACTGTTTCTTAAGTAGTTTTAGCAGAAAATTCGATTGGCGCACGCAGTTTTCCCGTAAGTACGATATTTATAATTTTATTTAGCTTTAAAGTTTGGAAAATCGGTGAAGATTTTGCTCGACTTTATTTCTAAATTTTATACGGTTTTGCGAACTTCCGGCAACCCCAATCGTATTTTTCGAACACTCCGCATCGAAACGCATCGATTTACGTAATAAAAACACCATGTAGATTTTTTACGATTTTTGAAAAAAACGGAAGGTTAACCCCTTTGAAGTTTTTTGACCCCAAAAAATGAAAGTCCGAAATCCGCAGCTTTTTCCACTGTTTCTTATGTAGTTTTAGCAGAAAATTCGATTGGCGCACGCAGTTTTCCCGTAAGTACGATATTTATAATTTTATTTAGCTTTAAAGTTTGGAAAATCGGTGAAGATTTTGCTCGACTTTATTTCTAAATTTTATACGGTTTTGCGAACTTCCGGCAACCCCAATCGTATTTTTCGAACACTCCGCATCGAAACGCATCGATTTACGTAATAAAAACACCATGTAGATTTTTTACGATTTTTGAAAAAAACGGAAGGTTAACCCCTTTGAAGTTTTTTGACCCCAAAAAATGAAAGTCCGAAATCCGCAGCTTTTTCCACTGTTTCTTATGTAGTTTTAGCAGAAAATTCGATTGGCGCACGCAGTTTTCCCGTAAGTACGATATTTATAATTTTATTTAGCTTTAAAGTTTGGAAAATCGGTGAAGATTTTGCTCGACTTTATTTCTAAATTTTATACGGTTTTGCGAACTTCCGGCAACCCCAATCGTATTTTTCGAACACTCCGCATCGAAACGCATCGATTTACGTAATAAAAACACCATGTAGATTTTTTACGATTTTTGAAAAAAACGGAAGGTTAACCCCTTTGAAGTTTTTTGACCCCAAAAAATGAAAGTCCGAAATCCGCAGCTTTTTCCACTGTTTCTTATGTAGTTTTAGCAGAAAATTCGATTGGCGCACGCAGTTTTCCCGTAAGTACGATATTTATAATTTTATTTAGCTTTAAAGTTTGGAAAATCGGTGAAGATTTTGCTCGACTTTATTTCTAAATTTTATACGGTTTTGCGAACTTCCGGCAACCCCAATCGTATTTTTCGAACACTCCGCATCGAAACGCATCGATTTACGTAATAAAAACACCATGTAGATTTTTTACGATTTTTGAAAAAAACGGAAGGTTAACCCCTTTGAAGTTTTTTGACCCCAAAAAATGAAAGTCCGAAATCCGCAGCTTTTTCCACTGTTTCTTATGTAGTTTTAGCAGAAAATTCGATTGGCGCACGCAGTTTTCCCGTAAGTACGATATTTATAATTTTATTTAGCTTTAAAGTTTGGAAAATCGGTGAAGATTTTGCTCGACTTTATTTCTAAATTTTATACGGTTTTGCGAACTTCCGGCAACCCCAATCGTATTTTTCGAACACTCCGCATCGAAACGCATCGATTTACGTAATAAAAACACCATGTAGATTTTTTACGATTTTTGAAAAAAACGGAAGGTTAACCCCTTTGAAGTTTTTTGACCCCAAAAAATGAAAGTCCGAAATCCGCAGCTTTTTCCACTGTTTCTTATGTAGTTTTAGCAGAAAATTCGATTGGCGCACGCAGTTTTCCCGTAAGTACGATATTTATAATTTTATTTAGCTTTAAAGTTTGGAAAATCGGTGAAGATTTTGCTCGACTTTATTTCTAAATTTTATACGGTTTTGCGAACACTCCGCATCGAAACGCATCGATTTACGTAATAAAAACACCATGTAGATTTTTTACGATTTTTGAAAAAAACGGAAGGTTAACCCCTTTGAAGTTTTTTGACCCCAAAAAATGAAAGTCCGAAATCCGCAGCTTTTTCCACTGTTTCTTATGTAGTTTTAGCAGAAAATTCGATTGGCGCACGCAGTTTTCCCGTAAGTACGATATTTATAATTTTATTTAGCTTTAAAGTTTGGAAAATCGGTGAAGATTTTGCTCGACTTTATTTCTAAATTTTATACGGTTTTGCGAACTTCCGGCAACCCCAATCGTATTTTTCGAACACTCCGCATCGAAACGCATCGATTTACGTAATAAAAACACCATGTAGATTTTTTACGATTTTTGAAAAAAACGGAAGGTTAACCCCTTTGAAGTTTTTTGACCCCAAAAAATGAAAGTCCGAAATCCGCAGCTTTTTCCACTGTTTCTTATGTAGTTTTAGCAGAAAATTCGATTGGCGCACGCAGTTTTCCCGTAAGTACGATATTTATAATTTTATTTAGCTTTAAAGTTTGGAAAATCGGTGAAGATTTTGCTCGACTTTATTTCTAAATTTTATACGGTTTTGCGAACTTCCGGCAACCCCAATCGTATTTTTCGAACACTCCGCATCGAAACGCATCGATTTACGTAATAAAAACACCATGTAGATTTTTTACGATTTTTGAAAAAAACGGAAGGTTAACCCCTTTGAAGTTTTTTGACCCCAAAAAATGAAAGTCCGAAATCCGCAGCTTTTTCCACTGTTTCTTATGTAGTTTTAGCAGAAAATTCGATTGGCGCACGCAGTTTTCCCGTAAGTACGATATTTATAATTTTATTTAGCTTTAAAGTTTGGAAAATCGGTGAAGATTTTGCTCGACTTTATTTCTAAATTTTATACGGTTTTGCGAACACTCCGCATCGAAACGCATCGATTTACGTAATAAAAACACCATGTAGATTTTTTACGATTTTTGAAAAAAACGGAAGGTTAACCCCTTTGAAGTTTTTTGACCCCAAAAAATGAAAGTCCGAAATCCGCAGCTTTTTCCACTGTTTCTTATGTAGTTTTAGCAGAAAATTCGATTGGCGCACGCAGTTTTCCCGTAAGTACGATATTTATAATTTTATTTAGCTTTAAAGTTTGGAAAATCGGTGAAGATTTTGCTCGACTTTATTTCTAAATTTTATACGGTTTTGCGAACTTCCGGCAACCCCAATCGTATTTTTCGAACACTCCGCATCGAAACGCATCGATTTACGTAATAAAAACACCATGTAGATTTTTTACGATTTTTGAAAAAAACGGAAGGTTAACCCCTTTGAAGTTTTTTGACCCCAAAAAATGAAAGTCCGAAATCCGCAGCTTTTTCCACTGTTTCTTATGTAGTTTTAGCAGAAAATTCGATTGGCGCACGCAGTTTTCCCGTAAGTACGATATTTATAATTTTATTTAGCTTTAAAGTTTGGAAAATCGGTGAAGATTTTGCTCGACTTTATTTCTAAATTTTATACGGTTTTGCGAACTTCCGGCAACCCCAATCGTATTTTTCGAACACTCCGCATCGAAACGCATCGATTTACGTAATAAAAACACCATGTAGATTTTTTACGATTTTTGAAAAAAACGGAAGGTTAACCCCTTTGAAGTTTTTTGACCCCAAAAAATGAAAGTCCGAAATCCGCAGCTTTTTCCACTGTTTCTTATGTAGTTTTAGCAGAAAATTCGATTGGCGCACGCAGTTTTCCCGTAAGTACGATATTTATAATTTTATTTAGCTTTAAAGTTTGGAAAATCGGTGAAGATTTTGCTCGACTTTATTTCTAAATTTTATACGGTTTTGCGAACACTCCGCATCGAAACGCATCGATTTACGTAATAAAAACACCATGTAGATTTTTTACGATTTTTGAAAAAAACGGAAGGTTAACCCCTTTGAAGTTTTTTGACCCCAAAAAATGAAAGTCCGAAATCCGCAGCTTTTTCCACTGTTTCTTATGTAGTTTTAGCAGAAAATTCGATTGGCGCACGCAGTTTTCCCGTAAGTACGATATTTATAATTTTATTTAGCTTTAAAGTTTGGAAAATCGGTGAAGATTTTGCTCGACTTTATTTCTAATTTTTATACGGTTTTGCGAACTTCCGGCAACCCCAATCGTATTTTTCGAACACTCCGCATCGAAACGCATCGATTTACGTAATAAAAACACCATGTAGATTTTTTACGATTTTTGAAAAAAACGGAAGGTTAACCCCTTTGAAGTTTTTTGACCCCAAAAAATGAAAGTCCGAAATCCGCAGCTTTTTCCACTGTTTCTTATGTAGTTTTAGCAGAAAATTCGATTGGCGCACGCAGTTTTCCCGTAAGTACGATATTTATAATTTTATTTAGCTTTAAAGTTTGGAAAATCGGTGAAGATTTTGCTCGACTTTATTTCTAAATTTTATACGGTTTTGCGAACACTCCGCATCGAAACGCATCGATTTACGTAATAAAAACACCATGTAGATTTTTTACGATTTTTGAAAAAAACGGAAGGTTAACCCCTTTGAAGTTTTTTGACCCCAAAAAATGAAAGTCCGAAATCCGCAGCTTTTTCCACTGTTTCTTATGTAGTTTTAGCAGAAAATTCGATTGGCGCACGCAGTTTTCCCGTAAGTACGATATTTATAATTTTATTTAGCTTTAAAGTTTGGAAAATCGGTGAAGATTTTGCTCGACTTTATTTCTAAATTTTATACGGTTTTGCGAACACTCCGCATCGAAACGCATCGATTTACGTAATAAAAACACCATGTAGATTTTTTACGATTTTTGAAAAAAACGGAAGGTTAACCCCTTTGAAGTTTTTTGACCCCAAAAAATGAAAGTCCGAAATCCGCAGCTTTTTCCACTGTTTCTTATGTAGTTTTAGCAGAAAATTCGATTGGCGCACGCAGTTTTCCCGTAAGTACGATATTTATAATTTTATTTAGCTTTAAAGTTTGGAAAATCGGTGAAGATTTTGCTCGACTTTATTTCTAAATTTTATACGGTTTTGCGAACTTCCGGCAACCCCAATCGTATTTTTCGAACACTCCGCATCGAAACGCATCGATTTACGTAATAAAAACACCATGTAGATTTTTTACGATTTTTGAAAAAAACGGAAGGTTAACCCCTTTGAAGTTTTTTGACCCCAAAAAATGAAAGTCCGAAATCCGCAGCTTTTTCCACTGTTTCTTATGTAGTTTTAGCAGAAAATTCGATTGGCGCACGCAGTTTTCCCGTAAGTACGATATTTATAATTTTATTTAGCTTTAAAGTTTGGAAAATCGGTGAAGATTTTGCTCGACTTTATTTCTAAATTTTATACGGTTTTGCGAACTTCCGGCAACCCCAATCGTATTTTTCGAACACTCCGCATCGAAACGCATCGATTTACGTAATAAAAACACCATGTAGATTTTTTACGATTTTTGAAAAAAACGGAAGGTTAACCCCTTTGAAGTTTTTTGACCCCAAAAAATGAAAGTCCGAAATCCGCAGCTTTTTCCACTGTTTCTTATGTAGTTTTAGCAGAAAATTCGATTGGCGCACGCAGTTTTCCCGTAAGTACGATATTTATAATTTTATTTAGCTTTAAAGTTTGGAAAATCGGTGAAGATTTTGCTCGACTTTATTTCTAAATTTTATACGGTTTTGCGAACTTCCGGCAACCCCAATCGTATTTTTCGAACACTCCGCATCGAAACGCATCGATTTACGTAATAAAAACACCATGTAGATTTTTTACGATTTTTGAAAAAAACGGAAGGTTAACCCCTTTGAAGTTTTTTGACCCCAAAAAATGAAAGTCCGAAATCCGCAGCTTTTTCCACTGTTTCTTATGTAGTTTTAGCAGAAAATTCGATTGGCGCACGCAGTTTTCCCGTAAGTACGATATTTATAATTTTATTTAGCTTTAAAGTTTGGAAAATCGGTGAAGATTTTGCTCGACTTTATTTCTAAATTTTATACGGTTTTGCGAACTTCCGGCAACCCCAATCGTATTTTTCGAACACTCCGCATCGAAACGCATCGATTTACGTAATAAAAACACCATGTAGATTTTTTACGATTTTTGAAAAAAACGGAAGGTTAACCCCTTTGAAGTTTTTTGACCCCAAAAAATGAAAGTCCGAAATCCGCAGCTTTTTCCACTGTTTCTTATGTAGTTTTAGCAGAAAATTCGATTGGCGCACGCAGTTTTCCCGTAAGTACGATATTTATAATTTTATTTAGCTTTAAAGTTTGGAAAATCGGTGAAGATTTTGCTCGACTTTATTTCTAAATTTTATACGGTTTTGCGAACTTCCGGCAACCCCAATCGTATTTTTCGAACACTCCGCATCGAAACGCATCGATTTACGTAATAAAAACACCATGTAGATTTTTTACGATTTTTGAAAAAAACGGAAGGTTAACCCCTTTGAAGTTTTTTGACCCCAAAAAATGAAAATCCGAAATCCGCAGCTTTTTCCACTGTTTCTTATGTAGTTTTAGCAGAAAATTCGATTGGCGCACGCAGTTTTCCCGTAAGTACGATATTTATAATTTTATTTAGCTTTTAAGTTTGGAAAATCGGTAAAGATTTTGCTCGACTTTAGTTCTAAATTTTATACGGTTTTGCGAACTTCCGGCAACCCCAAACGTATTTTTCGAACACTCCGCATCGAAACGCATCGATTTACGTAATAAAAACACCATGTAGATTTTTTACGATTTTTGAAAAAAACGGAAGGTTAACCCCTTTGAAGTTTTTTGACCCCAAAAAATGAAAATCCGAAATCCGCAGCTTTTTCCACTGTTTCTTATGTAGTTTTAGCAGAAAATTCGATTGGCGCACGCAGTTTTCCCGTAAGTACGATATTTATAATTTTATTTAGCTTTAAAGTTTGGAAAATCGGTAAAGATTTTGCTCGACTTTAGTTCTAAATTTTATACGGTTTTGCGAACTTCCGGCAACCCCAAACGTATTTTTCGAACACTCCGCATCGAAACGCATCGATTTACGTAATAAAAACACCATGTAGATTTTTTACGATTTTTGAAAAAAACGGAAGGTTAACCCCTTTGAAGTTTTTTGACCCCAAAAAATGAAAATCCGAAATCCGCAGCTTTTTCCACTGTTTCTTATGTAGTTTTAGCAGAAAATTCGATTGGCGCACGCAGTTTTCCCGTAAGTACGATATTTATAATTTTATTTAGCTTTAAAGTTTGGAAAATCGGTGAAGATTTTGCTCGACTTTATTTCTAAATTTTATACGGTTTTGCGAACTTCCGACAACCCCAATCGTATTTTTCGAACACTCCGCATCGAAACGCATCGATTTACGTAATAAAAACACCATGTAGATTTTTTACGATTTTTGAAAAAAACGGAAGGTTAACCCCTTTGAAGTTTTTTGACCCCAAAAAATGAAAGTCCGAAATCCGCAGCTTTTTCCACTGTTTCTTATGTAGTTTTAGCAGAAAATTCGATTGGCGCACGCAGTTTTCCCGTAAGTACGATATTTATAATTTTATTTAGCTTTAAAGTTTGGAAAATCGGTGAAGATTTTGCTCGACTTTATTTCTAAATTTTATACGGTTTTGCGAACACTCCGCATCGAAACGCATCGATTTACGTAATAAAAACACCATGTAGATTTTTTACGATTTTTGAAAAAAACGGAAGGTTAACCCCTTTGAAGTTTTTTGACCCCAAAAAATGAAAGTCCGAAATCCGCAGCTTTTTCCACTGTTTCTTATGTAGTTTTAGCAGAAAATTCGATTGGCGCACGCAGTTTTCCCGTAAGTACGATATTTATAATTTTATTTAGCTTTAAAGTTTGGAAAATCGGTGAAGATTTTGCTCGACTTTATTTCTAAATTTTATACGGTTTTGCGAACTTCCGGCAACCCCAATCGTATTTTTCGAACACTCCGCATCGAAACGCATCGATTTACGTAATAAAAACACCATGTAGATTTTTTACGATTTTTGAAAAAAACGGAAGGTTAACCCCTTTGAAGTTTTTTGACCCCAAAAAATGAAAGTCCGAAATCCGCAGCTTTTTCCACTGTTTCTTATGTAGTTTTAGCAGAAAATTCGATTGGCGCACGCAGTTTTCCCGTAAGTACGATATTTATAATTTTATTTAGCTTTAAAGTTTGGAAAATCGGTGAAGATTTTGCTCGACTTTATTTCTAAATTTTATACGGTTTTGCGAACTTCCGGCAACCCCAATCGTATTTTTCGAACACTCCGCATCGAAACGCATCGATTTACGTAATAAAAACACCATGTAGATTTTTTACGATTTTTGAAAAAAACGGAAGGTTAACCCCTTTGAAGTTTTTTGACCCCAAAAAATGAAAGTCCGAAATCCGCAGCTTTTTCCACTGTTTCTTATGTAGTTTTAGCAGAAAATTCGATTGGCGCACGCAGTTTTCCCGTAAGTACGATATTTATAATTTTATTTAGCTTTAAAGTTTGGAAAATCGGTGAAGATTTTGCTCGACTTTATTTCTAAATTTTATACGGTTTTGCGAACACTCCGCATCGAAACGCATCGATTTACGTAATAAAAACACCATGTAGATTTTTTACGATTTTTGAAAAAAACGGAAGGTTAACCCCTTTGAAGTTTTTTGACCCCAAAAAATGAAAGTCCGAAATCCGCAGCTTTTTCCACTGTTTCTTATGTAGTTTTAGCAGAAAATTCGATTGGCGCACGCAGTTTTCCCGTAAGTACGATATTTATAATTTTATTTAGCTTTAAAGTTTGGAAAATCGGTGAAGATTTTGCTCGACTTTATTTCTAAATTTTATACGGTTTTGCGAACACTCCGCATCGAAACGCATCGATTTACGTAATAAAAACACCATGTAGATTTTTTACGATTTTTGAAAAAAACGGAAGGTTAACCCCTTTGAAGTTTTTTGACCCCAAAAAATGAAAGTCCGAAATCCGCAGCTTTTTCCACTGTTTCTTATGTAGTTTTAGCAGAAAATTCGATTGGCGCACGCAGTTTTCCCGTAAGTACGATATTTATAATTTTATTTAGCTTTAAAGTTTGGAAAATCGGTGAAGATTTTGCTCGACTTTATTTCTAAATTTTATACGGTTTTGCGAACTTCCGGCAACCCCAATCGTATTTTTCGAACACTCCGCATCGAAACGCATCGATTTACGTAATAAAAACACCATGTAGATTTTTTACGATTTTTGAAAAAAACGGAAGGTTAACCCCTTTGAAGTTTTTTGACCCCAAAAAATGAAAGTCCGAAATCCGCAGCTTTTTCCACTGTTTCTTATGTAGTTTTAGCAGAAAATTCGATTGGCGCACGCAGTTTTCCCGTAAGTACGATATTTATAATTTTATTTAGCTTTAAAGTTTGGAAAATCGGTGAAGATTTTGCTCGACTTTATTTCTAAATTTTATACGGTTTTGCGAACACTCCGCATCGAAACGCATCGATTTACGTAATAAAAACACCATGTAGATTTTTTACGATTTTTGAAAAAAACGGAAGGTTAACCCCTTTGAAGTTTTTTGACCCCAAAAAATGAAAGTCCGAAATCCGCAGCTTTTTCCACTGTTTCTTATGTAGTTTTAGCAGAAAATTCGATTGGCGCACGCAGTTTTCCCGTAAGTACGATATTTATAATTTTATTTAGCTTTAAAGTTTGGAAAATCGGTGAAGATTTTGCTCGACTTTATTTCTAAATTTTATACGGTTTTGCGAACACTCCGCATCGAAACGCATCGATTTACGTAATAAAAACACCATGTAGATTTTTTACGATTTTTGAAAAAAACGGAAGGTTAACCCCTTTGAAGTTTTTTGACCCCAAAAAATGAAAGTCCGAAATCCGCAGCTTTTTCCACTGTTTCTTATGTAGTTTTAGCAGAAAATTCGATTGGCGCACGCAGTTTTCCCGTAAGTACGATATTTATAATTTTATTTAGCTTTAAAGTTTGGAAAATCGGTGAAGATTTTGCTCGACTTTATTTCTAAATTTTATACGGTTTTGCGAACTTCCGGCAACCCCAATCGTATTTTTCGAACACTCCGCATCGAAACGCATCGATTTACGTAATAAAAACACCATGTAGATTTTTTACGATTTTTGAAAAAAACGGAAGGTTAACCCCTTTGAAGTTTTTTGACCCCAAAAAATGAAAGTCCGAAATCCGCAGCTTTTTCCACTGTTTCTTATGTAGTTTTAGCAGAAAATTCGATTGGCGCACGCAGTTTTCCCGTAAGTACGATATTTATAATTTTATTTAGCTTTAAAGTTTGGAAAATCGGTGAAGATTTTGCTCGACTTTATTTCTAAATTTTATACGGTTTTGCGAACTTCCGGCAACCCCAATCGTATTTTTCGAACACTCCGCATCGAAACGCATCGATTTACGTAATAAAAACACCATGTAGATTTTTTACGATTTTTGAAAAAAACGGAAGGTTAACCCCTTTGAAGTTTTTTGACCCCAAAAAATGAAAGTCCGAAATCCGCAGCTTTTTCCACTGTTTCTTATGTAGTTTTAGCAGAAAATTCGATTGGCGCACGCAGTTTTCCCGTAAGTACGATATTTATAATTTTATTTAGCTTTAAAGTTTGGAAAATCGGTGAAGATTTTGCTCGACTTTATTTCTAAATTTTATACGGTTTTGCGAACTTCCGGCAACCCCAATCGTATTTTTCGAACACTCCGCATCGAAACGCATCGATTTACGTAATAAAAACACCATGTAGATTTTTTACGATTTTTGAAAAAAACGGAAGGTTAACCCCTTTGAAGTTTTTTGACCCCAAAAAATGAAAGTCCGAAATCCGCAGCTTTTTCCACTGTTTCTTATGTAGTTTTAGCAGAAAATTCGATTGGCGCACGCAGTTTTCCCGTAAGTACGATATTTATAATTTTATTTAGCTTTAAAGTTTGGAAAATCGGTGAAGATTTTGCTCGACTTTATTTCTAAATTTTATACGGTTTTGCGAACTTCCGGCAACCCCAATCGTATTTTTCGAACACTCCGCATCGAAACGCATCGATTTACGTAATAAAAACACCATGTAGATTTTTTACGATTTTTGAAAAAAACGGAAGGTTAACCCCTTTGAAGTTTTTTGACCCCAAAAAATGAAAGTCCGAAATCCGCAGCTTTTTCCACTGTTTCTTATGTAGTTTTAGCAGAAAATTCGATTGGCGCACGCAGTTTTCCCGTAAGTACGATATTTATAATTTTATTTAGCTTTAAAGTTTGGAAAATCGGTGAAGATTTTGCTCGACTTTATTTCTAAATTTTATACGGTTTTGCGAACTTCCGGCAACCCCAATCGTATTTTTCGAACACTCCGCATCGAAACGCATCGATTTACGTAATAAAAACACCATGTAGATTTTTTACGATTTTTGAAAAAAACGGAAGGTTAACCCCTTTGAAGTTTTTTGACCCCAAAAAATGAAAATCCGAAATCCGCAGCTTTTTCCACTGTTTCTTATGTAGTTTTAGCAGAAAATTCGATTGGCGCACGCAGTTTTCCCGTAAGTACGATATTTATAATTTTATTTAGCTTTTAAGTTTGGAAAATCGGTAAAGATTTTGCTCGACTTTAGTTCTAAATTTTATACGGTTTTGCGAACTTCCGGCAACCCCAAACGTATTTTTCGAACACTCCGCATCGAAACGCATCGATTTACGTAATAAAAACACCATGTAGATTTTTTACGATTTTTGAAAAAAACGGAAGGTTAACCCCTTTGAAGTTTTTTGACCCCAAAAAATGAAAATCCGAAATCCGCAGCTTTTTCCACTGTTTCTTATGTAGTTTTAGCAGAAAATTCGATTGGCGCACGCAGTTTTCCCGTAAGTACGATATTTATAATTTTATTTAGCTTTAAAGTTTGGAAAATCGGTAAAGATTTTGCTCGACTTTAGTTCTAAATTTTATACGGTTTTGCGAACTTCCGGCAACCCCAAACGTATTTTTCGAACACTCCGCATCGAAACGCATCGATTTACGTAATAAAAACACCATGTAGATTTTTTACGATTTTTGAAAAAAACGGAAGGTTAACCCCTTTGAAGTTTTTTGACCCCAAAAAATGAAAATCCGAAATCCGCAGCTTTTTCCACTGTTTCTTATGTAGTTTTAGCAGAAAATTCGATTGGCGCACGCAGTTTTCCCGTAAGTACGATATTTATAATTTTATTTAGCTTTAAAGTTTGGAAAATCGGTGAAGATTTTGCTCGACTTTATTTCTAAATTTTATACGGTTTTGCGAACTTCCGACAACCCCAATCGTATTTTTCGAACACTCCGCATCGAAACGCATCGATTTACGTAATAAAAACACCATGTAGATTTTTTACGATTTTTGAAAAAAACGGAAGGTTAACCCCTTTGAAGTTTTTTGACCCCAAAAAATGAAAATCCGAAATCCGCAGCTTTTTCCACTGTTTCTTATGTAGTTTTAGCAGAAAATTCGATTGGCGCACGCAGTTTTCCCGTAAGTACGATATTTATAATTTTATTTAGCTTTAAAGTTTGGAAAATCGGTAAAGATTTTGCTCGACTTTAGTTCTAAATTTTATACGGTTTTGCGAACTTCCGGCAACCCCAAACGTATTTTTCGAACACTCCGCATCGAAACGCATCGATTTACGTAATAAAAACACCATGTAGATTTTTTACGATTTTTGAAAAAAACGGAAGGTTAACCCCTTTGAAGTTTTTTGACCCCAAAAAATGAAAATCCGAAATCCGCAGCTTTTTCCACTGTTTCTTATGTAGTTTTAGCAGAAAATTCGATTGGCGCACGCAGTTTTCCCGTAAGTACGATATTTATAATTTTATTTAGCTTTAAAGTTTGGAAAATCGGTAAAGATTTTGCTCGACTTTAGTTCTAAATTTTATACGGTTTTGCGAACTTCCGGCAACCCCAAACGTATTTTTCGAACACTCCGCATCGAAACGCATCGATTTACGTAATAAAAACACCATGTAGATTTTTTACGATTTTTGAAAAAAACGGAAGGTTAACCCCTTTGAAGTTTTTTGACCCCAAAAAATGAAAATCCGAAATCCGCAGCTTTTTCCACTGTTTCTTATGTAGTTTTAGCAGAAAATTCGATTGGCGCACGCAGTTTTCCCGTAAGTACGATATTTATAATTTTATTTAGCTTTAAAGTTTGGAAAATCGGTAAAGATTTTGCTCGACTTTAGTTCTAAATTTTATACGGTTTTGCGAACTTCCGGCAACCCCAAACGTATTTTTCGAACACTCCGCATCGAAACGCATCGATTTACGTAATAAAAACACCATGTAGATTTTTTACGATTTTTGAAAAAAACGGAAGGTTAACCCCTTTGAAGTTTTTTGACCCCAAAAAATGAAAATCCGAAATCCGCAGCTTTTTCCACTGTTTCTTATGTAGTTTTAGCAGAAAATTCGATTGGCGCACGCAGTTTTCCCGTAAGTACGATATTTATAATTTTATTTAGCTTTAAAGTTTGGAAAATCGGTAAAGATTTTGCTCGACTTTAGTTCTAAATTTTATACGGTTTTGCGAACTTCCGGCAACCCCAAACGTATTTTTCGAACACTCCGCATCGAAACGCATCGATTTACGTAATAAAAACACCATGTAGATTTTTTACGATTTTTGAAAAAAACGGAAGGTTAACCCCTTTGAAGTTTTTTGACCCCAAAAAATGAAAATCCGAAATCCGCAGCTTTTTCCACTGTTTCTTATGTAGTTTTAGCAGAAAATTCGATTGGCGCACGCAGTTTTCCCGTAAGTACGATATTTATAATTTTATTTAGCTTTAAAGTTTGGAAAATCGGTAAAGATTTTGCTCGACTTTAGTTCTAAATTTTATACGGTTTTGCGAACTTCCGGCAACCCCAAACGTATTTTTCGAACACTCCGCATCGAAACGCATCGATTTACGTAATAAAAACACCATGTAGATTTTTTACGATTTTTGAAAAAAACGGAAGGTTAACCCCTTTGAAGTTTTTTGACCCCAAAAAATGAAAATCCGAAATCCGCAGCTTTTTCCACTGTTTCTTATGTAGTTTTAGCAGAAAATTCGATTGGCGCACGCAGTTTTCCCGTAAGTACGATATTTATAATTTTATTTAGCTTTAAAGTTTGGAAAATCGGTAAAGATTTTGCTCGACTTTAGTTCTAAATTTTATACGGTTTTGCGAACTTCCGGCAACCCCAAACGTATTTTTCGAACACTCCGCATCGAAACGCATCGATTTACGTAATAAAAACACCATGTAGATTTTTTACGATTTTTGAAAAAAACGGAAGGTTAACCCCTTTGAAGTTTTTTGACCCCAAAAAATGAAAATCCGAAATCCGCAGCTTTTTCCACTGTTTCTTATGTAGTTTTAGCAGAAAATTCGATTGGCGCACGCAGTTTTCCCGTAAGTACGATATTTATAATTTTATTTAGCTTTAAAGTTTGGAAAATCGGTAAAGATTTTGCTCGACTTTAGTTCTAAATTTTATACGGTTTTGCGAACTTCCGGCAACCCCAAACGTATTTTTCGAACACTCCGCATCGAAACGCATCGATTTACGTAATAAAAACACCATGTAGATTTTTTACGATTTTTGAAAAAAACGGAAGGTTAACCCCTTTGAAGTTTTTTGACCCCAAAAAATGAAAATCCGAAATCCGCAGCTTTTTCCACTGTTTCTTATGTAGTTTTAGCAGAAAATTCGATTGGCGCACGCAGTTTTCCCGTAAGTACGATATTTATAATTTTATTTAGCTTTAAAGTTTGGAAAATCGGTAAAGATTTTGCTCGACTTTAGTTCTAAATTTTATACGGTTTTGCGAACTTCCGGCAACCCCAAACGTATTTTTCGAACACTCCGCATCGAAACGCATCGATTTACGTAATAAAAACACCATGTAGATTTTTTACGATTTTTGAAAAAAACGGAAGGTTAACCCCTTTGAAGTTTTTTGACCCCAAAAAATGAAAATCCGAAATCCGCAGCTTTTTCCACTGTTTCTTATGTAGTTTTAGCAGAAAATTCGATTGGCGCACGCAGTTTTCCCGTAAGTACGATATTTATAATTTTATTTAGCTTTAAAGTTTGGAAAATCGGTAAAGATTTTGCTCGACTTTAGTTCTAAATTTTATACGGTTTTGCGAACTTCCGGCAACCCCAAACGTATTTTTCGAACACTCCGCATCGAAACGCATCGATTTACGTAATAAAAACACCATGTAGATTTTTTACGATTTTTGAAAAAAACGGAAGGTTAACCCCTTTGAAGTTTTTTGACCCCAAAAAATGAAAATCCGAAATCCGCAGCTTTTTCCACTGTTTCTTATGTAGTTTTAGCAGAAAATTCGATTGGCGCACGCAGTTTTCCCGTAAGTACGATATTTATAATTTTATTTAGCTTTAAAGTTTGGAAAATCGGTAAAGATTTTGCTCGACTTTAGTTCTAAATTTTATACGGTTTTGCGAACTTCCGGCAACCCCAAACGTATTTTTCGAACACTCCGCATCGAAACGCATCGATTTACGTAATAAAAACACCATGTAGATTTTTTACGATTTTTGAAAAAAACGGAAGGTTAACCCCTTTGAAGTTTTTTGACCCCAAAAAATGAAAATCCGAAATCCGCAGCTTTTTCCACTGTTTCTTATGTAGTTTTAGCAGAAAATTCGATTGGCGCACGCAGTTTTCCCGTAAGTACGATATTTATAATTTTATTTAGCTTTAAAGTTTGGAAAATCGGTAAAGATTTTGCTCGACTTTAGTTCTAAATTTTATACGGTTTTGCGAACTTCCGGCAACCCCAAACGTATTTTTCGAACACTCCGCATCGAAACGCATCGATTTACGTAATAAAAACACCATGTAGATTTTTTACGATTTTTGAAAAAAACGGAAGGTTAACCCCTTTGAAGTTTTTTGACCCCAAAAAATGAAAATCCGAAATCCGCAGCTTTTTCCACTGTTTCTTATGTAGTTTTAGCAGAAAATTCGATTGGCGCACGCAGTTTTCCCGTAAGTACGATATTTATAATTTTATTTAGCTTTAAAGTTTGGAAAATCGGTAAAGATTTTGCTCGACTTTAGTTCTAAATTTTATACGGTTTTGCGAACTTCCGGCAACCCCAAACGTATTTTTCGAACACTCCGCATCGAAACGCATCGATTTACGTAATAAAAACACCATGTAGATTTTTTACGATTTTTGAAAAAAACGGAAGGTTAACCCCTTTGAAGTTTTTTGACCCCAAAAAATGAAAATCCGAAATCCGCAGCTTTTTCCACTGTTTCTTATGTAGTTTTAGCAGAAAATTCGATTGGCGCACGCAGTTTTCCCGTAAGTACGATATTTATAATTTTATTTAGCTTTAAAGTTTGGAAAATCGGTAAAGATTTTGCTCGACTTTAGTTCTAAATTTTATACGGTTTTGCGAACTTCCGGCAACCCCAAACGTATTTTTCGAACACTCCGCATCGAAACGCATCGATTTACGTAATAAAAACACCATGTAGATTTTTTACGATTTTTGAAAAAAACGGAAGGTTAACCCCTTTGAAGTTTTTTGACCCCAAAAAATGAAAATCCGAAATCCGCAGCTTTTTCCACTGTTTCTTATGTAGTTTTAGCAGAAAATTCGATTGGCGCACGCAGTTTTCCCGTAAGTACGATATTTATAATTTTATTTAGCTTTTAAGTTTGGAAAATCGGTAAAGATTTTGCTCGACTTTAGTTCTAAATTTTATACGGTTTTGCGAACTTCCGGCAACCCCAAACGTATTTTTCGAACACTCCGCATCGAAACGCATCGATTTACGTAATAAAAACACCATGTAGATTTTTTACGATTTTTGAAAGAAACAAAGCGAAGTAAGGCGATGCAAAACGAAGCAAGGTGAAGCGTAGCGATGCGAAGCAAAGCGAAGCAAAGCGAAGCAAAGCGAACCAAACGAAACAAAGCGAAACAAAGCGAAGCAAGGCGAGGTGAAGCGATGCGAGGTGATGCGAAGCGATGCGTTGGTGTACAAATTGTGGATTTACATCAGTTAGTTATTTTGCATCATCCAAGAAGTTATAAACTTATAAAAAGTTATAAAGCAATGCAAAGCGAGGCAAAGCGAAGCAAAGCGATGCAAGGTGATGCAAAGCGAAGCAAACTTATAAACTTATTTTAAAAAGCTATAAAGCGATGCAAAGCGAGGCAAAGCGAAACAAAGTGTTGCAAGGTGATGCGAAGCAAGGCGAGGTAAAGTGATGCAAAGCGATGCAAAGCGAAGCAAGGCGAGGTGATGTGATGCGAAGCAAGGCGAATGTGTACAAATTGTGGATTTACATCAGTTAGCTATTTTGCATCATCCAAGAAGTTATAAACTTCCCAGTTATAATTATTAACAATAGGTATTTATGTGATATTATCGACATTTAATTAATCGAAGTAGTAACTCTCTAATATCAATATAAAATTTTTAATCTTACATAAATAAGTACAAGTACAAAGTGGTATTTTTTTCTGCTAAAAAAATTATTGCAGAAAGAAGTATTGCGTTTTTAAAATATTATTTTTACAAAATGAGACGATGCTAACTTTAGGAAATTTTTATAGAACCATAAAAGATATAAGGCTTCTAAAATTGAAGCTTCGAACCGTTTGTACTTGGGCGTCCTTCCAGGTTGAATGCACATTTCTTGTTTTTTCATATGTAATAACAGAACAGAACGATACAGATGAACATATACTCTCTCGGAGGTTTTTGTAGAAATTTTAAATCGCTACTAACTTGAACTTGTCCATATATTATATTTCCTAATTGGAAGAGGAATAAATAAAAGCATGTGTACAAAAAATATACTTCTATATTCGACAATAAAAGATAAAGCAAACAGAGTGCTTTAGAGCCTAGTGCATTTTGAACAAATTTTTTTCGTAAAACTACTTAATTTCCAAGGTTATTTTCAAAAAATTGTTTCAAACTTATAATTTTTATAGATACGAAAGGTCATTTTGTTAGTTTATCTTTTATCAGGAAACCTACATGGTAGGTGAAGAGACCACTGACTTACAATCAAATGCTAGCTTAGAGCTAAATTTTGTTTATTACATATTAACTTATAAGAGACATAAAAAATTAAACTAACTTAATGATTATAAAACATCACAGTAATGAACCAACAAAAATTAATTGATATTTTAAAATGAAACCGCAATTGTCCAGTTAAAAGTAAACTTGTATTTAAAACAAAAACGTTTTGCTTCAAGGTGCAAAAGCTTCTGGTGGTATTTTTCCTAGTTCGTGTGCCTGAGTGAACATTATAGCTGCTTGACTGTAATCCCAGTTTGCTTCTTCTAGGCACCTAAAAAAATGAATTTATTAAATTTTTACAGAAACAAAATCATGAAAACTTACTTGGTGGAAAACATAAGATTCATTCCTGACTGTTGAGCCATTGCAGTGACCATTTGCTGCCTTAGTCCGGCATCAATAACTGGAATGGAAGCCGGAGAAACGGCGGCTGCGGGATTCACAACTTGAGCAGGTGATTGTACTTGTGGTGTGACAACGGGAGTTTTAAATGCCAACTTTGCCTGATCATCGGATGCAAGGGTGATGTGCAACTGTTCGTTGGATATACAAAAGCCACTACTGACTGGAACTATAACCATCGTTCTGCAGAAATATCGAATTGGAGGTCCACGACGCAATTCTTTAAACATTCCAGTGACCGTCATCAAGATAAAACCCTAAAAGCCGGAGTAAGAAAAACACAAAAATAGAAATAGAGATAACTTACTGTCGACCAGCCCACGTCAACTGTAAAACTGTTTAGGTCGTGTTTTGTGTTTGGCATTTCCTTCAAGAACTCTACAATCGTCTGATTTCCTTGTTTTAATAATTTCATCCTTCTAGTTGGGTCTTGCACCCGTATTAAATTTCTGTTATCTGTGTTGTACCAATTCAACCAGCTGCTGTCTTTTTTTCCAGAAGGATATTGCATTGTCATTGACAATAATGCATTTTCGTGATATGCCGGTAGAAGTTTCAGGCGATCGTCGCTATCGAAACAATTAAAATATTCTACCAAGAATTGGCGCACAGTGTCTTGAATCTGGGGGTCGCACAAAAAAGTTTGTTGGCTTGGAGGTAGCGGAATTTCTTCTTCCACATCAAAAACTATCGGAGGTTCCAAATTGATTCCATCCTAAAACGTTCAAGAATAAATGACAACAACAGTGACCGTGGCCAAATACTTACAAGTTTCATCAGCTTGGGAAATATTTTCCTGACTTCACTGTAGACACAAATAAGAATGGTATCAGAGTCCTTTAGCTACTCTAATCGCTGAATTGCCCGCGAAAAATCTCGCAACAAACAGCAAAAAAGGGGTTAAAGGTACACAAATTCAAATACGTTGTGTTGCGATAAAACTTAAAATGGAACGAAAAGATTGGTGCCTCTTTAGGAAAAAATTATTTCAGTCAAACAGGTCACCCTACTTGAAAGCGTTGCCACTTGTATGATTTTTTTTTAGAGCCAAAATCTCAAACTAATCAGTCTGTTTTATTAAATTTTAAAGGGTAGGACGAAAAGTGCAAGAACTTGTATTTGGTCTTCAGATTTTTCAAACATCTCGAGTTGTTTCAGTTTAATCATTTTTGCCTAAATTTTTTAATGCAGTCGAGTCGACTTGTTAAGGTAATACCACATGGTAGTGAGATTTTCGTTTTTTGTATCGTAAATACAGAAAATTCTCGTTTGTTTGGGTAATTAAATTACCAGTTTGTTTGGTTTTGGCTGCAGCCTTTATAGCTTGCTAACCGTAATTAGCTCTGTGAGCTTTTAGTGAAAGGTAAAATCTTGCACTACTCTTTCCCACTTTTCTGCCATTTGTGTTGTCTGTTAACAGATTGTGCATTTTTTTTCAAACAAAAATGATAACTGCAAACAAACCCAAAATTCGTGCAATATTTTTAACTGAAGGCAAAGAGTGATTGCAAATTTCGGTTTTTATCTTTTCAACTTTTATTAATTTTGACCAACGGATTTGTTTGCATTTGACTCAAAAAACAAATTTCAACTTTTACGTGTGCACAACGCTCATACCGGGATGTTTCCGGACTGTTTAATTAAGAAACAGCAACATTTTTTCTTCCCATTTTTTTATAGTTTAGAACAACATATATTTACGATTTTACCTGATATAGACAGATTGTTCCCGGCATGTTTGGCATAGAGGATTCCCATCCAAAACAAGTTCGACTACTTGTGATCCTTTGAGAGGATCCAAACTGCGAATTTTTTCAAGCTGAAAAATATATGTTAAAGTATTTTAAAAACGGAATGATTTAAAAATCACTTACTCTGTTTTCTGCGAGATGCAAAATCTTAAGGTTTGGTAAATTTGTGTTGATTTTTCTTAAAAGGATTAAAATTTTCAGTCCATTGTTGTCAAGTTTCAGGGCTTCTAATGTTGGTGTATTTTCAGACATAATTTCAATGACTGCTAACAAAATTTCAGGCTTAATTAGTGCGCAAAAGGAGTCGAGCAAGTTTGGATCGTTATGAAAATGGGACAGATCCAGAGCCTTTCCGGCGATATTGTAACGCCCCTCCATTGCAGTCTTCATTTTTGCTCGCAGTTCAGGAGTAATCGTTATGGTGTGCGGAGTACCAGGATTCACACGAATCAGCATTTTAAAACCATCTGGACACTCGACTTGTCTATCCATTTCACGTAACTTCTCTGCCACTTTGTGACCTTCCATGAAAAATGTGACGGCAGTATTATTGGTAGTCCACTAAACAAACGTTAAAATGAATAAGGTGACAAAAAATCCCATAAGGAAAACTTACCAAAAATGGAATGAACGGTGTCGGCTCAATTAAGCTGCCTAATGTTGCAACTACATATTCTTTATCGTACTTATTTCCGTAGGGTAGCTAAAAATATTTTAGATAAACTTTGGAACGGTCACTTGAAAGGTTAACTTACATAAACGCGATACCAGTTACTACTACTTTCGATTAAACGGGATTTATTCCTCATTCCTGGTACGGGCGAGCCTTGTCTACCACCTCGCCTTCTACCTGAATTGTTAGCAAATCTTTTACTCTTTGCATCGTCAAAATTAAAACCACTCATGTCGACATCTTCCTCCTCTAGGTGGGATCGGATGGATCTCGACCAATCTTTTTGTTGGCCCTTTTTAGTGTTACCGCGTATGCCGCCATATCTGTTATTTTTAAATGTCACACGACGAATGTTACCTTCGTTTTCACCTCTTTCGTGATCTGAAACAAACCACGCAATGAAAAACGGAAAACCTTGATCAATACAACAATGTGACGTTTACTTACCATTGTGTGGTTTATTCCATGTTTGATTACTAAATTTGCCTGGTTTAGGCATATTTTTGGTTACGATAAATTAATTAAAAGACTTAAAGGCAAAATATAAATTATGAACACACGTTTTCTGTTGGATATTATCAGTTTTCTTCCGTATGACGCATTTACACTCGATCAGTTCACCTTATCTCGTACATACCAACCACACAACAGTTTCGCACTAAATAACCAGGTTTTAATAACTGGAAATTTTTAATACAAAGTGCAACAAATTATCAAATATTATCGAAAAATTGGATAATTTTTGAAAACCATTGAAAGAATTAATTCTTTAAAATTAAAAAAAAAGTAAAAAATCAAAATAAAATTTTAATATACGCAACCCAATTGTCGGTCGTGTATGCAGGTTGCATATGCTTGTTTATGTCAGGGGTTATTACTGTTGCGTTAATTGGCTGTAGAGAATTATTGTTTTTTTGAGTAATTTAAACATTTGTTTCTACGTCCTCACTATTCTGAATTACAGGCGCATTTTTTAAATTTCTCACAATTTGAGAAATTACTCACGCACTGGCAACACTGCTGGTCAGTACGAAAGCATCACAGGGCGGAGCTTATTATATGAAAACAGCCAATACAGTATACGCATTACATTTTTACGGTTTTTGGCCTTTTTTTAAAATTTAATATTAATTTCTTAAAATGAGTGCACGGGTTTATTATTTCAGTTAGTGTCTGAAAATTGCACTAATTTGGTTTAGCACTGATAAAATTCATGTTGTTGATTTTGATAATACATGACGCTTTCTCCTCAAACCCTAAGTGGCACTCGACATAATTTAAGTAAACTTAAGTGCTAAATGTAGATAAAAAAAAATTAATTCTACTACTTGTTCAATTTATGATCTACAACCGCAAGCGGTTTGAAATTCAAAAAATTGACTGGACGCCTTTTTTGAATAGGAGCAAAGCAGTGCACTTGCCCCCCCCTAGAAAATTAAATTTGTTGTTTCTACCTAGCTAGCGCTCGTAAAATATTAGAATTTTCCTTTAAAAACTGAATACTTTACCCCCCCCCCTTTATTTGACTCTTCCGGCGCCACTGGGTATACCAATTGATAAAATTGCTGCGTCCGGTACTGGACACCGTGATAGCATGTACAGGTCGCTGCCTAATTATGTTTACATAATAAAATTATTATTTTATAATTTGAAGCTTATAATTAAATTATAATAATAAAAATTAGGTAGAAACCGCATTAACACGTAGAAATAAATTAATTACTTTCGGTGTGGCTTTTATCGATAAGAGTCAACAATAAATTTGCATTTACTAATCAAGTCGTGCAAATTAGCCATTGTTTAGTAATAGACCAACCTGTAAGTTTGAATGAGCGATACCGTAAAAAATTAATTTCTTTTTGATCTTGAAATGTAAATTTAAATAAACTGGCAAAATTATTTTTCGGGTTAGTAGCCACCATCGGATTGGCTTTATTATGTGAAACTGCTGATTTTTATAACTTAGTTTTTATTGAGGCAGAATTAATTAGTGAATCGAACAAGGAACAAGGTCATCTTCATCAAATTGTATGTGTATATGTCTCAAAACATTAATTTATTAGTGGGGTTTCAGAATTCAATTCCGTTGAGCAAAGTCCGAAAATTGCTTACGACCGTCTAGAGTTATGTAATCGGAAGAAAAAAAAGTTTAGTGCTAATTTAAAATTTCCCCCTGTGCCGGTGCTGTACGACTTAATTACAATTAAAACCAAACGGCTAACTATCAAAGAAAAACTAACAAATTTTAATTGTAATTGCACTACTTATCAGTATTAAAAAAATCTTCAAAATGTCAACAGTGAAAAATGAATCTAATAATACGCAGACATTTGTATTTTGTACCAAAGAGCAAATGCCAGCTACTAAATTTAAAAGCAATGTGTGGCAAATCTTGCCAGCGGCTGTAGGTGAGTTACATTTTTTTTTTAATTTTCTAGAGAGTAAAGTTATAATTTTGAGCGGGAGAACCACAAGAAAAATAGTTAAATTTCAAAAAAATTGCAAAAATAAAATTTTTTGATTTTCAAAAATTCAAAAAAAGCAGCTGTTGTAACGCATTATTTTTTTTCTGACACACATAAGTTCAAAACTGATAGCGTTGCGTTTTAAGAATATTTCATATTTAGCAATAAAATAAAACAATTGCAACAATCAAAACAAAACAATGCAGTAATATGGGACCTGTCGCATAATTCGTAATATTATAATCTCTGACGTAGAACTGATTACTTCCATATCGTCTCGACCGAACGGGCAAACTTAATCACGAAAATTGCTAACATTCCAGTAAAAAATTGCTGAAATATTACATCATTAGTAAGCAGGTCTGTTACTAAGTAATAGCATATTAGATAACAAGGACGTAAATTGTTTAATTTATTATATGGTAAGCCACGTCTACTCGGCATTGGCGGCAAAAAAAACGTCGGTTTAAAAATAACGAAAGGCGAAAGATCTCGAAAATCTCCGAGTCCAAAATTATCTCTTCATAATTTCGTTAATCCATTCATGCGCGTCAGTGGTAGACAGATAAAGGACAAGATCACAAAATCCAAATTAAATACCGAGAAAGAGAGAAATAAAAAGAAAAAGAGCTAAAAAAGAGTACTTGGTTTTAATTTTCATCAAAAGTTTTTGACGGAGCGAAAGGAGTCCGACAATTTATTATGACGAGTCACAAAAAGTAATTTCATCCGAATAAAATGTTATGTTAGTTTTTCTTTAAACGTAAAAACAAAAATTTGTTAACTTTTTTTGGAATACGCGTGGTGGGGGGGGGGATTAACGTGTCAATATCAGTTGAAAAATCTGAATTACAGTTGATGATTTCTGAATTACTAGTGGAAAAGGTCTAGTCTTTTGGGGGGGGCAGAATACGCAGTTTTAATGTTACGAACCGGGAGATTTGAACAAAACTAAATTCACTTATAAAAACAACTTTAAATAAAGTCAAAGTTCTTTTGTTTCGTGATTAAGGAATTTTTTAACCTGGAAATTCCAAAAATATCCATCATGAAGTATTCCCAACTAAGACAACTAATTTGGTTTTCACAAGTAATTAATGACAATACTAAGAATGTTGCACTTAGCTCTAGTAAAATACTTCAGTGCCGCTCGTCGCCGGCAGTAAATTAAAACTTCGCTAAAAAAACATGACCTTACCATCTTTGTATATACGGTTAACTATAAAATGAACCCGACTTGATGCCGGTCAAATTTCCACTTTTTTTTAAAGCGATTGTTTCACTTTACTGCCGGCAACGAGCGGCACTGAAGTATTTTAGTGACGCTAAATGATACCTAATGTTTTCACCATTTTCTTCAATTACTTATAAAAAAAGTGAAGAGTATGAGAATTAAGGTTTTTGTTCAAATCGACAGTTAAATATATTCTATTTAAGCGCGAATACAAGGGGGGGTAATTGCCCCCCCCCCCCATAATCTTAAAAATATGAATAAACGATGAATAAAATTTAATTAAAATAAGGGAATTCTCCTATTTTTTTTTAATATACTATTAATTAACCCCCCCTCCCATAGATTTTGGTTAGATCCGCCCTTGATTCTACTGTATCGATTACATTGGATCTTTCAAAATACCTTTTCTACCAGTAATGCAGATTTGTCTACTGATGTTCAGAAAACGTCAAATGGAATTCAAAAATCATCAAATGAAATTCAAAAGCCGTCAAATAACATTCACAAATCATCAAATGAAAATCAGAAGCCTTCAATAGAAATTCAGAAACCACAAATGGCATTCTGAAAGTTTCAAATAAAATTCAGAAAGCGTCAAATAAAATTTAGAAAGCGTCAAATAAAATTTAGAAAGCGTCAAATAAAATTTAGAAAGCATCAAATGAGATTCAGAAAATATCAAATAAATTTCAGAGAGCTCCAAATAAAATTCAGATATCGCTAAATAAAATTCAGAAAGCGCACTATGAAATTCACATTTGTCGATTAAATCTAACAGGAACTTATTTGCATTTGACGATTTTTGATTTTTGTTTGACGCTTTCTGATTTTTATTTGACTTTTTGTGAATATCAGTTGACAAATTTGAAAAATTACACTATAATTATGGACTAATTTTGGACAGTATTCGCGAATTTTGGCAAAAAAATGGCATTCAAAAATCATCAAATGAAATTCACAAACCTTCAAATGAAATTCAGAAACCGTCAAATGGTATTCAGAAAGCTTCAAATAAAATTTTGTAAGCGTCAAATTAAATTCAGAAAGCTTCAAATAACATTCAGAAAACCTCAAACATAATTTAGAAAATCTATTCGAAAACCTAAAATAAAATTCAAAAAGCTTCAAAAACAAAATTCAGAAAGAGGCAAATAAAATTCAGAAAGCGTCAAATGGCATCGAGAAAACCTCAAATAAAATTTTGAAAACATCAAATGACATTCAGAAAGCTTCAAATAAAATTTAGAAAGCGTCAAATAAAACTCAGAAAGCGCCAAATAAAATTTAGAAAGCATCAAATGAGATTCAGAAAATATCAAATAAAATTCAGAAAGCTTCAAATATAATTCAGAAAGTGTCAAATGACATTCGGAAAGCTTCAAATAAAATTTAGAAAGCTTCAAGTGACATTCAGAAACCCTCAAATAAAATTCAGTTAACCTGAAATAAAATTCAGGAAGCGCGCTAAAAAATTCGCATTTCTCAATTAAATCTAACAAGAATTTCTACTAAAATTTGATACTTTCTTATTTGGATTTGACGATTTTTGAGTTTTATTTGACGCTTTTTGATTTTCATTTGACGCTTTCTGAATATCAGTTGACGTGTTCTGAATTGCTGTTGGAAAAATTTTAGTTTTCATAAAACGTGGATGCAACGGAATGTAATAACCCCCCCCCCCCCCATGAATCTTCAATGAAAAATCATTCAAAAAATGTGAATAAAATGTGAATAAAATTAAATTAAAATAAGGGATTTCTTCTAGATTTTTCTATAATATATTTAATTACCCCCCCTCATGAATTTTGAATCCGCCCTTGATAAAAATTAATTTTTTTAACCTTGCAAGGAATCTTTCGGATTTGCCTCCTGTTGTCTCTGTCAAAAACTACTATTTTACCTTTTTGAATGCTTTTCCGGGGGGGGGGGGGGGGGGGTCGGAGTTCAGCTTCAACACCTACATGATCTTTAGATGAATTTAATTGTTGGAATTGTATCCGTTATGTGTCTACCACTGACGCACATGAATGGATTAACGAGATTCCCCCCCCCACAACTTTTCGCGGTTTTTGAACTGGTTGACCTTCAGGGATGTTTTTACCAAGTACGTGTAGTCTCAGCAACCTACTCATTACAAAGCCACTCCGCTTCAAGTCCTCTACTGATCTTAGGTTACATCTTTACCTAGTGATTTTCTTATTAAAATATCTCGTTGATCCATTCATGCGAGTCTTTGATGACTCAGCTTTTTTGCAAAAATTCTTTATATTTAATTTGTAAATTTTATGCCTGCTCGTTACGTTCTCTCGGGCTTCTCATCGTTTGCGTTTTTTAAAACTCGAAATAATTATAATTCACGGAATAATTAAATTAAACTAAATTCAAAACACAAAGGAATGTATCAAATTAATAAAATTATGTTTTATTTTATTTGACGTTAATTCACACGAGTGACATTGCTTTCAAGCAAAATTTAATTGAACGACAAAAAGTGGTGATTACTTGACAAAAACAAGTATATAAAGCAATGCTGTTTATAGAAAATACGGTGGTGTACAAAGGGGGGATGGGAGGGAGCTTCCCCCTAATTAACGAAATTAACCTGCGTCATTAACTGCATTAACCTGCGACAGTTGTAAAATGTAATTCTAAAAATCATAATAATTTGGTTCCCTTTTCTTAAATAAATATAAACAAACGAAAAGTTGTTTGATGAAGCTACCGCGGGTTTATCCAACAATTTAAGTAGTACTACATAATATTTGCTATGTTCATTAGTAGTGCAAATATGACTTATTTGTGTTTACCTTATTTGCTAATTACTAATAGTCATAATTAAATTAAATAAAAGTATATTTCTATTAATTCATGGCGGTTGCGATGATTTTTTTAAGCCATTGAGGTCCACTAGCTCAGTTGCAGGTTAAACCAATGATATTTCACAAAAATCAAGTTTTCGACATACATATTTCATTAGTTAACCCAATTTTTTTGATTTAACCTGCAACTGAACAACTGGGCCTAAGTGCAGCATATCATTTATCTAAAGCTAACAATATAAAAGATTATTATAATTGCTATTAGTCATTAAGATAATTGTTAATCAAATTTACTCAAGTTACATTATTCATTTGGCATTCCACACATTCTACTTGAATGCCATTAAAACTGCATAGTTTTAATCATGTTCGTTGTATTATTTAATTACTCAATTATTGAAAATACGTGTAACGATTCATTAAGCGTAGAAATTTTTCTTGCTGGCAGTATATTTTTAATTACTCAATTACTCGCACATTCGACGCATGCGAAATTAAAATTAATTAATTTAATATATTGAATTTTAATTTTTTTTATGACGGCTGCTGTATAAATATTTTAGTTTGGTAATAGCATTTTTTTTGCTTACAGGTTCCTTTATAGGCTTACCCTTTGGGATAATGTTAGGATGGCCTTCGCCGACATATCCAAAACTTTTGGCCACCTCCTCGCCAATCCCAATCAGCATAGACCAAAGCGCCATGATCGCCGGTTTCTTGATGATCGGTAACAGCCTGGGAACGCCATTTTCCTCGTGGTCATTCTTGGGCACCAAGTACGGCATGGTGTTAGGAACCTTCTGCATGCTGATCGGCTGGATCCTGATGTATTTTGCATACAACATCTACTTTTTACTGGCCAGCCGAATTTTGATTGGGCTAGGTTTCGGATACGCAGTCGGCCAACTTAAAATCTACATCAAAGAGTTGTGCGCGCCAAACCTTGCGGCAACTCTGACAAAGCTCATCGCATTTTACACCTTTTTCGGCGTGATCGTGGCATTTGTTTTGGGTTACTTCGTGACTTTCACCGATTTCTCCTTGGTTGCTATCGTAGCGACTAGCGTAATTTGGTTCGTTTTATTTTTCTTGCCCCACACGCCGAAGGAATACTTGATTTTCGGCAAACTGCGCCACGCCCGCAGGATTTTGCACTACCTGAAGCCGACCGCCAACGTGGAACACGAAATACAAAATTTGAACATAGCCATCAGTGCGGAACCGAAGAGATTGAGTTTCTTCCAAGTGTTGAGAGACAGCGAGATGAGGAAAAAAGTCGCTGTAGTTGGACTGCTGACCTTTTTTATGCAGTTTAGCGGTGCCCCCGCAACGATAGTTTACAGCCAAATTATTTTTACCGCCAGTTTCACTCCGTATCCTGAATTGTGTGCTATATTTTACTCCGTTTTGTTCTTTGCTTCCAACTTTATTGGCGTGTTTTGTTTCAAAAATGTTAACCGCAAGTTTTGTTTGCTTGTATCCAGTATTAGTGTGACGTTTGTGTTAATTTTAAATGTGATTGTATTTTACATGAATTTTAATAAAAATTATTGGAGATTCTCTACATTAGTTGCGTTATCCTTGTACATATTTTTCCACAGCATAGGATTGGCCGTGACGCCGTTTGTGTTGGCGCAGGAGTATTTTCCAGAAAAAGCACGCAGAGTTGTCACCCATTTTCAGATTATGCAGCATTCCGCATTGGCACTGATAATCACCAAAATTTTTCAAGTATTGTACGATAAGTTTGATTTATATGTGCCATTTTGTTTGTTTACTTGTGTGGCTTTAGTGTCCACTTTATTTATTTCGGTATTTGTTCCTTTCAAAAATAGAGATGCTGACGTCGCAACTCTACGAGATAAACTTCCTATGTACACTTAAAATGTAGTAACTTACTGTGATTAATTATACTGTAATTAGTTAGGTACTTAATTTTCATGTTTCTCAAATATAATGTTAAGGTGCGTACACACTTGCAAGGAATTCAAAATCGGGCTGCTATGTTGCTACGTACAAAATTTGTGATGATTTTAATGAAAGCATTCCGTCCTAAACCATATGTTTACGTTTTACCCTAATGTTTTTCTATTGTAAATGTGTACGCACCTTTAGACGCTATCGACACTATAGGGTTGATATAGTACACGCATAATTTTAATTTACTCGAGTTGGCAAGACCACCGCAACCCGCAACACTGCGCAGAGAGCGAAATCCTGTCTATGGCGCAGAGTTGCCTTAAGTCTTACCAGCCCGGGAAAAATAAAATTATGCCCAATATACACGCAACGCAATACTTAACTTTGTAGCAATATTTAGCTAATGTCGATAATTTTTCACTAATTAAAACTTAATTATTTATTTAATTAGTAGAAAATCGACTTCTATATTCGTGTAATTGTAATAATTGAAAAATCGAACATAGCTTAATTATTATTATTATTGTAAAATTATTAAAATATATAATTCCACGAATATATAGGGTACTTATACGGAAAAGTATTACCGTACACCGTAGACTCGTACACTTTTTAGTAAAATCATGTTAATTTAATTTTATAGTTAATTAGTACAAAATATCTCAATAAATATTTTCTCAATACTTAGTTTTGATTTCTGATAATACAAATTATGGCGGTAATTTTTCTCTGTGTAACCACATGTCCCTGCGCAGTGATCAAGTCAAATCAAACTCATTACCCATCACCGTTCGCAAATTCATAATCGAAAATTTAAATCCCGGAAGGACAACTGAACTCCAAAGTCACGGATCTACAAAGACAAAGGTCTCTGAGCCAGCGCATTTGGTAAAAACATCCCTGAAAGACGACCAAACTCAAAAGTCAAAAAGTACCAAGAGAAGGTAGTTTGGAGGGCAGTTTACAGTTTATGGTTAAGTTTAAAGGAAGATTTACAAAACTCAGCGCTAGTAGTGGTTGATGTTTTGAGTGGCGATTGTAAATTCCACCGGTGTAGGGAGTCAAATCTTTTTTAATCCAACATGTGAGTTCCACTGGTTGTGGTTTTCAATGGTCCCATGCCTTCAAGTTCTGGTAGCTGATTAGATCCGTCGTTTTCGGAGGATTTTAACGATAATAATTTTTAAGTTAGCACCGGTGGAACTTACATGTTTTGACCTGATACATTTTTAACCATCGGTGGAACTTACATATTATGTGTACAGACGTACATTTTTAGTACTTGAAAATTTTATCAAATTGATGAATAATTCCTAGTATTTATAAAAAAACATGGTATTTACAAATTTGTTCATTAATATGATTAATTTTGTAGTACGCCTTCTGGGGAGGGGGGGGATATTTTAAATACAAATTATCATATATTTTACTAAGCCCCGATAATATCAATCCCCGACTGGAAAATTTAAATCACTGAATCCCTTCTCTTTTCAACACAGTTGCTTATGTACTGGATGGTATTCCATACCCCCCAGACCCCCCGGTTTCACAACCCGAAAGTTTGTATCCGTGTTCTGCGATTGATTTTTTTTTTTAAATAAAAACTTTCTATTCCTTTAAAACATATTATATAATACACTAAACAAATTCATAAATATAATGATTTTTTTCATGAATTCTATGAATTCTTCGTCACTGTGATGAATTTTGTTCATCGGCGCAAAAATGATAAACTTTCACACATTTTTTTTCGGTGTAGTAGTACTACGCACTGGGAGGTCTGGGGGGTATGGAATACCCCTCAGTACACACTAATTACACCCAGTGTTTATTTCATATCCTTCGTTTTCGGAGGATTTTAACAATAATAACCTTTAAGTTAGCACCGGTGGAATTTACATGTTTTGACGTGATACCTTTTTAATCATCGGTGGAACTTACATGTATGTGTGTACGTGTACATTGTTACATGAAAAATTCATCATTTTTACTCCGATGAACAAAATTCAGACTTATTGATGAAGAATTTATAATATTCATTAAAAAATCATAGTATTTACGAATTTCTTCATTAATATGAATAAGTTTGTACATAGTCCCGGGGGGGGGGGGTATCGTATAATATGCAAATATTCTATTTTATATTTTAATTACAAATTGTGATGTATTTTACTCAGTCCTGATAATATCTATCCCCGACTGGAAAATATAAATCCCTGAATCCCTTTTTTTAACACAGTTGCTTGTGAACTAGAGGGTATTCCATACCCCTCAGACCCCCCGGTTTCACAACCTGAAAGTTTGTATGATGCATGTTCTGTGATTGATTTTTTAAATAGAAATTTTTCACTCTTTCAAATACAATATATCGTGCTAGTACGCACCGGGGGGTCTGGGGGGTATGGAATACCCCTCAGTATACTCAAATTGTACCAGTGTTTCTTTCAGGCATCAACCACTGGGTGTGTTCCATAACCCCCGGTTTCACAATCTGAAAGTTTTCTGAAGATGTTCTTTGATTGATGTAATTAAATAGAAACTTTCCATCTTTCAAAACAACACATACATTGTATTAGTCCGAACCAGGGGGTCTGGAATACCCCTCAGTACACACTAATTACACCCAGTGTTTATTTCAGGTATATACAACATCTCTGAGGAAAACAAACTTTTGGCGATTGTAAATTCCACCGATATAGTATGTCAAATCTTTTTTAATCCAATATGTAAATTCCACCGGTTGTGGCTTTCAAGTTCTGGTAGATCCGTCGTTTTCGGAGGATTTTAACAAGAATAAACTTTAGGTTAGCACCGGTGGAACTTACATGTTTTGACCTGATACCTTTTTAATCATCGGTGGAACTTACATATTATGTAAGTAAAAAAATCATAGTATTTACGAATGTGTTCATTAATATGATAAATTTTATAGTGCGCCTTCTGGGGGGGGGGGGGGGTACTGCATAACATGCAAATATTTTAAATACTATTTTGCATTTTTAATACAAATTGTGATGTGTTTTACTCAGCCCTGATAATATCTATCCCTGACTGGAAAATAGAAATCTTTTGAACACAGTTGCTTGTATACTGGAGGGTTTTTAAATAGAAATTATTCACTCTTTCAAATACAATATGTCGTGCTAGTACGCACCGGGGGGTCTGGGGGGTATGGAATACCCCTCAGTACCCAAAGAAACACTGGTTGTACTCAGTGCTCTTTTGAACATAGTTACTGGGGAACCCCCGGTCTAGGTAGAAATAATAATTATGAAAATCTGTACAAGGCGATAGTTTAAATTTATTCTTAATTCCATATTAAACTTAAAAAAATATTTATTTTCGAGAGCTGTTGGATTAAAAACACTCAATCTGTTTGAAAATAAAATTTAACTTAAAACAACGGAAATTGGATACTTAGATTTAAAAAAGTGTACGATTTGGCCAATCAGCATATTTATAAATACGAATGTAATTTTGTCTATCGGAAATAAAATATACATAATGTAATTAAAATTATGACACGGAGGTAGCAAAGCATTTTCATTTCAAACGGTGAGACAGCCGAAGATCTTTGATAATAAACAATTTGAAAGCTTATAAATTCGATAAGGGGAAAATCGACTGAATATTCATGCAGCTCTTCCTTATATTAATGTGACAGTGACGACTGATATTCTGCCGACCAGAAACCACTTGCAACTCCTTGAAAAGCAAGTAAGGCAGTCTCGTCCAAGTTGTAGAGAAGTAACCACAACCTCATCGTTCAATTCTCATCAACGCAACGCGAGGGAATTAATTGCACAGCGGTTTTTTAATTAGCGCGAGCGGAAAACTCATCGAAGAAAATTTTATTTTTAATTGGTTTTTCTTATCCGATCAGTTAGTTCTTCTTACCTATGGAAATTTAAAAGTTGCTGAATTTTCACAACGAATCCGCAATTTTCCAGTAAGTCTTTTAACAATATAATTTTCAAAAAAAAAACCTGTAGGATTTGTTTTGTTACGTAACGTTTATGTTTAGAAAGTTGTAATACAAATCACGGAATTAAATAAATATTTGATTGGATTTTGAGTTAAGGTCGGGATCAATTGAGTACAATCGACGCAACTAATCTTAGTACATAACAGCAGCATCGTTCAAATTTGATCTTGACCTCCTCATATTTTGATAAATAAAAACAACTTGATAAAGAGGTACTGTTGATCCAACATAAATTCAAAATACTTGTTTTTTTAATCAAAATTTAATGTTATGCAATAATCGTATTTATTCTGCAGCCTGTAATGGGCAATTAAACATAAACAATACATTTTAACTGATGGAATAAAACGCAGGTGATTAATTCGAATAAAATTACAAAAATTACGTTTTACAAATAATTTTTTAACAGAAAGTTTGAAAATGCATACTCGGTATACCTTCTATATTTAAATATTACATTTGGTGCCAAAATAAAATAAAAAAATCATTTTTACCTCGCTAATGGATTTTATTTAATTATATATTATATTCGAAAGACGGAGAAGATCACACGCACAGAGAAAAGATAATTACAGCCCAACGTTTTTCTGATCGAGATTAGCCAAATGTCACCTTTTAGTAAAATTAATTAACGATTAACAATAATAAATTAATTAATAAACAACTCGACAAAAAATAAGCCAGGTAAAAAATTATAAAAGAGATTTGGATTTTCGATTATACAGAAAAATAATTTCCATGTTATTGTTGAATTAATCAGGTTTTTCTTCTTGTTTTTTATTTTTTTATAAATTAATCTTTTGAAAAAAGTACTCGGGATGTTCATTTTCACATTAAAAAATTAAATACTAAATTTCCGGCGGCGAAACCCCCAAATTATGTACTCTAAAGCAATAAACGCGGTTTCCGGGGAGGGGGGGGGCATAACCTTCTGGTTATGTGTAAATCTCTTCTAAGTAATTTTGATAATCAAGGTTGGCGATTTTAATATTCACACCCTAAACGATGTAACATACAATTGAGATGTACTGGCCCCCCGGTGCGTACTACCACCAACCAAGAAAGTGGTAGACTTAGATATTAATCATATCTTCAGGGATTTATATTTTCCAGTCAGGGATATGTTTGTCCCGGCTGGGCGAAATACATTACAATATAAAATACACTGCAAAAATTAACTATGTAAAATACAAATCAATTTTAAATATGTATTTAAAAAAATAACCCCCCCCCCCCCAGACCTCCCGGTGCATACTGCTGCAACATGTAGTTGTTTTTGTCTGATAGACTTAAAAGTTCCCATTTAACAAACTGGATTGCAAACTACAAAATTTCAATTTTTAAACCGGGGGCGTGGGAGGTATGAAATACCCTCCAGTACCTGGGAAACCAGTGTTTCTTTCAGGCAATTTTCCCCAGAAGTGGGGAAATGTAAAGGACATGAAATCGAGAATGTTCGTTGAATTAATGAAATTTCAATCAATGAAATTTACTGTACCTATTTAAATCAATATAAATATATGTTTTCCAGAAGGGAGGCAAATATGCATCGGAAGCCCGCTTCGAGAGTTGCCTGAAAGAAGCACTGGGTACAATTTCCCCCGGTGCGTGCTACCGCGATATATGTTTTATATTGAAAGAATATAAAATCAATCACAGAACATGCATACAAGCTTTCAGGTTGTGAGACCGGGGGGTCTGGGGGGTATGGAATACCCTCCAGTACACTCAGTGGAGCATTAAGGTCGCTTAAGGCCCCGGAAGCAGAAAAAAATATTACGCCCGTTTATAGGTAAATGTTGATATTTTTAGGGGTGATTGTAAGTTCCACCGATCGAGCAAATCTTTATTAATCCTACATGTAAGTTCCACCGGTCGGTTTTAGCTCACTATTTTCTTACATGTAAATTCCACCGATGGAATTTTGTAGCCGTGCGGTTATTCTGAAAGAGCAAAATTAAGGCTTTCTTATGAGGTGAGCATAAATAAAATCGGCTCAACGGTTTCGTCACAATTCAATTTTGAAAATCGACTTTTAGATATAAATTTTTACAAGTTTAAATTCATTGTAGCTTCAAAATCTCATTCACTTGACGGTACGTGTGCGCTACGTAGGTCTTAGAAATTCTAATTTAGGTGGGGAGAGAGCGTGTTCGTTCCACTGCATGCGGTTGCTGAGGAAACATCGATCAAGTTCCTACATTATCGAGTGCATTTGCACTCCCATGATTGTTTAATTTACCCCTCACGCCCTCCGGGCAGTTTTCCCAACCACTGACATTGTGAAATCTCAAATCCCAGCTTTCGAGTCCGGTAACCCTAGTAACTTACCACTGTCCATGTTTAGTTTCATTTTCATGTAATAAACTATATTAACCCGAGGGCCTGATTAAAAACAGGGGGTAACCCGGATTTGTATTTATCCTATTTTTCTTTAATTAAAGAATATCTTTTTTTATATTATTGAATTTTAAAATTTAAAATACATGTAGATACCTATTACATTTGCAAATACCATTAATTTTATTTATTTGGTATTTAAAATTTAATTAAAATATAAAATACGTATTTCAAATCCTGCCTACCCCTGTGCATTGTTATGACGTCACATGGGAGATTTCTCTTTCTCTCGAAGGAAAATTCTAATGGTGCTTCTAATGGTTTTTCGGTTAAGAAAATTCCGCCGTCGGAAATTTTGTATTTTATTTTTTAAAGTTAACTTAAAATTTTTTTAAAGATCAGATAAATTGTGCCGCACGAAGATTTTTTTATCATATAAAAATTACTTTTACAGCAATACTTATCAGACATTTTTTGTTGGAAATTTCATTCCCTTCATTTTTGTTCATATACATTTTTCCATTCCGTCGCACCGTTTCCGAGATACAGTGACTTAAAAAGTCTCTGTAAAATTTTGAATAAAATTACCGTAAAGTAAAGTTAACTTATTTTAACTGTATCTCGGAAACGGTGCGTCAAAATAAAAAAATGTATATAAACAAAAATGAAGAGAATGAAATTTTCAAATCATAAAACACAGATGGACTGTGGACACATAATCGATTTATAATCTGTATAATTATTATACAATGTGCGTATCAAAATATTGTCACGCTGTAAATTTTTCAATTGCTAAAGTTATTATTAACGCTATATACATTATTTATAGAACGTAAATTACTCTTAATATATAGGAAAAACATTTACTTGTCACTCTTAATTATTTTTAGAAAGAGTTGAGTAATTTCAATTAATTCTGGAACGGATTTTTCGACCGCATAATTTACTTATTTATATCCTACACTCGGTAATTGAAAAAATTATTTATTTGTTGTGGCCCGACTATAATCAGCGAACGCGCAGTTCGGTCGATTCCGACGCTCCGAGGGCGCTGTCTCCGAAGACAGCGCTGCGGTCGCTTATAGAAATATAAAAAAAAACAGCCTGGAACTGGAATGCTCGATATCACAATATATTGTATTCAATTGCACACTCCAGCTATTATTGGATTATTTGCATAATAAAATACTTCGGGCTCGTTAATTAAGATAAAATGAGATAATTCGACATAATTAGTTTTTAATAGTTAACGTACATTATCGTTTTTCCAATCATTCCATTTGTATTGTGAATATCAAATTTTTTTATTGTTTAGTGTCCTTCGTGCAATAAGCTAGTGTAGGCTAACAATAAAATTAAATAATTTAAAAAAATAACTTTTGTGTTCTTAAACGAGCTGTGGGAACAAATTGACAAGTAGGAGGTAAATTTTCAAATGTACGTAGTAATTTAAGTCTTTTTTATTCCAAAGAAGGGTGCTAATTACGCGCCGCTCAATTGATTATTCAAAATTTCATCCCGAATTACAATTTTACGCGGCGCGGCGAGGAAAACTTCCAAGTTTGAACGGGAAGATGAGGGAAACTTAATTTGTATAATATAGAATCTTCCAGTTCGAGAAGTTGCGTTCCTTAATTTTGATCTGATGGACAGACCAATTTTCCGAATCTTCTATTAAAAATCGATTAGATATATGGATAATAATAAAACGCAGATGCTACTACGTAGATCAAACAGAGCGAAATTTTACAATTCAAACCGCGACTAATTTTCGTAGGTAATTTAAAATTCGTATTATTATTGGCATTGACTTATTCTGGATATTAATAAAACATAAGGATTTCGGCACGGATGTATGTACTTAGTATGGTGTAAAGCAACAAATACACTTAATGAAATTCAAGTGTTCGCATTGTCAACGTGGCTGACATTGACAATATTTTTTATTCGCAAATTTGCGCCGCAGATGTCTAATAGCAATTTTCTTTTGTCGGTTAATTAACCACGGCTCCTTAAAATTATCACTACGCAACTTGCAAATCTGAAATTAATTTGTTCCTGACGATGATTAATTAATTGTCTTCAAAAATTCTTTTTAATTAAGTCGCGTAAATAATAATAAAAGTCTCCATTTTAGTAAATTGCTAATAATTAAACAAACGCATCGATTAAAAAAATTAAAAATAGAAGCAAGGATAAAAAAATGGGTTATCTCAAATTAACTTTTTGTTTTTAATTAAGAAATTCAATTATTTTAATTGTAACCGAACGCAATAATTGTTTTCGTATTCTCATATCGCAAACAGCACTAAGTAATTTTCATTACAAATTAATAAACTGACCATAGTTCGATGTTCCTGTTTCACCGAAAGCAATAAATTAATGACAATATTGTTGATTTTAAGTTATTAAAATTATAATAATTATGATATCTTTTTGTGTTGGTCTCAGTCGGATGGAATTTTAACTTTATTTAATCGATAACTCGAATGCCGTTGATTTTAAACAATAAAGAGTTAGAATACAGTTTATGTTAATGTAACATAACATAAACCAAAATAAGATCCCGTTATAGCGTTCAATAAGGTTAATCTGTCAAACAATGAATAATAAACTATTTTTATTCAAATGGATTGCATAAATTCATTATAGATGTAAAATACAACTTATCAAAGTAATTTGTTTTATATAGTTGATCCGATTACCACATAACTATCAAGGATAAATTTTTTGAAAGACCTAAATTTGCATTACAACTGATCAATAATTAAAATATTCTTTCAGAAAAAATTACATAAAATGGGGATTATTGCCAGTTACTTTGGCGGAAGCCAGGTTTCCAACGAACCTGATCCAGTGACCGGGATAACTCCAAAAGAGAAAATTCTGGTGGAAAATACATGGAACTTAGTTAAAAAAGACATCACTGGAAATGGAGTTAAACTGTTTTTGTTGTGAGTCATTGAATAATTTACCTTATTTTAAGTAACCGGTGTCGCTTCTTCAGCATCGTCAGAATATAAAATTAAATAATTTCAAAACTGATGATGCTGAAAAAGTAAAGCCGGTTATCTAAAAATTTAATAACACCAATTTTTCAGATACTTCAAAAACTTTCCCGAATATCAAAACCATTTTGCGGCGTTCAAAAATGTTCCGTTGGAAGATCTCCAAAATAACATCAAACTAAAAGGACATGCCACGAACGTCACATATACTTTATCGGCAATAATAGACAATTTGAACTCCACCGATGTTCTGGTCGATTTGTTAGAAAAAAATGGACAATCGCACATAAAAAGAAAGATTCCGGCACAAGCCTATTGGGTAAGTAAATTTATTACTACATATGAAAAATTAATTAATCTACTTTCAGGATTTGAAAGCTACGCTACTCGAGTTATTGGAAAAGCAGCTGGGATCGAAATTCACGAAAGAAGCAAAGGAAGCGTGGGAAAAAACTTTGACGGTGGCTATGGGTGTAATTGTAAAACAATTTAAAACTCCAACCGAGTGATTATATTAACTATGGACATAAAACTTTTTCACATTTTTACACTAACAAATAAATATCTAATTAATTTTAAGATGCAGTTTACTGACTGTGAGGATTAAATCAAAGTGCACGTCAGTGGACTAAAAATAAGCCGAGTAAAAGCTCCAAGTAATCTGAACCACTTAACATATTATTTGTATCAAATATGTAGCATATTCATGTAACAAATAAAGGTAACACCGAAACAAACAATTTATTTAACATGAAATTGGTACCTTGTTCCCGAACCAGAATTCGATAAAATTATGATTTGTTTTTCAAACAGACTGCAGTCTCACTACACCCATCCACTAAAATTTAACTAATAAATAGTAGATTTGTGGTCTTACGAGTGGCAAAACTGCTAAAAGAAAATGATTATTGCATTTTAGAACAAAAAACTCAGAATGTTCGTATTTGTAAGTAAAAATTAATTACCATTTTTATTTGCCCACCAACAAACCAAGTTTCCCCCGTGACTTGTCTAAATCATAAAAAACAAATTAAATTTGTCAAAAGGTTGCACAATTATTAAATAATGTTAATTTTAAAAGATAACAGTAAAATTGAAGACCCAATCCACAATAATTGAAGAATTAAATCAAATCGGAAGGTAAAAATAAGTAAAAAGAAAAAATACAATTTCATACCGCTCAACTTATTTATTACAGTCCTTATAAAAAATAAACATTTTATTTAACTTCTTTCACTTGAAGACCTGCAAAGAATAATAAGTGTTAATACAATATCGTAATTGGAATACAGCAAGACTTGAACTGGTCTGCGCTTCGAATGCCTGATTTGTTCACCTCAAGACGTATCAATTAGATAAATTAACTTAGGTGAATAAATCGGGCATAAAACATAGTAAACTATTTACCTGGCGGTAGCGACTGCTTTAATTTCTCTGCCTTTTCATTATCCATAATGGCAAGGGTATATAAGAAACGTGAACAGCGCACCTTGAATTTTACATTTTCGGTGTTCTTCTTAATCGTTACCGCTGAAACAAGACAACGATTACTTCTTCGTTGCTGTAAAGTTCAAAGTGAACAAGTAAAGGCTACTTACATTTGGCGTCTTTTCTCCTAGCAATAAGGAGGAATTCCTTAATTTCGGTAATTTCACGTGGCTGTAACAACAAACAAAAATTAACCTCCAAATTTTACCAACAGCAAATTTGTTGTAAGTTCAAAAATAACACAAAAACGACAAATTTAAAGTTACAATTATCCAGGTTTTCTAAAACCGCTATAAAAATCAGATGCTTACCATGTTGAAAAGTCGCTACAAAATGAGGTTAACCTAAAATAAAAACTTGATATTAAACGTCAGCGTAAAAATAATCTTATAATAATGAAGCAAATTCGATTAAATGCGTATTTTATTATATAAATTTCAAAATATTTGTTGAATTACATCGATGATGATCGATTTAAATAAAAAATTCCAACTTACAAAATCCCTTTGGCGACAAACTTCACTAAAAGATTCCACGAGTGTTTCCGTAACTTCACGTTGGATTGGACTAATGTGGCGACATCTGCAGAGTAAAACTAAAACGCGAAATTTTACTTTCTTTAATAACTGTTTGGCCCAGGGGAAAGAAAATATTACAAGAAAATGTGATAAATAATAAATGCACGGGGTAATTTTTGTAAAAAAATTTGTTATTGCAAAATTGAAAATAACCAGAGGCGTATCATGCGTTTGGACTGTTCCCCTATAAAAATCTAGAACGTCGCAGCTGCACAGATATGATTTTTTACATGAATATAAATTTTATTTTGAATTTTCAAAACTTGCTTCCTTCAATGAATAAACTTTCAGAAACTTTGATTAGTGACTTTCAAAAATACTAATTTAATTTTAATATGGAGAGAAAAATTGTGCAGCCAATCCTATCGAAAACGTTTTCCCGTTCTAGCTCGAGTTCAAATTTCAACCTCGACAAATAAAATCTTAAATTCGAACTCTGCGTAGCAATTCAAAGCATTCCCACAATTTTTTAACTCTTATATTCAGTGTGAACCTAAAACTTCTCCCGATACAGTTTGCCGTAGCCCATAAAAGTATTTCGTACAAGCTAACGATACTTCTACATTAATAGAGTTCCACAGTATCTACGAACTGCGACCTTGTAGTTTCATAAAACTAATTATTTATTACTAGTGCCAGGCTATTGCTTACGCCAGGATTTAGAGGTATTGGTTTGCCGTCTGAAACGTCGCCGGCTACCATTATTTGTCGGTAAGAGTTTTAGTTGATGCCATATATTGAACTAATCATCCTGATTGAATGTATTTCTGCACAAGAGCAAAATAGAGCAATCGGTCAAACAAATTTAAAAAAATTAATTAGAAAATAAGAAAAGCCAAGGAGCAAAAATTATGCAATTTAGAAAATGTTTACCTTTCTCGTATTACATTTTAAATGTTTCGAGTGATTTCATAGTAAAATCATGTAAAACATAGCATATTAATATACATATTTTTATTGTAGATTCACTTATTATAAAAATTTTAATTCAAACATACAATTGAATTCCTGGAGGAAGTTGTGCGAAAAAATTTATTTACAATTTCACCGTAACCGACAAAACTCAGACAAATGTTTTTTAAAAAAATATTTATTTAAATGCAACAAAAATTTTCTGTTTTAAATAAATAACAATAACCATCCCATTATACCTCATGTACAACATGAATTATAAAATTTCTAAGTGCGTCCCTGCTGAGTGGATAGTTTCTAATGTTTATGTTTTCTTATCGACGGCTGATCGTTGAACTAATTTTCCTCGTTCTTGCCTATAATACTGCTTAACATTTAATATCTCGTGCGGGCAACCAACAATTCCTTTGTGGTGGAGTAACCAAGATCCTTTTATTTTTGACTCTGAAAAGAAAAAAATGTTGTAGCAACTTTTTTGTGAAAAGCAAATTAATACAGTAAAAGTTCCCAAGCAGATAACACTGGTCACAAGATTTAAACCGTCCAAACTAATTAAATTGTGGTCTCGGTCTGCCTAATGGAGCTTGTACTGTAAGAACAATAATTTTAGAAAAGAAAATTGTCACTGTGTCCAGGTATGAAACGATTTAAGTATAATCGAGTCATGTTTTTAAAACAGTCTCTTCATTTACACAGTTTAAAACGCTGATCAAAAAAATTATCATTTTAACCAGAGCTGGACTGTGATTAACGGCAGATCTTACTACTATAAAAAGCTTTGGACTTTGTACACCAAAGACTAAGTGTGGCCTCGGTACACTGCTCCATTAGTGAAATGTCTACCATGTACCGAAATAGCATGCATAAAGTGAATCATAAAATATTTCCTACTCGTACAATTAAAGTCTTGAAGGTGAGTTTGAAACAAAAGCTAACTATTCAAAATAAAACAAAAGCGAGAGGTAAATGGGTGCCACTTGGTTTAAAAAGTGATTACGTTAATTCCTTCAACCAAGGAAACAAATACGGTGACGTTCATATTTACAAGCCTGACTAAAATTAAACAGACTCCACTAAAAATTAATTTTATTCGGAAATAAGATGCTTACCTAAAGGTAAATTTCACCCCAATAACCTTTTCCTGTAGGACTTGGAAATTTACAATTATTGTCCATCTGTAAAAGATAAAGATCTTTATAGTAAAAATTATTTTGAAAAACACAAAATGTAAAATTCAAAGAAGCTGTCACTGTTTCCAGGTATGAAACGATTGAAGTTATAATCGAGTCATGTAAATAAAACAGTCTTTAATTTACACAGTTTGAAACGCTGATCAAAAAAATTGTTATTTTAACCAGAGCTGGACTGTGATCAATCCAATAATAATATAGTCACGAAATTTTTATGATTTACTTACACTCAAGTGAAATCAGTTGCTATCGTCAAGTCTTCATCTGCGTGCTAGCTCGAGTCCTTACACGACATTGTTTTGTCGTATGCAGGAACAGTTCACAGAAAATCTGAAGTGAAGCCTAGGATTCTTGCATTTTTCGTTCCATTGAAAATTTTCAAATATTCAAGCTAAACATTTATTTGTTAAACTATTCGTCACGGAAAGGATTTTTCCAAGTTGACCTGTAAAAATAGCATTGTAGTTCAGGCGTTAGAAAAAACAAAAACTATAGAATCAAATAAAAAGGTGTTGCTGTTTCCAGGTATGAAACGATGAAAGTTACAATCGAGTCATGTTAATAAAGCAGTCATTGATTTACACGGTTTAAACGCCGATTAAAAAATTTGCCATTTTGACCAGAGCTGGACTGTGTTTAATACAAGCAATAGTTTAGTGTCTACCATTCGTCTTATATTAGACAAAATTTTTCTAAAATTATATTTGTAAGATTACGAAACTTACCAAGGGTCGATTTCTTCCCAGTTGATGAAGGTAAAATACATACACGTATTCATACAGGAAAGAAGCCATTCTCCGTGAATAGGACTTGTGAGGTTACTTAATTTATAATTAAGTTCCTTACCTATAAAAACAGAGCTTGTAAAGAAAATTACACAACCAAATATAATTTCTTAAGAAAAAATAAGCTGAATTACCTTGTGGCTAACCTATCTTCGTTCCAAAATGTTGCGGAATAAACCTCGGCAGTTCCTTTTTTACCCTAAAACGTAAAGAGCCTATTATAGTAAAAATTATCGGAGAACAAAAACACGAAAAGAATTTACAATAAAAGTGTCTCGGTTTCCAGGTATGAAACAATTTAAGTTATAATCGAGTCATGTTAGTAAAACCGCATTTGATTTACACGATTTGAAACGCTGATTAAAACAATTGTTATTTTAACCAGAGCTGGATCGTGATCGATAAATACAAAAAGTCCAAGGTGGCATAACTTGCACTGTAGGATTATAGGAGATACATTTTTTAAAGCCACGAGGTTTGGTCATTCTAACCTCCAAATATTTAAATTTAACCCAAAATAACTATAACACTTACCTAAAATGTCCAATGCTTTGAATAAATAATTTTAAATTATTATTCAAAAGTTGAAATTACCAAATCAAAAATTTCAAAACGCCAAAAAGGTTGTTACTTCTTTGGTAACCAAGACAGAAATGAGCGAATAAAATGAAAATACTGGGTTCGATATTTTTCCCAAGAGCGCTGATTAACTAGTAACATCCTTGTTTATGTTGGTAACACTGTGCGTGATAACAAACATATGTTATTCTAACCTAATTTTTAACCGTCATTTTCGCCTTGAACTGCGTACAGTGAAAGTTGTGGTGAAAATTTTAAATTGCGATGAAAACCAACGCACGTAGAGATAGCGAGGGGCACACGGTAAATTTTTACCTTTAAAAAATAGAACTTGTAAAACTATATTTTATTTTGCAGGTAAAGGTATCTAAAACCAAACGCGAGCCATTCAAGGCGCTTCAAAAAACAGCCAACAATAAGGAAAATTTTGCTGGACGTATCAAGGTATATAAAGATGGGAAGAGTGCAGATATAGAATTACTTTGTAAGAACTGCACGGCTGATCTAAAGCGTAGCAATTACATGGACAAAGAAGCCCAAGCTGGTGAAAAACCTATAACGGCTGAAGATCTGATGAGCAAAGACGAACCTAGTGCTGAATACTGGCGTCAGCTTGCCGAAACACGGGGTAAAGCACTGGAAGAAAGTTTAGAACAAAACCAGAAGTTGCAAGATCTTTACGATACGTTACAACAAGAAAATAAAATCTGTAACCGGATGCTCGATGAATCAAGAAAACTAGTCGAAGTCCTTAAGGTTTGTTAATTTGTTTTATTGCAGTAATATATTGAAATGGTTTTTTAATAGGAAATTATGGCGGAAGGCGAAGAAGAAGAGACTGCCGAAGGAATGCCAAACGGTGCATAGAGGTTTTTAATGTTTTTTAAATTGATGTTTTTTAATTTTGTATTATTTATCGAGTAGGTTATTTGTAGTGTAAAACTTAAGTATTTTTTTACGAATAATAATTATGAATTATGGAAACTTGTGTTTAGTTGTTCAAAAATGCAGGAAATTAAAACGGAAGTAAAAGGAAGCAGAGCTTCGGACGCTTGAAATCACACTACGGGGATTTTTTTAAATATTTTTTTGCGGAACAGCAGTAGAGCAGCCTTTAAAGCCTAAACTTTCACGGTATTCTTCTCGGAATTGATTCTTTTTCTGCCAAAAATGCATGTAAAATTAAGTTAATAAATTCTATAACGGCCTGATTTTATCAGGGCTGAATTAAGGAAAATTATTTCCTGTTTTTGAAATTAAAGTAAACAATAATCGGTCACCAACGCACTGGTCGGCAAGAAAATCGTAGTGGTCGCAGAGAAAAAATTATCATTTACAAGAAATTATATTTATTTTTCTGCACGAAACTGTTAACAAACAAATTTGAAAAAACTGCTAAGTAGGGGGGGGGGGGTGTTTTCCAATAAATTAAAAACTGATGATTTTTTGATAAACGTTCAAAACACGAGCTTTATTATTTAAAATTACAGAGTATCACAATTCCGATTTCAATGTTTTATTTCCATCAATTTCAATAATTGCATTTTTGTATAATTCATCCAAAGGCGATAAGAAATATTCTGTGTAGAATTTAGCGAGTTCCACCTAAAAAAAAATCGGTTTCGATTAAGGCAAAGCAACCGCCACCAATTATTTCCGTTATTCGATTATTTTGTAAATAAAAAAAAAACGGCACTTACCCCCAAAATGGTAAACAATAAAACGGTGTATAAAAAATTAATCATTCTGCTAAATACAACGTGGAAAATAAATTTAATCGTTTCAAATTATGGAGGTTATTAATTTTTAATATTCACGTTTTATCAAACACTAGATATAATTACATGTGTATGTACATACAAAGTCATTAAACTTAATCACAATGGCATGGGGGAGGGAGGTTAAGACGAGTTCAACAAAAAGTATAAGCTCAGACTCCAGCTTTATTTTTTATAAGATAAAAAATTGTAATTTAAATGTTTTTAATATACTAATTTAGACCTAAATAGAATTAAAACATCTTAAAATAAAATATTAAAAATATTTTTCAGTGTACAGCGGTAAAAAAAAGTTTTAGACGATTTGAACATTTACAATGTATTTTATAAAGCAATTCCAAATTTTAATAAATTGATGGCCAGGGCTGTCGCCCTGCAAGTCTTTGCAGGACTGTATGGCATCATCTGCAGCTTGTTTGGTGTCGCTGATGTTGCTGTTTACGATAGGAACATATCGAACCATCATAGGATTTAATACATCAACCATGATTAAATTGTTTTCATCGACTGCATTTAATTTTCTAACTATGCATTCGCACAATTTAATTATCTCGGCATTGTCTTCTGCGGACGATAAATCATCATTTACGTTATCGTAAACGTTGTCGAGATTTACACCAATTTCAACTAGACATTCTTTGGTATTGGGAAACAATAATTCTTCGGTAAGATTTCTGGAAAACGCCAACTGAAATACAGTTTTGGAATTATAAAATCAGGACGTAATAATTAAAGTTACTTACCCCTAAAAGGGTGAAAAGCAGAATTACAAACAGCAACTTCATTTTTAAGGCTTCTCGAAAAGATCTCTAGTGCATTCACGTTTCTTCCGCTTTTATATTGCATTTATGGAGCAAAAACATGATAAATAATATAAATATTACGAAGGTTATCAATTATTGCAGTTACGTTAAAGCAAAACAATGTCATTGTTCTTTGCAAACACTATACGGGGTGCAGAATTGCAAGCAGTTGTACGCTCCAACGCCATAATTGCCGTTTAAATCGCGTAGTTAACTGCATAACAGATTAAAAATTCATAAGGTGCCTGATGTGTCATTTTTTAAATATTAAAAAGAAAAATCTAACAATAAAAAATTTATTGAAATAATACAATTTTTACGATATTTAATTATTTAAAACATAATTTACAACGCAATTGCTAATTTTTAGCAGCCCATCGCCGGGGCTGTTGTATTTCACATCTTTACAGGCATCGATGGCATCGTTGGCAGTTTGTTGGGGATCACCGATGCTGCTATTCAAGAGCGTAACATAGCGAGGCATGATAGGTTTTAATGTATCAGCTTTAATTAAATTATTTTCATCGATAGCGTCTATTTCTTTTGCTACGCATTCGGCCAGTTTAATTACATCGGCATTGCCTTCTTCGGATATGAAATTGTCGTTAAAGTTGTCGTATACGATTTTTACGTCCATACCAAGCTCAGCTAGGCACTCTTTGGTTTTGGGAAAAAACAAATCATCTGTAAGTCTTCTGGAAGCGACCAACTAAAATAAAATAATTTTTAAAATTTGTAGTAAAATGACGGTGATAGTACTTACCCCTAAAAGGGAGTAAAGGAGAACTGTGTACAGCAACTTCATTTTTAAGGATTCGCAGAAGATTTTTTAATGAATTAATGTGTCTTCGGACGCTTTTATATATCACGAACAGGTCAAACAAACAGAAAGGTTATCTATACAACAATAATATTAAAGTAACACGTTTTTATTCTTATAAGATACGCACTACACGCAGGAATGGATCTGGAATTTTTCAAAAAAAAATAAATCAATTTTGAAAGAGTTTAGCACAACGATGCGCCAGAGCCGGTACAGCCCCTCTACTACTTTGTAAATTAAAATATTTTTATATATTAAAAAATAATTTTTAGTAGAATTAAAACTGAATGCTTCTCTAATTTTCTATCTAAAAAAATCTATTGCAAAAATACTAGAAGTTCAGATTATAAAGGTCATCTATCATTTCTAGAGAGGTTAGATAATATTTGGCAAAATAATTAGATCTTTATTTTTGGCATTGAAATTTTTTTACAATTTGATTAATTATGTAATGTTGTGTTTTGTAATGATAATTTAGTGCTATGTAATTGTTGCTTGCGATATTCTATGAGTTATAATAATTCATAGCTGTTTTTTACAAGTGTAATATTTGATTTTTATTATTAAAGCCTATTTTCCCTATCGTCAAGTAAGTCAAGATAAACAATGTGTATAGACCATCGGATGAAAACTATTTGCTCCCCGCCGATCACTTTGATTAATACTTTTTTGTATTAAAACAGAATTTTGAATATTTTTTATGAATTATTTCAAAAGGGAAACCAACGAAATTTAAATAATTAAAATAAAAAATTATATGAGAAAGGTGTAATGTTGCGGGTACCTTTTTAAATTTCCCGCCTTCACTTTTTGGTCAACTAAGTAAAATTCAGATAAAATTAAAATATTATTGAATTTTTCGGAATCGAATGTTTATTTATTTATTTAAAATATATTTTACAAAGCAATTCCAAATTTTAACTAACTGATCGCCGAGGCCGTCGGCTTGCACGCCTTTACAAGACTCGAGGGCGTCGTGCGTAGCTTGTTGAGTGTCGACGATGGCGTTGTCGGTGTTGATGATATTAACATAACGAACCAGCAGAGGTTCTATCACATCGAATTTAATTGAGTTGTTTTCGTCGATAGCGATCAATTTTTTTAATACGCATTCATTTAAGTTAATTATAACGGCATTTCCTTCTACGACCGTGAGATCTTCGTTTATGTTCTCGAAGATTGTTTCTTCATTTATACCAAGTTCGGCTATACATTCTTTGACGTTGGGAAAATATTGATCTTCGGTAAGCCTCCTGGAAAACGCCCCCTAAAATTTGGGGTACAACAGGAGTAGATAATATTCGGTAATAAGTAGTTGTACTTACCCCTAAAATTGTGAAAAGCAGAACTGCGAACAGAATCTTCATTTTATAACTTTGAACGTGAGCTCTATGGTGGATCGAGGTTTTTACCGCTTTTATATTATTATGGTATCGCAAAAATTTCGACTTAACATTAGAAAGGTTATCAATATAGCAAAAATATAAAAAAAACACGAGTATTTTTTAAAAATATACTGCGATGATATTTCTCCGCTAATTACCTAATAATTTTTTTTCCCAAATACAATTCTTCAACAAATTACGATTTACCAATTGTCCAATCAGAATAAATAAAAAATTAAAATATTCAGCCAACCTTAAACTATCGTCACATTTTTTTTTCATTTCGATTTTTAGTGTGAGTAAGAGTAAAATATTGAAGTAGAGCTCTAACACCGCTTCCTCTGTGCGTGCGTACGTCCGTCCGGCGAGCTAGGATGGAAGCTTTAATTCAAATTATAAATGTTTTTATATTTTTTTACTAAAAAAAATCAATTACAAATAGAAGTTATATTGCAAAAGTCATCAATTTTTGTATATTATTATTTTACAAAAGTTATAGATAATAATATTAAGTAAGATGATCAGACCTTGAACTTTTGGCAATGAAATATTTTTATAATTTTTTTAAAATCATTATTTGAAATTTTTAATCTTTTAATCAAAATAATTCATATCACAGATTTCTTTTAGTATTATATAATCGGCATTTTGGTTATTATGTTCATTCTGCCGAAAATGAAAAAGGTGGATTTCTTACAAGTGTAATGTTGCGAGGAATTTTTAAATTTCACAATTTTATGTGATTGAATTTTTCACAATCGAATATTTATTTATTTATTTTACATATTTTACAAAGCAATTCCAAATTTTAACCAACTGATTGCCGGCGCCGTTGGCTTGCACGTCTTTGCAAGACTGGAGAGCGTCGTGCGTAGCTTGTTGAGCGTCGATGATGGCGTTATCGGTGTTCACGATCTTAACATAACGAACCAGAAGAGGTTCTATTACATCAAATTTAATTAAGTTGTTTTCATCGATAGCGTCCCATTTTCTTAATAAGCATTCATTTAAGTTAATTAAATCAGCATTTCCTTCTATGCCCGTGAGATCTTCGTTAAAGTTCTCCAAAATTGTGTTGTCATTTATCCCAAGTTCAGCTATACATTCTTTGGCGTGGGGAAAGTATTGATCTTGGGTAAACGTTCTTGAAAACACCACCTAAAATTTGGGGATGAGACTGGAGTAGATGATATGTAATAAGTAGTTGTACTTACCCCTAAAATTGTGGAAAGCAGAACTGCGAACAGAAACTTCATTTTATAACTTTGAATGTGAGCTCTATAGTGGAGTGAGGTTTTTACACTTGCATTACAAAAACATCAACTTGAGATTGCAAAGGTTATCTATTTAGCAAAAATATTAAAAAACACGTGTATTTTTTTTAAAATACTGAATTTTTGTTACGCTGCTAATTAAATTTTTTAATTGTTTCTTCCAAATCACAATTCTTCAACAAAAATTACGTTTTAAATATGTTTATAAAATTTGAACGTAAAATAAAAGATAACCATGCCCATCTGCTAATCAGTCGTGGTTTTGCTTAAATATCTCCGTTCCTTCAATAATTTAAATTTTTAAAATACTACAAATTTTTTAAAAATTAAACTATTCCTTCCATTTACCATCAAAAATCACGCTTTACTTCTCAATAATTAGACTTGTGGCAACTTAGCCATGTTTCCCGCCTAAAGCGTTGTGTTATCCGCTAGTTATCGTCAGGTTACCAACTCGCGGTATCATCGGGAATAACAAAATGTAACACACCCAATCAGTGGCGTATTTAAAAAATGCCTGTGGGACGGGGGCAAACCAGATTATTCTTTGGATTCTCGGTAATCCATTCATGCGCGTCAGTTATAAAGCAATAATACTGACAAATTCTCTGACGTTTGAAATATAGAAATTATTCTAAACTTATTTTAATTTTAAAACCTCATGGAAGACATTATTTTTATCGCGGAGGGCTTCAGCGATACAATCCGAGTCATCCTTGTGGGGGGGGGGGAGCAATTCTTCTTTGCCCCCCTTTAAATACCCGCCCGAGGATAAAAATAAAGTTTTCCATAAGGTTTCAAAATTTAAAGTTTAAATTATTTACCGTTAGCAGCATTCGCCATTTACAATAGGATTAATAATAATTACTATATTTCAACGTCAGTCAACTGACGCGCATGAATGGATTAACGAGAATCCGAAAAGCATCTTGGTTTGCCCCCATCATAGACATTTTTTATATACTCCACTGGGGACAGGTATTAATGAAACACTGAAATATTAGAGGTAAACACGCAACCATTTCGGGAGATAATTAAGAGCGGAAGATTTTAGAACTGCTCATATATTTCTTGTTCCGAATACCATCAATAGTCAGAGCAGCCGATATTATACAGTCTACATGTATGAAGAATATGAAGAACAATGGTCCATCAATCAACAAATACATTAATTAGTGTTGAAAAGTATCACAGTATTCTCCTGTCTAGAGTTATCGACTGCAGAAAAACAAAAAACTCAAATCCGACCTGCAGATGTACGTAGTTTCTAGTTATAGTCCCTTGTTTGTCTATATGGTCATTAGCTTCTAGGTAGATACATCTCTGTACAATCTGGAGGGTATTCCAGACCCCCCGGTATGTAATAAAATGTCTATGATAATATACAAAGGGTAAACATCTCAATTTTAATTCTAACGGATGCGCGCTTGCTACTCTCCGAGCTGTATCTCGATAAAGGCTAATGATACAAAAAAATGCTTGGTATAAAACTTGTAGATAATTTTATTATCTGCAAGTTATATAAGGAACTTAAATAACGTATTTCACATAGGAAACGAGATAATTGCAAAAAAACGATTTTCGTGACCTTTGACCTTCAATATCTTGGGACGCGGACACAAGATTATATGATACTTTTCTACCAGTATTTAGAATGACAAAAGAAATATTTATACCAATTTATTAAAGTCTAATTTCCCTATAGTCAAGTAAGTCAAGATAAACAATGTGACAAGACCATCGGATGAAAACCATATGCTCCCCGCTGATCACTTTGATTAAAAATAATATAAATCAATCGCAAATGTTTTTCTAATTTTTTATTAAAAAAAAAAACAATTACAAATAGAAGTTAAGATTATAAAGGTCATCAATTTTGGTATATCTTTAACTTTGGCTTTGAAATATTGTTATAATTTTTTTAAATAAATATTTACCATTCTTCTAGTGTTATATAATCGACATTTTTGTTATTATGTTTAATCTGCAGAAAATGTGAATTGTATGAGAAAGGTGGATTTCTTACAAGTGTAATGTTGTGAGTAATTTTTAAATTTATTTATTTATAAAATATCTTACAAAGCAATTCCAAATTTTAACTAACTGATCGCCGGCGCCGTCGGCTTGCACGTCTTTACAAGACTCGAGGGCGTCGTGTGTAGCTTGTTGAGTGTCCACGATGGCTTTGTCGATGTTCACGATATTAACATAAGGAACCAGCAGAGGTTCTATCACATCAAGTTTAATTAAGTTGTTTTCGTCGATGGCGTTCAATTTTGTTAATACGCATTCAGATATGTTAATTAATGCGATACTGCCCTCTACGCACGTGAGATCTTCGTTGACGTTCTCGTATATTGTTTTATTACTTATACCAAGTTCGGCTATACATTCTTTCCCGTTGGGAAAATATTGATCTTCGGTAAGCCTCCTGGAAAACACCACCTAAAATTTGGGGTAAAGCTGGAGTAGATGATATAATGGTAATAAGTAGTTGTACTTACCCCTAAAATTATGGAAAGCACAACTGCGAACAGAATCTTCATTTTATAACTTTGAACGTGAGCTCTATGGTGGATCGAGGTTTTTACCGCTTTTATATTGCAAAAATCTCGACTTAACATTAGAAAGGTTATCAATATAGCAAAATATAAAAAAACACGTGTTTTTTTTTTTTTTAGTATATTGTGATGTTATTTCTCCGCTAATTACCTAATAATTTTTAATTTTTTTTTCCAAATCACAATTCTTCAACAAATTACGTTTTAAATAAATTTGTAAAATGGGACCGTAAAATAGAAGATAACCATAACCATCGGTTGTGGTGTTTCTATTTCAATTGTGATATCCGCTAGTTAGCGTTAGGTAATTTATACGCGGGAATATCAAAATTTACAAAATTCAATAGTCTCAATCCAAAACTAAACAAAAATAAATGCACTTAAAAATTTTGGTACCAAATTTTTTTAGCCCAAGGCACTCAAATTTTCTAGCCCGGTCCTGGCCCTAGCGGCCGGTTTGGGCTTCACGCCGTGGGCAATCACAATGCAAATTTTTATACACTAAATTTATTTTTACGGGATATTTCAGAGATTTCATAAGGTTTCCTATAATTTTCTCTTGGATTGCTTTCAGGTTTCCTTTCAAAAATGTTGAAAACCCCCTGTATTTTAAATTATTTTTGTTTTGCAAAGAACGGAATCAAATTATTTATTTTTTATTTAATTATTACTTACTTTATTCCAGTACCAAATTTTTTAGCCCAAGACGCTCAAATTTCCTAAGACGGCACTGGCCCAATAGGCCGGTGTAGGCTTTACGCCGATGGGCATCACAGGGAAAATTTTTGTAATCTACACTAAAGTTCATTTTACGGGTTATTTCTGAGATTTTCATAAGATTTCCTGGAATTTCATAAGATTTCCTCTAATTTCCTATGATTTTCTCTTGGATTACCTTAAGGTTTCCTTTCAAAAAAGTTGAAAAATCCAAAAACAAAAACAAGATGATGTAGTACTTCTAATATTTTCTAATTTTCTCGGATTTCCTAAGATTTCTTAGAATTTCTAATTTCTTACGATTTTCTAATTTTCCCGAGTTTTCTTTGGTTTTTCTCAAAATATTATTGTGTAATTAATTACGAATAAATTGAATCATTGGATAGTAAATTGGGTATTTTGATAAAAATTTGTATTTCGTGGTATGAAATGGTATGAAATCTGGAGGATTGGGAGCTGAATAACATCAGTAATTAGAAAAACAAAAATAAAACGGAGAAGATTTGGAGATAATTCAATTCAAATTTAAAAATTTATTTTTCCGATAGAAAATACATTTAAAAATTAAATAGTTAGCCGGTCAAAATTTTTAAGAATTGCAATTTTTCTCAGACAAAAAAAACTTTCGGGAAAATTCATTTCAATGTATATAAATCAAGATACGATTTTACATTTACAAGTTTTACATTTTAATAATTAAATAAAAAGAAAGAAATTTTAATCGCACTTTGTACAATTTAACAAAAATGAATTTGCGGTGAAATCAACGAAAATAATTCTTACGGCGGAAATGGTCCAGAATCGAGATAGATTTTGAGTATTAATTATTTTAGTCTAATTTCCCTATTATCAAGTAAGTCAAAGTAAACAATATGTAACAGAACATGGGATGAAAACTATATGCTCTCCGCCGATCACTTTGATTAATACTTTTTTTTTAATTTAATAATTAAACTGGTTTTTGAATATTTTTTATGAATTTCTAAAAGGAATAGCAATGTTAACATTTTAATAATATATTAAAAAAAATTTGTATATTATTTTACAAAAGTTAGATAATATTCAGTAAGATGATCAGACCTTGAACTTTTGGCATTGAAATATTGTTGTAATTTGTTTAAATTAATATTTGCAATTTTTAATCGTTTAATCAAAAAAATTCATATCAGAGTTTTTTTCTAGTGTTAAATTAACATTTTAGTTCTGATATTTGGGTGCGAGTTATATAGATTTGGGAGCTAGCTTTAGAAGCCAAAATATTAACTGGTGGGGGGGGCTAAAGTAACGCTAGCCCCCCAAATTTTTGGGCTATATAATCTGGAGGTATTCCATACCCCTCAGACCCCCCGGTTTGTAATAAAATGTCTATGATAATAATATACAAGGGGTAAAGATTTTCAAAGAATTTCAAAAAATAATTTTTTTTGTAATTTGAGGGTAAAGGAAGGTCCATCGGACAAAACTAAAGAAACACGTGGTTAGGATCTGCTTTATTTTCAATATAAATTTGCCAAATCAAGTATTTCTGGTTATATTCATAACGCAATTGCTGATCTGGACTAAATAATCTCCGAGACTATTACTTTTCGAACCTTTGCAAGATTCTATAAAATCATTTGTAAACTTATCATTGTCAAAATCTTCATCAACTAATTTCAATTTCTTGAATGAACATACGATAAATTGGTCAATTTCCGGATCTCCTTCCGTGTTAGAAAAACCATCGCTTAGGTGGTTTAGTAGCTTTTGGATATCATAGCCAACTTCTTTTAAGCAATCTTTATCGTTGGGCAATAAACCGTCTTCGGTCAACGTCGAAGAAAACGACACCTAGAAGTTTTGGATTAGTCTAAAAATTGAAAATTAGATACTTAACTTACCCCTAAGACAACTAAAAATAATATCACTCGCATAGTAAATCTGCAAGACAAACAACTTTGTACTCTCTATTTATATTTATACAAACATTGGAAAGTGATAATATACAGATACTGCAAAGGTTATCAAGAACATTGGCTTTATGAAAAATTATTGTTATTGAGAATTTTGCAAGATTCGATTCATATTTATTCGCTGTATGAATTTCGATCAGGTAAGTCCAGATAACGAATGTGTACAGACCATCGGGTGAAAACCATGCGCTCTCCGCCGATCAATTTGATTAACACTTTTTTGTTTTTTGAGTATTTTTTATTAATTTCAAAAGAAATTCAGGTGAAATAAATAATATCTTCCAAAATCAAGTAAATTGTTTTATTCAAAATAGAAAAACAGGCAGATACAGGATTAATTCTTATTGGTTTTCTTAACAACGCAATTACTGACTTTAATTAAATAATCTCCGAGACCATTTCCTTCCAAATCTTTACAAGCTTCTATAGCATCGTTGGAAACTTGATTTTTATCGACGACATCTTTATCGAGCCATTCGATATAGGAAGCAAAAAGGTCCTTTAGGGCATCATAATTTACTTCGTCTTTTTCATCAAGGATGTTCAATTTTTTGTACGAACATACTATTAAGTTGTTGATATCAGGGTTTCCTTCCGTTGTTAAATAATTGTCATCCGTACTCTCCAGTACCTTTTGCACATCAAGATCAAGTTCTTTTATGCACTCCTTCTCGGCAGGCATCAGCATGTCTTCGGTCAGCTTCGTACAAAGCGATGCCTAAAATTTAAAACAGACTTCTGAATTTGCCCAAAACTGCACCCTGTTGGGTGTAGGTAAACACTTACCCCAAGGAAGGCAAAAAATATAACAGCTTGTAAAGTCTTCATCTTGTCGTTGATCGCTAAAACTTGCAAGTAAACAATTTCTTTCTTTGACTTTATATATCAACGTGTTGAACTGAGAATAAAAAGTATTCTAAAGGTTATCACCACTGGTCCTTCAAAAATAAACAGATTAATATTATTGGCACAACAAAATTATATAAGTTGTAAACAGAAGAGATAGATAAATATTTGTTTGTCTCTATAAGTGGAAAATCACTTTAGACACCAGCTTAATTTTTAGTTAAATTGCATCAGCAATCTAGAGATGAGAAAATTGGGGAGGGTAGTTATATGAGGACTGAACACCTGATGGATAAAAGCGAAAGCTACACATTTATTTAAAATCAAAATATATCAACAAGATTAAATGATTTTAACTTTCTTAACGACACAATTGCCGAACTTGACTAGACGATCTCCGAGATTTTCGGCTTCCAAATTTTTGCAGGATTCTATAGCGCTGTTTCCAACTTGATCTTTATCGACGATATCTTTTTCCACCACCTCGATGTAAGTATCAAATATTGGCTTTAGAGCGTCGTATTTAATTTGGTTATTTTCATCGATGACGTCCAGTTTTCTGTACGAACACTCGGTATATTCATTTATTTTTGGGTCTCCTTCCGTGGTTAGAAAATTCTCATCTATGCTGTCTAATACAGTTTGGACCTCAAGACCAAGTTCCTTGATGCATTCCTTATCGCTGGGCCACAGTAGGTCTTCGGTAATCTTTGCTGAAAGCGAGACCTAAAATTTAAGCCAAGCTTTGGTAATCTGGATTAAAAGAAAAAGAACTTACCCCCAAGAAGGCAAGAAATAGAACGGCATGCAAAGTCTTCATTTTGTGGTAGTTCGGTAAACTGGATAGCAGACAATCTCAGTCTTGGTATTTATAGATAAGCAAAGAAATGAAAATCATATGCAACTGATAATATTGCAAAGGTTATCTTAGCTCATTGGTCTTAGCAGAAAATATACCAGTTCTCCTAATTGAACGTCAAAATCTACTTCAGCTGAAATTTCAAAAAAAAATTATCTTATTTACTTATATTTTTATTTATAATTTATATCATAATACACATTAGTATTTGGTTTTGTTACTGTGCCTGAGTGTTTTAACCGATTGTTCCAGTGAAGCCAAACCCGGAATTTGTTTATTTATAATTTTTATCCGTTATATTGGGAAGAAATGAATTTTTGATGTTATTTCCCTATGATCGGGCGTAAGGTCGGTCACCCGTACACGGTCAAAACGACACTACTTGTTCCTTCGATCTGAATGGAGACTAGCCTTTAGACAGTTTCGAGAGCCGAGGTGGAAGGTCCTCTTTGCTCAGATGATTGTTTTACAGTAACTAACTGTAAAAAAACAAAATCAAAAGAACTGAAGGGTCCGCTCCGCAGTGAACAGATTAAAATTATTTTGAAGAAATAGCCCAATAAGGTCAAACGTCCAACCGTTTAGGATAACCATGACCTGCTAATTTATCATATTATTTTAAATGTTATTAATTTATTTTTAATAGCAACTTTCAATTGAAGTAAACAAATAGACAATAATTGTTTTGTTTTAAACAAACAAGAATCTAAAAAAATTTTAAATGTCTTGATTTTCATTGGTTAAAATTGAAGGGTTAAATTATATAATAATTATTTTGCAGAAAAACTGGATTAAGAGATTATCAACCTAACATTGATAACCTTTGTTATATTTCCTCGATGTAGTAGTATATATAACGCAAAGAATACTTTACCACAAAGTATTGCCTGAATTCAAAATGAAGACTTTGCACGTTGTTGTACTTTTCGCCATCTTAGGGGTAAGTACCGGCTTGATAATTTAAATTTGAGCTGTTTTTGCACATCAATTTGCATTTTACAAAATTTTTATTTATACGAAAATGTTTGTACGACATAAAGAAAAATTTATGAATTTTAGATTTCGCTCTCTACCACGTTGACTGAAGACATGTTGACGGCTAGCGATTGGAAGTGCATAAAAGAAGCTGGTCTCGATGCCCAAACTGTATTAAATAGCTTTCAGGACGATTTTACCATGACGGAAGGAGATCCCAAAATAAACGAATATACCATATGTTGGTACAAAAAATCGAACGGTGTTGATGAAAATAACGAAATCAATTTTGATGCGATGAAGATAATATTCGCTCCTTACGTCGAATATATCAATAACGAAATTACAGATAAAGACAAAGTTGTAAGCGATGCAATAGAATTTTGTAAAACTGTAGAAGGCAACGACCTCGGAGATCGTCTGATTAAGTTCGGCAATTGCGCTGTTAACCAAATGCGAAAAAATTAATTCTGTACATTTTTAAATAAACAATTATTGACTATCTGTTGACTTGATTTGGATGTTGTTGTTCATAATAATAATCTTTATTATATTATGATACTTGGTAGGTCATGGTCATCCGAAATACTTTTACAAGAAGTACAGAAAAGTATCACTTTCCGCACTAGGGCGGAAAAGTAGTATTTTTCCACACACTTTTGAATATCACAAAGTAAGACTTTTCAAACATATTAGAATTTTTATATTATTTGTGCGTAGCCCTTGATCTTCGTATAAGCCAGCTTGAGATTGACGCAGTTGCGAGGGTGGGAATAGATTAACTTTCTCGAGAAATAAAACAAACTGAAGGATTGGTTATAATTTTTATATTATATACCAGCATGCAATGTGTTATTACTTCCAGAATCAAGTAAACGCCAACATCGTCGAAAATTTCTTCAGGTATCGACAGGATCAAATGTTTTTAGCCTGTTTAAAAACACAATTACCGAACTTAACTAAACGATCGCCGAGATTGTTGTAATCTTTCAAACTTTTACAAGATTCGATAGCATCCTTCGAAGATTGATCTGGATCAATATCTTTATTGAGTATTTGGAAATAAGAAGCAAATATTGGCTGTACCACTTCGTACATGATATCGTCGTTTTTATCAATGGCCTTCAATTTCCTATAAGTACATTCGGTAAATTTTTCCATTTTAGGGTCCCCAACCGTCGATATCAATTCGACATTTATACCGTCTAATATGGTTTGCATTTCAAAGCCAAGTTCTTTTATGCATTCCTTGTCGCTATGCAGCAGAATCTCTTCGGTCAGCTTTGAGGAAAGCGATACCTTAAATTTAAAAAAATCAAATTTGATTCTAAGATTTATTTTACAATTTATTCAAAAATATACCATCATTCCAGCCCGAGTTCGAAATTTACAATAAATCAAAAATCTCAAAACAAAAACAAACAACATTTAAATTGGGAAACCGGTACTTACCCCGAACAATAAGGTAAAAAACAGAAGAGTACGGAAAGTTTTCATTGCGTGGTAGAGCGGTAACACTCAAAATCAAACTTATTTCTTGTATTTATATTATATAATTATGTAAACACGGAAGCAAATAATTTGTATTTATCAATGAGATTTTCAACAAATTAATGCGGCTTTCAAGAAAACCTTTGGGGGCGGTCATATCTTAATTCCAAAATATTTTTATTTATGAAAAAAAAACCGTAGTATCGAAAAAATAAAAGGTATTATTTCCCGTCCCCCCTCTTTTGGGGCAGGGATGGCAGGAATGGCAAGGGATAAGATCTAAAATTGAACGCAGTATCAAATTTTGTATGTTTATTTATTTCTTATCTTTTATGTTGGATTATTATTAAAGTATAATATAATTTATATAAAATTATATAAATAACCAAAAACTATTATATACGTATTATTATTATAATAAATATTTAAAATTTGCAAAAAATTATCATTATTATGTAAGAAATGTAAATTGCAAATGTTTTTAAATTTATGCGAGCGTGTAGATAAACTACCTATCTAGCTCGTGGCTTTTTCATGTGGTGAGGCTCACATAGAGGTACATGTCGCTGCCCCCCCCCCCCCAATTATTTTCGAAGCTATCGGTGTTTTAATTTTGCTAACCTCCGAGAAAGTGGCGCGTGAAACCGGTAATTTTAATTTCGTAAACAATTTATTATTAAGTACGTAAACAAATTTACATTTTCCGGGAGCCTGTCCGGGCAAGACAAAGACCTCTATCTAACAAAAGAAAATCTTGGAACAAAAAATCCTCAACTGCGACGAATCGCTTCGACGCCAGACAAAGAATTAATTTGATCTCTACAGTTTTATTTTAAACATAAAATGCACTTCTTTTTCCTGAAGGAATTAAACAGGTTTACAGTGGTAAAACTTTATTATTAAACTCGATTAAGTTCAAACAATAGTTTTAACTCTCTTAAAGACACAATTATCCAACTTAATCAAACGATCTCCGAGACTATTACCATTGACAGCCTTGCAGAATTCCACAGCATCGTTGGTAACTTGATCTACATCAACATTTTCAACCAGCATTTCGACATATGGAGCAATAAGTGGCTTTATCAAGTCAAAGTCAATTTCGTCGTTTTCATCAATGACATTCATTTTTCTGTAGGAACATTCGTGCAATTCGTTCAGTTGACTATTTCCTTTGGTGATCAAGAAATCGTCACTTAAGTTATCGAATAGTAATTGGGAGTCTATGCCAAGTTCTTTAATGCATTCCCTATCGCTAGGCAATAGAATGTCTTCGGTGTACTTTGAAGAAAGCGACACCTGAAAACAAGCGAATCCATTTAATTTTCATTTAAAAGTAGAGATTTTCCAAGAGTAAAATTTCCTGACATTAAAAAAATTTAAATCCCGGTTTTTGATATACTACATCAGCAAAATTAAATTACACAATCGGTACTTACCCCTACAAAAGTGACAAGTAGAACGGCAAGCAAAGTCTTCATTTTAGCAAAACTCTACAAATTTAAGTAAAACAAAATTTTATCTTTCTTATTTATATTCAAACCGACTGCAAAAATGATCAGGGTTATCAATGCAATCAGAAAAACGCGTACCTATTTTGTATGGGTGTAATCATTTAATATTATTTTGCAAAATTGCAACAACTAAACTAACTGAGTGTAAAGTCGCATGCATATGCAAATTTTTAAATACAATTATCAACATATGCATGCGATTCATCAGCAATAATTGTAATATAAAAAGACATGCATTTGATGAATGAAAATATAGTTTAAAACTTAACGTTAACTTGAGTTTTATTCTACCACAACAGGGGTGACTTTTGGGTTCCAAGCCTAAAATAACTCGTTAGTGAGGCTGCTAACGAACAAAAGTTATCCCAACATCCTTAATCTCCTATATTTTACTTGGTAAACATTTGAATAAGATACTGAGTATGTGGTCCTGACCAACCGTCAGGAAAAAGTTCAAGTTAGGTTAGAACGTGTTTAGATTGGTAAAAACTTAACCAATCAGAACGAGGTTACAGATAGACAGAGTTTTGTAGTTAATTCTAGTGTTTATTAAACATTTTTGACGTATTTAGCAAAACAATTAAGAAATTTGACCACCTGATCCCCAATATCGGCACCTTGTGTATTTTTACAAGACTGCACCGCATCGTCTACAACTTTCTCTTTATTAGCAACATCTTTGATTCCACTGGACATTTCGACAAATATGGACTTCATAATATCGAAATTGATGACGTTATTTTCGTCGATCGCATTTACTTTCTTAAAGGCACACTCGGTAAATTTATTGATATCGGCGTTGCCTTCCTCCGTTGTAAAATCGTCACTTATTGCATCCAATACGGTTTTAGTCTCCAATCCGAGTTCTTTTATGCATTCTTTATCTGTTGATATTAGTGAATCTTCAGCAACTCTGTCGGAGAATGCTGCCTAAAACAAAAACTGTTACCACTGATTTTCTTCAAATTATCCGTACTTACCCCGAGAAGGGTGCAAAACAAAGCTGCATATACAAATTTCATTATGTTGTTCGGCAAGATTGCAGTTGATATGAAAGCAAATTGAAATGTTTTCCAAATTTATATAAAACCGTAAAAGATATTGCTATCAAATTGACCTCACCACTTCGTGGAAAATTCCGCTATCTTTGTTATTTTTAAACAATGAAGTTATTGGCAGGGTTTATCAGGTAAGTAGTCCTGAGCAGTGGCGGATTTAGCATTTAAGAGGCCCCAGGCGCAATTTAATTTTGAGGCCCCCTCTAAAAATTTTACTACTCACATCAGTTGTCATTTTATTAGCCGACTTAAAAAAAGGTTTTCAATATGTTTTCCCTATGCCACAATTACTTTATTTTATTTTGAGAGCTGAATTTTGAGGCCGCCTGGATTTACGAGGCCCAGGCGCGCGCCTCTTGCGCCTGTTCGGAAATCCGCCACTGGTCCTGAGAGCTAAGAAAGTACATAATTTCAATATAATTCAAGTGTTTTGACTAAACAACTTAATAGTTAAATTGAAAATATTTATTAAAACTGATAACCTCAATTATATAGACCATAAATTAATTATTATTATTCCTACTATTACATTACCCATAGCAACAATAATAAATATAAACAAACTCATTACAATCTAGTGTAATATTAAATTTTGTTTGGCAAATGCCGACTAGCTTTCAGACAGTTCCTAGAGCCGGTGTTGGTGGATTCAATTTGCTCATATGCAGTTTTACAGTAACTAACTGTACCAAAACAAACTGAAGGTGCGACTCCACGATGAGTAATAATTTTTTTATTTAAAAATTTAAAGAATTAATTTTTTCGAATTTTGTTAGCAACGCAATTGGTTATATTAATCAAACGATCTCCTAGGTGGTTGCCTTCTACAGTTTTACAAAATTCCACAGCATCGCTTGCAACTTGGTCTTTATCTGTAACTTTGTTATTGTAGAATTCGATGTAAGAAGCGAACAGTGTTTTCATCACATCAAATTTGATTTCGTTATTTTCATCAATGCCGTTCAATTTTCTGTACCAACAGAACCAACAAAGGTCTCCTTCCGTGGCAATAAAATCCTCGCTAAAGCTATTTAATACAGTTTGGGCATCGAGACCAGTTTCATTTATGCACTCCAACTCCTTGGGAGTTAACATGTCTTCGGTGAACCAGCCAGAGAGCGAAATCTAAAATTCAAAAATAATACGTTATTCGTATAATTTTCTGTCGTACAAACGTTTTCGTATAAATACAAACTGATGTGCTAAAATAACTCAAATCAAAATTGTTGAATCGGTACTTACCCCTAAGATGGCGAAAAGTACAACAACGTGCAAAGTTTTCATTATTTTGAATTCGGGGCGGCAATACTTTGTGGTAAAGTATTCTTTGCGTTATATATACTACTACATCGAGTAAATATAACAAAGGTTATCAATGTCTGGTTGATAATCTGCTAATCGTTTTTTGGTACAACATAATATTAAACGGGTTTTCTTGAAATCCGCATTCATTTGTTGAAAATCTTATAATATAAAAATTATAACCAATCCTTCATTTTGTTTTATTCCCACCCTCGCAACTGTATCAGACTCGAGCTAGCTTATACGATACTCAACGATATTCAAAAGTGTGTGGAAAAGTACTACTTTTCCGCCCTAGTGCAGAATTAGCTGATACTAATTATCGTGACCGCATGAAACAATAAAAAATCTTGTAAAATCAGCGAATAGTAAAATTTTATTACCTTTATTTAAAAAAAAGTGTCGTCGTCCGCCTCTATCAAGAATTTGAAAACATCGGCGTGGGTAAACATTCATTTACGTTTCTCACTCGCCTTTCTTTATTCCACGTATTAAATTGCAGATATGCCTTTTCATATTTGCCTCTGGATTTCTGTACAATTAGAGTTTGAATCGCTAATACCGCAGATCCTCAACATCCGAAATATTTTATAAATAAACAAATTAATTTAAAAAGATAAAAATAATTTTATACCTTCCGGGTTTGATTGCCTTCACTGTGTGGGGCAATTGGAATTCCCCGAACAGTTTTATTAGGAGAAAAACCCTTTCACCGCACACTTTTTGAAGCTAGATCCAAATAATGGTAAACCTGAATGAAATTTTAAATATTTTGAAGAAATTGCCCCCATAATCATTTCGGATGACCATGACCTACTAAGTATCATAATATAACAAAGATTATTATTACGAATAACAACTTCAAAATCAAATCAGCAGATCAATAATTTTTATTTAAAAATTTACAGAATTAATTTTTTCGCATTTGGTTAACAGCACAATTGCCGAATTTAATCAGACGATCTCCGAGGTCGTCGCCTTCTACGGTTTTACAAAATTCTACAGCATCGTTTGCAATTTGGTCTTTATCTGTAACTTCGTTATCGATGAATTCGATGTAAGAAGCGAATAAGGGTTTAATCACTTCAAATTTGATTTCGTTATTTTCATCAATAGCGTCCTGTTTTTTGTACCAACATACGGTATATTCGTTGATTTTTGGATCTCCTGCCGTGGATGTAAAATCATCGTTCAAGCTGTTTAATACAGTTTGGCCATCGATACCAACTTCTTTTATGCACTCCCAATCGCTAGCCGTTAACATGTCTTCGGTGAACTTGGTATTAGCGAACGAAATCTAAAATTCAAAAATAATACGTTAATTTCGTGTAATTTAAAAAAAATAGCCAAATTTAAATTGTCCAGTCGGTACTTACCCCTAAGATGGCGAAAAGTACAACAGCGTGCAAAGTCTTCATTTTGAATTCAGGTTGGAAAAACTTGAAAGTGCAAGTAGTGTATTCTTTGCGTTATATATATACTAACTATATCCAGTAAATATAACAAAGGTTATCGATGTCAGATTGATAATCTCCTAATTCATTTTTTTGCATAATAAATTTTATATAATTTAACCCAGCTTAATTTAATCTACTCCAACCTACTATTTAAGAAAAATTACATTTGTTGTACAAGCAATTTTTTTAATTTCCACCTTCAGGTGGTCATAGCACAGAAAATATTGATTTTTCGGTAAAAATAAATTAGTGCTTTTTTAAAGAGCGTGAAATAAGCTAAAAACTAGATTCAAACCTTTTATTGTCTAAAATCAATGGTTTTCGAGTTATAAATTAAAGTAAGTAAAAAAATGTTGAAAAATTCGAGATTTTTTTAAATTTTTGTTTTTTTCAAAATCCTGTATCTTTTAAACGAAACATTTTTCGGCAGATTTTCTGTCGAATGGATCGATTTTTCAAAAATTTTTACTAGACAAAAGTTGTAGTCCGTTAAATTTCCTATCCGGAATTGGGCGTCAGATTTTTTGTAAAATGTTTCGTTTAGAAGATACAGGGTTTTGAAAAAAACGACTCCGTTAAGTAGGCCCCTCAATTTTGGAATTTAAAATTGTTTTAAATTTATTAATCTAACCTAACTTGCACTTTTTCCTGACGGTTGGTCTGGACCACATACTCAGTATCTTATTTAAATGTTTATCAAACAAAATTAAATTATGCTGTTATAAACCGGGGGGTCTGGGGGGTGATTTGTTTGGTGTTGAGGATATTTAATTTAACAATTAAAATTTTATTTCATGTGCTTTATCTGCCCCCTTGACTTCGGTTATACCTTCTGACCTGAACTTTTTAAATTTTTCTGAATGCATTGATAACCCTGATCATTTTTTCAGTCGGTTTGAATATAAATAAAAAAGATAAAATTTTGTTTTACTTAAATTTATCGAGCTTCGCTAAAATGAAGACCTTGCTTGCCGTTCTATTTGTCACTTTGGTAGGGGTAAGTACCGATTGTGTAATCGTAGCCTTAAAATAAAAGTAGTTTACTTTTATTATGTTATTTCAGGTGTCGCTTTCTTCACAGTTCCTTTTGCCTAGCGATAGCGATTGCGTTAAAGAACTTGGCATAGACGACCAAATAATACTCGTTAACAAAACTGACGATTTGTTAATCGATAGAGCAAAGATTAACCAGAACAATTTTCTCGAATGTTTCTACAGAACAATGAAGGTCATTGATGAAAACGACGAAATTGACTTTGATTTGATAAAGCCAATTTATGTTCCATTTGTCGCAATGCTGGTTCAAAATGTTGATGTAGATCAAGTTACGAACGATGCTGTGGAATTCTGCAAGACTGTGGAAGGTAGCACTCTCGGAGATCGTTTAAATAATTTGGACAATTGTGTCTTTGACAAAGTTAAACATATTGTTTGAACATAATCGAATTTAAATAAAGTTTTACCACTGTAAACCCGTTTAATTGCTACAGGAAGAAGAAGTGTCTGTGGAGATCAAATTAATTCTTTGTCTGGCGTCGAAGCGATTCGTCGCAGTAAAGGATTTTGAGGCAATCGTTTACAATCTTTCACATAAAAGCAATTTGTTTTTTTTGTTCCAAAATTTTCTTTTGTAAGACAGAGGTCTTTGTCTTGACCGAACAGGACTCCCGTGAAAAATACCTACTAAGAAAATTTGAATATTTTTGAATTGTAGTGGGGTTAACTATGTGAGCCTCACCAAATGAAAACGCCACGAGCTGGAAAGCTATTTATTTTTCATAAATGAAAATATTTTGGAATTACAGATATGACCGCCTCCAAAGGTTTTCTTGAAAGCCGCATTCATTTGTTGAAAATCTCATTGATAAATACAAATTATTTGCTTCCGTGTTTACATAATAAGTTTGATTTTGAGTGTTACCGCTCTACCACGCAATGAAAACTTTCCGTACTCTTCTGTTTTTTACCTTATTGTTCGGGGTAAGTACCGGTTTCCCAATTTAAATGTTGTTTGTTTTTGTTTTGAGATTTTTGATTTATTGTAAATTTCGAACTCGGGCTGGAATGATGGTATATTTTTGAATAAATTGTAAAATAAATCTTAGAATCAAATTTGATTTTTTTAAATTTAAGGTATCGCTTTCCTCAAAGCTGACCGAAGAGATTCTGCTGCATAGCGACAAGGAATGCATAAAAGAACTTGGCTTTGAAATGCAAACCATATTAGACGGTATAAATGTCGAATTGATATCGACGGTTGGGGACCCTAAAATGGAAAAATTTACCGAATGTACTTATAGGAAATTGAAGGCCATTGATAAAAACGACGATATCATGTACGAAGTGGTACAGCCAATATTTGCTTCGTATTTTCAAATACTCAATAAAGATATTGATCCAGATCAATCTTCCAAGGATGCTATCGAATCTTGTAAAAGTTTGAAATATTACAACAATCTCGGCGATCGTTTAGTTAAGTTCGGTAATTGTGTTTTTAAACAGGCTAAAAACATTTGATCCTGTTGATACCTGAAGAAATTTTTGACGATATTGGCGTTTACTTGATTCTGGAAGTTATAACACATTGCATGCTGGTATATAATATAAAAATTATAACCAATCCTTCATTTCGTTTTATTTCTCGAGAAAGTTAATCTATTCCCACCCTCGCAACTGCATCAATCTCAAGCTGGCTTATACGAAGATCAAGGGCTACGCACAAATAAAATAAAAATATTTTTTTAAAACTAAAAATAATTGTTTCTAATATGTTTGAAAAAGTCTTATACTTTGTGATATTCAAAAGTGTGTGGAAAAGTACTACTTTTCCGCCCTAGTGCGGAAAGTAATACTTTTCTGCACTTCTTGTAAAAGTATGCGGGAAAAAGGAAAAGTTCAGAAACATAAATCTACTATTCGTACAATTTATTATTCCAAGTTCTTCTCTGCGATACGCACCGCTGATACCAATTATCGTGACCACCTGAAACAATCAAAATTCTGGTAAAATCAACGAAATAGTATAATTTTATTATCTTCATTTAAAAAAAGTATCGTCGTCTGCCTTTATCAAGAATTTAAAAACATCGGCGTGGGTAAACATTCATTTACGTTTCTCACTCGCCTTTCTTTATACCACGTGTTAAATTGCAGGTATGCCTTTTCATATTTGCCTCTGGATTTCTGTGGAATTAAAGCTTGAATCGCCAATGCCGCAGATTCCTCAACATCCGAAATATTTTATAAATAAACAAATTACTTTTAAAAAGTTACAAATAATTTTATACCTTCCGGGTATGATTGCCTTCAGTGTGTTAAAATTTAGAAACAGTGAGACAATTGGAATGCGGCGAGCAAGCCAACAGCTTCCAAATCAAGTAAACAGATAGTCAATAATTTTTTATTTAAAAATTTACATAAATTAATTTTTTCGAATTTGTCTAACAGCGCAATTGCCGAACTTAATCAGACGATCTCCGAGGTCGTTGCCTTCTACAGTTTTACAGAATTCTATTGCATCGCTTGCAACTTGGTCTTTATCTGTAATTTCGTTATTGATGAATTCCATGTAAGAAGCGAATATTGTCTTCATCGCATCAAATTTGATTTCGTTATTTTCATCAATACCGTTCGATTTTTTGTACCAACATAAATATGGTATATTCGTTAATTTTGGGATCTCCTTCCGTGGTCGTAAAATCATCGTTAAAGCTATCCAATACGGTTTGGGCATCGAGACCAGCTGCTTTTATGCACTCCCAATCGCTAGCCGTCAACATGTCTTCGGTGAACTTGCTAGAGAGCGAAATCTAAAATTCAAAAAAATTTCCTTTCTGTCGTACAAACATTTTTGTATAAATAAAAATTTTGTAAAATTCAAATTGATGTTCAATAACAGCTCAAATTAAAATTACCAAACCGGTACTTACCCCTAAGATGGCGAAAAGTACAACAGCGTGCAAAGTCTTCATTTTAAATTCAGGTCGTTAAAACTTGAAAGTGCAAGTAGTGTATTCTTTGCGTTATATATATACTAATACATCGAGTAAATATAACAAAGATTATCAATGTCAAGTTGATAATCTCTTAATCCATTTTTTCTACAAAATAATCATATAATTTAACCCTTCTTAAATTAATCTACTGCAGCCTATAAACATACATTCCAATTTTTATTTCAAATACAAATTACATTGAAATGAAAATCAGGAAATTTTTAAATTTTTTCGATGTCCCTTTGTTTTGTCTAAAATAAAACAATTATCTACTGGATATCTGTTTACTTGAATTGCAAGTTGTTATTAATAATATTTATTATATTATGATAAATTAGCAGGTCATGGTTATCCTAAACGGTTGAACGTTTGACCTTATTGGGCCATTTCTTCAAAATAATTTCAATTGTTAATTAATTTTGATCCTGTTCACTGCGGATCGGAACCTTCAGTTCTTTTGATTTTGTTTTTTTACTGTAAAACAAGCACCTGAGCAAAGAGAACCTTCCAGCTCGACTCTCGAAACTGTCTAAAGGCTAGTCTCCAATCCGATGAAAGAAACCGTGTACGGGTGACCGACCTTACGCCCGATCATAGGGAAATAACATAATAAAATTAATTTCTTGCCTTCCTGGGGGTAAGTTCTGTTACCTTTAATCCAGATTACCAAAGCTTGGTTTAAATTGTAGGTCTCGCTTTCGTCCAAGTTTAAATAACCATGGAAGCCGTGTTCAGTCCTAATATAACTGCCCCTCTCTAATTTTCTCATTGTTCGAATCTCTTTTTGAGATAATCAAATATTTTTATCTAGCTGTTCTGTTTTAATTGGGGCTTATAAAAAATATCAAACTATGTTGCAAAGAATCAAGTTATATAACAATGTTGTGCCAATAATGATAATCCGTTTTTTTAAAAGGGGCCATTGTGGAGATAACCTCTACAATAATTATTATTCTCAGTGCAACATGTTGATATATAAACTCAAAGAAAGAAATTGTTTACTTGCAAGGTTTAGCGATCAACGACAAGATGAAGACTTTACATGCTGTTATATTTTTGGCCTTCTTAGGGGTAAGTGTCTGCATACTTTACTATGTTCAATTCAATTGGTGGAATGGTTGGACTGTCGTCCAATAGAATACTTCAGTTGTCGTTATGTCTTGTTTTAAATTTCAGATGTCGCTTTCTTTGAAGCTGACCGAAGACATGCTCGAGGAGGGCGATAGGGAATGTATAAAAGAACTTGGACTTGAAATCCAAACGGTTCTGGAGAGTGTGGATGACAACTTTTTAACCAGGGAAGGAGACTCTAAGATAAACGACTTAATATTATGTTCGTACAAAAAAATGAACATCATTGATGAAAATAACGAAGTGAAATATGACGCCCTAAAGACACTTTATAGTTCCTATGTCGAATGGGTCAATAAAGATATTGTCGATAAAGTAAAGGTTGCAAATGATGCTGTAGAAGCTTGTAAAGGTCTGGAAGGAAACGATCTCGGGGATTATTTAGTTAAGGTCGGCAATTGCGTTGTTAAGGAAACTCAAAAGGTTTAATCATGTATTTACCTATATTTCTATTTTAAATAAAGAAAATTTTGTAATAATGCATTTATTTGATTTCGGAAGACCTCTTTTGTTTTGAAGTGGTAACCACTCAAACTGTTATGTAAAAAAAGTTGGTACTTACCCTTAAGATGCCGAAAATTAAAAGAACATAATCACAAGTTTAAACAATTTCATTTTACAATAATTATAAATAACACCAAAGGTTTAACAAACTAAATTTTCGAACCTACTTTATCGAAAGGCAAACTTAAACTAACTGAGTTCAATCATAAAGGTAACAACCGAGTCACCTTATTACTCATCAGTTTTATAGTCATCCTTACGCATGGTTATGTATACAACTTAAAATACCATTTACACTTTGAGCCAGCTGAATAATATACAAATATTATAAAGGTCATCAATCAATGTTAATTCAAATTTCCCGCCAGTTAGCAAATCCACGCGTACGTAAAATGAGAAATCCCCCATGTGACGTCACGACAGTACACATCCATTGGCTGGAAAATACTTACCAAGTGGCAGAAAATTTAAATTTGAATCTGTAATTTTTTTCAAAAAAAAAATGTTCTGAACCTTAACAATAGCTGGAACCGCAAGGAATAAATAATCTAGGAATAAAATACAATTTATTGCACTTTAAATTTTGGCAACATATTTAACAAAACAATTAAGAAATTTAACGAACTGATCGCCGAGATCGCTGCCTTTCACGCTCTTGCAAGATTCCGTGGCATCGGTTGCGATTTGGTCTGGGTTATCTACAATTTTGTTGGCCATTATGTTGACATAGTTGACAAACAAGTCCCTTATTGAGTCAAACTTGAGTTCATTCTTCTCGTCGAGAGCGTTTAACTTCTTCAGTGAACACTCGCAATATTTATTGATCGCAGTATCTCCTTCAACTGTTAGAAAATCTTCGTCTACACTATCCAATATGGTTTGTATATCCAATCCGAGCTCGTTTATGCATTCTCTATGGACGGGCAATAGCATATCTTCGGTAAACCTTTTGCTAAACGCAATCTGCAATCAGAGAAAACTTTTTCTCACGTCTCCGATCTGGAAATCCAGACAAACAGCTGTACTTACCACCAAAAGGGTAAAAAATAAAGCAGCACTTAGCACTCTCATTTTTAATGTTCTCGGTAGGACTTTCTTAAAGTAAATAACAATTGAGAGGTTGAAAAATAGATTAGTAAACAATGCAGTGGCGGCTGGCACATGAATCGATAGTAACAGAGGACGTTGCCCCGCTGATAGAAAACCAAAAAAAGAATAATAACATTTTATATACAGACCCGAACCAGCTTGCTTTTTGGTTCTATACAGATGTCTACTCGGTACACTGTCACCTGAGGCCAGCAGGTAGATATTTAATATTCAAAGAGGTACGAAGGAACCAAACCGGATACATCTCTTTAGAAATATTCCAGAGCGAGCCGCCACTGAAAGGGTATCAACTGACCTTACCGCTAATCAATTCCTCAAACTAAACTATTATTTAAAAAAAGTAAAGATAAAATTTAAACAAATAGCACGTGCAAAAAATTAATTAAACAAATAATAATTCATAAAAATGTGGATTGACCAATTTCTTATCGAAAATCTCGGGGTTACCGACCGATGAAATCTTCGAAAGTACAAAAACACATCCATTCGAATTTCAAAAACAAACTTCCTCTACTTTTGCCACTGCCATTTTAAAATAAATTGTTTCGTCGTCATGGTAACGCGATTTTCTGTCAGCAAGTGAGGTTCAAATAATTTACAACAATTACTTGACGTTTACATTATTAAACCCCAATAATTAACTTTTGGTATATTACCGAATTACCATAGTAAACGTATTTCGTTGTTGTCACAGTTTAAACGCGGGGTAACCTAAGAAAACTTCCAAATGTAATTTGATTTTATATTTACTTGAAAAAATAATAATTTATTTTTAATTTTCTAATTTCAGGTATCAATATAACGAAAATCCAGGTTTCCATGTGCGTGCTGGTTTTAGCAGAAATGTTAATTCTGCTAATGCTTCGAGAAGTTCACCGTTCACTGCGGCCGCAAGAAATAGTTCACCGTACTTTCCTGCATACTCAGATATCGATCACGTAAGTTGAAAAACTCGAGGTTTACCTACATACGTGAAACTTCACTTTTAGAAGCCACCTGTAGGAACCAATTCCTACAACCGAAATTCGCTTGAAGTTCAGCGATATCAAACGGCCAATGCAAAACCTTCGAAAAACCTCCGACAAACTGTTTTAAATTTTAACAGTAGTCCTGCACAAAGCCACCAAGTTAGTCGTTCCGAACAAAATAAAACCTTCTTTTCAATGGATTATAAGGCACCAAATGGAAAAGTAAGTCGTGCTTCAAGCGAAGCCGCAACTCCGAGGGCGAAACCAAAGGTGGTCAAGAGGGAGGAAAAATCTGCAAGCGTAAGTTTTACTTTATAACATAATTCATGCTAACGATGCTTGCTTTAGAAGAAAACCAGCGAAACTATGCGCATTTTTAGCGGAAATGCTGAAAAAATTATTAAGTGGAATAAAAGGCAAAAAAGTTATTTTTGTTTATACGAACTTTTCGGTAAGTAAAAAATTTTAAAACTTACATTTCATTTGGCCTAAGGTTGAACTTATTCTGGTTGCACCGATCCTGGGGATTTATTAAACTTCGGGAAGTCTGCAAATAGAAAAATTTGGTTTAGGAGTCAAGTTTCATTCTACCAGTTTACCCCAGGTTACATGAAATCTTTTTCATGTGATAATTTTTTTAGCTTCTATTGTCAACATCCAACAAGGCACGGTCCGTTTACAGCAAGTGATGTTGTTACGCGATAAAAAAGGACCAATAATTCAGGTTGTTCACTATGTTAATGACCACATCAACATAGAGAATTTTTTCGTAGGACAAATGTTGAGGTGATATTACACAGAATGCCATATTATTGATTTCCTAAAATCATTTAATTTCAGATGCGTGGGAAGAATGATTGGACCCAATATGATGCATGCTGTGAGTATTCGTGAAGCGACTGAAGAAGAAATTTTCACTATGCAGCGCATCAGCTATATCTGCGATGATGCCGTGTCCAAGTCGAGCAAAGGCTAAGTTCACTTAGCACTTATTTATTCTTATTATTATTCATAGTGTTTATATTTCCTACTACTTATATGTTTCGTTCCTAGTAATAAATTAACAAAAGTGCAGAATATTTACTTTATTCTTGATTACCCTTAATCATTTACATTGACTCTAGATGATCATAATATGCCTTAAATTCTAGCCAACACACCACTGCTGTACAACTTCATAATTGTGATGTGTGTAGTGCTATTTTAAGAAAAAATGTAAATTGACTAGAGTGACAGAAACTGGTGGGAATGCATTGATTATAACATATATACATAATATTATCGAACTTTCGACAATTAAAAACATTTCATTATTTACATTTAAGTATTTTATACAATAGGTAATAATACAATAAATTATAATTTTTTGATGTGCAAATACACTTCAGTCGTCTGCTAATAATACTAAAATAAGTCAATGTTGCACATCAAACAAATAGGCAACAACAAATTTGCGTTTACAATATAAAATAAACTAAAATATTCGCAAAAACTACATCGAGTAAGTATTAGGTGATTAAACGCCAAAGTCCTCATGTTAGGCGCCAATTGTAATAGAAATCACATAACGCTATATCCTAGTAAACTTCACTTTTTAATGGTAATAAAAGTGGTAATAGTGAGTGTTATACGCCAAAATCGTAGTAGAAAAACTTGAATATACAGAGTGAAACATCAAAATCCTGACATTCGTTCATAATATTTACTATTTGCAAGGTTTAGAGTGAGATTATCGAATATTAATATTTTTAGCAATCTGTTGAAACTCTTAAGCGTAAATTGATAAGCGTACACTTAAAAAATATTGCAACAAAATAAAACTCTAGGTTGCCGTTTTTAATTGACTAACTTTACGTTGTTTCAAATTCTTTTCCGAAAGTACAGCGTTAGCACGACCTCGACTCGAAAACGCAAGTCACCTGTGACTTAGGTGTTATGGCACGATTTTCTAACACGAAAATTTACAACTAATTAAAATAAAAAATCTTAATAGGTTAATAGGTATTCATGCGCAGAAACAATTCTTTGTAGTTACAATTTTTTGTCAACTCGCATGCTCATTGCATCATTCGGAAACAGAAGCCGAACCGAATCATGGTGAGGACATGTGGTTAACACGGACTAACGAACTCACTGCATGACCTGGCTTCATTGGATGAAACCAACGCAGTTGGGACAAAGCTTAATGGCCTAGGATTAATGCAGGTTAAGATAGTGAAAACTGTTAGGGAGTAATTAACCAAATGATTATATAAGATATGCCCTACGTTAGAGATAAAAACACCAAATGCCGATACTACAATACAGTGGTGTCAGACTATAACGGACTTCCACTTACAGCAAACTTATTAAAACATCTCGTGAAAGCCTATATGGCAAAGGTAAATATTTACCGAATATAACGCACTGCCGTTATTACAAACCAGATCAATTAGTTCTTTGAGGTAAAAAAATTGTAACTTTCGAGATAAAATTGTTCCGTGAGCAATGATTGGGTTTTTCGTGCTTTTTGTAGGAAGAAAAATTCTTACTTGTTTATTATCTTACACGCGTGCGCACACATACATACAAGCACACAATTTTAAGGCTATAACAATTTGATAAGAAAGTAATCACATAAAGTGAATTCATGCGCCTATACCTAGCATTATTATCACGAATAAAAGTTTTAGCATATTTGCGAGAACAAATATGTCAATTGCTGAATAACAAACAACGGTGAACCCTTAATATTTTTAAGTATAGCACTGAAGAAAGAAAGTTTCTTATTCTAACAACAAACGTCTTTATATAACACAGATAAAAGTGTAAAATGTAAAACACACATCAAGTACAACTTGCAATGATAACGATTTTTTAATGGTAAAATAAGTTAGGTTTAGGAGGGCTACATATACATACCACCATAATAATGTTTATAAATTTAAAGCTACAACTTGCAACAACCGCCTTCTTTAACAACATAAAAACAATTTCCTTCAAACATAACAAAAAATGTGTGTCAAAATCACAGTAAAACAATACAAATACTAGGTCAACGTGGTTTAAAAAAAAACAAAACAAAGCAACGAGATCTTCAAAGAGATTTTGAATAATTGTTTACCCGTAAATAAAAGGATCTTACTTGAGAAATCAAATCTGTTGACCTACTATATTTAGTAAATTGCATACGAAACCAATCGAACCACGTCTATCACCTTATTTGTACTAAATTGAAATTGTGGAACCCTTACACGAAGAATTAACAATTAGCAAGTCAAAAATTTAAAATATGTAAGACGTTTTTTTTAAAATACCGATTCCGCCGACCGGGAAAGATGAACTGGATGCGAAGGGCTACGAGCCAATCTTTTCTTTGGAAGTTTTTCCAAAATCGTAGATAGTCGGATAAAATCGGGTCGTTCGCTTGATTTGTAAGACCAGCACAGCATCAAAATGTCCTAGAAAAATAAAAAATATTATCTCGCCAATTAATTACCTCGTCTTCCGTCTCTCCCTCGTCGCTTACCTTTACATCCCTAGAAGCTTGCAAATTGGCAAGCGGCTGCTTCATACCTTTCCCTACTTGCCAAATGATCGATTCTGGAGGTTGCGCCTTGAACGGCCACTCCCCACACAAAAGTTCGTACCACACAGTTCTATAAATAAAAGTTGGAGTTTAAGAAAAATTTAAATTTGTGTTATTCGAAAAGTGTACAAAAACACGAAGATGAATAGTATTATAATTTCAAATCAATTGGTCTATCAAATACAGGTAGTTCAGTGTAACGGATAAGGAATCCTATCCAGTTCAGTCCAATTAAACACCCTCAGTCTAGGTTAATAATAACTCAACAAGATTAATAATGATTGTGCCAAAGAGCTATTTCAACCCCTAAAAATTAAAATAATATTTTCTAAATATGTATTTCTTCACTTTACGGTTCAAGTTCTGTTATTTTAATGTTTAATTTAGTTTTGTTAAATATTATACCCTAAAAATTAAACTGCTGCACTTATTAACGAAAATATTTTATTCTTAGTAAATTTGTAGGTGCGGCAAGGACTTACGACTCTGTAGACAGTGTATACAAGAATGTGACGCTGTCAGATATCCAGTAGAATTTCTCAACTCGCTTAATTCACACGTCATGCCAGCCATACAGAATTCAGTTGAAAGTTCGAACACCTATACAATGCTTCTGCACAAACAGTTTTATTATTTTATTTTTACTCCCACCTACTGAGAAAACCCGACACGTTAAGGTAGCATTATATAAGTATTACGACTCATCAATTTGTCTCATTTTCCTCATAATAATCATCTATAATCTTAATCCAGAAAATCCCCTTCATCCCGCGTCGAAAGTAGTTTCCAAATCATTTATGTACTAGAAGGTCAGATCGGCCAGCCATAGACCGCCTGACCTGCTAGTTATTATATTATTAAACATCTCTACAACAAGAGTACAGAATAGATAAAAATGTAGTATTAAAACAACCGTATTTGATAATTGAAATAAAAATAATAGCTTCGATCATGGGATCCTATGCAAAATACTTACTTCACAATGCATATCAAAAGCTTAACGGAGATCTATGGTAAAACTACTCCAGATGACAGTCGATAACACAGATCACATTAGTCTTATTGCATGACCGATGTTACCCTAGACCTTAGAGATTCACAGTCTTGTTTCTCGTTAAAATTTTGATTTATATTGTGAAGTAAGCATCTATCTTTAACAGATCACACAACTAAAGCCATTTTACTTATTTGAAGAGTACACAATATTTACTAAGGTGAAAAATTAGAGCTATAAATTATTAAACAACCGTCAAAAATATCGCAGTAGTAATAAAACAAATTGAGGGAGTCAAAGCAAAAGTGATAAGTCACTTTTCCCTAAAATTTAACTTCTTGAACAAGCAATCTATTGATAAAACATAATGAAGGAAGTTATAACTCATTACCCTTGTTATCAGATGGTTGCACAATGCAGGTATGGAAACGAAACAGTGAAAGTGGCATAAGTCTGACTTATACGTTATACCACTGTTACTCTAACTACTTTCGGTTTGTAAAGGTCTCGCATGCAGTTTAATAGGTAGTAAGCATCAATCTTTCTTACGTCTTTCATTCCTTCCGTTTTACTTAGTTTTTCACTTTCTATCAATCTCAAATCATCAAAACTCTGTAATTATTGTTGAATTACATAGTGGTGTAAGTCATTTTCAAAGCAAACCAGTTAGAGAATAAGAGGCAATTTTTCTTCAGTCCTGTTAGCCTCAGATCTCGTGCAACGTTTAATTTATTTACCCCGTGCGATTTTGTGGTTGTAGAATTTATTCTAGAACTACATTGTTTCTCGAAATGAGCTTTATGTGACTTACACCATTATGGCTTTGACCCCCTCTATATGAACTTAAAGGTTCCAGAAAATTATAGTGTTGATCGAAAATTGAACCCTCTGTCAAGACGCTGCCGAGTGAAAAATCACACAAGAAATTAGTAAACAAGCTTTCCGCTGAAAATTCCTTTAAATCTTAAAGATTTCAATTAGTTCAAACTGACCAATAAAAATCAACTCACCCAAAAGCATAAATGTCCGAAGCCTTGCTGAACGGCAATTCATCGTCGTTGGATTGATGTGCCTTTAAACTTCGCATGATTTCAGGCGACATGTAACATAACCATCCAGCGGGAATTCCTAAAGCGTTACTTTTTCTGTTACCGAAGCACAATTTCGTTACACTGAACAATCCAAAATCGGTGATGACTACCTTGCCGTTCTCAAAAAAAATATTTTTGCTTTTCAAATCCTTGTGTACAATTCCTTTTGCGTGCAAATACCCCATACCCTGACAATAAAAAAGCATTAAATCTTAAACTAAAACTTTAATTTCGTACACACCTGTGTGATTTGTTGAGCCACCCCGGTTGTTTTATTCATGGTGAATTTATCTTTGCGCAAGTGTATATGCGTGTAGAGCGTCATACCTTTGCTGAGACTAGTGACGATTGCCAATCGCGGTGGGTTCATGCAAGCGCCCATAAACAAAACCAAATTTTCGTGCCGGGTTTTTCGGAACGTCGAAAGTTCCATTTTAAACTGATCTAGTGCCTTCTCGTCGTTCAAATTATCCATTTTAAAAACTTTTATAGCCACATCTCCATACCAATATCCGCGAAACACACTGCCAAATCGTCCGGTTCCGATGGGTTCACCAATTTTTAACTCTTCAAATGGTATATCCCATTCCCGCATAGAAAGACTATTTTGTCGTGGCCAGCGATGTCCGTCAATGATGGTTTCGGTGTCGGAAACTTGACTGTCCTGCGAGTCAACACGTATGGGTGTACGATCTGAATCCGTGCTTCCAGTGATAGACATTGTGTGATCGCTGTCTCTCGAATGTTGCAAGTTAGATAAATCTTGATGGTAATTAATTAAAGTATGATGGGAGTCCAAGTCCAGCTTATCGTTGTAAGGAACTTCTAAAACAAGGCAAAATTAAAAAAACTATAAAAATATACACCGAACGTGCAAACCTGGAAAATTAAATTGCTTTTGCATAGAATGCGGGGGTTGTAGTACGGCAGGACTCGACGGTGTCGAAGAAGTGCAACTGGAGGTGTTAGAACCGGAATCAGGAGCCTGAAAAAATTGAACTCATAAAAACACAGTCAAAAGACATAGCCCCAACATTCCGTTTTTGAATTTAAAAAATCATGAAAGATGAGTAATGACCATGCAAAATATTTCAATTGGTGTTGGGGTCATTCAGTCACATCAATACAGCAAAAAATTAAAGTAATCCTTGAGAACAGAGCTGTCAGTATCATCATAATATAATTTGCTCCTCCCCTGTGCTAGGACCAAAACAAGAAATCCGTGACTCTGGACTCGGAAAATCCGCAGATTTATATATTAAGTAGAAAATTTGGAATGAAAAAAAAAAGAAATCAGCACAAGACTTGAACACGAGTTTTTTTTGTTAAACTTGAAGAAATGTGAGCTTATATAAAGTCGCCAAAACTTGTATCCTCAATTTTTCGGAAACGGTTGCGCATCTACCCGTAAACCAAAACTTTTATCAAGTATTTAATATTTGATACATGGACGGCTTTTGACAGCTCTGTTGAGGGATCACAAAGATGTTAATATTGATCGATTCCTCCAGGAAATCTAAGTAGTTCCATATCTCAAGATCCATACCAATTACAATGTAGTTAAAATTTTTCTGTTCCGTTTAGTTAAATTTAATTACGTTACAATGAAACATCAAACAAAAAAATTGAAAAACTACACATGAATGATTAATGCAATAAAAATTACAATCTTACAAAAAAAGTGCAAAGATTTTTGTTTAATTATAAAATAACATCGAAATATTGAAAATTAAAGACACATATACGCGAGTTTTATATGTAAAAAGCTCCACCTAATTAGTTTAGTCAGTTGGCTTCAAGTGGTTCACACATAACTAGGAAACAGTTGCTTATATGGAAAAAATGAAAATACTTGATTTATCGAGAATTAAATTTCACATCAAAAATGTAATCGTTGTAGTTTGGCAGTTAATAAGCATATAAAACAAGAAGAAATGATCCTTTCCTACCACAAAAATAAAACAAAAAATACATGGACAGAAATTTCTTTATAATCCGTGGTTTAATTTAAAAAAAGAAACAACCCCAATTTTCCTTATTTGATTGGGTTATTAATATATAATCCCTAAAAGTATTTAAATACAAAAATTATTTTAAAAAAAGAAACATTTTGGTGTAAATTGGATGGAGCTTTTTAGTACAGTTCGGTATAACCTTAATTCAACTTTCCACACTCAAATGCGCTTGCGTATGTTACCCTTATTATAAAATTCTCTTGGTGCAAGTGTTTGAAAGAAAAAGTATCATGCATTTGACACTTCATGCCATAGGCAATTCACAATCGAATCGAATAATAATCTGTCCAAATAGAACGACGAGAACATCACTTTTGCAAATTTAATCACGACATACCTGTATAATTTGAGTTCTATCTCTACAAATATCCATTTTTCCGTAACAATTTCCCAAATCTTTTACACAATTTCCATGCAGCGCCTTCCTCAGCCGCTTGTAGTTTCTCTACACAAAAAATATACCCCCAACCTTTTTTTATTTATCTTTATTGTCAACACACCAATTTTAACTTTATTATAATAATTAATTCCGTGTCATTCACACGCACAAATTTAAATCTACTTTGCTTCAACGTAAAATGAAAAGAATTCAAAAAGACACTTACCGGCGATGGAGGAATGTTAATAGAAGGTTGAGGATGCGAATGTTTACGATACTTGGGCGAGATTTTCAAATTTTTGGCATTGCTAGCAAGTGGAGCATTCGGTGAATGAAAAGCAGGCCCTAAGAACACAATTTTGTGATAAATTACCTCGAAATATAAATTACGCATCATACCATCCATGGGCCACTTCTTCTTAAATTCGTCCAGCAATTCGGGTGGTAAACCGCACGACGGTGCAACTTTATCTTCACACTCTCGGTGACACTTATATTTACATTCCTTACACTTCAGTCCAGAACCGAAATAAATGGGCTTCGAACAGTAACCACAAGTTGCAACCATTTTGAAGGTTTTTGTGAAACGGTGCGCAATTTGGTGACCCATACCGCATCTCATGGTAGGTGTACGTGGAGATTTCGGAATTTGTAAACTTGTGGCAGCTAAAATTATAAATTAAATTTATAGTGTCTTTAAAAAAATTGTAACTTACATTTGTAACTATTATCATCACTGTCGGTCCCTGCGTTGTTATACGGCGGCGATTTTATAGGACTCGTTGCGATTGGACTAGAATATCCAACCATTGTTTCGGGACCGGGTTCGGTTGATAATCGACCCCTCCTAGTTATAGTCTCCACTTTTTCACCCCCATTACTACAACCAACAATTATTTAACCACATTTTTTTTAAATCAATCACTTGACTTACTTATCCGGTGCCGTTATAACCACGTTGTCGCCTTTTGTGTTAGCAAGTTGAGACTCGTGAGATTTGCTCTTAGTTAAAGGATAGGAATCGGGTAGAAGCACAGCGGTGGTTTGAATTTTTCGATGGGGTGGTGGAGTGGTCGGAAATTTCATGCCTGCAAATTCGAACAATTTAAAAAATTTGCTTCGCGCAATTTAACGCCAACACTTAAATGCGACACTCACATTTAAAGTTCATTTATATAAAAAAAAGCAGAAATACAAACATTCCTTGAAATTGCAAATTGTATGCCACATTTACAACATAAATCTTACAATAATCTGCGGATTTTCCAAACCATAAGTTTTAAAATGCGATCGAAAATTGCGATTCGTCCACAAAAATTTAGTAGGACAATGTGCACCAGCTATAACACTTTTTTTATAATGTGAGTCTTCCTGTTATTACTTTACAGAAATAATATGGTGAGTCTCTTTTTATCAAGAGATAAAAAGTGACATATGAGTGAAAATTATCTACACAAAGTTATCTCTTTTACAAAAAATGTAAACTTCATAAAAACAACAAAATGTTGCTAAAATAAAGCATTCATTACTATATTTATCCAGGGAAGCGCCCGTAATTTTTTGACCCCTTAAAAAATAAATATCGAAAAAACCGTGACTCATAATTTAATAAATTAAAATTGCAAACTCGTATTGGGTTAATTAAACTTTTAAATTAATTATCTCAACAGTTGTTACTACATTTCTGGTTTGTAAAAATTGTACACTTGTTACAACTTGGTCAGCAGTTAAATAAGCATAATTTAACTTAAATAGCCGTCCGAGTGCTAAATTATAAAATATTTATACCACCAATTTCAAATTCATAAATTTGAAGTCTGGATTAGCGAAGTTATACCGCAGTAAATTAGATTTTTTCAGAAAGATTTCATTTGAGGTTTGGATAATTAAATTAAATGGTTGGATAGCATCATCTTTACAAAATAACGTCCAACGTAGGACGTTTTAACTGCAATGCTGTTGACTATACATTAATTAATTTTCAAGTGAGTGTGTATTCAATTCATCAACACAAAAACGCTATAATAGTAGAGTGCTATTTTGAAATTACTTTGACTTCCGTGGGAGTGTCGCAAACTTGCATAAAATTAATCGTAAAGTAGTCAAAAATTAAAGGCAGAATAGAGCCAATGAAAAGTCCAGAAAATGTCGATTGATTTAATATATAATTTGAAATAATTTTTGTAAGTTTACAAACCGCAAATTGTTAAGTCGCTTTAGGAACTTCGTGCAGTCAAAAATTATTACTTTGTCATACTTGAAAGTTAGCGGGCGCGATTACCCAAAAAGCAATCAAAGCGTACTTTGCAGATTCGGATAGACCATTAAATTCTACCATCAATAAACCTAAAATTCATAATTTTGGAAAGCAAAACTTATGGTGTAAATCAAATTCAACAATTTTTATTAGTTATTTAGGTTCATCGACGACAAAAACTAATCATAAAAGTAAAAAAAAATTGTATTTATGTTTCAGTTGAGGATTGAAGATACGATCGTGCCCACCAATTTCCAAGTCCGAAGCCACAGTCTTTGACAGTTGGCTGTTCCGTATATATAGCATTTTATGTTTACGTTTTGATTGTAAACAATTTGACTTGGCATTAGCGCACATTTAATAAGCTTAGCACACATAAAAACAGACACACAAAAATTAATAGGCAATTTTTTACGCCACCCTGTATGATAAAAAAATAAAACAATTAATATACCAAGCGTTTGAAAATTTTAGAATGAAAAAAGTGAAGACGGCAAAACCCAAAATTTTCCAATGCACTGTATATCTCATGTTTGGGAAACATGCACATGCATACCTTTCCCTCGAGACTGAGATGGGGGTGTAAGAGGGGGTCCAATTTCACACTGAGCATTCAGAGAACTGATACTAGACACAGAAGATGACGGTGGAAGCGCACCTCCTCTGTTGTTATTATTTAGACCCAGACATTCCTCGGATGGTACAGAAGCACGCGCAGCTCTGGAACGCGAAATTTTCGGAGAAAGTCCCGATTTGAGCGGATGGTGTCTATCCCAAGAGTCCCAATATAGGTGGGTCTCTGCAGCTTCGTTACCACCACGCCTGAGGACATCTAAAAATTACACGACCAAAAATTATCACACTTTGACTCGGATAAAAATCGTTCACCTGTATATCTCTTCAAATTATGCAGAGCACGACATAGCCGACTATGTTCCTCTCCCTTCGCATTTCTTTCGATCAGTATGGTTCTGAGTTCGTGTTCAGATTTTTCTTGCAGTTCTTCGACGGAAGAGATTTTTTGACAAAGACCTTGAATAGAATTCAAGCTCAAACCTACGACCTGCAACCATTGCGTGAGAGACGGGATGTGTGTGACAATTTCGGGCCTTAAGCCTAACTTTGCCACAAGTAAATTCGAAAACAGTTTTATCAATTTTCCCTAAAATGAAATCAAAACAAGTGGTCGTGCATTCACACCCCAGAATGTAAAAAACCTACCTCCAAGGTTCGTATTTCTTGCTGCGTTAAATCTACACTTGTTGCACATTGCGTACGAAGTCCTTCTAAACGCTCTGAAGAAACGTCAATCATAGACTGGATTATGTGCAAATGTTTTAATAATTCTTGTTCGGTATTTACATTGATTTTTTCTTCATCGGCCATCACAGATATCACAGACCAATTACAAATAATTATGTACACTTATATTCTTCAGTACAAATATATACATATCACTACTTTTGCGGTTTCATCGCGTAAAAAACTCACAGAACAACCTCTGCGTTCCGCGACCGCCATCTTAAAAGCTCGGGAATGAACAACAAACGGGCTTTAAAAATGCGCCAATTTCAAATTCAATGACATAAAGCTCGTTTCAAGGACACCACCTTTGAAACCTACCACACTGCGGTTTTCCTCAATTTTACAGCTCACAATAAATTAAAGCGACATCAAATTATTCAAATATATCGAAATAGCAAGATTTTCATATTTCTATACAGAGTACTTGGTAAAATATCAACACATCATTTCTGATTGGTCAAAAATATTAATCAAAATCCTCTTGGCCAATAAGAATTCAATCTTTTCAAAACTAGGATCTCAAAATAAATAAATACTTAACTGATGTAATGACAGTGACAGATACGCGTTTTAGTAAAATGAATGTATTCGGGCTTTGAGAGAAAGCCTGACGATGCAGATGTAATAATAATTGGAGCAGGAATATCCGGAATGACAGCAGCGTATTACATTTTGGAACACGACCCTGGAATTAACATATTAATACTGGAAGCAAGTGGTATTTAAAAAAATCTCCATTCGACACATTGCTCGACAAAACTTAAATTTCAGGTAAAATTGGAGGGAGAACCCAGACGATTCCTATGAAAATATCAGAAAAAGGTGCTTTGCGTTTATTCGATTTGGGTGGCCAGTACGTTTCCACGTCCCAGCAACATATGCTGAATTTGTTGCAAAAATTGGAGTTAAATTTAACGGAAGCACTAAGTTACGAAGGCAACGTAGTGTGGAATCTTGAAAGAGGAAAAATTGAAACGCATTATGGCAGCGCAGGCAATTTACCCAACATAAAAGGAAAAAGAGATTTAGTAAAGTTTTTTGAAAAAGTCATTAATCCAATTATTTATAAAATTACATAAATATAACAACGATGATTTTAGTTAAACCACTTGAGCAAAATGGTGACATTTAATAATCCGCATTTGCCGATGAATAGTGAAATACTCGATTATCAAACAATGGAAACTTTTATAACCAAAAATCTGAAAGCTGTCGATTCACGAAATTATGCGAGGACTCACATACGAATAACGTGTGGTAGTTGAAGAAGTAAATCGAGTTATATTTTTTTACTTGGCAACTTTTTAGGTGCCGAGCCGATAGATGTGTCGGTTTTGTTTTATTTAGCTTACCATAATTCGTCCATTGGAAAAGAGATCAGCGCAATGAAATATTCTGGGGTCAAAAAGATGCTCATCAAAGTAATTAAAATTCTGTACTTCTGCAATCTGAAAATCAATTTTCCACCATTTATAAATTTATATTTTCCCACCTCTTTTATCATGTATTGTTTACTTACCTTACCATCAGCTTTATTCTTCTATTTACATATTTTCAAATTCTGGATGATACTTCTATAAAACCGAAACTAAAAATAAAAAATTGCAGGGAGGTGCGGATCAAATATGTCAAAGAATCTCTTCTCAAATCGGCAAAGAATTTATAGAAACCAACGAACCCGTAATAGAAATAAACACTAATCCCGTTCAAGTCACCGTCGAAACAGATATCGAAACCTATCAGTAAGATAATGTAAAATGAAAAATTATTAAAAACCAAATTTTCAACACATTTCAGATGCAAGTACACAATAATTGCAATATCGCCACCAGAAATTTTAAAAATTATGTTCAATCCCGCGCTCCCCTTCAATCGTTACACTTTTCAAGCATTATGTCAATTTGGCCATTTAATCAAATTTGTGGTAACTTACCAATCGGTAAATAAAATTTTTGATCGAGTTTTGTGTAACTAATAAATTGGTTTTGATATAGGAATTTTGGAAAAAGAAAGGTTTGAATGGAGAAATCATAAGCTGCGGAAGAGAAGGCGGTCACGGACCCATCCAAATTTGCTGTAACGTTTCATCCAAAAATTCTGCGGCCCTCACAGGCTTAATTGCATCTAAAGATTGTTTAATAAGACAGGTAAAACCCCATGTGTTAACTAAAATTGTAAAAGCAAAGCTAATTTAAAAAAAAAATATTTTAGCATGAAACGCACAAGGCAGAAATTTTGAATCAACTCGCATTATATTTTGGGAAAGAAGCTTTAAGCCCACTAGACTATTACGAGAAGTCCTGGTGCGACACACCATACATCAACGGCTGTTTTATGAACAATCCTGGTTCTGGTAACATGGGTAAATATCCAGAAATGCAGCGACCTATAGGGCGGTATGTAAGAAAACCATAACTTATAAATTTTTTCACCTATTAACACACTATAATTATTTTAGAATATTCTGGGCAGGCACTGAAATGGCACCACTATGGAACGGTCACATGAGCGGTGCAGTTTATGCAGGTTACCGAGCAGCACTTCAAATGTTATACGATTACAGACCCCAATCGCTCGATTTGGAAGATTTAAAAATTTTATGGTGACTAAAACGTCTACAATCATGACACCATAACAGTTCTAATTTTCAGCCCACAAGAAATCGAAATAGAGAAGGAAACTTTCATCGAAAACTTGACAAGAAATTGGAAAATTTGGCTACCCATAACCGGTTTCATTGTGTTTATAATTTATAGACGGACAAGAAATTGAACATAAAAAATGTAAAACTGTCTGAATTTATTTAAAAAAAAAGTTAAAATACATAAAATCTGAATTTTTTACACGTCGGCGGGAGTTTCAGTTGAAATGCTTGGAGCGGGATCAAATTTTTCCTAAAAAAAAACCTGTAAATATAATTTTTGCTCAAATGAAATTGATACAATTTGGAATGAAATTGGAGTAACCTCTTGAAACTGACTAAAGCTTGATAATATTGAAAAAACATTGAATTTCAGTAATTAAAAAATACTCTCGGAACTACGTTAAACCTAAAGAAACAAAATACACACCTGACTCCATCTCTCGAAGTAGATTACCAATTCACAATGCTTGGTATGTGGAAACATATCGACGGGCACGGCCCTGACGGGAACAAATGGTTCCCCAAACATGGTTTTCGATTCTGGTCGGCCTAAATCGGTAAAATTTTTCATGGCCGCATTAGGATTACACGAAACATAAACCAATTTGTTTATTTTCCTCGCCTTTCGTAATTGCACAATACATTTTTGATCTGGAAATTTTAATCTCACTGCTTGTAAAATAAAAAAAAAGCTGCTTACGTAATCCAGCCCTGGGAGGATCAACTATCGCTATCACATCTTCGTTTTTCACCCTGTACAGCACAGAAGAAAGTATTTCTTCAGCTTTGCCAGCAAAAAATTCGCAATTTTCAATTCCGTTAAGTTGAGCATTCACTTTTGCATCTTCGACGGCTTCCGGGATTAGTTCCACGCCCAGTACCTGGTTGCAGCTCTAAAACACTTTGTTACAAAATGCTTTATGGTATCAACAGTCTCACCTTGGCAAAACAAAGTCCGATTGTTCCGGTTCCACAACAAATGTCAACCACGGTGGAATTTTCGCTAGGTTGAGCCATTTCAATGGCAGAATTGTATAAAATGTTAGCCGCATTAGTGTTAATTTGAAAAAATGCTTGAGGAGAAATTCGGAAAGATAAATCCAAAATTTTCTCTTGGATGTGCGTGTCCCCATGTAAATGTTCAGTAATCGACACATCATCGTTTGATTGCCTAAAAGACCACGTTTTAACTATGTTCTGAATACGTACCACACCGACTCACTTTTTCACAATGTTTTGATAAAACAATGCTGTAACGTTTGCTGCTTTTCCATCTCCATTAACAAAATATTCCACCAACTCGTTTTTCAATGCGGTAATTTCTGAAATTTCCAGTTTTTGCGGGTGAACACCAATCACCAACATGAGTTGGTCTGCAGATGTCCGAACCGTTAGTTGCCTAAAATTACCGGTCTGGTTTTCGGGGTCAAAAACTGGTAAATCTGACTTACGTACGAAATCTTGGAATGTCTACAAAAAAGGATAAAATTAACGATAAGTTAATTTTTGTGTAATAATTATTTTAATCGGATCTGACAAGATAACAGAATAAATAGTACAGATAAATTACTAATGGTAAAGAAAAGAATGTTCGTACCTTAGCAGCAACTTTCATTCGATCCGATATGTGCTGTAGGTTAGTGACAGGTGCAACACCCGTCTTACCCGTAACATAACTTCCTAATCTGAATCCAACCGTCGGTAATTTAGTTTCTTCGTCTATACCCACAGTAAACTCGCACTTATTGCGGTAACTAAAAAAAATCAGTTTGAACTACAATCAAAAATGAACAAACAAACAAACCCATTGTATTCGGTTGCGTGTCGAATATCCAGCAACTCGCAAGGTAAATCATTATGCAACAATTTCTGTTTATCCAAATAGGTTCTCAGTGCAGGATTTTGCTTCCACAAATCCTTTCCTATTTGTTTCAAAATCGTCTTAATTGAGTCCTGCTTTATTTGTAACTGTTCCTCGTACGGTGCATTCCACAAAGGCGTGGTCGAATTTTTCAAACGCTCTTCTTGTGGAGCATTATCGACAACTTTTCTTTTCTTCGACTGCCGGCGCTCGTCGTTCTCCAAATTCCTCTTTTTAATCAACGGATCAGGAGCAGCTTCAGCAGTTTTAGCTACCAATAGCTTTCCCTTCCAGTTAAAATTATTTATCGTTTTAATCGCATTGTCACGATCCTCGTCGTTCCTAAACGTAATAAACACATACGGAAAGTTTTTACGAATAACTTTAATTTTATTCGAAGCCAAACGCAATTTGTCGTTGATCAATTTCTTAATTTCCTGAAATCAATGTAAAGTTTAAAAACACGACAACGTAAAACCGTTACTAAAACTTACAGAAAATCCGTAATATTTTGGTAAATTCTTCACTACAATTTTAAACCGTTCGGAGGAAAACTCGTCGCGGTCCAAATATGCGTACGGGTTCGATTCGACTTTGGCGGATTCTTCTAAAACCTCAGAATTATTTTCTTCTGCTTTCATGACGTTATCAGTACATTCTACGTTCTCTTCACTCATTTTTATTACAAAATATTTACAATGCGGTTGACATTCGTATAACCTAGAATACCAAAAAAGTAGGGTTAGGTTTGGTTACATTGGTAACAATAGTAAACAAAGCGCAGTGAAACGTAACCTTAATTTTTTTTAAGGGCAAATTACGTAATAATTATGTTAAAAAATGGATGATAAAGAGATTGCGAGCAAATTTATCGATATGGAAAAAGGTGCCGACGAGGTGCTACGTTCTATCGAACCAGTGTCTACTAGTACAACTGCTACGACCGAATTTGATGCTGTTCATCAAAGATTTCGAAAACCTGTGAAACCAGAAGATTTAGAGGCCTACCAAGTTGCCAACGATTATTATTGCAAGCAGTGTAACATGTTTTTCGGACCCGACGTAGTGGGATTGAAAAATCACTTCAGACACGGAACCTCGAGACATACACCGATAGACAAGTGTTTCTATTGCGAAGGACCTGTCTACGAATATAGTTTTAATAAGGAAAGGAAGTTGTATCATAATTGTGTTGAAAAGTATTGAGTTCGGTGAGCTCGATGTAGCGAAGTTGCTGCCGTGCAGCAGGTGGTTTTTAATTTTGCTATCGTGGTTTATGTGTGGTAAAAATGACGGAGTCTACAGTTGGATGGATTCATCGATACCGGGTACTAACAAGTAAGAAGCTGTAAGAAAGATAACTGCCTGAATGGAAATTAGATTATTCGTTGTCAAAATCTCGTAAATATTTATTTTTAGTTAAATTTAGTGTAATTAAAATAACATTTAGTACTTAAATCTAAATCTACGAATACATGGATATTTCATTAATGCAAAATTTAAAAAAATATGAGCAATTTACTTATGAAGTAATCAATAAATCAAGATCGTCTGAATCTCTAGGCACTCGGACAATGTATTTTTTTATGTTCATTTCTCCAAAACCATAGAGGCCGATTGCCCTCTTCCTCTGCCCAACCTTGGATTTTACAGATGTTTTTCTTTTGTCGCAATGACCAGAGCTCTTTTGTTTCCTGCTCTGTTGTTTTATAATAACGGGAACCGTTATTTCCAATCCAAACGGTGGATGGTATTCTGGTGCCCTAATATATTTTTTTAATGATCATCAGGCTAAAGCGCTCTAGGAACACAACAAAGTTCCTTGAACAGGAAGGACCCATTTTTAAAACTTTTCTAGGATTTTTACTAAATTTTTTACGGAGATATATATTATGGCCAATGTCATTAACCTAATTTTGATACCATCTAATGTAATAGACTTAAGAACATAACAGGGTACCTGGAATAGAATGGTAGGTGTCACGAAAGGTTGCTCAAAAATTTATTACGAATTCTTCCATTCTATCCCGATTCGCCCTGTAATTCACCAACCTCATTCGAGTACCTGATATTTATAACACTCATAAAATATTATTTGTTCTTCTTATAGTTTATAAAAATTGTTAATTTTTTCAAAAAGGCTTGCGTAGTTGGTTTGAGATTTTTGAAAAAAGTTTTGTTGTATAATTTGTTAAAAAGTTGTAATTTATGTATTTTTCCTTTGTAAATAAATTATTTTTTTTTAGATTTCATTGTTGTCTATTGGGAGATTCCCATTGAGCTTCGCTTGTGACCTGCGAACAATTTAGGAAAGTATAATATAGGATGCGCCTTAAATGAAGGACTACATTTTTGTAACATTTATTGGTAACTTATAATACACACATTTTTTTTATACCCAATATCATCTTAAACATTACAAGAACACAATATGTACACATTATTTGTCTAAACGTATTTAGTTATCTTGTAATATCTTTCTAAGCAAACGAACATCACAAAAAATAAGTTAAAACGACACCAACAAGAACAAATTACTTAAAAACAACGTTTTTATCACTCCAAAACGTTTAAAAAGATTTTAGATACTTATTCGCGTGGTTTCCTAAAATAATGTAAACCATTTTGAGTGATTAAGTAGTGCTTTGCGTACACAATAATTTCTAAAGCAGTCTCATTGAATTAAAAATAAGCAAAATTTGGTAACAAAATTTAACAAGCCACGCTAGTTTTTAATTTTCTAACAATCTTAGCAGCGCAATTATTTTTGAATTGTACAACATTTTAAGAATAACTATCTAAAATTTTTGCTTACATTTTCTATCTTATTTTATTGCTAAATGATAAAATCAAATTTCGTTAGATGTGGTAACTATCTAGTACAAGCGAGCGGGAATGAAATTTACATTTTAAAATCGATGAGTTTGTTTTGGTGTACTTTTCTCAGCGACTAAAACGGCTTTGTGTGCGCCTGCGCATTAGTTACATTTTTAGTCGACTTCCTCAGTGACTTCAAGCTCACCCTAACCTACTAACGAATCGCAGTTTTGTAATAATAAATCAACGATTACAGTAAACTCGGGTTAGTTCCCCTGCTGAGGTAATTTGGAAACAACCTGCACTTGCTCGGTTCACAAAAATGTGATCTTTAAGTCGGGTACTCTGTTTCAATTCGCAACATTGGTCTCTCTGCAATTACAACTAATACAATCGTCTGATTCCTTCACCTGACCCTCCCGCTATAAGACAGAAAATAAACTGTTTTTATAGAATAGACTAGATATCCATGTCGCTGTTTAAAATAGAGCACCCGGTATTGTAAGTGGAAGCACTGTAGAGAAGTTTTTCCAGAACGAAAAACTTTTGTCGTTGCTAAGTTGAACTGTCGTTTTGTCAAGGCTAACCCCAGTTTACCGCCTTCTAACACTCGGGACCGGTAAAACATGAACAAAAGTGAGTTAACTTGAGAGTCGCTTTTTATTATTAAATCTTCAAGCGAAAAAAAATTGGTACTTATAACTACAATAACAAAAACAAAGATGGAGCAATATAATTACACCAGCAAGCGTAATATGAAGACCTTTATCGATACATTTTGTTAGTTTAAGTTGAAAATACTGATGAGATTACGTTAAGATCACTTAATCTAAAAAACGAAGAATCACGTTTGGTTTTTCATTTAAATCTGTACATCAATTAACGCTAATTGTACTAAAAATTTATATATCTTTTTTACCTACTGCTATTATTATCGTCATTATTTAACCAAAAATTAAAATCTTATCGTCACAAAATTGGCAAAACAGAAAAGTTGCTATAAAAATAAATGTTTATGTACAATAAATAAAAAGGCAACAAGACGATAATAGGAATAAGTAGTTCCTCCAAAGTACAGTGATTTAAATACCTACCAAGTTATTCTTGAAATGCAAAACGCATCTAAAAATTTTATGGCGAATTACGACTATTTGATTAATACGCTGGAGCTGAAAAATCTCCAGGAGCTGTAAAAAAATTATTGCAAGTTAATATTTTACAATATGCTTCGTACGCTTACCTCTTTGGTTTGGTCCGCCGGCAAATGGTGGTTCTTGATAGTGTTGGTCGGAGTCGGGACCGCCTGGATATGATGGATAAGAAGTAGGAAGAGACGTGTCCGCTTCGTAACTTGGCGCAAAAGCAGCGTCAGCTCCTTGGCGGAAACGTTGAAATGCGAAGAAGGCACAGCCGGCCTTAAAAATTCGAGTAAGACAAGAGCCGGAAGTTAGACATAAAACTTACCCACGAAAATATGGAAAAGAAGGAAAAGGCAATAGCAGCTTGTACATTATTTACACCGTAGCCACCTTGAGGGGCTTTCGCCTTACCCCACTGACTCGCAAGATACCAAAAACCAACAAAATACAAGAAAGCCCAGAAACCTGCAAAAAAGGGTTGAGTTGTTTAAAATGTTTTGTACGATTTGAATGCTAAGTACCCGAAAAACCGAGATCTGCGAGGACATAGTGTTTGCGTGTTTTAACGGAAGACATCCGTTCGAAGAGATATTCGCCAGCCAAAAAGCCCATGCTGGCTAAAAACGCTATAACGGCAATTCCTACACCATAATTACATGCGTTACTGTCGTTATTGTATAAGCATTCCTGTTGATGGGTGGTCGGATCTTCTAACCATCCTTCCGATGAGATACAACCAAATACTATTATTGCAAATAACTGAAAAAAAAAGAAATTATTAAACTAAGTATGAGTTTTATAATAACCATACCCATAGTCGATACTTAGAAAACTTGAGTTTATTTTGATTGGTTGATTTCATACTTAAGTCGGACTCAAAATTGAGATCAGGCAAAGTATCGACTGTAGGTATGGGATAAAACTGACAGACAATATAAATTTAAAAATAAAATATTTTTTCAACAAGTGTGAAATTGTCATACCTACCACACATGGAAAGCCGTCAGTGCCGAATTGCTCTTATTTCCTAAAGTTAATAGAATAAATATTTTTGCTAATTTAGCCTTCCTGAATTAAAATTCTTAGTTACGCCACTGCGTGGTCATTAAGTATAGATGGATATTTGCCTATAAGATTGCATAATTTCGAGACGGATAATGTTTTTCAACAAATAAGCGATAAAAGGAAGGAAAAGGAAGTTGACCCAATTGTTTACGATTGGAAATTACATCACGACAGCGTCGCCGTCGGTAGGTAACAATAATTATCAAATTTATGACAGTAAACAGGAATACGCAAATCATTCCGATTTACATAAAAACAAATTTGTTTACAAGCCCACTGTTTGGTAGAGCACCAATAATTATTGGTGACCCACATCCACATTCAAAATAATCAATATAACTCATATGACACACCCCCACCCGAAAAAGGTAAAATCAATTAAAAAATTAAAAATTGTCGGCAATTTCGAAAATTTTTAATCAAAAGCATTACTCACCCAACAGACTGCTCGCATAATAACTTGGGGCCGTTTAACAAAAGCGATAGGATCAAACGCACCCCCAGCCTTACCGCCCCCGTACGCACCAACAGTCTCCATGTTTTACGTACAACTGACCGATTTAAGTCAAAATTCCACTAACCTTAATAGCACTAATTTAAAAATTAATTTTATTAAGTAATTAAATTTTTATCCGCACGTAAAATACCGATAATGCAGAGGTGATATCCTATCAAAATTTTATTTTTCAAGGACGACCACTTGGAAGAGCTATCAATATAATGTACGACGATATCGATTTATATTTACGCTCGTTTATCTACTAAACCGGAGGAATAAATATAAGACAACCAATTTTAAGTTCTTTTATACTAATTCGCATCCAAGTTTTCGTCGAAAGGATTTCTTTTTAATTAATAATCACCGAAAAAATTGTAAACACAAGTAGGGGTCGCAAAATTTGAACGAACCTTCGTTCCGATTGTGCGCACTTACCAACTACTTTTTGTTTCTATTTGACGTTTAATAAACATAACCTCTCAATTATAAACAATTTTCGATAGGAATTTAATAATTTCCTAACGTTGTTTTGATTCATTTAAAGTGTTGTCTGTTGTGGCGCCTCAATATAATGTGGAATCGACACAACATTTCTACAATTTAATAATTCCAGCGGCGTAACTACCTTCAGGACGGCAGGGTCAAACACCTTCATTTTCCCGGTGTACATGTTAAATTTATAAGTGTTTTGTTTTTGCAGGACTTAGTGCTTGTTCACAATGTACGTAAAACGTAAAACCTACATAAAACATACATAAGACGTAAAGTTGAACATATGTAAAATCAATGCAATGTTCACAATGTGCTTACGGAGCTTTTACGTTTACGTAGTTTTTATGTTCAAATTTCGTTTATGTATGTTTTACGTAAATCTTATATATTCAAGTGAAATTTGTGGTTTGAAGTTGGTAGTGTTTGGTTACAAATTGAATTAAATTGACATAACATAATTTTTATCAATTAAAGTCCTTAAAATAAGTTTATTTGTTATTTATTGATTTAATTTAGAATTGTGAACTTATATTTTAAGCAAATAAGTGCCAAAATAATTAATTTGATGCAATTTTATTTTCAATAGTTTGAATTTAAAAATATTTTTGGTCGATTGCGCATGCGTATGTTGACATAATTATTACGTACATTGTGAACAATTTTACGGCTTATGTTGGTTTTATGTACAAATTACGTTTTGCGCTTATGTACGTTTTATGTCTTACGTACATTGTGAACAAGCACTTAGGGTATGCCGAAATGCTCATCGGAGCAGGAATCTCTTTTGATGAGGTTCCGATCGAGTCTTCTTCTTCAATCTCTTGCTTTGCCTGATTATTTCCTTCAAAAAATCTCAATTTTTGAGGTGTAAGTATAGAAATTTTAATATCGTAAACTTTAAATACAACACAAAAATGTAAAATAAATTACAAATATTTAAATGGTAAAGTTAGTGTGTTGTGAATTCTGGTTAGCGTTTGTAAATGGGTGGGAAAATCCGTCGTTAGATTTTCCACAATAATAACCAGCCTACAGTTTATCTCTCGTTGTTTATCGTATTCGATGCTTATGCTGCTCTCGGTTTTGTATATTATATAAGGGTACCTTTTTTTAAAAAGCTCCGAATACACCTTCAGTTTCTTTTGTTTAATAACAAGGGTTTCTAGATTCTAAAACGAATAAATCGTCAGAACTTGGAACATAAAATTTGATCAAATTATACCTTTTGTTTTTCAGTTTGGGACAATTCCAGTTCGTATTCCATTTTTCTGCACTCCTCGTCCACTTGTTCCTTTTCTTTCCTACACATCTCGATTTCTATTTCTAAACGCTCCGCCTCTTTCACTGCCATATCCATTTTATTTTCCATAGTTATCACATCCTACAAATTTAAAAATTAACCTTCGGCAAGCTTCCGGTTTCGGTCTTACGTTTTCAAGTTGCTTCACTCGATTACGCATATCATCCAGTTTTCTGGTAAAATTAATGCGCGTACGTTCGCTTCCACCCTTTTCTCTTTTTTCCCTAGCTTCGGCCAGCGTAATTATAGCATCCCTTCGGGAAACACAGTGCTCCAAATCGTGCATTAGCTTATCTTGGGCTTTCTTCAATTGACTGAATCTAACCTGAAGTAGATGTATTAACACTTGGTTCGGACGTTCCGAAAACAACTTACATGCATCCGGTGTATTTCTGCTTTCATGGTACCAATTTCTCCACCCTCTCCTCGTTCTTTGTCCATATTTTGTTTCGTTTCGACCGTCATTTGTATTTTCTTTTCCCACACCAAAGCTTCACGATTGTGCTCGATCAATTCTTTACTCAAATTCACTTTATCTTCCTCTATGTCGGTGATGTCCGAATCGATTTTAATCGTTTCCAATTCGGCATCCTAAGAAATTTTTTTAAATGTTACAGTTCTGCCAAATATAAAAAAATATTACCTTCAGCCTCGACATGTACTCGCCTTGTATGGAATCATTATCTTTCAGCATACTTTGCTTGCAACCTTTCTTTTTACATAAGTGATCGTTCAACACCGTCAAACGATTTTGTAAATTTACTATGTTCCTGTCCATTTTTTCTTCGAGCTTGTGATACCCGTCCAGTTCATCGTTCAGTTTTAAATTCCTCTGAACCAACAACATCATTCCTGAAAGATGACCTGTAATAAGAAAAAGTTTTGCGTTACACAATTTGCTTACGCTTCTTCAACATATTCATATCGTTGATTTGGTCTTGCCGTTGTTCGGACAAAGAAACCACATGTCCTTGTTGTCTCAACCAAAACTTCTGTAATTCTCTGATTTTGTCTCTAAGTTCGGCTATATTTCTTTCCAACGTCATAATTTTGATCTCTTCCGGAGAAGCTTCCACTCCCTAAAAACAAAAGCACGAATAACTTCGAATTAAAATTTCGCATCATCCTCACCCCTTGCCTGCTGATTGCCTTGTTGATTTTCGTATTTAAGACATCGATTTGACGTTGCTTCTTGCTCGCCTGGAATGTCATCCTTTCAAGTTCGTTCGACCGTGCCTTAACTTCGGCTTCTCCAGCATCTTGTTGCCTGGTGAGATCGTCCAAAAACCTCTGGGTTTCGTCGTTGGCACACTTCATGGATTCGATATCCATCAGCACTTTCGCATTGGAGTTTTCGAGTTTCGCCAGTGTGATTTCCTAAAATTACAGTTAAATCAAAGCATCGTAAGAACCATCGTGGGGACTTACAAAGTCTGCATTTTTTTCTTTGATCTCGAAGACTAATTTGTTGAGGTACTGGGCGGCTTTGTTGTTAGTTAACTGCTCGTCGAGCGTTTGGACTATCTGGCGTTCGATATCCACCTTTTCCCTGCTAATTTTTTCAAAGCTTTTGACTGCTAGAGCCAGAAAATTCGATTTGTTCGCACATTCCTGGAAACAATTGAAATAGGTACGACATAACTTCAAAATCAGAGTCTTACCGCCGATATTCTCTTTATGTCTCTGTCGATTTGATCCATTATCATTTGGTTGTTGTTCATTTCGCTTTCCAACTGTTCGCGTTTTTTACATTCGGCTTCGTAAAGGCGTTTGCAGTTATCGATTTCTACTTCGATATGTCCTTTCAATTCCGTCAATCTCTCGTTTTGCATCATTTCTTTGTGGCATAACTTTTTGGTTTGCTCTATTTCGGAGTTTATAAGGTGAATCTTTTCGTTAGTTGCCCTGGAAAGTTGTATCAAAATTATAAACTAATAAAAAATAGGTGTTCTTACGACTTAACTTACTCCAGTTCCTGTTTGATCGAATTATGCTGTTTGTCCCTTTGGGATATTGCCACGATAATGGAATTCCAAGAATGCAATAGGCATCGATACTCTGCATTCATGGTTTCTACATCAACGTTACTGTTAGTTACGGCATTGGCCAAACGTTCCCGTTCGTCCTCTTTAACCCGAATTTGCATATCCATGGTCTCCAATTCTTCTTCCAATCGCCACGTTTCGGTCATGAGTTTGTAAATAAACATATCCTACAAGAACCGATATCAAATTTAAAAATTCCTCTCGGTGTACACTCACGAGTTGTCTTTTTTCATCGGACAGCTTCAATTTATCCTTTTTGGACTTTTCTAATATTTTCTGGCTGATCACCAACTCGGATTCAACTTCGTTTTCCCAATCCTTCATCTGATGGAGCAGTAAGTTTAAACCTTCCACTTCTTTCCTCAGGTGTAATTCTGCAAAACGGAAAAAGTTAAAGCAATTCAAACTGGCGTCCAAAAACCTACCATGTTGTTCCAATTCTAAAAGTTCGTGTCGTTTTATATTAAACGACTCTTTAGATTCGTTCAAGTGATTCTCCATCTGCTCCGTTGCGTCACAGATTTGTTGCAATTCCGAGACGCACATTTCCAAATCTTGCTGTTGTTTGTTGACCAACTGTTGGGCTTCGTACGTCTCGATTCCCAAATCTTCCCTGGCCAAAGACTTTTTCTTAGCTCCAGTTTCCTAAAAATTCAAGTTATTCCACTAGTTCGTAGTAGTAATTTTTCAAACTCACATATTCAAACACTTCATTTTGGAGGTGTTCGACTTGCCGGACCAAATGGTCCTTTAAGATCTTCTGGAACTTGGCCAGAAACGGATGGTCGGGAGCCAAAAGATTCTTATTTGCCGGATCATTGTCTTCTTCTCTAAAACAAAGAATTAAGCGAAAGTTTACACATTGAAAGCAACGTACGTTTCCTGCGATATCACTTCGAATTTCTCGTGAATTTCACTTTCTTCTCCATATTTACGTGGAGTCGATTCCGGTGTTATTTGGAATTTTATCGTAGTGTCCTTTTTATTATTATCAAAATCTCCAGACATGGTTAAAAAATATAGGTAGAAATAAATCAGTACAATATCGACATTTGGATGTTGATTTGTGGTTGCTTAGCAATCTGATGAGACGTAAATAATTTTACCATAACAACCATAACTTATTTTTAAATTCTTCGGAAGAAAAAAAAAAGGAAGTGGGAATTTACCCCCGAGGTAAATAAAATGGAATTAAATTTCATTCATAAAATATTTCGCGGTTAAGTTTCTGCCCGCACGCTGTACATCTGAAAATTTTTAGTTTTCTCAGTTGGTATCGAAAATTATAAACAACCAAACTAACCTCAAAATTTGGCACCGATATTTTTGTTCTTGTAAAAGTGCAATTTGAAAATGTCCGTAGTTATCGAAACGACGCTGGGCGATATTACCATCGATTTATACACCCGCGAGCGACCCAAAGCTTGCCGCAATTTTTTGAAGTTATGTAAAGTAAAATATTACAATTTCAATTTGTTTCACACGGTTGAAAGGAATTTCATAGCCCAAACTGGCGACCCTACGGGCTCCAGACGCGGTGGCGAAAGCATTTTCGGTGTCTTAGAAGGTTTGCCGAAGAGGTACTTTGAGGCCGAAACAAAGCCACCGATGAAACATTTGCAAACGGGCCTGGTTTCGTTTGTTACGGTGGAAGAAAATATGATTGGGTCCCAATTTTTTATTACTTTATCGCCCGATTTGTCGTACCTGGATCATCACTGTATTTTCGGTGAAGTCGTGGAAGGTTTCGACGTTTTGGCTCTTTTGAATAAAGCAATATGTAATGGCGACAATCGGCCGTATCAGGACATCCGGATCACTCATACGGTGATTTTAGACGACCCGTTTGATGATTTGAGCGGTTTAAAGGTTCCCAGTCGGTCGCCTTCGCCCAGTGCGGATAGGTTGCAAGGCGGTTTGATTCCGGCAGACGAAGAGATTGAAGATGGTCTGAAGGATACGAAAGAAATGGAGGAGATTGTGGCGGATAGGGAGGCGAAAGCGAGGGCTACAATTTTAGAGATGGTTGGAGATATTCCAGATGCGGAAATGGCGCCTCCCGAAAACGTACTCTTCGTGTGCAAGTTGAACCCGGTTACCACAAGCGATGACCTCGAAATCATCTTCAATCGTTTTGGTAAAATTAATACCTGCGAGGTGATCAGGGATAAAAAGACCGGAGATTCCCTGCAGTACGCGTTTATCGAATTCGACGAAAGGAAATTTTGCGAAGATGCATATTTTAAAATGGATAATGTGTTGATCGATGATCGGCGTATTCACGTCGACTTCAGTCAATCTGTTGCCAAAATCAAGTGGTTGGGTAAGGGAAGAGGGGTTAAGCTTATGGGGGATTCCCATGGGAGAGACGATGAGAAGGATGATAAAAGAAACGCGAAACGAATGAGGAAACCATCGAAAGACCGCGAAGACTACGATAGGAAAAAGAACAAAAACAAGAAGAAACGGGATTCTTCGCGTGATCGTCACCATTCCAAGAAGTATCGAGAGAGATCGTCAAGCAGAGACAGAAGTAGGAATCATCGTGAACATTATGATTCGGACAGGAATAGAAGTAGTAGGCACGACAGATCAGAAAAATTTTCACATCGGAGTTCTTATAAAGACAGGCGGAGTACAGAGTACTCTTCACGAGACAGACACGAGCGAAGACATAGGGACCGGTCCAGGTCCAGATAAGATTTCAATAATTTTAAAATGATTTGTAAATAGCATTCAGTTAAATTATGATTAAAAATTAATTATTGTAATATTTTAAATAATAATAATAAAAATTAATATTAGTTTTAATTTCCCGTTCCTTGTGCAATTTTAAAAACTAGAAATTTTCAAGTTTAGGTTTAACAAAAAACCAGCCACGTACAGAAAAAGGAACTTTATTTCATAGCTATATAGAAATAATATCTTAAAACAATCAAAATTCATTTACTACTACTTACAATAAATTGATTAACACTATGTGTTAACTTTTTTACAATACCTACAAAATAATTCATGCACGTTTTGCCCATTTTATTATTTTACCACCTAACATTAAAATTTAAACAAACACAAAGTGTTATTAACGTATCTGTATCACAGACAATTGACAATAATAAAAATACAGCCTAAATAAATAATTCAACATTACGATTAGTTGGTACGAGCTGCAAATTTGGCACGATTTTTGGGCTGCATTAATTTTTTGTGCTTATTATTAAACACCAACTCTGAGATCCAATTTCAATTTGGTCAAATAAAAAGTTTACAAGGTACTTTTATCACTAAGTAGCAATTCAAGCAGAACGTTTCAATTTTAATTATTACCTTGTTAAAACGTCCAAGCTCAACATGTCTTAATATCTACTTTAAGTATGACGTATCATAGAATAAATATCAAAGCGATTACATAATATGATGGTATATGAAAATAAGGCAAGATGAATTATCACAATTTTTAAAATGGCATAATTTCATCGTTCACGATTAGCAGCATTCGAATCACAAATTACACGACTAAATGGCAGTTTTAAAAATAGAAAGCATTAAAATTGTTTAAAAGGCAGCTGCATGCTGAAGCTCAAGTTACAGTAAAGTCACTCGACCTAAATTTTCGGAAATCACCATTTCCATTATAGATTGAAAAACAACACGAACGTTGGCAGTGTCTGTTGCTGTGGTAAAATGAGGAAACATTACCTTACGGGAATCGTTGTTACGTAACACGAACTTATGCTGTATAAATAAGGCACCTCTGTCGACGTCTTTGTCTGGTCCTACAAATTTCTTGTATAATACAGGATATTTTATGAGTTACAGGTAGAAACTTACCTTTGTAATCAGGAAAATACAGTCTCAAGTGTCTCTGGGAGTATAAAATTTTTTCTCTAAACAAGTCGAACTTGTTTAGCAGGAGCACGAAGGAAGCGTCTCGAAAAAATGGATTATTTACAATTTGTCCAAACAAATTCAGACTTTCTTCCAACCTATTTACATTTTGATCCTCCTACAAAAAGGAAATCTAAAATTCGTAAAAGTAAAGTTTTTTGAAACTTACCAGAAGCGTCATGTCGTAACCGCTCAATGACACCACAAAAAGAACCGCCCGAACGTCATCAAAACAATAAATCCACTTACGCCTTTGCGACCTCTGGCCACCAACATCATACATGCTAACAATCATGTCGTTTATTTTGAAGTGAGTTTCAATGATGCCTTGCGTACGCACTCGAGCTCGCAGCACGTCAGTCGGTGTTGGTACGTACTTTCCGTCACAAATTCGTTCCATATTTTCAAACAGATACAAGGCGGAATCGTTAAGTTCGTACTCGTAACCTCTTGCAACGGCCAGCCGGACCCCTCGGTCTGACCACAAAGCTTGTAACGAAGCTGCCACGTTGGGTAGAACCGTAAAACTCATATCGAAACAACTACGACTTTGTAGGGCCAGTTGAGCGTGAGCCTAAACAAAATCAGTTGAAAAGTTTAATTTACAGATTGAAAAATGTAATCACCTTATTATGTGAATATTCCAAATTGATTCGTAATATCCCCATTCCAGCCAAAACGTATTTCATGGACGCCAACAGATTATCCAGAACGGTGGGACGAAAACTACACAATTCCGAGTGTGTAAAGCCATCTGCGTGTATGATCTTCATTTGTTTTACCAAAGTGCTTTTACCACTTTCCCCGGCTCCTGCGAACAAAACAGTTTAAATCATTTGGACATAAGGTCGGACTAAAACGTGGACTTACCCAAAAGTAATATCTTAATAACATGGTTTTGCTGTTTGGCTAATTCACCCAACTGTTTATCGATTTCTTCGCTTCGGCGTCGAGCTTTACCGTCTTCACGCTCTAATGATAAACATGCACCCATTTCGACAACATCACGAAAAATGCTACATACACCCCTCGATCTACACGAAGCACACTTGATTACAAAATTGTGTAACCCTTAAAACATTGCCTGAGCTTCAAGGTCAAACAAAGACTACCTAAATAAGTCACTTTCACAGTTTTTACGATGATTAATCGGTTTGTTGGAGTGTAAACAAAATACCGCACGATAAAAAAGGCACTTGAAGTATATTTATTACTCGGAAAATAAAATTAGATCATCGCAAGTTGGCTAGGTTATGTTTTTAAAGGTAAACGAGTAATCGAGTCAAGTAGCCCTTGGTAACAGGTTGTTGACTGCAACACTGACGTATGGAGTGCAGTACACAGCGAAACAAAAGAAACTGACAGTTCTCACGATTTACACAATAATTCTTGATCGCACGCTGATAAAATTAAAATTATTTTTACTTGCGGATGAGAAAATTTTAATGTTAATTAGGTTAGTGCAAATGTAATTACATATACGAAATGGTGATGAAATTAAAACAAACATGAACCGCTCCCCTTGAGAACTAATATTATGTTATTATTTTTTGCAGTTCTTGGGAAATTTGTTAGGTAGTATGATTAACCATCACTAGAATGTAATTAATTTAATTAAAATTATAATCTGAGCACGTGAAAAATCGGAATCAATAATTTTTTGGGGGGGGGGGTATGTAGAAATCACAATTTTGACTTCGAGGCTGTGTTTGAGGTAGTTTGGAGGTGAACATACCAAAACTCTTCAGATCTAGGAGGCGAGGGGTGGCCAAAGGGGCCGAAAGGAAGTCCTGTTTTATGAATTTTTGCTTATATCTCGAAAACGGTTAGCCCTAGCAGAAAAGTGATTATGTATAAAATTACAGCTGATAAAATTTCCTACAAAATGAGTTTTATTTATTTTTTGCGTATCTGTTATAGTTACCGAGGTATACGCTGGTGAAATTCGTGAATTTTCAAGCAACTTCTTTTGTTTTGCCGTTTTTTTGGTAAATTTTGCCTCTCAACTTTTTTGCTATTTATTTCAGCCGAAAGTTTTTCGGCTGAAAGTTTTAGAGCAGTAAATTTCCTATAAATTGAGTAAGTATATAATTTAATATTTTATCTTAAAGGGATAAAAAATGAGAGCAATTTGTAGATATTTCAGACAAAACAGAGTAAATAATTATTGCATTTTGAAAAGTATTATTAGCCCAAGAAGTCTGAAAATTGACCTAAATAATTCCAATGCATTACTGAACAATATACTAAAATCCCCAAGAGTGTAACCGTCAGCGTCGTATTTTTTTGATAGTAATAAGACCGCAAGGCTTAAGGCACATCCATATTAACAAAATTTTAGTAAAACTCAACCGAAAATTTTGAAAATTGAACACTATTTCAAATACATCCAGAGCTTGCTGAATAATAAAATTTGTCCAATTTGGTCAAAAACTGATCGAGATATGATTTTTTTAGAGTGAGTTATTTTTCGTTTTGTTGTGAAAATCAAATTTCAGCGCGCATTTCTTACATTTTGGTCGAAAAGTATGGGTCCTACAGAAAAATGTCGCATATCAACTTGAAAGATAATTTAATTCTCTATAATTTCGTATTTTTATTATTCCTGTATGGTAAAAATTGGCCAAGTTACGGTTATTTGTTATTAAAAAAATGCGTTCGTGAAAATTCAAATTGTTAATTTAGTTATTTTCAATTCAAATTTTACGAGCGTATAATTCGAAAACTATAAGAGATATGCAGAAATTGAATAAGAACTTTTTTGTAGGAAATTTTATCAGCTTCGTTTTTGTATATTACTACTTTTTGACTAGAGCTTGTCGTTTTTGAGATATAAGCAAAAAACCAAAATCCGCGACTGAATGTGTCATAGCTACATTTCGAAATTTTCAAATTGCTTTAATTTTTGTTTAATTTACGATAAAATCTTGAATATTATACTCAAATTAAAGGAAATTTAATGCTCTAGAACTTCTTTTCTGAGGACTTTCTTTTTAAACGACTGGTAACGAAGCTGAGAAGCAAAGTTTATCAAAAAATGTGAGACAAGAGAAATATTTTATTTTAATTCAAAAATTTTGATTTTATTTATTTATAAAATAATTTTTTAAATCCAATACAACAACAGCTTTTGTTTATTGCAAATCATATTTGTTTTTGAAATTCAAAATAGATAAGATTAAATTTATATATAGAATAAGTAGAAATCGTCCATTTAATTTATTCTATGTAAATAGAAAACATATACCTACTGCATATTATATAGTGAAATATATTAGTAAATATTTCATTTTTTAATTTTTGTTTTAAATTTTAACATTCCAGCAGTGCGTTTATTTTGTTTTTAATAATAAACAAATTGTTGATCATTGGAACCATGGTGGGGGGTTACTGACGTCAGAATTAGTTATAATCTTGCCTTGGATTCTGGTTTCAATAATGCTATCACATTTCAATATTCATTTATAAATAATCAATACGATTCTTGATCTAAAATTCGATACTAACATGGCGACGAGCAATCGGTAAATATTTAATATTAAAATATGTTAACTGCCCTCCTTAATCGTGAATTTTATTCGCAGTGATTCGACCTCTTACCAATACACAAAAGATGACTTCTTCATCACCAAAGAGCAAAGGGACTTTTACGAAAAAAATGGATTTATAATAATCAGAAAATTAGTGGACGACGAAATTTTGGATGAATGCAGGTGAGTTATTAACAGTGGCGTAACCCTCACATCAATGGCGTACCAAACGTAATTTTTAAGGCAACAATTTTTGGATATATGCAACGACAAAGTCGAGCAAAGGCCTCTGATCGTCATGAAAGATTTTTCCCTAAGATCCAAAAACGTAAAGGGCGAATATTTAATAAACAAAGTAAATTTAATAAAATAAAAAAATTTGTGCCCATATACCACTTCAATTTTTAGATCCAGGATTTTGCTTACGACGATATCCTTTTTAAATATATTTCCTACAAGCCCATGATCAACATTATTTCAAGTATTATTGGGCCTAACATCACGGCCTGCCACAATATGCTGATCAACAAGCCACCGGATGCAGATCAAGACACTTCCAAGCATCCATTACATCAAGTAAGTTCATTTTAAACGTTATTATTATAATATTTCAAATTTTTTAGGATTTACATTACTTTCCCTTTCGCCCGGCAAATTCCATTGTGGCGTCGTGGACCGCAATGGAACGGGTGGACGAAAAGAACGGTTGTTTGTTTGCAGTTCCTGGTTCCCACAAAGGCGTCCTGGAACGTCACGATTACCCTCCTGTAAGCCATATTGCAATTTGTAAAACTTGTCTAAAATTTTGAATTTCCAGGACGTGGTAAATAAGGCATACCACGGAGTTCTTGGTTTCGACCACCTGCCCAAAGTGAATCTGGTAATGGAAAAGGGAGATACCGTATTCTTCCATCCCATTTTGCTGCACGGTTCGGGACCCAATTTAACCAAGGTGGAGAGCTTACCCGTAATTTTTTAAAATTAATATTGAAAATATAAAATTACAGGGATTTAGAAAAGCGATTTCGTGTCACTACGCGGATAGCAATTGTTATTTTATTGACGTTCGGGGAACCACACAGGAAAATATATTGAGGGAAGTTGAAGAAATGTCACATTTAAAAGTGGGATTTAAAGTAAAATTTGAGGTAAGTTTTCGGACTATTTTGCGGGATAATAATAAAAATGTTGTGGATGGACTTTTTTAGGATATATGGAAAAGCAAAAGCAGGTTGGTGCAGGGATCGGCGGGAAATTTCCAAAAATTTGACAGTCATCTTTAAGTGTTTTGTTTAATTTTACTTGTTATGAATTAATATTTACCTCATGAGATTATATAATCTTATTTTAACTATTAATAAATAAAATGAAGAATTTCGGCGTCTTTAACATCCCATTTATGATGGTTCCATAAACAGGTATACCGAGCTCGATGGGGTTAATGAAATTTTGGGTACAAATCAGAAAAGTTCTGATGAATTTACCCTGAGTTGCTGTATTTATTATAAAATTTTCGGATGGGAGAGTCCTCTACTGCAGGAATGCGCACTTCAACAAATCAGGCAACTTTTATACACGCATGTCAATGGGGTTGCATAAGTAGCTGTTTGATTTTCTGTACGGTCCAATAGGTACACTGAAAAAAATCGACTAAAATTCACATAAATGGTCAAAATTTCTGCATAATTTGGGTATAGATTGGCTCGAAACCCAGGGCCGTAGTTAGACATTGGCCATGGGGGGGGGGGGGTTATGGAATTATAAACGAGGTTGGCATATGTCCATATTTTAATTTAATTCTTGTTATTTAGTTATTTATTTAGTATTATTCAACCCATGGGGGGGGGGGTTTGAACCCCCAAAACCACCCCCTTATATAACCAATATTGTGTTAAAAATTAAAACTGCACAATTTGGGTTAATAATTTGTACAATTTAAAATCTGTATTTTTTTGAATATACTAAAATTTTTGAATTAAAAAAAATTCAAAGGTATTAGAATGTTTTCAGATGTGTTGATAAGAGGTTGAGAACCAGACTGCCCTACAAAAAATTTAAATATTTATTAGATCACAAAATCACGTTCCAATTTGGTTTAATAATAAAGGTTGGTGACTTTTTGAAATTTCGTAAAGAAAAAATTCCAAACCAGCACATCGCACTGTTCAATGTTCGATTTTTTATATCTTCAAATTTCCCATATAAATGAGAAAAAAGCGTAACACTGATAGACAAATCAAAAATACAATAATAATCTAAAATTTTTAAATATTTTTTGTAATATAATCAGTAATCTGTATGACCCCTTGCACTTGAAATGATACATAATGTGAACTTCAAAAATTGAACGTTCAGTTGTTTTGTTTGTAACACTTGGTTGTCATTGGTAGCTGCTTGGCAAAAAAAATGAACAACGGGTGAGTTTTGTTATTTGAAAAAAACAAATTTTCATTTTTTTTTTTTTGAAGAACTTTGCCGTCGCAGGGTTATAAGTTTACAAGAAATAATAAATTTTTGAACGAAAAAGAGCGGGATTTTTACGAAGAAAATGGATATCTGGTCAAGAAAAATTTGGTGGATCACAGGATTCTTGATCAATGCAAGTACGTGAACTTAATTATTATAAAAAAAATTATTTTTGAATTGAAAATATTTTCTGCGTTGTTGCCGTATTTTTTCCTTATTTTCCTGTTTACCATGTTAAGCTGACCTTTTATATTTTTATTAAATTAATTTTCCTGTTTTGATCCTTTTTCAAAGATATTTTAAGGGGCCAATGAATTTTTAAAATTCTTATTTGTATTATTTTCATTCTTCGTAACATTTTGGTGCGGAGCATTTTGTAAAAATTAGAAGATTTTGTTTTGAAAAAAATTGATTTTTTAAAATTTTTATCTAAATATTGTGAAAAGTTATTTAGAATTTTTATACTACCACTGGCTTTATCAGCTTCTTTTGATGTGCAATTACCGAGCCTACTTTATGGGGTCATCCAGGAGATTAGATAAAAGTCGGTTGTTCACCGATTGTTTTTTAAATTTTTCAAAAATCAAGTTCGTGTGAACTAATCATTTGTTTTGATAATGTAAATTAATATTCAATAATCAGTGACGGCTGGTATCGGGGGGTTTGGGAGGTATGGATACCGAGCTCCATCACAAAATGCTGACAAACATCTTTTTTGCTGCTCCAGGAAACAATTCGTAGACATCGCCGAAAATAGAGTTCCCAAAGGAAAATGGATCGTGATGGCGAAGGACGCATACCTGAAAGCCAAAAACGTGCAAGGCGAACACGTGGTTAATAAGGTAGCTGATTCGTTTACCAAATTACGGCTTAAATCAAACCAATCATTTTAGATCCAATTTCTCAGTTACGACGATGTATTTTTCAAATATCTCAGCTTCGAACCAATGATAGATGTCATCGAAAGTATCATTGGTCCAAATGTTAGCACCTTCCAAAGTATGCTGATTAATAAACCTCCACATACACATGTCGACGTCTCAACTCACCCTACACACCAAGTAAGTCGTGAAAAATATTTAACAGATTCCGAACCAATTGTTTTCTTTAGGACTTGCACTATTTCCCGATGGAACCGGCCAGTTCGATTGTCGCTTCATGGACGGCAATGGAAAAAGTTGACGAGAACAATGGCTGCTTGTACGTTTATCCCGGAACGCACAAAGGGAAACTTTACTCTCACGATTATCCAGCGGTAGGAAATAATTACAGTTGATTTTCAGGAATAACTAATGTTTTTTTTTCAAGACCGAAAAGAATCACATTTATCACGAGATTGTAGGATACGAGAAATTACTGAGCGGCAGTTCCAAACTTCACTTACCCATGGAGAAAGGGGATACAGTATTTTTTCACCCCCTACTTTTTCATGGTTCCGGCCCGAATGTAACCAAAGGCTTCAGAAAAGCCATCACTGCTCATTACGTTGACAGTGGCGCCCATTTTGCCGAAGTTAAAGGGACGATTCGGGAAAAAGTAACTGGCGAAGTTATGAATGCATATAAGAAGTTTGGACATCCGGTTGATTACAAAGTAAATGAAAACTTTTTGTTGTTTACAGTTTAACGCTGTATTTTTATTTTTTAGAAGTTTTGGCGACTCAAAATAAGATTGGTGCGAGGAGAGCCCGGCACATTCCAGCATGAATTTTTGGACGAATTATAGAACAAATTTTGAAATCGTAATATAATACAAATGGTTTACATAGTAAACACTTAAATGTTTCTTAAAAAAATTATTATAATTATAGTTGCAATCTTGGTACAATATTGCATCAATCTGCGAGCAATATTGGTACAATATTGTACCAAGGAGCAGACAATATTAATTGTGTTGGGGCAATAAAACATAGCAATATATAAAATCATAATAGTTTTTATTTTACGTCATGGTATGTACATATTATATAAAAAAATGTAAATATAAAATATAATATTTACAATTTGCGAGCGTTATCGATGTTTATTGCATTAACTCGGCTTTAAAAAAGAACAGTGCAGTACTACTAAAATTTTTTGAACCACTTTAGTCACATCTTCGTTTTCAAAATCGCACTCAAAATGGATTTTCTGCAAAATTATGAAAAATCAAGCAGATATTCAATTTTTTTTCAAAAACAAACGCACCGCGCTTAACATTAATACTAGACACGGTCCTGCATCCTGGTGTTTGTTATTTATTTGCATTTTTTGCAATGCCGTATTATGGTAAAAATATCTTTAAATACTTTGTTAACATTAACTTGTTCAATATTTTTGATCAATTGGCGGAAGAAATGAGCAACGAGTAAGTTACATAATTTTCATTTATATATATTGGTTCTACTTCTTTTTTTCAAGAACATCGAAGGTTTACACCTTCACAAAAAATGATAAATATTTAACCGAAGATGAAAGGGACTTTTACGAACAAAATGGATTTTTGGTAAAAAAGAATTTAGTTGATCACGGTATCCTTGACGAATGCAAGTAAGTGATTATCCCCCAATCAAAAATCGAAAATCATAGCAATATATAAACTTGCTTTTGTTTCTCTAGGCAACGATTCGTAGACATGACTGAAAGCAGAGTTCCAAAAGGAAAATGGATCGTGATGGCGAAAGATGTACACTTAAAAGCTAAAAATGTTCAAGGCCAACATGTGGTTGAAAAGGTAATAGTTAGATATGATACATCTAGATGGCACTCAACAAAACAAGCTTTCAGATCCAATATCTTAGTTATGACGACGTATTTTTCAAATATATTAGTTTTGGGCCATTGGTAGATGTCGTCGAAAGTATAATTGGTCCAAACATTAGTACCTTCCAAAGTATGTTAATCAATAAGCCCCCGAATTCGGATGTTGGTGTATCAAAGCATCCGGTACATCAAGTAATTGTTTAAATAACTAATGCCCGTACCTAAAGTAACAGAAACAAATTTTCTATAGGATTTGTACTATTTCCCCCTGGAACCGGGCAATTCGATTGTTGCTTCTTGGACGGCAATGGAAAAATGCGACGTTGCCAACGGGTGTCTGTACGTTTATCCGGGGACTCACAAATCTAAAATTTACCTTCACGATTATTTGGCGGTAGACAATAATTTAAGTTGATTTGCGAAATATAATCATTTTTCTTGCAGAACGAAAAGAAACGGATATATCATCAGATTGTGGAATTTGAAAAACTCTTAAACGGGAGCTCCAAAGTTAACCTAATAATGGAGAAAGGGGATACGGTATTTTTTCATCCTCTTCTCTTCCACGGGTCCGGTCCAAATGTAACTAAAGGATTCAGGAAAGCAATCTCTTCTCATTATATCGACAATGGCGTTCAATTTGCAGAAGTTAAGAGAACAAACCGTGAGAAAGTGACGGACGACATTGTGAATTCCTACAAGAAGTTTGGATATCCCGATGATTATAAGGTAAAAATTAATATATTGGTTTTCTGAAGTTCTACGCTAAGATTTTCAGAATTTTTGGCGACTTAAAACAAGATTGATCCGGGGACAACCCGGTACACTTCAGTATGAATTTTTGGATAAATTGTAGAATGGATTTTTCTTTGTATTGTATATTAAGGCAAATAAAGCATTTGATTAAGGGTTAACAATAAAAATTTAGTTTAACACAAATTTTTTGTTTTTCATTTTTCATTTTCACAAAAATTATTTAATTTTGACGAAACTTAGTGAAAATATAGCTTGCTGTGTCTTAAATAACCACAAATATTTTTAGATAAAAAAAACAAGAAGTTTCCGAGATATTCATATTTACCGGTTGAAACATTTATTTTTCAAAACAAAATTCTATACTTAGGATCGGACAGAGTATTATTGCGATTTCCGGCGAAAGTTGACGTCAAAACCAAAAATATTTAATACAAAAGTTGTAGATCATGCAAAAATCTACCACTTTTGTAGAGGTCACTTTTTAACATAACCTCAAAATTTCTCAGAATAATGCGAAAATTCGTCATTTTTGTTATTTTCGTTTTTAATTTTTCATTTCCGCAAAAACAATTTAAATTTGACGAAACTTGGTGAAAGTATAGCTTTCTATGTCTTAAATAACCACAAATATTTTTAGATAAAAAAATCAAGAAGTTTCCGAGATATTCATTTTTGTCGGTCTGAAACACTCATTTTTCAAAACAAAATTCTACTTAGGAAAATCAACGGACGGAGTTCTGCTGGATCTCACGTTTTTCGTTTTGACATATACTTTTTGGTAAAACAAAAAAATCTTGAGCCAAATTCATAAACAAGCTCAAAAATGCAAAAATAACAAAAAACCCATGTTTCCATTTCATTTTCTGTAGTTTTTTGTTTGTAAATCAAATTATTTTTTATGATTATATATATTGCTATGTTTTTTTATCACACCTATATAAATATTTATTGTGCAAGTATATTATTATTGCGATTTAAATTAAATAAATTATGATTTTAATAGGAAATATATCAGTTTTATAATTTGTCTAAAAATTCATGCTGAAATGTACCAGGTTCTCCTCGCACCAATCTTGTTTTAAGTCGCCAAAAATTCTAAAAATAAAATATATAGCTATAAACCATAAACAAAATCAAAAAATTTATACTCTGTAATCGGCCGGATATCCAAACTTCTTAAACATATTCAAAACTTGTCCAGTCACTTTTTCTCGAATCGTCCCTTTAACTTCGACAAAATGGGCACCACTGTCAATGTAATGGGCAATGATGGCTTTTCTAAACCCTTTGGTTACATTGGGACTGGAACCATGAAAAAGAAGGGGATGCAAAAATACTGTATCCCCTTTCTCCATTAGTAGGTTAACCTTGGAACTCCCATTCAATAAATTTTGATATCCCACAATCTCGTGATAAACCTGCTTCTCTTTGTTCTGGAAGAAAGCAGTAATCATTTTTGAAAATTAAGTCTAATTATTTCTTACCCCTGGATAATCGTGATGATAAAGTTTTCCTTTGTGCGTTCCAGGATAAACGAACAAGCAACCATTGTTCACGTCAACTTTTTCCATTGACGTCCAAGAAGCGACAATGGAACTGGCCGGTTCCAGCGGGAAATAGTGCATGTCCTGAAGGCAGTTCTCATTTTGTAACTTTTTTTAAAATATTTTTCGTGACTTACTTGGTGTGTAGGATAAGCTGAGACGTCGACTTGCATATCTGGAGGTTTATTGATTAGCATACTCTGTACGGTGCTAATATTTGGGCCAATGATACTTTCGATGACATCTATCATTGGCCCGAAACTGATGTATTTGTAAAATACATCGTTGTAACTTAGAAATTGAATCTAAAAAAGTTAGATTGCTTAAACTCTTGTTTGGTGAACGAATTGGCTTCGTACCTTACTAATCATGTGTTCGCCCTGCACGTTTTTGGATTTCAGGTATGCGTCTTTCTCCACCATGACCCATTTTCCTCTTGGAGCTCTATTTTCAGCAATGTCTATGAAATGTTTCCTAGAGAAACAAAAAATCGTTTCAAGAAGGTGAAATCACAATGATGTATAGAGAAATGCTCCGCACCAAAACTGTTACTTTGTATTTTTATGGATTATAATATTTTTTTTAAAAAATTTGTTTTGATTGGAGGGAGAGACAGCAGGGCCGTCAAAACAGAGGACTATTTTATTAACAACAGGCTGGTAATATCGGATTTGCCAAGAGTGGGCAATGGTAAAGAGGAACCTGCGAGAAATTTTCAATAAAATAAAAGTAACTTACTTGCACTCGTCGAGAATTTTGTGATCCACTAAGTTCTTCTTGACCAGAAATCCATGTTCTTCGTAAAAATCCCTTGCTTTGTCGCTCAAAAATTTATTATTCTTTGTAAATTTATAAATCCGTGTTATTCTTCAAAAAAAAAAATAAAGATTTAGTTTCTCAAATCTTTCAAACTCACCCGTTGTTCATTTTTTACACAGCAGCTACAGACGACAAACTACTGATGGTGTGGCAGACACAGTTTTATCATTTTAGCACGTCCCCGCTTTTTTTAGTTCCTACTTTTCAAAAATGCGCTTCAAATTTTGAAATGTTTGTAGAGGCAAATAAATATTAAAAGTCGTACAAATTAGATAATGCGATTTCATTGATTCATATTGTTCATATCAACAATGGGTACCAAATGACCCATATGATTCAAATCAAACTAAATATGCAATACAAATTGAATGAGATACAATATCAATAAAGTCTTGAAATTTTTATTTACGCATAATATTAAACTTAGGACTTAAATTTTGAACAATACCAGCTATATAAATAGAATACAACACAAAATTTTTTTTTTCAAAATTATCGAAAAAGGAGGGCCAGCGCGAAAGAAAATGAAAAATTAAAAACGAAACAAAAAAAATGGCGTTTTTTCGCATTTTTATCGGAAATTTAGAGGTTATGTTAAAAAGTCACCTCTACAAAAGTGGTAGATTTTTGCATGATCTACAACTTTTGTATTAAATACTTTTTGTTTTGACGTCGACTTTCGCCGTAAATTGCAATAATACCATTTTTTACCACTTTTTAACACCCCCCCCCCCCCAAATTACTCTACACCACCAAAAATATATGTCAAAACGAAAAAAATTAGATCCAACAGAACTCTGTCTGATGATTTTCCTAAATAGAATTTTGGTCTGAAAAATAAGTGTTTCAGACCGGCAAAAATTAATATCTCGGAAACTTCTTGATTTTTCTTCATAAAAATATTTTTGGTTATTTAAGACTCTGCAAGCCATATTTTGACCAAGTTTCGTCAAAATTAAATTATTTTTGTAGAAATGAGAAATTAAAAACGAAAAAAATGGCGGTTGATCGAATTTTATCGGAAATTTTGAGGTTATGGTAAAAAGTGACCTCTACAAAAGCGGTAGATTTTTGCATGATCTACAACTTTTGTATTAAATACTTTTTGTTTTGACGTCGACTTACGCTGTAAATTGCAATAATACCATTTTTTAACCCCCCACCCCCCCAAATCACCCTAAATCACCCCGCTCAAGCATAATTTTTTTACGTTAATTTTAAGCCCCATACATATTATTTATTTAAAAATTTAAAAATCAAAAACGTTTGATTGAGAGTGTTAAAAAAATAAAAACTTACGTTTTGAAATAAAAAATAACCAATTTGAAATTTAAAAGTAATTAAAAATTAGCAAGTTAATTTAACAATAGTAAAAATTTAAATTTTTAAAGAAAGTTTAATTTTGAAAAAGAATTAATATTTAAATGTTTCGAATCTTGCGGTCGCTTGTAAGCTTTCTTTATTGAAAATTATTATTTGTCGGCCTTATGACGGATTATAATGGAAAGCAGAAACCGGGTGTGAGACCGGTCACCTGTTATGTCGAATTAAAATCTGACAATTTAAAATTCACTTAAATTAAATTAAATGGATGAATAAAAATGATAAAAACAAGGATTCGGCGCAGATAGGAACTGTGATTTAACAGGTAACTACGACAAGGCCGTATTTAAGGGGAGGTTAGGGGTTAGAACCGCCCCCCCCCCGAAATTATTTATCAATTACTAAAGTTTAGGAGGTCCGACTTGAAACGAAAAAAAATCAGGAAAAAGCAAAAACATTAAATCCCCCCCCCCCCCCCGGAAATTTAGTTTAAATACAGCTCTGATCTGACAGCTTGTAATTCACTTAAATAAATGAAATAATATAGGAATGAATAAACATAAACACGTACGTTTGTTTATTATTTAACCAATCTGGAGTATAATTAGCAGGCTCTTCTTATCCATTGGGCACTCTGGACAAGTGCCCAGGGCCCCGCAATCCATGGTTTCTACCATATGGGTCATCTGGTAACCATTTGTTGATATGACTAACATAAATCATTCAAATTGCGTTATCTTATTTGTCCGACCTTTAATCTGTATTAATCTGTATAAATATTTCAAAATTTAAACCGCATTTTGAAAAAATGGAACCTAAAATCAGGGATACGGCGCCGATACGAACGATGAAAAATAATAAATTTACGTCATTCACTAGTTTGTCCGACCTGAAATCAGTGGCGACTCGTGACATTTTCGAGTGGAATGAAAATCTATCCTTCTATTGCTTTTGGGAGGGCACGTGCCCTGTACCCTTCATGACAAGCCGCCACTGGCTTGAGTATTTGTGTAAAAATAACTCAACTGAATTTTTATTGTGTTGTAAAGAACCAATTTTTTGTTGGCTGGTTTTTTATAATATCTATTTATTGAATAAATGATATAATAAAAAAAATTTGTTTTATTAATTATATTATAAAAACCTGAACAAAATTTGAAATGATTAATTTTAATTAATTTTATTTTATAAATAATGCTAATAGATAACGGATTTTATTAAATATATATCAGCATAAAGTGAAAATTGATAACTTTTGATTGTATATAGCCTGCACGAATGTTCCAGGGCCGGGGTGGCGTAACTACCAGAGGCCGAAGAGCGCCAGTTCAACCAGGGCTGCAAAAATTATTTTATAAAAATATACAGTGCAAAAAGGATATAAAATGAGTTAGACAACCTAATTTGAAAGATTATTGATAAACAAATAACTTAAAATATTAAACTTTGTCTGTGTTTTGCGTTTGACGCTACCACACCATCAAAACAAGATTATAAATCAGTGCGATTGTAAATAATTTTTTTTTAATAAAAAAACTTAAATTCAAGGGCGCCAGCATTGCAGCTTTGCGAATATTACACGAAGTCCCCCGTAAGGGAGCCCGTGGGGCGTCTCAAACTGCTTATTCCGGTTCTGATCTGAACTTCGAGTTTGTTTTTGACCTCTAAATAATATTATTGATACCCCAAAAGATAATTTGATCAAAATAATTAATTGATGATTTAAAAATCCGAATGAATAATTCATCGTTTATTAAATAAATAATTTTATTGTTTTGCTAATTTTTTCTTGCACAACAAATAAATATTATTTTGTTAGAGCTGTGCCTGCGTGCTTCCAACAATGAACAACGGGTAAAATATCAGTTTATTTTTTATATATTTTTATATATTTTTTTATTTTTAGTGGGGCTAAAAGTTATCGGTATACCAAAAACAATAAATATTTAACGGAAGAAGAACGGGATTTTTACGAAAAAAACGGCTATATCATAAAGAAGAATTTGGTTGATCATGATTTATTGGAACAATGCAAGTAAGTCGCAAAATATTAATTTGTATTTTTATTACTGGGGGAACTGGGGGTACAATATGGTTAAAATTTTAGACAAAGATTTAGCGATATTTGCGAAGAAAGAATACCCAAACGGCAATTGATGATTTTAGTGAAAGACATTCATTTGAAAAAACTGGGAGTTCGTGGTGAAAAACTAATAGACAAGGTAAATTGCGTAGACTTCCTGTCACGATAACTCAGAATTGGCATTTTAGATCCAACACATTGTATACGATGACGTATTTTTCAAATATATCAGTTACGAGCCATTGGTGAATGTCGTCGAAAGCTTTACTGGGCCAAATATCAGTACGTTCCACCACATGCTGATAAATAAACCACCGAAGACTACCAAAGTGGCTTCCATACATCCGCTTCATCAGGATCTGCAATATTTTCCCCTTGAACCAGCCGATTCCATTGTGGCTGCTTGGACTCCCTTACAAAATGTTGATACCAGCAATGGATGCCTACAGGTTATTCCTGGAAGTCACAAAAGTGAACTTCTTGAACATACTTATCCTGAGGTAGATTTCACCCCCCCTTCCAATTTTTTAATTATAAAAATTAAAAAATCTTTCGGTAGAATGGACGATACAACCTCTTTCAAGAAGTAGCTCAACTTCCAAAAACACAACCAGTTCACTTGGAAATGGAAAAAGGCGACACTGTATTTTTCCATCCTCTTCTAATTCACGGTTCCGGAGCGAACCTAACCGAAGTATAATGGTTTTCAATGTTTGCTTTATTTTTTTTATATTTTTCTTTCTAGAACTACAGAAAAGCGCTGACTGCGCATTATATCGATAGCGCTGGTTATTTTGCCGAAATAGAAGGAACTAATCGAGGAGAATTGGTCGAAGAGTTTTGCCAATTAAACATAAAACTTGGATTTCCATCAGACAGCAAAGTAATCGTCGGTAGTTGCTGTCCATTTTTGCTTTAATTTAGTTATATTTTTAGGACTACTTCAGATATAAAACCAGGTTGATTCGAGGAGAACCAGGACATTTTCAGTTTCCATTCCTAAATTCAAAATATGCATAATCAGTCAGATATTCCCTGGTATACTCCTAAATTTAACCCTTAGATAGAATAGGTAGTAATTAATATTAGTTTTTTAAAAATTTTAATGTGCCAGAACGCATATAGTTTCTCTACTTATCAACTCTGTTAAAGGGGCGGGGTTAAAACAAATGAAATAAAAATAAACAAAATTATTTTTATATTGTTGCCTTCAAAAAGTGGGTCACTGGGTTTGCAGTGTGTGGCCGGCATTAAATGTTAAAACAAAATAGCATCACAACGTTTTATTCACGTATGAATTGCTCTTCTCTTTCGCACCCCTGGCCATCTTCGATTATCCCACTCTTTTGCATATGTAATGGAGATATCGCCGAAGAACTTATTTTGATTAAATTAAAGAAGATATGATAAATATTTATTCGCATACCCAATTAGAATCACTATTTCATTGTTAACGCAAAATTTCAATTAGCAACAACAACGATTAAAAAAATTTCAAATTGATAATTAAGCGCCACCGTAGCCAGGTAGATGACGTTGATGTTGTTTTGTTTAACTAGTGTGTTAATCTGTGCTAATCACTAAATTAGAATTTACTCCTGAAATTTAGAGTTACAAAAGATCCAAGTGTACGATCCGTGATCATCACCTTTTATTTTTATTATTATTTTAATATTAATTAAATGTTTCATAAACCTGATAATAGGTAACAATTACGCTTATAACCTAAAATTTAATAAATCATGAAAATTAACTTTAAATCCCGTGTCTTTACGAATAAATTCGAGTGTAATTAGTTTGGTCATCAATTTTCAGGTTAGGTGGGTTTAGGTTACCACGGCGAATTGACATGGAGGCACCTAAAACTTCTGATATTATCATTATCAGTGGTAATTCTCATCCTGATTTGGCAAACTTGATTGCCAAAAGGTTGGACATCAAAACCGGAGGATGTTCCGTTTATCACAAAACAAATCGCGAAACCATGGTCGAAATCAGCGATTCGGTGCGTGGAAAGGACATTTTTATCATTCAGACCGGCACCAAGTGAGTAGTGTCACTTGTTTGTCTGGCTTTTGTTTTCATTTTTGACGTTTTAGAGATGTCAACAATAATATCATGGAACTCTTGATTATGGCATACGCATGCAAGACTTCTTCGGCCAATTCCATTGTTGCTGTGATTCCTTACTTACCCTACAGTAAACAGTGCAAAATGCGCAAACGAGGTTGTATCGTGTCAAAATTGTTGGCTAAAATGATGTGCAATTCAGGTCTGACCCATGTCATAACCATGGACTTGCATCAGAAGGAAATCCAAGGTTTTTTCGATTGCCCCGTTGACAATCTAAGGGCCAGTCCGTTTTTACTTCAGTACATTCAAGAAAGTGTAAATACTGTCCGTTTTGTGAGCACTCCCACTTCTTATTGATTTTTATTTTAGATACCTGATTATCGTAATGCTGTTATCGTAGCGCGAAATCCTGGAACAGCAAAGAAGGCAACTTCATACTCCGAACGTCTAAGGTTGGGTATTGCTGTTATTCACGGCGAACAGAAGGTAGCAGAATGTGATGAGGTCGATGGTCGATATTCACCACCTGCTGTACCACGCTCCCGTACCATGGAAGCAGGCGTTGCTGTTCCCGTACATCCAGCTAAAGAAAAACCTCCCATTAATGTCGTTGGAGATGTGGGCGGACGAATTGCCATTATGGTTGTAAGTAATTTTTATTTCCTTCCGTGAATACATTTGTAATAAACAATAATTTTGGTTTTAGGATGACCTGATAGATGACGTTCAGTCATTCGTTACCGCAGCTGAGGTATTGAAAGAACGTGGAGCATATAAAATCTACGTTTTAGCCACTCACGGCCTCTTATCGTCTGATGCACCTAGGTTAATCGAAGATTCACCAATCGATGAGGTAAGTTATCGTAAAGATGTATTAGGTAATAATTAATAAATCGTAAACTTTCAGGTGGTTGTAACTAACACAATTCCACATGAATTACAAAAAATGCAATGTCACAAAATCAAAACTGTTGACATATCAATTTTATTATCCGAAGCTATTCGACGTATCCATAACAAGGAGTCCATGTCGTATTTGTTCAAAAACGTCACCTTGGAAGACTAAAGTGGCGGTTTTTGAAGTTCTAAATGCAAATATGTTGCATTTTTTCCTATGCATGTAGACGATACATTCTTTTATTTTTTGTAAGTATTTTTTTAGTATTGTTTTATATTTTTTAAGGGAATCTAGTAGTATTTTGATGTACTATCTCGCTTTTTATTTTATTATGTACAATAAATGAAAGTATCTGGTCGTAGTTGCTTTTTTTATTTTTGACGACAAGTGGAAGGAGCTGACAGGAGAAGTCGCCAGTACGTAAACTTAGGGAGACGAAGAGCAGAATCCTGTGTGCTGAAACTAGAACCGCATCTTGGAAGAATTATAATGCAGTGGAGTACCTGGATATTTCCTCAACATCGTGGTAAGTTATTTCAACAGAATATCTGTTTTCTGATTCAGAAGGAACTGAATTAGTAAACATCGGGTTCTTTTGGGGGTATTGGAACGGGCAGAAAGAAAATGTTGCCCTTCAAGCCATCAAACTAAAAGACATTTCTATATTCCGATTTCTTGATTTCATCAAATCAGTGGATATTAAGGGATTTATCGGCTGTCGAAGAGATTAGTTGGACCAATTTTGACTGTAGTATGAATTAATAACTCAACGGAGATGAAAATATTTGTAAGTAATAGCTTGAGCACTGTGTTTACAACAAAATATGAAGATGTAAACATAAGCAATGAAATTGATTTATTTATTTAAATATTTAAATTTATCATAAAAACTATAAAATTTACACAAAAAGTCAATGTACACAAAACATATTTACAGCAACATTATAATTTTACCCATTTTAATCCTCGCACATCAAATATCCAAGCGCATGTCTCACATGCACCTGATTGTTTATCACTACTATTACGTACTTCCCGAAGGGGAAAAATATGTTATCATCAACTCCATCTTCCAACAGCAAATCTCCCGAACGTGCACTCCAGCACAAAATGCCGTTTTCGTAAAAAGCGACTAAGATTCCATTTTCCATGCAAACACCGGAGAGGCTAAAAATTTACATTGTTAAAAATGTTTATTTTATTAACCGAAAATTTACTTCTCAAATTCAGTGCCTGGTTTGTAGGTCTGAAGTTTCTTCCACGTCGAATCAAAACTATTTATGGCTATTAAATGCAAACTTCCATCTTCAAACTGATGAAGCGTGAACAAAAAACCCTAAACAAAAGGAATTTATTTTCCGGGAGGTAAATTTACGACAATTCAACTTACCCTGTCGCATCGAGCCCACAAGATACGAGGTTGTGGGATAATCTGGACTAGATCGATTGTGGCAACTACATAACCAAACTCGATGTTACAGAGTGTAACTTTTCCATTGCCACATCCCATTATTAAGGTATCACAGTCTAAAAATTGTAATATTTTATTTTTTAAATTTGTTAAGTTATAAGGATTGAAGGGTATAGAGAGAACGATTCCACCGAGTCTTTAACAGACTGTAGGAAGAAGCAAGATCAGAAGGAACCCATAATTTTTGATACATACTTTATAATTATTATGAAAATTCTACCTTGAATATTATGCAAAGACGAAACGTAATGACTTATTGTTTGCATTTTCTTGATGCTGATCACAGTCTGATAGTCCGGTGATAACTGGTAACAGTGAAGAACCGTCGTGGAAACGTCGTTGTCAATTACGTTCCACGTAACCACAATATTTGGGGTGTTTCTTAAAACTACGTACTGCACATCGTTAGGAGAGCTAAAAACAAATAATTTCACAATTCAGAATCCAAAACTTGTACGAAATTTACCTGTGAATATTTTCCAACTGCAAAACCTTCTTGTCGGGCCCACTTCTGTTCCGAAAATAAATCGTAACAAAGATATCGGCCACTGGCCGTTCCCTTTTATCCGATTTATGCTCCTTAACCCACAATTCAAAGTAAGCCACCAAAGTGTCCGCACTTATAACCATTTCGGATGATTCGATTGGAATGCATCCGTTACTCAAAACAATCCTGCTTGTGTTTCCTTTCGGAATCCACATATCCTGCGCACCCAACACGCTTCCCAAAGGCGTCTGGTTCCAAAAACTGACCAGCAATTCTTGGACGACAATCAAATTGTAATCCAAATAATAGGCACCCATGACGCACCCATTCGTGTTGGACAAAAAAATTGTGTGAGACTGAGCACTTTTTTTTTCTGCACTGAAGTGATCGCCAAAGTTCTTTTGGCTGCTCGGGGAATTGCTTCTATATTTTTCTTTGAACTTTTTCAGTGGTTGAGTAAGATAATGGTGAAGCGACTTAACTTCTACTTCCACGGGCATATTTACGAATTTGCATTTGCTCGGTTTAATTTTTGCTATATTTACAACTTCTGGTTCAAGAGGAGTATATTGGCTGTCATCACTTTTCTCGCTTTCCGTCCGAGCGTCAGGCGTCTTTATAGTTGTTTCTTTTTCCGTGACTTCTGCTTGGTTTTTTGATGTGCACGGAACTGGGTTGGCGAGATCTTCCACCGTTTGCATAGACGAACTGTCGCTACTCGTTGACGAAAACGTTTGTAGTTCGTCCGACGATCCAGCTAATTCTCGACCGCTCATAAGTCTGTCGACTTCTAAATCTTCACACGAAATCGGATCATTTTCAAACGATGGCTCCTCATCTTTCGACACCTTAGGCGGAACTTCGTTGCAAAAACCACGAAAAGGAACAAAATCTGCAATTGTTTCTTTCTCCTTTTTACCCCCCTGGGCAGCAGCCTCATCCAAAAACTTTTTACTTTCAAAAAGTGCTTTTCTGTGTTCGGGAGTCAAATTATTTAAATAATTCAATTCGGTATTTATTTGATGTATTTTTTGTTCAAAAAATATTAAATCAATCGATTTGTGTGAAAACGAAGTTTCCTTATTACTGCAGCTCGAATTTTCTACCTGTTTATCTTCGTCTACGGGGGGTTCTTCTACCAAAGTTGGAATCTTCTTTTGTGTACGTTTTGTTTTTTCTATTTTCTCGCCTTTTCGCAAAAGCGTAGTAATTTCCACCCGTTTTAAACGCCCACGACTGCGTAATTTGTTCACGTGTTTCGAATTGACCACGAAATTTTTTAATTTAGAATTCTTTTTGTTTATTTTTGAACTCTTCGTAAAGCTAGTAGATTGATTTTTTGGTTTACTTTTAACAATTCTTTTTAGTATGCGATTAATTTTTGAGTCTTTTCGTTTCAGTTTTGTTACTTTGGTGGAATTTGTGTTCCATTTTACTAGTAAAGCTTTTAGATTCTTTTTGTATTTAGATTTTCTAGGTTGTTTCTCTTTTAGTTTTCTGGGAGTTTGTGGGGCTTTTTCTAAAATATTCTCTTCCATTAATACGGTTTTAATGGATTCTTCAAAATCGATCGGCGTGGTGGATATTCGTGCTAGCGGGATTACAAATTTTAAGGGATTGCTTTCCAAATTTGTTGCAAGTTTCTCCGTTCGATTGAACTCCACAGAGGATCTTCCATTTATTGTGTTTTTTATGGCATCGGAAGATTCTTTATTTGGACTAGGAACGTTTTGAGTTTTTAGTTCTGGAATAAGAGAAAAAATTAAATTTTTTTTAAATATTTAAAACTGAGACAAAAACTTACTTAATTTTCTACCATTTCTCGTGTTGCTTTTCATACTTTTACTTTCATCATCACATAAAATTGACCTAGCTTTCTTCGACGTCTCGGAAGAATCAATTAACGATTCGACCGACCCATTTCGTCTCCTAGCGGATGTTTTAGAACCTAAAAGTAGTAAGTTATAGCAAAACTGAGTTTGCAAGAAATGTGAACCCGAACCTATAGAAGACCTCCTTCCGGCTTTTTTATTTTTCTCCATATCCTCAATTTCTTTATGCAGCCTCTTGTCCAGCTCCCTTTTTTCTGTCATAATAGCCAAATGCTTCACACGAGTCGATCGCCTGTTTTGACTCAAATTAATAATTTTTTGGTCTGACGTATTCATATTCATTAATTTTAAATATTCGCACAGTTCATTTTTATTCCGACTCTCGGGACTCATCGGTACACTGGTAGGCGTCCTTAATAACTTCTTTGGCTTTAAGTCGTCTCCATTTTTCGGCACCTGCTCGCACAGACTCGTAATGCTCTTCACCAAATCTTGCATGATTCGTACAGGAGGCGGCGTTTCACGTCCATCCAGACACCGGACGGCACTCGAATTGCGACTATGGATACTAATAACATCGCTGGAAGTGCGAGACAGCTTCGTGTCGGTTTCAATCAAACTTTTATTATAATCCTGACGTACCATAATCGAATTTTTCGTCGGCGTGCGTTCCTTGAAACCTTCGAAATAAAGATCAGTTTCGATAATCAGCGGTGCTTCCTCCAAAGGAGTGCTAAAGTCTTCCATCGAATTTTTTGACAGCCAACAAGTCACCTTTGATTTTGGCGAAGGCGAACAAAACGGTTTCGAATTCAACAGACTCAAGTTAGACTTCTTACTCGTGCATACTTCAGAAGATTTCAGCGAACTTATGGTGGTAATTTCCACTTCGTTGTTACGAGGTGGTGTCGCTTTAGCATCGTCACCAATTGGACCAGCCTCATCGGAGTTGGAATCGCTTATAGATATCACATCCATGATCGCGCGATTCTTTGTATTAATCGCCGCCAGTAATTGTTATAAATTTCATTATGATTGATAGAAAAATCTAAAAATAAATAAATAACAACTTTATTGACTGGTGCCATTCGAAATTAAATTACAGACTTACAGTAGCATTCATTGCAGGTCAGCAATAAAAATTATGAGAAAAATTGCGAAATTCAGCTTTTTACCAAAAAATTTACATCAGAAGAACTGGAATATTTTTTATAGGATGCTGCTTAACCGACTGTTTGATTTCGTTGCAACGCCATTGAACGTTTTTTAGGTAAACGTGTACAGTGTGTCCCGAAAATTGCTCAAATTGATATTTACGGGGGGCCGTTATAAGATAACAGTGTGAAATTTTTAACCAATGGAAATTTTAATCAAACGTCAAAAAAATATTTTAACCTAAAACTTCGGCTGGCTCATCGTGATCAGATTTATTGGGGAAATCGAAACTTTTTTGGCGATAATTTTTTGTGTGCCCCTGTATACGCAATACGAGGCTTGAAAAGTTTCGGTTATCGGAAATAACCGACAGTCGATCGTATCAAAATGGCGAGTTGTTACGTACATATAGAAAATTTGATGTGAACTTCAATTCGATTTGTGTGATTACGAGTGATATTTGTGCGAATTTTTAATTAAAAGACTTTTCAAATATAGGTAAGTGGCCATTTTTTTGCATTTCATTTATGTTTACATGGTCGCGCGTAAATTTTGTACCTTTAATACACCGTAAATGTGGACAAATGGCGTCTTACCATTTTCCTCTTCCTACGCTATTTTGTACATTTATTTTTAGTCAAAGTTTCACATTGTCACCATGTAATAATGAAATTTTTTTGTCGTGATTTAATTTGTCCAAAATAGCCCAAGTGTAACTGGCGAAAAGTCCGACGTTTGGAATTATTTATTTTGCCTCACTGGGTGTTTAAATGACTTTTTGTTTATTTATCAACAAAACAAAATATACGAAAAATTACGAAATCGGGTGTTTTTTGTTATCGAATTTTACATTTATTCAATTGTTGATATCACCAGTGGCGTATTTTGGAACTTTGGGCCCGCGAAAGGAAAAATTTTCAAATTAATAATTATCAAATTAAGTTATCTCTGCTGTTCCAAATTTAGCGTGCGATACCTATGTTGGAAGTTATTTTTGTAGCACAATTTTAGCGACATTAAAAATTGTGTCACTTTTAATTATTGTAAAAATGTTAATTAATTTTCATAACTTGCCGAAATAGGTGCATTTTTATTATTTCAATTGTTTTTTTCACTCTTGAATTTTAATCTGAGCTAGGAACGTGATAAGCAAATTGATAAGGAAAATAAATAACAGCCAACTTTCTAGTGCAAAATGATAACAAAAATTTAATGCTTTCTCCTCGGACAATATTTTTCTAAATTTATATAAATTTGTGTTTCCGTTCAAATCGTGACCCAAATTTTATAATAACGATGATCGTTGATTTTTAAACGTCCCATTTTATTTTTGATATTCTTGTCCGAGACCAGTGGCGTATCTGGCGCCACTCTTTTTATCTTGTCATTTCCTGCACTTGTTTTATTTGCTTGCGTAATCATTTTACGAACAACAAAAATATCGAACCAGTTTTTTTTTTTTCGTCAACTTGGCAACCCTACTTCTGAAGTTTCAGGCACCCATGTGGGATTCTTCACCGCCTGGCGAAAGCCAGCCGAAAGAATTAAGTCGCAGCGAAAAGCTTTCCAACGAATAAATTTAAATTGTAAAATTCCAGAAAATAAAGGTTTTATGAAGCCGGTTATTAATTTTTTGATTTGCATAAAAATTTATTTGAAATTAATTAACGCATACAATAAATTGTAACAACTGTTGACGTAATACCTGTCGACACTCGACCTCGAGGTAATAATTTGCAAGTACCGTTTTTCCTCGCAGAGCAATTTGTTTGGCCAGTTATGTAAAGTTTGGCTGAAAATCCCTCTGGAAGAAGGCCACCTTCTGAAGAGAGATTGCCAGAATCAAGATGAAGTGTGAGATGCTCGGAGAAAGATGGGTGGAAACAAACTGAAAGTAGCCAGATATATTTTTTACTCATCATCAGAGCGGTTTTCGAGAAATTGAGGGTGAGAACTTTTCGATTGCGTGTAAAGAGCAACCTAAACCATAATATTTATTCGTTCTGGGTTCGATGAATTGACATTAATGCTGGCTTAGCGGTTGGAATATTTTTATATTGAACTTGTAAAAATATGGGGGGTAACTAAAACGCCCACCCTCATTTTCTCGAAAACGGCGAAGTATTGACCAAATATTTAGAATTGAAATTTCGATTCGGGGTTTGCTGACCCGGCACTTGCCACCAAATTTGGAGGGAATTTTTTTTTAAATTGAGCAAAATATGACTTTTTCCAAAATTAAAATGCGAATTAGGTCATATTTGACTGAAATAATCCAAAATATAAAATAATAATGTAAAATGTTTTCATGTAAAGTCGATAAAACGACGCAATTGAATCTCATCGAGGCAGCCTTTTACTCTCGTACTTTGCAAATATGCGACCTTGATACGGTGCACCCCAAATCGACTGTTGCCAAGCTTGGAGGAAAGTAATTTTGATGAACATTTCGCCTGGTATACCTTTAATATTGAGTTAAAAAATTAGGTGAGGTACGAATTCCATTCACAGTTCTAATGTCTTTCATAATCCTATCAAGTTTATTGGCTTCTGTATTATTTTTCTCCGCACGTTTCGCAATATTTTTCTCAGAAAAATTGGCTAATTTTAAGGAAAGGTTAGTTCTTTCTGGGTCCAGTGCCGTACTCGTTAGGGGGGGAAGTCGGCAAAATTGGAAAGTACTGCCATATCCGACGTGCAAGAATTTTAAAGATTTGTGACCTAAAAAGTGGATTCGCAAAACAGACGGAGTTTTCACACCGACAGTCCAAAACTTTCCATGATTACGAAACCATCACAATGACTGCCTTTTCTATGCTAATTTTGGCACGACGATGTTTGAACTCTCAATTAAAGCACTTTGGGTTTTGGCTCTTCGCGATCCCGCGAGTGGAAATATTTTTGCCGTTTAGGAAGCGGAAGAAACAATTGACAAGCAGTAATAATGCACATTGAACCTTTTAGCTAGAACAGAATGAAAGAATCAGAACAGTTAAATACAGTTAAATTAATTCAGGAAGTTACGCCGCTTGCATTTCTTAATTTGGTGTGAATACCAATTTCCATCTTCGTTTTGAACATATCCTGGCAAAAGCTAATTACTTTCGCCTTGGTGATTTCAATTAGCCATCGCTTTAATCTAAAAAATATTGTTTGCGAAACTCGTGGGCGACATTAATTTAGAAACAATCAAAAATCGAATTGGTTTTTCCACTATCGGTCTTTTACGACATTGCGTAACTTCATATTATACGGCAACATATTTTTCAATTTACAGAAGACCCCTCGTCACGATTTTTATTTCCATTTCCGCACCAACGCTTCCTCATTTAATCTGCACAAGTTGTGCGTAGCGAAAAAAATTTAATGTCTCATTAGTTTATTAAACGTGCGGAATCTATTTTTAGCTTCCCTAGGTTGGTAGAACGTAAATTGCTCCAAAATCATTCGCTAATTTTATCCATCCAAGCGGAGCTGATTATCTCGTAGGTAGCGGATAAATACAGAGTGCGGATATATTGGGAAGGAAGAAGAATTACTCTGCTCACAGTTGCTTTGGGTTGAAAACGTTATGTTTTTAGTTCAAAACTATTTAGTGCTCATTTATACAACGCAGCCAGGAAGGCTGCAGAGGGTATGCGAAGAGCATATTAGCCTCGCACAGTTTAGCGTCCAGATCTTCATTTAAAGATGCAGAGACGTAAACTGCGACTTTTTCGTCTGCTTGAGAGAAATGGAATACTGGAACCAGACATATGCCATACACGTCCAAGGAGAGTTGTCGGAAGACATTAGGATCGAGCGAGGTATACGACAAGGCTCCGATAACGCTGATGGAAATCTGCACAGAGTCATTGGAAGAAGACAGGAATGGGGATGAGACTCCCATGCCTCCCAAAATATTTATAACCGCACTGAGGATGTCGGAGTTGTTCAGACGTCACGATTTATCCCTAACAACAAATCTTGGTGTTGCCGTATGGAGTTGAGTCTTGGGCGACAGCATCTCGCAAAAAGCTCCAAGTGTTCCAGGTTTGGCTATATCGGCGTATTCTAAGGATTCCTTGGACAGTTCGTGTCGCCAATCAGGTTTTTCTTGAATAATGGGAGGTACGAGTTATTATAACAAATTCTACTAGAAATAGTGGAAGGCAACCAGAAGAAGTCGAGAAGAACCTATTGTATAAACCAGGACTTAGCCAGTATCTTCACTCTACAAGAGGTACAGGAGTCCTAACACAGTGGAGGATGGCGATGTTTTCAAGGAGTAAAATGTCGATTATCTCCTCGTGAACTCGAGAATAGGACCCCTCAAATATAGAAACACGTCAACATATATCTGGTATTTGGTATAACGGGTTTACGGTACATACAGTGATTCGCAAAAGTTTTGTCATAAAAATCGATTTTACAGCAAAATTTCTAAAACATTTTTTGTTGCAAATTTCATTGCCTTTAATTTTACTTCTATACATTTTTCTATTTTGTCGCGCCGTTTCTGACTGACAGCGACTTAAACAAGACTCTGTAAAATACAAAAAATATTTTCGTCTATATCTCGGAAACGGTGTGACAAAATAGAAAAATTTATAGGAACAAAAATGTAGAGAATGAAATTTACAAAAAAAAATACCTATTCATCTTTTTATTTCGTTTCACGATTTTCGAGATATTGATGAAAATCCTTTTTGTATTTTACAGGGTCTTGTTTAAGTCGCTGTCAGTTCGAAACGGCGCGATAAACTAAAAAATTGTATATAAACAAAATTGAAGACAATGAAATTTGAAACAAAAAATGTCTACAAAGTTTTGCTGTACAATCGATTTTAATATTACAAAAACCGGCTTCAAAATGTTCAATTTACATTGCTAACATAGGGGTGTCCGATAACTTTTGCAAGTCACTGTAGGTATTTTTTTAAATCTTTGCTTCGGAGGGCACGTAAAGTCGACACTTCTTCTACGTCTACGGTTTGCCTTTATCAGCAATAAAGAAGTACCAGTTAGCTTCGGATCCAAGGTAGCCAAGTCGGATAAATTGAGCCGTTTTCCCGAAATTGAAGATGAATGCTGGAATGATGAAATTTCTTACTTCTGTCCACTCCTTTTATAGTATGGGAGACGCCTTCCTTTTACATCGATTAGGCTACCGATTTAATCTAATACCCGTTATGCTGTCCGGTGGTCCCCCGCAGTCTGAAGGAGAAACTAATTAGCTTTCGATTATACCTTTTATATTATCTTGTTTTTTTTTGTTATAAAAATGCGCCTCTGCTTTTCTTTTGTTTGTTCTTTCAACAACAAACTTGCTCGATCACGGTCTGCATTTTGTAACAAACAGCGTGAACTCGAACAAGTTATATAACAGGATCTGACGATTTTATTTTTACATAATGAAACACTTGTTTCATCCGAAGGCGTTTGGAAAGCAATTTGAATTTTTTTAATTTTCTAAACGCGAGAACTTCCCAAATTAAGTTCACCTATTTGACCCTTTGATCCACCGAATTTAGGTCGGACGTGTTTTGTTTTCGACGACCGCTCGCCTCGATCAACAAGTTTCACTTGTTTTTGATGCGTGGATAATAAAATTTGTACTTCGTATCGTGGCCCTTGTTAAAATTTCTATTGTGTAATTGTTTGACGAGATAAAACGTTAGCATGATAATGCACGACTAATGAAATGCAAACAATTTGTTGACGACTTTCTTGGAAAGTTAATTTGGATGAGATCGTAAACGTCGACTTCGGTTTACTCGAGGAAATAATTAAGTTATAGACCTTGTGGGTCGTAACCTATTTTAGGCAGGAATTGGGTCAGGGATTTTGGGTTGTTTCTTTGTTCCCGTCACGACGACATCCATCCAACGTTCAGTTCGTCCTGGATTTTCACCCTCTAACTTCCCCGGGTGTACAAGAAAGTAGGTCGCAGATAGCGAGGGAGATAACAAGTTCGTCAATTGTTATTATCGGCGGCGGCGACGTGTTTATTTTGTTTAATCTTCGATATCGATCCGAATTAAACCAAGATTTTGAGGTAAAAAGATGTCCAAACCGAACTTTCCAACTTGGTACGAACGCCTGCCTGTTTTTGTTTCGTTAATTTTTCACGAATGATTGTGTTTTGTTCGACACTCGATTGTTTCGATTTTTTCATCTACGCCCCTGGAACAACACGAAATTGTTATTGGAATCATCAAAACTGTTTTCCGATTCGCACGCTTTCCAAACACGAGCAGGTGCGAGATCGGTCGAACATAAACGATGCCTGTCAGGTTGCCTCTGCCACGTAATAGTGGATCAATACAAATATCGCGTATTCTTTAAATGCAAGTATTTGAACGCCAAATTATTGAAATTATTGTGATATCTAGTATTCTCACTTGCCTGTGTGATAATTATAATAAAAAAAAGATTTTTAATGTACAAATGAGTGCGTTAGAATATGACTAGTGCTTATTATGTTTTAAGTGCGGGCGCCCCTAGACGCCTTCAATTTCCCCTCTCCCTTGCACCGCTAGTGTTCGTCTGGCGTCCATATTTGTAATGTAAGTTAATTTTGCACATTTTTGCACGAAATCTTCTCTAAATTTGCACACAGTCTATCATCCCTAAATAGTTCTCAACTTTGTTTACAAATTTGTTGCTTTCCAACTAACGCGCCAGTTACGTGGGTATCTCCATCTCTCTCTTTCAAACTGCGGCTGCTGCTAGCAACCTAATTTTCCTTCTCAATTCAAAAACTTACAACAAAATTATCAAAATGTTGGCGACAATCACCTACACGGTATGTTAAAATAGCGCTTCAGTCGGGGATAAAAAAAGATCTCGTCGCCGTTTCTGCTCCGAGATTGTAGCGGACGTGTTTACATTTTTTTTAACCCGACCAAATTAAATTCGCATCGGAACAATTACGTAAAATTACGGTACTTACCTCATGGTCAGATTTGTTGTTTTGGAATTTTCCGACGACGCTTTCTGTTTTCTTACCTTGACCTACGATGCGCCTTGCATGATTGATTGATGAAAATGGAAAATAGGAGGAGGCTTGTGTACTACAATTTTGTACGCTTTTCAATCCGTTTAAACGACGACCTTCACTTATTTTCGTGTTTTTGAAGGTCGTTTGTAGGTAAGTCCCCAAGCAATTGTTTTTGTCTATTGTTTTTTTTTTCTAAAAAAAAACAAAAAAACAACATCGAAGTAGGTAATGTTCGTGTAATTTTCAAACGGACCAATGCAATTTTGCGGCTTTTCGAAATGCTTCGTCGCGGATGGTTTATGTATTGTCGAAATAGCACGAGAATGACGGCTGAGTGACCTATTTAAACGAACAAATTGGATCCCACTAACCTTTTGCGGTGTAACCTTTAACAACAATGGGAATCATTTTACAGTCGAGCTCTCTCCGCGCTGCTGGTAGCTGATTCTCGATGCAAATTTTGTTGTTTATTATCGCCCAACCTTTCGGGCGGAATTGCACTCCGCGCTAGTGTCGATGCAAAATTTGCATAGAAATTTCTCGGGAGTCACGAATGTGGTATTTGAACGCGTGCCAAAAGCGTCACGTAGAGAAATACTCCAAGTTACAATCTCGCCATTTAAGCATACCTGAATGTCGAAGGCTGCATAATTCGAACGTGCAGAAGAAGTAAGGTTTTGCGGTTTTCCTTGTTCTAGCTTAAAAGATACGGGGAATTCCCGAACCTATACCAGATGGTTATTTTATGCTTGTTTTTGTTTCAGATCTCTGGCTGACCAGACTGACATGGAGCACTAGTAAAAATGCGCGACCCCACCCCCTCCGAGCCGAAGTCTACTTTTCCTACCTATCAAGTGCCTCAAGCGTCAGCCATGAGGGGCCGCGCACCCCCAGTACAAGTCGCTAGGGCAGCTAGAGAGGGTCGAGCCGACCTCTCGAGCATACCCTGCGCCACTAATGGCGTAATTTCTGTGATATCTGGCTCAAGTTGCCCCCTTACTGGCAACTCTAATCTTAGGATGCAATCTGTGACCGAAAACTGTCTTCTGAACTTTGTTACCGTACCAAAAATACAACGTAACGACCACACGGCGGTCGCTCACAATAATAGCGATAAGTTAGAATGTAAGTTTGGTGCTCTAAAACTCTTCTTTGGACAAGACATTCCCAACCAAAAGTCTGATAACCTCGAAGGTGACCTCACTGAACTGAACCTCACAAGAGTTAATAATACTAGTTCTACTCAATGCAATTCGAAAAAAACTAACTACAACGAGACTTTTTATAGCCTCGAAAGGCTAATTATATTAAGTCAGCGCACACGACATCTCGAAAGTTTGGGACACATACTTCCACTTCGACTGTGCGGCGGAGGTGAAAGCTCGCTTAGCACGGGTACCACGGGATGGGGTTCACCCCCATCTCAACAGGCCAGTAATACTGGTGAGTTTTCCTCCTGTTTGCCTATTCGTCAGTTTCATTTTGTTCTATTTCCAGCAAATAATTCAAGTGGCTGGGGTTCTGCTAATGCTGCCAATGCCACGAACGCAGGTACTCAGCAATGGGGTAGTGCAAATCGTCCTCCAGCATCTTCTGGGCCAGGCCCACAACCTCCAGATGGTGAGAACTTTTGTTTCAGTAAATCATCGGATGTCAAACCTTACGACAGTTTAAAAATGCTAAAATATGCAGTTTCTAAACTTCCATAAGGTTTATTTATCTGATTCTATATAATCATTTCTTTGTTTAAATTAACCACCGGGTTTTCCTCATTGTTTAATTCGATAATTAAATTTTAGCAAGCAAAACAAACGCAAACATACAACAAAATGGACAACAACCTCCCACACCACAATCACAAAACAATACAGGTTGGGGTCCATCCGGCAACAAAACTCAGCCCGGAACGCCCGCTGCCGTGCCGGCAAATCCGGCAACGACTCCAACTAACCCTGCTGCAGTTCCTCCTCATCCCACCAATTCTACCAAACAACAATTGGAACAGTTAAATAATATGAGGGAAGCTATTTACAGCCACGACGGATGGGGCGGCGTAAGAAAAGTTGTCTTAAAGTCGTATTATTTGTACTTACAAAATTTTTGTTATAGCACATCAATCAGGACTCGTCCTGGGACGTTCCCGGTAGTCCGGAACCACTGAAACTTGACGGAACCGGCGGCGGAGGTGGTGGAGGAAGCCAAGGAGGGGGTGGTGGTGGTACACCCGCTTGGAAGCCGCCGGCTAATAATGGAACTGATCTTTGGGAAGCTAATTTACGCAACGGCGGTCAGCCGCCTCCACAACCTCAGCAAAAACCGTGGGGCCATACTCCTGCTACCAATATTGGTGGCACCTGGGGCGAAGACGACGATGTTGCCGATAGTTCCAACGTGTGGACTGGTGTACCAGCAGCTCAACCACAGTGGGGTGGTAATAATGTTAACAATAGCGGAAGTGGTGGTGGTGGCAGCGGCGGAGGAGGAGGAGGTAGCGGTGGTGGAGGAGGAGGCGGCGGCGGTGGAAATAACGCCGGCGGTAATGGTGGTGCTATGTGGGGAGGTAAGTTTTTAGATTTCGTGTTAGAAGTTGTGTTAATTTTGTTTGTTAGCTCCCAAGAAAGAGGCCGACTGGGGTGGCGCAAGCACCGGTGGCGGCGTTGGCTGGGGCGATCCGAGAACTCAAGATCCACGCACTCCGAATATAGATCCTCGTGACATGAGACCTGACATTCGCGACATGCGCACCGGAAACTCTGAAAACATTCGAATGATGGATCCGCGCGAGCAAATGAGACTTGCCGGAAGCGACATGAGAGGAGATCCACGAGGTGAGTCGAGTAATTTAGCTTTATAGTCCACGTTATTGTTGTGTTGTTTTAGTTTATGTTTTTGGAAATTAGAAATTTCAAAATTCCTTAAAATTAATTTTAGTTTGTTTTTGGTGGAGGTGTGCATGCACTAACATTTGATAAAACAAATTCCAGGATTTTTTGTGTGATAACTTAGTTAAAACGAAAAAAATATGTCACAGAATGTAAGCATGAGGTTTTGCTTTTGTCAGGAATAACGGGCCGTTTGAACGGTGCTGGAGCGGAAGCGTTCTGGGGCCAAACGGCACCTCAAGCTGCCACACATCATATGCATCATCAAGGTAAGATGCCAATGGGACCTGGAGCAAATACCGGTGGTTGGGAGGAACCTTCGCCTCCTTCGCAAAGACGTGCTATGCCTAATTATGACGACGGTACTTCCTTGTGGGGAAATCCTCAACAAGGTTTGTGAACCTAAGTATTTTACACTTACAGGCTTACAATAATTTTTGAAATTTTTAAATTTGGGTTATAATTTTTAACAAATTGTTTTGGTGAGGGTAGGTTAGGTAGGCCAGTTTTAGTGTTGACATTAAATTATTGTCATTTTAGTGTTAGAATAGTAATTAGGTTACCAAAATTTATTTTTCCATGAAAGAAAAGCCATGATTTGCTCGAAAACTTGAATCTACCAAATCATGGTTCACTTTTTGCTTTGAAAGTCGCATAATGTTAAAATTATTGTAGCTGGGTGTCCTTCAGACATAGTTTTACTTTTAAATTGCTTGATGTGATAATATTCAAGGGTTGCTTGGGGACAGTCGTTAAGTATTGACTTCCCGAAAGCCAAAGGTCTGCGAGAACACTTAGTTCGAGGATAAGCCCTCCGATTGATGCAAGCAATTTGAAGAGGTGTAATTTATACTCAATTTAATGCGCCGAACACAACTTGCTCGGTGAGGAGACCACAACACATGGATGTTTTCAAACTGACCGGTTCTATGTTTTGAAAATTTCTTGTTCTGAAAACAACAATTGAGATATAAATATTAAATTTAAGTTAATAAAAGTTATTTAACCTGGAAAGAAGTAAACAATACAATTTGCTTGCGATAGCTTGCGAGGTTCTGGGCATTTGTTCCATTCCAACTCCGGTACTGTGGGTATCTATGCTACCACAGATTTAACAAAATCGTGGTCTTCTCGCCGAACAAGCACACGTTCTGAAGATCATGAGCCGTTACGGGCCGATTGCAGCTACACCGCACCGTATAAATAGTTTAATATAAATTGGTATTTAATCCAAAAATTCATTGCACCTACACGTAGAATAATTGAGTTACCGAAATTATAAATTGCTTTTTGATAAACCATGACACGTGTTTCGCTTTTATTTAAGCTCCTATAATATACAAATAATTGAAATTATTACGAAAAAAAGTAAGTTTAATTTTACTTGAAAATTTTGAAATCTCCAATGTAATTTGAGCAAAATAAAATTTATTTCAAATATTTTTCATTCAAAATATCTTTTGAAAATAAATTTTCAATTTAATTTTTTTTAAATTAAACCTCCCCGTAAATCAAGGCACAACACTGTATTTATCGCCTGTTCCATATTTTTGTTCCGATTTTCTCGGAAATGTTCATAATTTATTCAACCTGTACATAAAATTACAAATTACATTTTGACGTAATGTTTTTTTTTTCGGTCGGCTTAATAATAAATTATGCCCTAATTATAAATATTAATTCACATATTTAAATTTCTAGTTGAAAAATTTTACATTTAAAAAAATTAACCATCGGAATTTTTTTCGCGAATTGATTTACCCGCGCATTTTGTGACCATCCCTTGTTCTAAAAAACGTGAAGATCGCACAATCTGTGATACTTTGTAGCGAGTGGTAGCTGATTATTGGTGTGTCGCGTTTTTTTCGTCGTCCAATTTTTACTTTCTTTTAATCAAATTTTACGATAACCAAATAAAATGGATCTAGAAGAAGAATATTTGAAGTACAGGGAGGAAAAACGTAGGAAGCAGGCCGGTATGCCGGGTATGGGAAAAAATTTATTATGATTTCGATGATCGCACTTGTTGCTTATTTATTGCCATTAAAATGGCGGGGTGTCACCTTAACGAGACGATCGCGTTACACGGCGGCCGTTGATTGTTTTTTTTAACAATCACGCTACCATCTTGATTTATTTATTTATTTACGACTTTTTTTTAGGAAATAATAACATTGCGCTTTCTGTAATTTTAATTCGTGGAATTTGAATCTTGAGGATGTTTAATCAAATGTTGACGGAAAACTTTCTTTCGCCGAGTTTTACGCGCGAATTTAAATTTCAAGCAAGTTTTTAATAATTTCAGGTTCTCACTGGAAAGATATGCCCAACATTTCGAGCGTGTCGCGCGGAAACGCGAACGGGCCTCCAGGTATGGCTCAAAACCGTATCAAACCAGACGGGTCAGTGTGGAGTCACGGCAGGAACGGTTCCTGGGATGACGCCGGACCCGCGTGGGATGACGCATCCAATCCGTGGAGCCAGAAACAAAAACCTATGGTTACGCCTTTGTGGGAGAGCGAAATGGACTGGAACCACAAACAAGGAGGCGTTAAACCTCCGCTAACTAAAGAAATGGTTTGGAATTCCAAACCCTTTCGAATGCTATGTGATATGGGATATAAGAAGGAAGATGTTGAAAACGCTTTGCGCGTACGTGATATGAATATGGAAGACGCATTGGACATGTTGAGCTCCATGCGAGGCGGTAATATTGACAGTTGGCGTACTCGTCACGACGATCACTACGATCATCAAGGTTCGGGACAATTCCCTGCTCAACGCTTTCCTACGGGACCTGGACAAATGCCATTTCCACCAGTAAGTTACTCGAATTTAAATGTTTGTCGCAATTAATTCATTTATTTTAATTTTACAGAGTGGAAATGCTCCAAATTTACTAAATACTCTGAATAGTACAACTTCAAACAGCTGCATCATAAACAACGTACAAAAAATGCTGGCACAAGGAGGAAACGCATCGCAAGGTTTTGGAGGTACCGGAGGACGTTCCATACAGCAACAGCAAGCAACCCCATCCACACAACAGTTGAGGATGTTGGTGCAACAAATTCAAATGGCCGTGCAAGCGGGTTATTTAAATCATCAGGTTAGTTTCGGAAAAAACGCTCCTATGTTTTCTTTTTTATCAATCTAGCAAAGTGGTTTCAAAGGGTTTTGAATTTTTATGTTTTATCTCAATTACTAAATCTATTTTCTTTTCATATTGATAGTTGTTTGTGCAGATTTTAAACCAACCATTAGCACCCCAAACGCTGGTACTGTTAAATCAACTACTGCAGCAAATCAAAAATTTGCAACAACTCCTGAATCAACAGACGGTTGCACAAACTCAACAGATGAACGGTGGCAAATCCAGCAACATGCTTCTCCAGTGTTCAGTTTTGATTACCAAAACAAAGCAACAAATTAGCAATCTACAGGTTTGTCTTCAACGCAACTTCAAATTCGGCTCTTTTTAACCTGTCTTTTTTCAGAATCAAATAGCTGCTCAGCAAGCTATTTACGTTAAGCAACAATCTCACCATCACGGAGGCATAGGAGGTGGTTCAGGTGGAGGTCCTTCCGATATTTTCAAAGCCAACGCTATGCACGACTCGCTTAACGCCATACAAAATAACTTTGTAGAATTGACCATGAAGGAACCACAAGTGGTAATATTTCTTCTTATTCCATCTTTTGCAATAATTAAAAACTTATTTTTAAACTGTAGAGCCAACAGCAATCCAGATTAAATCAATGGAAATTGCCTGCGTTGGATAAAGAAGAAGGTGGGGAGTTTAGTCGAGCACCTGGATCGATTTCAAAACCACTGTCTAACTCGAACAGCTCGCCAAATTTAAACCCATTGGGTCTTTCACAACCGGACGGTTTGACTTTCTGCAATCCTTGGTCTAGCGGACGAACGACTGACACGGGAGGGTGGCCCGATGCGGGTTCAAACGACACCGTATCTGATAATAAAGACGGTCAATGGCCCGCCCCAGTTCAACAAAGCCTTACCGATTTGGTACCAGAATTTGAACCTGGAAAACCGTGGAAGGTATGTTGACCAGCAAAAGTTATCGCAACATAATTTTAACTTGTTTTATTATAGGGAAACCAAATGAAGTCTATCGAAGACGATCCCAGTATTACTCCAGGTTCCGTAGTTCGCTCGCCACTCTCAATTGCAACTATTAAGGATACTGAATTGTTCAATATGAATTCAAGCAAAAATTCACCACCCGGTGGTGAAACAATCCAACCTCTCAGTTTAAGTTCAACTACTTGGAGTTTCACTCCTGCTTCTACTCCCAGTGCATTTACTAGGTAATTTTTTGTATATTAAAATTATAAATCTCTTTACGATGCTCATGTGTAAATTTACAGTCCTCAAATTAAACTGCCCACTTCTAAGGGAACATTAGGTGATCTCAATCCATCGACAGCTGTAACTTCAGAACTCTGGAGTGCACCAAAGTCTCGTGGCCCACCTCCTGGTCTTGCAACCAAGTCTGGCTCTACTCTTAATGGTTGGACCACCAACATAGGTTCAGTTTCTTCGTGGGGTGTTCCTCGTGGCTCAGGCAACTGGAGCACCTCGCCATGGCTCTTATTACGTAACTTGACAGCTCAGGTGAGTGACAAAATAAAGAAGTTTTAAGCCTTGAAATTTAAGAATTCCTTTCAGGGTGAAGTAAGATAAAAGTTTTTTTGCATTGCAATCCTTATGCCGTTCCTGAAATTTGTTTTTCCTTAATACCTATCTTTCAGCATTTAAAGACATTGTGAATTTTTTTAAAATTGCTTATTTTATAATTTAAAAACAAAATCAAATATTTTGAAAACAATGTAAACTGAGATTACATTATTTATATTTGCACCCTAGTCGCAGTTCAAAGGCTGCTTAATTTGGTTTGTAGAAAAGATAAACTTATCAAAATTGATTATTTTAAAATTCACCCTTCGCCCCTGCACTTACTTGGCGTCGCACTTCTCATAATATTATGTTACAAAATGAAGATTTGCTTTTCATCTTTAATATTAAATCTTTTCAAGGGGAAAATTATTCTCACCTTAACTTTTTTTGGAATCATTTTATGCCAATGTGAAGTGTTATAATTTTTTTATTTTTTCCTATTTCAGTTTTCTTCTCCCCAAGTTATGAAAAATGCGGAATCTTCGCACGTGAGATATTTTTTTTATTCACTTCAAATTCCTTTCTTCCTTCTGCAAGTCTAAAAATTAGCAACACTAATTGCGATGAAATTACAACAAATTGATCACTCTTATAATTTCACATACAATCAGAATTCCCTGATGAAGGTGTGAATTAGGATTTTTGCATTTCAATATTATTTTAAAAGATGTATATTTTTAAGTTGAAAACATTTGGAAGGGAGGGGGTTGAAAAGTTTGCTAACTGCAGTTTATATGTTTTTTAAAATTCAAATTGATAGAATTATTTTTATTGTCATGTCCCTGAACTCGCTAGAGAATAACAAATCTATTTAAAAGTATGTATTATTTAGGATGATAAATATGATCTGAAGGGAGAGGAAATTAATTATGTAATTTAATTAGGCATTATTTGAATTATTGAAGTCGTGACAAAGCGAACATGATTTAATACAACCTTATCTATTTCTTTGTCTTTCGTTCGCTTTCGTCAGCAATGTCAATACTTGGTATAGGTGTACATATAAAGCGAAATACTTGCTTTGATTTTACTCGATGTTGCTTTGCACTAATTTGCTCGATTTGGCTTTATATTATGCCTATGAAAATAAAAAAGTTATATTTATTTTTACTCATTCCGAACCCTTTCTACCTAAAATATTTTCTTAAAAATTTAAGAGAAATTTTTACTGATATTTTAAGTTCATTCAAATTTGATATCCTGAATTCTCCTGAATTTCATAAATCTTTAAAAACAAAAATTAACAAAAATAAAGAAGAGAGATGTGTTTTAATAATTATATTATTTTGAGTAATAATTAGTTTTATTTGTTTTAGATTGATGGTTCAACCTTACGAACTTTGTGTATGCAACATGGACCTCTCCAGAGTTTCCATTTGTATTTACATCAAGGATTTGCTCTTGCTAAATACTCGTCACGTGAAGAGGCTACAAAGGTAATATATTATTTTGTTTATAAAAATTAAATTTACCATGATGAAAACAACGGATCCAATTTATGATATTAATGATTCCTCGTTTATTGACTGAATTCTTTCAATTAAATCAAGTTATCTAATTTTGTATGTAACAAGATGATGATTTTTGTTTTGTTTTCAGGCGCAAACCGCACTCAACAATTGCGTACTTGGAAATACTACGATTTTGGCGGAAAATCCAAACGATTGGGATGCTCAGGCTCTTTTGCAGCAAGTTGCCTCGCAACAAGGCGGCTCTTCAGGCGGTTGGAGAAGCAGCAGCAAGCAACCTGGTACCGGAGGCGATACCTGGAGTACCGGTTGGCCAAACAATGCAACGTCAGCAAGTTTGTGGGGATCGGGTGCGTTGGATAGCGCCGATCAATCGAGAGCCACACCTTCGAGCCTAAACTCGTTCTTGCCAGGAGATCTGCTCGGTAGTGGTGAGTCAATGTAATTTGCATCAGTCAAAACAATATTCGAATGAAAATTAAAACAATGTATTTTTAAAATTTAAAAGGTTTTTCGAATTTTAAACTCTAGATTTAAGTGTTTTAAAAAAAGATTCTTTGTATATTTATTACTGTATTATTTAAATGATCTTTTATTGTTAATACTTCAATGTATTTAATTTTATGGTGATCTAGATTGTTGTTTTAGAATCGTAACATTTTTGTTTTAATTTTAAGGCCTCGTAGCGACGTAAAATTGCATCAATCGACTTGTTTGTTTTGTTTTTTAAATTTTTCAGACTTTAATTTTTGTTTCGTATTGCACTTTTGCGTCTCTGCTGTGTCATTCATAGTATTAGTAAGCACTTAATGATGCAACTGTGTTATTGAAAACACTAACGTGACTTAATTATGCTTCAATATTCCAAAATTTGACTGTTAGTTTTTTTGTTGACGAAAGCTCAACTGCTGCATATCTCATATGCTAGCCACACTTCTGAAACGTAACCCAAACTAGTCTTTTTATAATAATTTTTTTAAAATAGAAAATTCTGTGCGACCAAAATAAAAATGCTGATGCAAATGATTTGTTTTTTCAAAAAAAAATCTTGTGTGTGTATGTGTCGAATTGGCTTTTCATCGTATGAGAATATTTTCCTATCATGTATATAGAAGAAGATTAACGTACCTATGTTATTTGTATGTGTTGTGTTTGTTTTCTCAGCGCGATTTGTGCATTCCTCTCGCCATGTTACGACCTCCCGACCTCACTTTTTCACAATTCGGGCGAAATAGTAGTACAAATTTTCTAATTAATTGTATCTTGTTGCTTCTTACAGAGAATTCGCTTCTCTACATTTTCCTAGTCATCGTTACAAAAAATTATTTACTTATTGAAAGTACAAAAGTTTGGGTTTTTAATCGAAAATTTTTAATACTGTGATTTCCTTTTAAATTGAAAAGTTTTGTGGAGCAAAAGCATCATTCATGAATGCATAATACTCAAAAAATGTGATTTTAAAAATGCCAAATTAATTTAAAAAGAATATTTTAAGGTTATGTAGTCTCCTAGTGATTCATTGCGAACAATTTGATGTTTTCAGTTTCATTTACGTTTTCAAATTGTGCAATTTAAAAAATTGTTGAAAAAGCGCAAGAGATACCTCTGTAGCCCAAATTGTGACGCTTAGGCTGAAGGTGGACGAATTTCTCGCTGCAGTAAAATAAATTTCCGTCCTTGGCGTCTTTGCAATTTCCCGTCAATTTTATTCCACATTCACAAATTATTTAATTGCATTTATTCTCGAGATTGTTAGAATGCGACACCACTCCTCGAAAATCAAAATTTATGCTTTCTTTAATTATCAAATCTCGAATTATTTTCAAAATTTTTATTTGTTTTTTCGAAATTACATAAAGTGTCATACAGCCTTTGTAATGACACGATAGTAACGTTGTCTACTACAATCTTGAAAAAAATAAGAAAATGTTATTAAATGGTTTGCGCATGCGTAATATTGATATGTTTGAAAATAAATCGATGGTTGGCGCCACGGATTGAAGTTGACGTAACCGCAGCGAGGAATTGGTGAAGGTGACGCGTTGGGGAGAAAATGGCGGGAAGGGAAGCACATTTAACTCTGTTAACCCCACAAAACCTGTGATCTCCACTTCCTAATATCAAAAAAAATTAACACACATACAAAATAATCATATTTTGTTATAATCATTGCGAAAAAAGTCCTGGATAAAGTAGGACGCATCTAAGATAACACCACACAATCAAATTAGACTGCACGCTGAGTATTCTTAAATAAAATTTAGTAATAACACTTTGAAGTAATAGCCGATAATATATATATATATCGTTTGTAGTATAAGCTGAAAAAAATATATATATATAAATTTTATTATATAATAACTGTATTCTATGTACTTTATATGTTTAGCCATAGACTTCTTGGATATATTAATAATAATAGTCCATATTGTACTGTGATTAGTTCGTACGTGAAATTGTACTACGATCGAATTCAATAATAACAATAGGGGCCCACTTAGTTGTTCCACGGTCGAAAAAACACCAGAAACTCAAAGCCGGACGTAGTCCTAATTTCACTATGAATACCAACAATCACATTGTGTTATTGTGGTGTTCATGAAATCGATTGATTCGTTTTTGCACTAGGGAATTAAAAAAACAGCGCCACTCAAATCGCGCTCGGCGCGGTACGAAAACGACAAACCAAACTTGGCGTTTAATTATTATTATTTTTTTTCCGAGGTCCAGTTGAAACCCGTACGAGTTTGGCTTGTCAAAATGTTACCAATCTGTTTGTAGTAGTGAAAAGACTGATTAAAGATCTAAATCCAAGAAAATGGCGCGGGCTAACTGCGTCGATATTTTTTTATGTACAAATGTCTGCGCCCGAGACGCTTTTGAGGTGGTCAAATCGATTTCTTTCTTTTTTTCTTATAAATAATAGTTAAAGTTTTCATTGAATCTTTGCTCGACGACAAAGTTTACATGAAAATAAAAATAGGGTTTACCTACAGGTTATGAAAAATTAACATATGTATTTAATGTACACAACTGTGCTGTGACTATTAAGTGGCTTTTTAATTTATAAAAATAATGGAAAAAATGAAAAAAAAAAAGTTGTTTTTGAGAGCTCTTGTTTTTAAGCTTTGTTAGCTTTCTAAAGTATTTTGCAAGTTTAAGAACTTTTACCAACGAAACAAACGGTTGGTTGGTAGGGTCCACATAGCCAGTAGCTTTTAAGTCATATCGTAAACTATGGAACAATAATTTTAAGAAATAACTGTATTTTATAGCATAATCATTAGGATGACTTGTTTTTTATTAAATTTGTGAAAGTATTAAATGTTACCAACTAATAACGCGTAAAAGTGGGGTTATGATGCAAATTTTCCAAAACAAAAAATGTTTTTGTTGCTGTTGTGTCACTGTTTTGTTGTTTTTGTTTTGGATTAATTTGTACGGCGAGGTAAACGTTATTAGACGTGCAAAATACACAATGTATGGTGCAAAAATCAGGCTATGTAGCGGGAGGCACGAATTCACATTGCTTTAAGATAACAAGAAAAACGCTTTACCTTGGCCTCTCGTATAAATAGCCTACTTGTGAGTTCCATAGAGTTTTCTAAAAAGAATCTAAATATCTTATTGCCAATCTGTAGTAATGTGTATGTAGGGTAGAATTTAGAATTTTAAAAATATTATTTAGTGTATAAGATTTTTTGGTAGTTGGTATTCATTCTTGTTGTGTATTTACTTACATTTGACAGCCAATCCTGAATGTTTCTAGCGCCTTGATCGTCGACGTGTTGGTTTAGTTTCAAAATTGATAATATTATGATGATAAAATTTTTGTGATAGATTTGAGTTTCGAAGAAGGGCGGGGCGGTGTAGGACGACGGGAGTAGGTGGGTAGGCGCGGAATATTTTTAAAATGCCATAAAATACTTGAAAGGCAATGACAAAGGTACAAGTCGACTAACGTTTAGACTAATTAAATAGTGTAATAGTTTCGCGTACCAAAAGCTATAGAAAATCGTTTTATTTTTGTTTAGGGTATTTTTTAATAACGGTAGAATTAGGTTTTAAATTTTTAATTAATATATTATGAAAAAGGATTAGGTAAAACCGATATGAAGATTAATACCTATAACGAGGAAGGTGGTTACTTTAACGTTTTTAACGCAATAATTTGTTTTCCCACACAACTTGTGATTTATTTTAATGTTCCCTAAATATGTGTGACCACCAAAAAAACTAGCATTGTGATTACTTACTTTTGCAAGGGAGAAAATAACAGTGAGAATGTTAGGTGTGCCGTGTGCGAGAGAACGAGTGATTAGTTAATAATTAATAATCTATGTCTGACATGTGTACCTTCAAAAAATGTAGTCTAGCGTTGTTTATTTAATGAGAAAAATTCGAAAAACCCAAAAAAAAGTTTAAATAATAATAATCTTTAGAATTAAGTTAAGCTCAGCTTATTTATATCTAAATAAATAAATTAGAACGATAGGGATAGGTTGTGCACAATAAAGTTCACTATTGTGGCCTCTCCGGCGCATCAACAATCTTTTACTCGACAATTACACGCAAATTTTGAAGAATTACACACACAACACATACATTTACACGAAAATACCACCTAATTTATGCGTAATTGTGAGCTAAAACGATTGGTCTACTACGTAAAATACCAAATGGACAAAATGAATTTAAAACTGAGACGATTTAAAAAATCCAAAACGAGATTTAGACACTATAGTATTTGATTTAGGTTTTACAGTATTTGTGATCCAAGTGCCACTTGTGTTTCAAGTATATAATCATCGCCACTAAAAACTATATATCTTATATATTAATTAATAAAAATATATAATGTATGAAATTAATATAAATGTATTTAGATGGCATATCTGCCTTAGTTTAGGGTATAAACTTGGTGTTCGGTAGGTTAAGGTGTTATTTATTTGAGCTTAAAAATATGGATTTTTATCGAGACGAAGAGAGAGGCGAGCGTTTTAATATGTTCAGTTGTAACAATGAAAGCAACAAAGTTGTCGAATTATTTTCTTAAAATCGTCGAAAATTGTTCCTAAATGAAAAACTGAACGTTCTTATTTCGCAAAAACATTCAATTCTAGTCTTAGTTTGTATAATTAATTAATTATTAGTCTTAAATTTGATTCACATTTTTTTGTTCCTTTTTTTCTTGCAGTGCCTTTTATAGCAGCAAAATACGAAAATCATTTTCTATTCCATTTTTATCGATCGTACCTCGTAGCAAATCTTTTTATTTTATACATCTTGGGAAGTCGTCTTGATTTTACAGCATAATTGTCAAAAATTGGCTCATAAAACGGTTTGACTGCCCACATTTTTGGTGCTTAAAATATTGAATTTATTTTTATTACAAGTAAACCGGGAAATCACAAATCCTCCCGAAGTTCATCAAATGCGTGAAATAACACGAACTTTTAGAAGAAATTAATTTTTTCTCAACAGCAGCATTGTGATCTAACCAACTCACAATTCTACCCTCACCGCTCATCCAAGGTAGTAACCACTTCAGTTTTCCCAAGATACTAATTTCCCACTTTCACAAAACTATTATTAATTTTTTTTGAGCTTTTAAAGCTTCAATCGCAGTCCCAATTAAAAGAGCCTTAACCGAACGCAACGAGTGGAGCATTATTTGTAATAATCGTTGCCTATTTGGACTGATTTCAACATCGTAAATGCAGCTAAGAGGTGGCAGCATCATTAAACTAAAATTCAACGATAATTACCGATAATGCTGTATTAGTTTCTTGTAAACGGTAATGTGTTTTATTTTGAGACTGCGATCTCTACTTCGAAAGGGGAAAATGTATCGATCAATCTAAGTATAAACCAGGAATTGTATTACTCACTCGACATTGTATTTTATTAACCCTTGTGTTACCAACCAAATAAATTTACACTATTGGCCAACCAGGGTACCCGGGTACCCATGAACGAATTTGTATGTAATATTCAGCTGTAACTTGAAATTATTGTATGTATTTTATGGATATTGATTTTTTAATGGTTAACGAAGGTATTTACACTTAAATATCTTATAAATTTTTGAAAATTTGTTGTAAATACGAAAAACAATTAACGACTGCTATTATTATGAATGCATTAAAACTGAAAAATAACAATAAAGTGGTAAGCAATACTAGAATAATTATTTTGCCGACAAAGGATTTGATAAGCTAAATATAATTTTCAATCTAAGGGCCAATTTCATAATGAATTTTAAAGGAAGGGTTAAATTAAAAATCGCTTTTAAAGCGAAATGGATCATTTTGATTGGTTTATTTTGCCTTAAAATCGGTTTTAAATTTAACGCTTCCTTTAAAATTTATTATGAAATTGGCCCTTAGACGTGCATAAATTTTCATTTCACATAAAAAGTGAAAATTTTATATACTTTTTTTAATAATGAAATTCAGAAATGTAAGTAATAATTTATTATCATTTGATATAATTTAATTTAAATTTGATAAATAAACAATTAAAAATTATTATTATTTATTACAACTTATGTATTCATAGTTATTTATTCCTTTTTTGAATAATAATATTTTAGTTTTATTATTATATTACTTGAATCGAAGAAATATTATATGCGGGTACCCGGGTACCCGGTTGGCATATACGTGTACACTTTTTCAATTTAGAAATTTTTTTAGTTAATAAAACAAAACAAAACTTTTCAGTGCATATTTAGATAAAAAATCGGTCAAATGATGGGGATCCGAGCGGATTTTACTAAATTTTTCTTATGAAAAAAGTTATTCAACAAAATGTACGTCGAAGGGCACCCGGGTACCCGGTTGGTAACATAAGGGTTAATACTTATATCCCCACCTCCTGCAATCTTAATTACGCCGTAAAAAAGAGATTTACTTAATTGAATCTCTGAAAATGTTCAAAAATCTAAGATATACTTGCAGGTTTTGGCGTTCTCTTCCAACAAATTTGTGTTCTCCGTGATCGTCACTCATCACTTCAATCTACACAGCCCTAGTTTTTTGAGTACACGCATAAGTTAGTGCCTTGTAAACCAAATAATTCATTTATGCATTAAATTGTAGACAATCCAAATAACTGAAGAAAAAGAGCTTAACCACCGTTTGTAATTTTGGTTTTTCGACGAATCCACCGTCTATTACGACTAAATATATTAAAATTCGCGTTAAGTCCATTATTGTGTCGGCAATAGTAAAACTTACAAAATTATTGTTGGGTAATTGTTTGTTGTGTGTGTATAATTAAGACTTTTCGAATGCCAAAGTTTAATGCGTGTTGGAATGTTCTTTGTTTTTTGAGCCATATCAATAAGTAAGCCAACGTGATGCAAAATTTCGTGGTGTACATCTTATCGGTCGTTATAGTATATGTTGTGGTTAAAAAATAAAATAATGGGCCTTTTTAAGACAATTTATTACATTTAATAACCTAGCTCGACATTATATTTGCGTCTGAGTGTTTTCTTCGACAGATTGTGTCTCCTATTCACTTTAGTGATGTCAAGTAGTTTTTAAGGAAACGTTGTGTATGTGCCATAGTCTGTCGAAGGGACGACGTTCCCAAAAAGACATTTAGTAAAAAATGCCAAAATAACCAAAACTCTTCAAATTTAGCGTTTAAGATCGAATTCTCTCTGATTGTTTTTTTGTTTTCGTTGACTCAATAGAACTCAATAGATTTTCCGCGAATTTAAGCTTAAACTGCATCCACGCGCTCAAATGGTTTACCCGAGCTTACCGATTGCAATCAATCAAAATTGTGCAAATTGTTTGAGCGTTTAAATGCACCTTTATAGTTGGTACCACCGATTAATATTACCAAACTATGTGCCTGACTTGATTGTCGTCGTAACAACTGATTACAAAAATTTCCTGATGATCGCGGCTGGGTGGTCTTCGTTTGCTCTGACGGACCTAGTTTTTAGTGGTAAAATCTTGCAAATTTTGAAACAAAAAAATTATTATTATTATTATTATATTAAATAAATGTGTCTGATTCTAAGTCGTAAAATGGTTGGTGGGTATTTAGAGTTAGGTTTTACTTAAACAGTTACTTAAGATATAGCGGCAGCATTTAGTCAATATTTAGTATTATGTGTAGCTTGTTAATTGTTGTGTTTTCACAACGTGCAATACTTCCTTCTCGAGTATTAAATAAAAATTGTACGCTTTGTGTTACTAGTTTTTTAATTTTAATTCGCGTGCAGTCATTATTTTTTAATCCAAAATTATATTATTTTTTAGAAACTGCACAAACTCGCATGGCCGACTGGCGGTCATCGCACTTGCCATCTGTTGTTTTTTTCTCTTTGAAATGAAGTGCAACTTGTCAATGCATACCAAAGACAATTGTAGTGTCATATTATTTAAATTTTGTTTATTCTCTTGAATTCCCGCCAAAATCTTCCAGCTAAGGTTGTGATAATGTTTTAGTATTAATTTGTTTGTTCCAATTTTGAATTTTATTGTCAAATTTGTAGTAAAAAAAAAATGGTAGATGTTTAATAATATATTCGCCGCGCCGGGACGTGAAAATTTTCGATTTCAATCACGGATCCCGCACATGCACACCATGACAATCACGTTAAGTTCTGAAATCATTTTCCTCCAGAAAAAGTTGCTAAGTTTTCGAAAATTTTCACGGCGCGCGCTTAATTTTAACAATTAAAATAGGGTACATCGGATGAATGGCAGTGGGGAAACGTAACAATTGCAGGGTTTAGTTAAAACATAAACGAAATTTATTTTCGAAAAACGTAAATTAATTAGGAAGTATTAACTGCCATTATCATCTGTGTATAATATTCGTAAGTTTTGTGTAGCACAAACAAACGTAAGTGCCTCTAAATGTGCAATTTACCACGGGCCTGACATTTTAGACAGGGTTTCTAAAACATATAAGACCGGGTGCATTTTTAAAGAGACAGTAACGTCTTTTTCCCCGTTTCTCTCACCCCTCTTCCCCAGTTGTACAAATTTTGATTATAAAAGTCTAACTTGACGGTTTGTCTGCGTTCGCGGCAAGGACCGACGACGACGCGTCTATTCGGCGCACCAACGTGGGGGACGCTTGTAGCGAACGCGAACCGACCTTCAATTTTTTTCAAATATAAATAAGGTGTTTTTTGATTGTTCGATAGTATGTCGACGTCTCAATGTTGATTCTCCCGTCTTCAGGCTTGTCAACATGGAGACTTACGGTTCTTATTTAGTTTGTTGATCTCAAACGAGATTAAGCTAGCTGGACTGCCAACTGTAAAAAAAATATATTGAACTTATGTATGTCTTATATAAATAAAAAAAAAATTATGTAGATTAAATAATGTATAACATACGCTACGTTTTCATGGGGTAAGACGCCCAAAACGGTTGAGATGCCTGGAAGTTAGAGTAGTAGGGTTTTGTTAGGCCCACTTTCTCAGGTCTAAAATAGTCGATTCACTAGAAATTAGGACAACAATCACGCGTTCTCGTTAAGGCAATATCACGAAGTAACCAACCACACTGATGACGTTTCACTTTTTTTGCTTCTTCAAAATTTTTACTACGACTGATCACGAAATACTCCGTTTTCAAGGAAAATCCTAATTTCTTACTCAAAATAAAAGTGTTGTGGTATCGCAAAACTCAAATGCCTTAAACTAAAAAGTAGTTGAAGCTCTCTTCGGTAGTTTGTACGCATTTAGGCTATGGTATTTAGGGTAAGCCATGATTAACATGGCATGTAAGACTGTTAAGGGATACCAGGTGATTGAAATCGAGTTTAACTCGTTTTCGACAAAACGTTTCGGAGTTTTAAGACTTTGCACAGTGAGTTTAAGTGAGAAATTATTTAAAAAAACGTGTAGGTCCATTTTTAAAAGGTGCTCTTAATAAAAAAAAATAGCTTTTTTTCTCTCGTTTTATTAAAAATAAACAATTTAATTGCAAAGTAGCTGTACATTTCGATGGATCTGTGATCTAAAAAAAAACGTTATAAAACGCACCTTATTTTCAGACCCGTCAGCCTTAACGGTTAGAACGGCTACGGCGACGCGAGTCCCCGAGCGGGCTCGCCGAAGCTGTAACCTTGTTAATCGTTACAAAATCAAAATTAAAAAACATATTTTCGAATGACATTTCAAAAAACGTATAATATCAAAAAGTTACGTGCCAAAATTTGCTAGAAAATTCTTGCTCAGAGCGGTGTTGCGATCTCGTCGTCGCGACTCGCATACGCTTATATGCTGTGTATATTTAATATTTAATGCAATATATGTGTATATTGGCTGATAATTATTACAAAGCTCTGTACAATTGTTATGATTTCATAGTATATGATATATTAAAGAACATACTTAAAGTAAGTTAGGCTAAGTGTAGGTTTTAAGGAAAAAAAAACAAAAGAAAACTTCGAAATGCAAGGTTTTACCCTAACGGCTGGGTCGGTTCGATGTGGGAACGTCCCTATTATTACGTTTTAAGTTATTAGACGCATTTGCTATTTGCATGCTTTTAGGTTCTGGGTTTGTTTAAAATAGTTTTTAGGTTTATATTGTACTTTTAGTGTGTTCATGTGCCTTTTGTCGCACGTTTTTGTTTTCCATTTTCGGCACGACACTTAGAAAAAACGCTACTCTTTTTTTTGATCTCCCACCTTGTAGTTCCCCCGAAATGTTCTAACGAATTTCATAGTTAGCGTTTGTTTTTCGTCTTAAACGACGTCATGTTGCAAGTATTTTTTAATCTATTGTTACCATATACTAATTTAGTAGCAGCATCACACGAAAAGTATTTTTTCAATCAGATTCTTTAATGTAACCAATGGCCTAAACAGTTCCCTCCTAACTCTAGTCCAGTTGATGCCTGAATATTCCATTATAGCATTTTAATTTATTAATATTTTCGATTAGATGAAAAATAAAAGAAGAAGATATTTTAACAATCACTTAAAAGTTAAGCAATCAAAAAAGAAGAAAAAAAAGAACGAAATTTGTCAGCGAGGTTTTTAAGCCTTAACTTCTTCCATGTGTATGTTCCTTTTGTTTGAGACTCGCCTATGCAAATATTGACTGTCTACCTTTACGATTACCTGCACTTTATATTATGGTTGTGTTTTTAAAATTATTAATAAAATTTATTTTTGTTGTTTGAACGTGGTGTAACGCATGATGAACAAGTGTAATCGAATACTAATGGCAATATTAAATTTATTTTATTCTGTTATTTATCAGGTTTTAAAATGTGATAAAATCGACAATTTTAACAAACTTATCGCATCTGAGATACCTTAAGCATAACTGCAGCGAAGTAGGCTTATTACGTCTTTCAGATATTATTATTATTATTAAAACGGTCTTTATCAATTTTCGTTGTTATTATAGACGAGAGAATGCGATGATATGATTATTGAAATTTATTATTGGCTCTGCTGCGCCTGATCTGATTTATTACGCCAAGAAATACGAGAATCTCGTACAAGTTTTTTTGCAGAGTCCATAGGGGAGGGTATACTCAGGGGACCAGGCCAAATTGTCACGGTGATATCAAACAACTTAGACAAAATTGTAATCAAATCTGATTATTATAACTATTACACCCCAAATAATTACGTATAATTAAAGTACATTTCAATAAGAGAGTTAATTTTAAAATTAAGGACTCAAATTGTATGTTGTAACAGAAGAAAAAATTGTATAAACGTTGCAATTACAAACGCGCCCAACTGCATTGTTTAGAAAATTGTGTGGTAATAAAAACTAAAGCTAATTCTAAAAAATAAACGACTTAATTTCAATTTATCAAGTCCAATCATGTCTACCAAAAAAACAGTGCAGTAGGGAATTTAACTTAGGATTAGGATATTGTAAGTGCTTTTGAACAACAAATTATAAGTTGTAAAGCTGTTCTGTAAATGTAACCCAATTGACCAGTATGCATTCAGTAATAAAGGTTGTCATAAATGTAATCTTTTTTCTTTATTTGTGCCATTGCGCACATTTTATCCTAGTCTCTTCCAATTCATATTCCATTTCTTTTAGTCGCCTAACTTGGTCTACGAGCACGGGCAACATTTGTGAGTTTTCTTCGCTCCGATGTGCTAAACACCAAATTTTAAGGTAATCGGTCGAATACAATTTTGAAAAAACACATTTTTTTACTTTTATTTCAAATTTAATAAACTGAAGTGAACTTCACGAATTTAAAAATATATTCGCCTTAGGCAGCATCTCTACGAATAATTCATCTGACCGACCACGTCACTGATTTAAAATGATACAGGTGGAGAAGCTACCGAAAAACCCGAAGTGCAGACTTGTCGCTCGTATAGCTGAGCAATAATTATTGTAGCAATTGCTGATCCAACGGGCACCACTTTTAGCTCAATAGGTTTTTTTGTTCTCCCCAAAATCAATTGATTGTATTCCCTAGTAAATCGAATGATTTCCCGAGGGTTCCAAAACTGGAGACATGTCCGACGTATATATTATTTTATTTCATTTCAAAAGGTATAATATTGATTGCAATGTGAGGCCTGGCTGCTCCAAGGAGTTTAAATTATTGCAAGTCCAAACCTGGTTTTAAAATTTTATGGCAGTGTCGCCATCTATCGAATTTTTGTATAGTTGTAAAAATTTCTCAACTGTCAAATATTGTTAGGTTGTGTGCATTGGCGCACAAATTGGTCTTCTTCATTTTCTAGACAATTTTAACTGTGTCAGCAGCATATTGCAAATTCTAGTTTTGTCTCAATTTTAATCATTTCTGTTTGTGAGTAAGTAACTTTTCTATTTTTAATTGTACCTAATCCGGTAAAATAATGCAATATTTTTGAATTTTTGTACAAAATGTTACTTTGCCAGATGTTCTCCAATCACCAATCTTTGTAATTTTAATATTGCCGATAAGATGTAATAAAAAAAGGGTCTTCCAGAATCAAGGTCGCCCACCATTCAGAATTTTTATTTCAATCTTGCTTGCAGGTGTCTAAAAATTAAATTTTAAAAATGGGCAAAGGAAAAAAGAAGGAAACGGCATACAGTATGTTTGTGAAAGATTTCATAGAGAGAAACAAATGTGAGTACGCAGAGGCTTTCATATTAGCTGATGCAGAATGGACGGTACAGTAATTTTTTTTCTCTTGGAGCTATGCTAACATTTTGTATTCTTAGAAAATGACCAATGTGGAAAAAAAAAGATTTGCTGAATTAGCTAACTTAACCAAGGCTTCAACCGTTTCTCCGGCCGAGTCAAAAGCAAATAGAGACGAAGACAAGAAGCATGCCATGAAGGAAGATATAATGGCCACCATAAATTTAGCCCACGATCGTGTTTTTGAACATAATTTTTTTGTGATCCATATAAACAATTATTTTTATGTAACCTCCGAAAAAAGATATTATCCTGCCGAAGTTTGTGTGGGACGTTTTAATTTGGAAGATGGTATGCAAACCGTAGAAGAAATAACAAGGAAAGGTGAGAGGGAAATCAAACCTTTGGTTTATCACTCCTATTGCAATCCGGGAAAGTTACCAATCGGTTATGCTGCTGATGTACAAAGAGCTGCTCATAAACTTCCATATCCTGATAGAGACGACGAGGAACAACTGGAAAGCAGCACCGAAAAAGAGATTTTTGACGAAATTGTTTCGTATTTACGTCAAGTAGGTTTAGAAAATATTTTAAATTTTCTCGTCTATTTTATTCTGATTTTTTACAGGGTTTGCTTCAGAATCAACCTCTGCCGCCTATTTATACTAGCAAGAAAATTAAGCCAGAGATCGAGAATATAGTCGATTCGTGGTTGCAAAAATTTGGTTATCCAGAAGATTACCTTAAGGTCTATGAATTAGATGAATTGCTTTATCAATTGAATGTTGCTTCTGCTAAATTCCGTCAAGAAATATCTCAGGAAGAGATCACCATGATCAACGGCAATGCTCATGCTGAATTACTGATTTCCAAGGATTATTTTGATTTTACCCCAGATATTGCATGTGACGTGAGTTACATTCATAACACTTCAAATGAACCACTACAGTTTGTGGTTTTTAATTTTTAGTTTCACGAACTATCGGACGTAGTCAATCGATGCAGCAAGTCATTCGTTATCCGATGGGTTTATGTGCTTTGTACTTATTGTTGTAAGAAAAATGACATGTTACCTATCAAGCATATGCCTAAACATGCCCAGGTTCAAACAATGGATGAAGCATGTGGTTTCTCAAGATAAATTTAATAACGTAATTATTTTTAATAAATATTTTGCATGTTACCTGACTTGACCAATATCGTAAATTATTATTTTTAAATTTATCATTCCGCTTTCGTGGGGTAGGTTTCTTTGTCATAAAATTGTTTTTAATATTTTACCTCCCGTCAATTTAAAGAATATAAATCGAAGTATTTTTTCAGTGTTTTCTGAAGAATTTTCAATTATGAAGAGGAAGACTTCAACTAAAGTCCACAATTATTTTAATTTTGTAAGTGTTTTGTAAAAATGACAAGACAAAAGTTTTAGAGTTATATCTTTTCTTGTATTTTCGTATTTTCTTCTGATTAGTAAATTAAGAGTTGCAATAAAATGCTTGTGTTTTTCCCATTCCCTATTTCCTTTTTCACATTTTCTGAATTTTGGTTAACCCCATTTACCCGATTGGCTGAATATAAAGGAAGGAATGGGAATTTGTGACTTTGTCCTTACCAGATAACACCCTTGGTGTGTACCTGAGTTTAATAATTACATTTTTTGGTAAATTTTAAATGCTGTATTTTTCAAATAGTTCGCGGATGCGCAGTGTAAATAATTCGCGTGTTTTAAAGTTAAAAATTTTTAAATAAACTCAAAGGAGTTTGAAAGTATAAAGTAAGTACTTTCATGTTGGTATAAGTGCATTTAGATTAGTAGTAGTACTATATATACTGTAGCTGTACCTATAAAATATTACAAAAATGGATATTGTTTCAAATTTACCAGTGGAACTCTGCCATGAATTTTTGCTGTATATAAAAGGCCACAATTTAATTCAAAATGTAGGTATATTTTACTTACCTAAAAACACCATCGACAATAAATACTTTTGGAGATTAAAATTAAACGTGGAAAGAATTCCAATAATAAGACAGATTGAACAAAGTGAAAATTACAGAGAATTTGAAAAGAAATTCCAATCCATACCAAGGGTAGGTAATAGCATATTATGCTACTTTTAATCCAGAACATGGACGACAGCTTTATATAATTTTTTTTAGAGTATTATTACATATATCGCCAAGGTTCGCGAAGTATGGATGACAAAATCTTGGAACGATCCTATAAAGCAGTGCGAACATAATTTTCTAAGTGTTCGTTATGTTATAAACGACAGGACGATTTTAAAATGTAAAGACCAGCTATATAAAATTTTCGATACTACAACAAATAAAGTAAGTACCAAATTTTATGAAATTGTCCAAAAATTATGATGAATGTACTTACAGATTATTTCAAAGTTCAAGACACGTAAACATGAGGGTACCTATTTAAAAATACATTTTCCATTCGTAATTAGTTGCGATTTGGAACGTGGTGATATTTTCGTGTGGAATATAGAGAAACAAAGGGTTCAATGGAAACGCAAATTATTGGTGTTCACAAATGTAATTTTTTCTAACCACAACATGTAAGTAATTCTATAGTGATATCGTCAGGAGTTTCTTATGATTACAAAAATTAAAAAGAAGCCGAAGAGATCACTCGAAATATAAATATTTATTTTACCTTCGCACCACTTTTATTTTCTGATAATGAGGCTGACAATTTCTTTTTTAGAGTTGGAATCATGGTAGACAATCGAACTCAGATTAACTTAATTGAAATATCCTCTGGGATAATTAAATCAACTTTAAATCATGATGTTATAATTCGTAAGGCATACTTGTGCGGTAAATTTCTCGTGACTGTAACAAACTTTGTACTGCACGTGTGGGATTTCGACCACGAAGTCTTAAAATATTCAATTAATATTCCTCAAAGGACTGTTAGATTTCTTAAGGTAGGTGTATATATAATTGGTAATGTAAAATATACTTTTCAATTGTTTTTTAGAAAAACGATAAAAATTATGTCATATATAGTGAATATGAAGGAATATTTGGTTATATCTTAAACTTGGATAACGGAAGCATACTAAAATTTAAAATGGGGATTAGAAGTATTTTACATAAATTTTTCATAATCTTAAGAAGATCGCACGTGATATTTTACGATAAATACAATAATTTGAAAGTGATAGATTACACTAGAGGGAAATGGGTGATGAGAAAAAGTAAGGAATTAAGGAGGTCAACTATTTTAGAATGTTATTAATTTGATCAATTTTTTAGAATACCAAGTTGAAATTAGGGGACTAACTGCGAACAACAACTTCGTAATTATAGCAACCCCCGATGGTATTAGACTATTAGACCCTGACGACTACAGCGAATTAAGAATAATCTCACTACCAACAGTAGTTAATTGGAATAACAGTTTTGTGGAATATTTCAAAGCCGTAGAAACCAAATTATTGATAGAATATTATAGCTACGAACATAGAAAATGTTACAGCTTCATTTTAAATTTTGATGTACCAATATAGCCAACGACAAACATGTTGGGACTTTTAGATCAATGGATTACGAGTTAATAAAAATCAAAAATATTTGTATTTTGTAAATTAACAGAATTTGATTCGGAAGATTTTCTTCTAATATATTGGGCTTTGGCAGTGGGAAGTTTATACGAAATGGCTTGGTGGTGGTACTTTCTCATATTTTGTACCACAGTTGATCTGGATTGCTTCAATTCACTGGTCAAGGGCTGCCTTGTAGCCACTCTAACCATGGTATCCAATTGATGTTGACTCACGGACATATGGCTTGAGAGAAAGTGATATTTCAAATTCATGCTAAAGGCAAATTGAAAGTATTACCTGGCAATTTCATTATGCAAGCTCTGGAGACGGGTGCCAACCATGGATCGATATGTGTTATCAATTGCAAATGAATGCTGTTGAGCAGCCTTCGGTTGAGTTGTTATGCATTCCTTCAACAATTGTTTTAGCTTCTCGTAAGCATCATCGGAATCGTTGGTGAAGATCTAAAAATGAGAACAGTCATACTTTTACTTCTTCCGATTTTTGCCAGTGCTCACCACTTCCGAAAACAATCCAGCATTGGAATAATGGATATCCAAGTACATTTCCCGACTTTTTAGTATTTCTTCGATGATGGATTCGAGAGCCTTCAGCTGTACTGTTACCGTATCGGAATTTACTGGAAAAAAACTTGATGACAAAATATTTAAAATTTCATGCAAGGCCAACCTCTGACACGTTTTGGTTTCTCAATATGAGTACGACTGAGAACGCTCAACATAGGATTACCACTGTACGACTCTCGAAATGCCGACTGACTAGCACTAAATAGCGGTGCATTTTTTTGCGCTTGCACTATAGATCCAAAAGTAACACTTCGACATGACTGTAACCGCCCCTGAAAAAAAGCCATAATTACAAAATTTCCACATCTCGTCTAGTCATATTACAATCGATTTAGTTGATTCTCTATTTGGTGAAAAACTATTTTGACACGCAAAGCTGATTTTGCCCTGAGGAATCGCATTAACCGATTTGACTCGACTTGGTACCATTTTTAATATTCCCGAAGTCCGTGAACTAACAAAACAAATTAATCATCTACGAAACCAAATATTTTGCTAGATTTCACCAAGTATCTTTAGCAGATTCGTCCTCCATGCTTTCTTCGTCCATCGAAACTTCTTCTTCACCTTCCTCTTGGGAAATCACCCGTTCAATAAGTTTGTCGATAACTTGGTTGGCCTTGATTTCCGCAGGAGTATACGGAGCATAATCGGTGTGAGACAAAAATTCTTTGGCTTTTTTTGGACAATTTTCAACTTGCATCGCTCCTGGGTTCCTAAAAGTGTATAATCTTACTACATCCTTCATGATCTACATAATAAAAGGTTTGATACCTTGCCGATGAATAAACGAAATATTTTTCTGCCAACCACAATTTATGAACTTCGACTGAATTTGGCATGGCCAAAACCAAACGACACTTGTAACCTTTTGCACGTAACGTCAAAGCACCCGTCAGATCCATGTGCAGAATAAGAACCGCCGGTCTACCGATAGTTTTACTCAGTTCCGATTGGGCCAAACCGAATTTCTTTCCGAAAACCTCGGACATGGTGATAAATTCCCCCCTGTCCATCATTTCATCGAAGGTCTTAACGGAGACAAAGTAATAAGTTTTTCCTTCAATTTCGCCTTGGTTTTTTGAACGCGTGGTATGACTCACTCCCAGGATGGTATATTGAAGATTTTGAAGGCAAAAATGTTTTTCTGTGTAGCCTTTATTTGATCCTGGTGGTCCGACCAGCACGATAATGGGCGGAAGAGGTTCATCGGAAGGAATGATGAAAGTTCCCATGAAGGGATCGTTAATTTGTTGCAAAAACAACAATCTGGCCGAGTTTTGAATCGACTTCATGTGAGGTGACGGATCGAAACTGCTTTCTACGAGAACCTACGCAAAGATTACAATATAAATTTCTTTCGGTATTAGCAGATCTTACTTTATTGGTGGCACTGATGATGTCTCCGTCTAGAAGGTAAAGGTGTTTGATATTATGCAAGCACACTTCGATGTAGTGATCCATCTGGTAGATTGGATTTCCTATAAATTTTGCTTCGGTCAAAAAGTTCAGTCCTTTCAAGTGGGTTAATTCCATTAAATCTTCAATGGCGTTGTTTTCCATATTTATGGATTGAATGTTATCGACTCCTTGAAATAATATTAGGGAGCTCAAGTAATTGTTTTTCAAATTAACCCACAAAATGTTATTCAAAGTTTTCAGTCCAACATCGTCTCCTGTTTCGAAAGATGTGATTTGGTTGCTCTGCAAGAGTAGCGTCAACAGCTTCAGGTGGTTTAAGTTTTCGATGCAAGTTATGACGTTATGGGACAGGTTTAAGTGTCTTAAGAAACTACAACAAGAATCTTTTAAGTATATTAATCCAAAACTTGTTTATGCTTACTTTAAATTTTGCAGACCTTCTATAAAACTGATGTGGTTGTTCGACAAATCCAAATGAACGATGGACCAAAAAGCCGAGAGATCTCCGATTTGTTGTATTCCGTTATATGAATAATTAACGTAGGTGAGATTAAATGGTGCTTTGAAATCCAGAACGTTGTTTAAAAAGTTATGCGATACGTCCAAGTACATCAGGAATGGTAATTGGCCCAAAGCCTCAACATCGCTAAGTTCATTCCACGACAAATCGACATATTGCAGATAATGGTGATAGGTCAAAATTACAACATCTGATAAACACTACAAGAAATGTAACAACCGACAGCTTTAAGAATAATTTCCTACCTTTTTAGAAAGGTTCACTTTACATAAAACATATTTTTCGGTTTCGGGACTGCGGTCCAAATACGAAGAACTTGCTGCAATGATGCGATCGGTTAGGATTCCAGTACTTTCAATTTCATCCAACTCAATTTCTTCGTATTTTCTAAATGTAGTATAAGATCGTTGACTATCTTCGAAAGGAATTTTCTCCAGGCCTTGTGTTCCCCAAGTTCCTGAAAAATTATTTTATTCAACGAAACTAATTACGCAGAAAATGAATCAACCGAACCGGGAATATCGACATCGGGCCAGGTAGAATCCGAATCCCAATCTATAGAGTAGTGCGATTCGGATGTAGTAGAAACTGACGATTCCTCTTCCGTAGTTTCAGTACTGCGTGTTTTACTGGAAACTACCGAACGAGTTTCATCTGAACTGACCGTCCTCGTTGAAATGGGCAAAACATTAATCACCGACTCCCAATGATATTCTGGTTCTTCTAAATTTTCTGATACAGTCGACATGTCAAAATTTAAAACTACTATGATTTTTAAAAGTGTCAACATTAATTGGCTATGTTTATAATACAAATAGGGAACTGAATATTATCTAAAAGTAAGTTTTCAATTTATTTATAATGGCAACTGAAAGCTTTCAAAAAATTTATTATAATCAAAAAATGTTTACAAGTATTTTGCGTGCGTGTGGTCCCATGTAGGTTTCCTCTTTTCGATAAAACTATCAACTCCTTCGCGTCCATCTTTTAGAGCGAGATTGTTGACCATAACGTCGGCACCTAATTTGTACGCCTTTTTAATTTCCTCTTGCACTTGGAGGTAGTAAAACTTTTTACCGAGCTCGACAACAGCCCTACTTTTTGAAATAATCGATTTGCAAATTAAGTTTACTTCGTCGTCCAGTTTGTCGTCGGGAGATACTTTGGCAACCAGACCGCTAAGTTTTGCGTCCGCACTGGAGAGTGGTAAGCCGGTCAGAAGCATATGGAGGGCAGTCATTTTCGGGACGCACCGCGATAAGGCTATTCCGGGAGTTGAACAAAAAAGTCCAAAATTTGCCCTAAAAAATTCCAGCGTAAGAACCTTAATTGGAAAAAAAATTTATTACCCAGGCGTTGAAAAACTACTACGTTCGGAACATACGGCGATGTCGCATTGCGCTACCAGCTGACAACCAGCGGCTGCGGCAAGACCATCCACCCTGGCAATAACAGGCACCGAGGAGTCAATTATTGACGTTATTAAGTCATTAGCAATTTTGAAAACCTCCTCGTGCTGACTCTTTCCATTGTTGGCATTCTAAAAATCCGAATATAAAGCTTTTCAACTCTGTGTTGGAGCGTCATTTAAATGCTTACCAATTCTTTTAAATTGTGGCCTGCAGAAAAAACGGGTCCTTCTGCAGAAATAACGATTACCCTTAACTTTTGGTTTTCCTGATCGTCGTTTATATTTTGAATGAGTTCGTTCATCATGCTTATGGATAGAGCGTTTCTGCAGTAAAAAAAGTTGAAAACCTTGTGCGACTCGAGACACATCGTACGTACCTGTTTTTTGGGTTGCACATGGTGACTTTTTTAATTCCATCGGAAAATTGTACGCGTAACGATGACATGTGCTATCAAAACATGTTTTTTTATTAATTACTAAAAATAAAACCATCTTACCCGTTTGGTTCCACTTAACGTTGATTGAAACAAGCAACGTAACATGTTGAATATGAAATGCAATTAAGAGGATTAATTAAACCAATTCAGAATTATTTATTTAATTAGGTCAACACTTGTGCGAACTAAATTGAGTTTAATTTGGGATTGACGATAATGAATGTAAATATTACGTCGGCATTGTAGTAAACAAATAGTGGATAATATATTTTAGATTTTACACATTTGAGGAGTTTTGGTGGCCTACTTTTATATAACAAGGAACTAAAGTATTTGAAAAATTTAAAAAGTCAGATTTCATTACTCGGCTTATCGTCTATCGACCACCCAAGCAATTGAACTGTAGAGTCAATTGATCATATTCTTGCAAATCGTTCATTGACTTGTGTTAGCTTTGTAGTGTTTATAAGGATCAAGTGCCAATAACAGAAAGGACTTTTTCGCATAGATGTCTCCAAGGATTTCTCTTTATACCTTTAACTTCTCTTAATTCTCTTGTTTTTTGACGTATACGTATGACTATACATAATTTTATTTGGCTTTATCGTACCTACGAAAATGTAATTTACTTTTACTCTTGTTCATTACCCAATTTTGCTCGGCTTTGAGCGTTTCCGCCGGGCTCAGTTGTGATTTTTCGACACCATGCATCCGAATACGTCGTTTAATGGAATAAAAAGACAATCTAAATTTTATGTGGATTTTGTTAAAAACGTAAGGTGTTTTTTCACCACAAAAATGAAAGTTCGAAGTCCAATGCTTTTTCATGTTTTCCTAGCATAATTTTGCTGAGAATTCGAATGCCGTGCGCACATTTCCCGTAAGTATGATAGATTTTATTTGGTTTAAAAGTGTAGGAAAAGCGATTTATTTTGCTTTTATAATTCTACAATTTAACTTCGATTTGTGCGTTTTCGCTGAGCTCAATCGTGTGTATTTTTCGAACACTCCGCATCGAAACGCATCGATTTACGTAATAAAAACAGCATGTAGATTTTTTGCGATTTTTGAAAAAAACGGAAGGTTAACCCCTTTGAAGTTTTTTGACCCCAAAAAATGAAAATCCGAAATCCGCAGCTATTTCCACTGTTTCTTATGTAGTTTTAACAGAAAATTCGATTGGGGCACGCAGTTTTCCCGTAAGTACGATATTTATGATTTTATTTAGCTTTAAAGTTTGGAAAATCGGTGAAGATTTTGCTCGACTTTATTTCTAAATTTTATACGTTTTTGTGAACTTCCCGCAACCCCAAACGTATTTTTCGAACACCCCGCATCGAACCGCATCGATTTACGTAATAAAAACAGCATGTAGATTTTTTGCGATTTTTGAAAAAAACGGAAGGTTAACCCCTTTGAAGTTTTTTGACCCCAAAAAATGAAAATCCGAAATCCGCAGCTTTTTCCACTGTTTCTTATGTAGTTTTAGCAGAAAATTCGATTGGCGCACGCAGTTTTCCCGTAAGTACGATATTTATGATTTTATTTAGCTTTAAAGTTTGGAAAATCGGTGAAGATTTTGCTCGACTTTATTTCTAAATTTTATACGTTTTTGTGAACTTCCCGCAACCCCAAACGTATTTTTCGAACACCCCGCATCGAACCGCATCGATTTACGTAATAAAAACAGCATGTAGATTTTTTGCGATTTTTGAAAAAAACGGAAGGTTAACCCCTTTGAAGTTTTTTGACCCCAAAAAATGAAAATCCGAAATCCGCAGCTTTTTCCACTGTTTCTTATGTAGTTTTAGCAGAAAATTCGATTGGCGCACGCAGTTTTCCCGTAAGTACGATATTTATGATTTTATTTAGCTTTAAAGTTTGGAAAATCGGTGAAGATTTTGCTCGACTTGATTTCTAAATTTTATACGTTTTTGTGAACATCCCGCAACCCCAAACGTATTTTTCGAACACCCCGCATCGAACCGCATCGATTTACGTAATAAAAACAGCATGTAGATTTTTTGCGATTTTTGAAAAAAACGGAAGGTTAACCCCTTTGAAGTTTTTTGACCCCAAAAAATGAAAATCCGAAATCCGCAGCTTTTTCCACTGTTTCTTATGTAGTTTTAGCAGAAAATTCGATTGGCGCACGCAGTTTTCCCGTAAGTACGATATTTATGATTTTATTTAGCTTTAAAGTTTGGAACATCGGTGAAGATTTTGCTCGACTTTATTTCTAAATTTTATACGTTTTTGTGAACTTCCCGCAACCCCAAACGTATTTTTCGAACACCCCGCATCGAACCGCATCGATTTACGTAATAAAAACAGCATGTAGATTTTTTGCGATTTTTGAAAAAAACGGAAGGTTAACCCCTTTGAAGTTTTTTGACCCCAAAAAATGAAAATCCGAAATCCGCAGCTTTTTCCACTGTTTCTTATGTAGTTTTAGCAGAAAATTCGATTGGCGCACGCAGTTTTCCCGTAAGTACGATATTTATGATTTTATTTAGCTTTAAAGTTTGGAAAATCGGTAAAGATTTTGCTCGACTTTATTTCTAAATTTTATACGTTTTTGTGAACTTCCCGCAACCCCAAACGTATTTTTCGAACACCCCGCATCGAACCGCATCGATTTACGTAATAAAAACAGCATGTAGATTTTTTGCGATTTTTGAAAAAAACGGAAGGTTAACCCCTTTGAAGTTTTTTGACCCCAAAAAATGAAAATCCGAAATCCGCAGCTTTTTCCACTGTTTCTTATGTAGTTTTAGCAGAAAATTCGATTGGCGCACGCAGTTTTCCCGTAAGTACGATATTTATGATTTTATTTAGCTTTAAAGTTTGGAAAATCGGTAAAGATTTTGCTCGACTTTATTTCTAAATTTTATACGTTTTTGTGAACTTCCCGCAACCCCAAACGTATTTTTCGAACACCCCGCATCGAACCGCATCGATTTACGTAATAAAAACAGCATGTAGATTTTTTGCGATTTTTGAAAAAAACGGAAGGTTAACCCCTTTGAAGTTTTTTGACCCCAAAAAATGAAAATCCGAAATCCGCAGCTTTTTCCACTGTTTCTTATGTAGTTTTAGCAGAAAATTCGATTGGCGCACGCAGTTTTCCCGTAAGTACGATATTTATGATTTTATTTAGCTTTAAAGTTTGGAAAATCGGTGAAGAATTTGCTCGACTTTATTTCTAAATTTTATACGTTTTTGTGAACTTCCCGCAACCCCAAACGTATTTTTCGAACACCCCGCATCGAACCGCATCGATTTACGTAATAAAAACAGCATGTAGATTTTTTGCGATTTTTGAAAAAAACGGAAGGTTAACCCCTTTGAAGTTTTTTGACCCCAAAAAATGAAAATCCGAAATCCGCAGCTTTTTCCACTGTTTCTTATGTAGTTTTAGCAGAAAATTCGATTGGCGCACGCAGTTTTCCCGTAAGTACGATATTTATGATTTTATTTAGCTTTAAAGTTTGGAAAATCGGTGAAGATTTTGCTCGACTTTATTTCTAAATTTTATACGTTTTTGTGAACTTCCCGCAACCCCAAACGTATTTTTCGAACACCCCGCATCGAACCGCATCGATTTACGTAATAAAAACAGCATGTAGATTTTTTGCGATTTTTGAAAAAAACGGAAGGTTAACCCCTTTGAAGTTTTTTGACCCCAAAAAATGAAAATCCGAAATCCGCAGCTTTTTCCACTGTTTCTTATGTAGTTTTAGCAGAAAATTCGATTGGCGCACGCAGTTTTCCCGTAAGTACGATATTTATGATTTTATTTAGCTTTAAAGTTTGGAAAATCGGTGAAGATTTTGCTCGACTTGATTTCTAAATTTTATACGTTTTTGTGAACATCCCGCAACCCCAAACGTATTTTTCGAACACCCCGCATCGAACCGCATCGATTTACGTAATAAAAACAGCATGTAGATTTTTTGCGATTTTTGAAAAAAACGGAAGGTTAACCCCTTTGAAGTTTTTTGACCCCAAAAAATGAAAATCCGAAATCCGCAGCTTTTTCCACTGTTTCTTATGTAGTTTTAGCAGAAAATTCGATTGGCGCACGCAGTTTTCCCGTAAGTACGATATTTATGATTTTATTTAGCTTTAAAGTTTGGAACATCGGTGAAGATTTTGCTCGACTTTATTTCTAAATTTTATACGTTTTTGTGAACTTCCCGCAACCCCAAACGTATTTTTCGAACACCCCGCATCGAACCGCATCGATTTACGTAATAAAAACAGCATGTAGATTTTTTGCGATTTTTGAAAAAAACGGAAGGTTAACCCCTTTGAAGTTTTTTGACCCCAAAAAATGAAAATCCGAAATCCGCAGCTTTTTCCACTGTTTCTTATGTAGTTTTAGCAGAAAATTCGATTGGCGCACGCAGTTTTCCCGTAAGTACGATATTTATGATTTTATTTAGCTTTAAAGTTTGGAAAATCGGTGAAGATTTTGCTCGACTTTATTTCTAAATTTTATACGTTTTTGTGAACTTCCCGCAACCCCAAACGTATTTTTCGAACACCCCGCATCGAACCGCATCGATTTACGTAATAAAAACAGCATGTAGATTTTTTGCGATTTTTGAAAAAAACGGAAGGTTAACCCCTTTGAAGTTTTTTGACCCCAAAAAATGAAAATCCGAAATCCGCAGCTTTTTCCACTGTTTCTTATGTAGTTTTAGCAGAAAATTCGATTGGCGCACGCAGTTTTCCCGTAAGTACGATATTTATGATTTTATTTAGCTTTAAAGTTTGGAAAATCGGTAAAGATTTTGCTCGACTTTATTTCTAAATTTTATACGTTTTTGTGAACTTCCCGCAACCCCAAACGTATTTTTCGAACACCCCGCATCGAACCGCATCGATTTACGTAATAAAAACAGCATGTAGATTTTTTGCGATTTTTGAAAAAAACGGAAGGTTAACCCCTTTGAAGTTTTTTGACCCCAAAAAATGAAAATCCGAAATCCGCAGCTTTTTCCACTGTTTCTTATGTAGTTTTAGCAGAAAATTCGATTGGCGCACGCAGTTTTCCCGTAAGTACGATATTTATGATTTTATTTAGCTTTAAAGTTTGGAAAATCGGTAAAGATTTTGCTCGACTTTATTTCTAAATTTTATACGTTTTTGTGAACTTCCCGCAACCCCAAACGTATTTTTCGAACACCCCGCATCGAACCGCATCGATTTACGTAATAAAAACAGCATGTAGATTTTTTGCGATTTTTGAAAAAAACGGAAGGTTAACCCCTTTGAAGTTTTTTGACCCCAAAAAATGAAAATCCGAAATCCGCAGCTTTTTCCACTGTTTCTTATGTAGTTTTAGCAGAAAATTCGATTGGCGCACGCAGTTTTCCCGTAAGTACGATATTTATGATTTTATTTAGCTTTAAAGTTTGGAAAATCGGTGAAGAATTTGCTCGACTTTATTTCTAAATTTTATACGTTTTTGTGAACTTCCCGCAACCCCAAACGTATTTTTCGAACACCCCGCATCGAACCGCATCGATTTACGTAATAAAAACAGCATGTAGATTTTTTGCGATTTTTGAAAAAAACGGAAGGTTAACCCCTTTGAAGTTTTTTGACCCCAAAAAATGAAAATCCGAAATCCGCAGCTTTTTCCACTGTTTCTTATGTAGTTTTAGCAGAAAATTCGATTGGCGCACGCAGTTTTCCCGTAAGTACGATATTTATGATTTTATTTAGCTTTAAAGTTTGGAAAATCGGTAAAGATTTTGCTCGACTTTATTTCTAAATTTTATACGTTTTTGTGAACTTCCCGCAACCCCAAACGTATTTTTCGAACACCCCGCATCGAACCGCATCGATTTACGTAATAAAAACAGCATGTAGATTTTTTGCGATTTTTGAAAAAAACGGAAGGTTAACCCCTTTGAAGTTTTTTGACCCCAAAAAATGAAAATCCGAAATCCGCAGCTTTTTCCACTGTTTCTTAAGTAGTTTTAGCAGAAAATTCGATTGGCGCACGCAGTTTTCCCGTAAGTACGATATTTATGATTTTATTTAGCTTTAAAGTTTGGAAAATCGGTAAAGATTTTGCTCGTCTTTATTTCTAAATTTTATACGTTTTTGTGAACTTCCCGCAACCCCAAACGTATTTTTCGAACACCCCGCATCGAACCGCATCGATTTACGTAATAAAAACAGCATGTAGATTTTTTGCGATTTTTGAAAAAAACGGAAGGTTAACCCCTTTGAAGTTTTTTGACCCCAAAAAATGAAAATCCGAAATCCGCAGCTTTTTCCACTGTTTCTTATGTAGTTTTAGCAGAAAATTCGATTGGCGCACGCAGTTTTCCCGTAAGTACGATATTTATGATTTTATTTAGCTTTAAAGTTTGGAAAATCGGTGAAGATTTTGCTCGACTTTATTTCTAAATTTTATACGTTTTTGTGAACTTCCCGCAACCCCAAACGTATTTTTCGAACACCCCGCATCGAACCGCATCGATTTACGTAATAAAAACAGCATGTAGATTTTTTGCGATTTTTGAAAAAAACGGAAGGTTAACCCCTTTGAAGTTTTTTGACCCCAAAAAATGAAAATCCGAAATCCGCAGCTTTTTCCACTGTTTCTTATGTAGTTTTAGCAGAAAATTCGATTGGCGCACGCAGTTTTCCCGTAAGTACGATATTTATGATTTTATTTAGCTTTAAAGTTTGGAAAATCGGTAAAGATTTTGCTCGACTTTATTTCTAAATTTTATACGTTTTTGTGAACTTCCCGCAACCCCAAACGTATTTTTCGAACACCCCGCATCGAACCGCATCGATTTACGTAATAAAAACAGCATGTAGATTTTTTGCGATTTTTGAAAAAAACGGAAGGTTAACCCCTTTGAAGTTTTTTGACCCCAAAAATTGAAAATCCGAAATCCGCAGCTTTTTCCACTGTTTCTTATGTAGTTTTAGCAGAAAATTCCAATGGCGCTCGCAGTTTTCCCGTAAGTACGATATTTATGATTTTATTTAGCTTTAAAGTTTGGAAAATCGGTGAAGATTTTGCTCGACTTTATTTCTAAATTTTATACGTTTTTGTGAACTTCCCGCAACCCCAAACGTATTTTTCGAACACCCCGCATCGAACCGCATCGATTTACGTAATAAAAACAGCATGTAGATTATTTGCGATTTTTGAAAAAAACGGAAGGTTAACCCCTTTGAAGTTTTTTGACCCCAAAAATTGAAAATCCGAAATCCGCAGCTTTTTCCACTGTTTCTTATGTAGTTTTAGCAGAAAATTCGATTGGCGCACGCAGTTTTCCCGTAAGTACGATATTTATGATTTTATTTAGCTTTAAAGTTTGGAAAATCGGTGAAGATTTTGCTCGACTTTATTTCTAAATTTTATACGTTTTTGTGAACTTCCCGCAACCCCAAACGTATTTTTCGAACACCCCGCATCGAACCGCATCGATTTACGTAATAAAAACAGCATGTAGATTTTTTGCGATTTTTGAAAAAAACGGAAGGTTAACCCCTTTGAAGTTTTTTGACCCCAAAAAATGAAAATCCGAAATCCGCAGCTTTTTCCACTGTTTCTTATGTAGTTTTAGCAGAAAATTCGATTGGCGCACGCAGTTTTCCCGTAAGTACGATATTTATGATTTTATTTAGCTTTAAAGTTTGGAAAATCGGTAAAGATTTTGCTCGACTTTATTTCTAAATTTTATACGTTTTTGTGAACTTCCCGCAACCCCAAACGTATTTTTCGAACACCCCGCATCGAACCGCATCGATTTACGTAATAAAAACAGCATGTAGATTTTTTGCGATTTTTGAAAAAAACGGAAGGTTAACCCCTTTGAAGTTTTTTGACCCCAAAAAATGAAAATCCGAAATCCGCAGCTTTTTCCACTGTTTCTTAAGTAGTTTTAGCAGAAAATTCGATTGGCGCACGCAGTTTTCCCGTAAGTACGATATTTATGATTTTATTTAGCTTTAAAGTTTGGAAAATCGGTGAAGAATTTGCTCGACTTTATTTCTAAATTTTATACGTTTTTGTGAACTTCCCGCAACCCCAAACGTATTTTTCGAACACCCCGCATCGAACCGCATCGATTTACGTAATAAAAACAGCATGTAGATTATTTGCGATTTTTGAAAAAAACGGAAGGTTAACCCCTTTGAAGTTTTTTGACCCCAAAAATTGAAAATCCGAAATCCGCAGCTTTTTCCACTGTTTCTTATGTAGTTTTAGCAGAAAATTCGATTGGCGCACGCAGTTTTCCCGTAAGTACGATATTTATGATTTTATTTAGCTTTAAAGTTTGGAAAATCGGTGAAGATTTTGCTCGACTTTATTTCTAAATTTTATACGTTTTTGTGAACTTCCCGCAACCCCAAACGTATTTTTCGAACACCCCGCATCGAACCGCATCGATTTACGTAATAAAAACAGCATGTAGATTTTTTGCGATTTTTGAAAAAAACGGAAGGTTAACCCCTTTGAAGTTTTTTGACCCCAAAAAATGAAAATCCGAAATCCGCAGCTTTTTCCACTGTTTCTTATGTAGTTTTAGCAGAAAATTCGATTGGCGCACGCAGTTTTCCCGTAAGTACGATATTTATGATTTTATTTAGCTTTAAAGTTTGGAAAATCGGTAAAGATTTTGCTCGACTTTATTTCTAAATTTTATACGTTTTTGTGAACTTCCCGCAACCCCAAACGTATTTTTCGAACACCCCGCATCGAACCGCATCGATTTACGTAATAAAAACAGCATGTAGATTTTTTGCGATTTTTGAAAAAAACGGAAGGTTAACCCCTTTGAAGTTTTTTGACCCCAAAAAATGAAAATCCGAAAACCGCAGCTTTTTCCACTGTTTCTTAAGTAGTTTTAGCAGAAAATTCGATTGGCGCACGCAGTTTTCCCGTAAGTACGATATTTATGATTTTATTTAGCTTTAAAGTTTGGAAAATCGGTGAAGAATTTGCTCGACTTTATTTCTAAATTTTATACGTTTTTGTGAACTTCCCGCAACCCCAAACGTATTTTTCGAACACCCCGCATCGAACCGCATCGATTTACGTAATAAAAACAGCATGTAGATTTTTTGCGATTTTTGAAAAAAACGGAAGGTTAACCCCTTTGAAGTTTTTTGACCCCAAAAAATGAAAATCCGAAATCCGCAGCTTTTTCCACTGTTTCTTAAGTAGTTTTAGCAGAAAATTCGATTGGCGCACGCAGTTTTCCCGTAAGTACGATATTTATGATTTTATTTAGCTTTAAAGTTTGGAAAATCGGTGAAGAATTTGCTCGACTTTATTTCTAAATTTTATACGTTTTTGTGAACTTCCCGCAACCCCAAACGTATTTTTCGAACACCCCGCATCGAACCGCATCGATTTACGTAATAAAAACAGCATGTAGATTTTTTGCGATTTTTGAAAAAAACGGAAGGTTAACCCCTTTGAAGTTTTTTGACCCCAAAAAATGAAAATCCGAAATCCGCAGCTTTTTCCACTGTTTCTTAAGTAGTTTTAGCAGAAAATTCGATTGGCGCACGCAGTTTTCCCGTAAGTACGATATTTATGATTTTATTTAGCTTTAAAGTTTGGAAAATCGGTGAAGATTTTGCTCGACTTTATTTCTAAATTTTATACGTTTTTGTGAACTTCCCGCAACCCCAAACGTATTTTTCGAACACCCCGCATCGAACCGCATCGATTTACGTAATAAAAACATCATGTAGATTTTTTGCGATTTTTGAAAAAAACGGAAGGTTAACCCCTTTGAAGTTTTTTGACCCCAAAAAATGAAAATCCGAAATCCGCAGCTTTTTCCACTGTTTCTTAAGTAGTTTTAGCAGAAAATTCGATTGGCGCACGCAGTTTTCCCGTAAGTACGATATTTATGATTTTATTTAGCTTTAAAGTTTGGAAAATCGGTGAAGATTTTGCTCGACTTTATTTCTAAATTTTATACGTTTTTGTGAACTTCCCGCAACCCCAAACGTATTTTTCGAACACCCCGCATCGAACCGCATCGATTTACGTAATAAAAACAGCATGTAGATTTTTTGCGATTTTTGAAAAAAACGGAAGGTTAACCCCTTTGAAGTTTTTTGACCCCAAAAAATGAAAATCCGAAATCCGCAGCTTTTTCCACTGTTTCTTAAGTAGTTTTAGCAGAAAATTCGATTGGCGCACGCAGTTTTCCCGTAAGTACGATATTTATGATTTTATTTAGCTTTAAAGTTTGGAAAATCGGTGAAGATTTTGCTCGACTTTATTTCTAAATTTTATACGTTTTTGTGAACTTCCCGCAACCCCAAACGTATTTTTCGAACACCCCGCATCGAACCGCATCGATTTACGTAATAAAAACAGCATGTAGATTTGTTGCGATTTTTGAAAAAAACGGAAGGTTAACCCCTTTGAAGTGTTTTGACCCCAAAAAATGAAAATCCGAAATCCGCAGCTTTTTCCACTGTTTCTTATGTAGTTTTAGCAGAAAATTCGATTGGCGCACGCAGTTTTCCCGTAAGTACGATATTTATGATTTTATTTAGCTTTAAAGTTTGGAAAATCGGTAAAGATTTTGCTCGACTTTATTTCTAAATTTTATACGTTTTTGTGAACTTCCCGCAACCCCAAACGTATTTTTCGAACACCCCGCATCGAACCGCATCGATTTACGTAATAAAAACAGCATGTAGATTTTTTGCGATTTTTGAAAAAAACGGAAGGTTAACCCCTTTGAAGTTTTTTGACCCCAAAAAATGAAAATCCGAAATCCGCAGCTTTTTCCACTGTTTCTTAAGTAGTTTTAGCAGAAAATTCGATTGGCGCACGCAGTTTTCCCGTAAGTACGATATTTATGATTTTATTTAGCTTTAAAGTTTGGAAAATCGGTGAAGAATTTGCTCGACTTTATTTCTAAATTTTATACGTTTTTGTGAACTTCCCGCAACCCCAAACGTATTTTTCGAACACCCCGCATCGAACCGCATCGATTTACGTAATAAAAACAGCATGTAGATTTTTTGCGATTTTTGAAAAAAACGGAAGGTTAACCCCTTTGAAGTTTTTTGACCCCAAAAAATGAAAATCCGAAATCCGCAGCTTTTTCCACTGTTTCTTAAGTAGTTTTAGCAGAAAATTCGATTGGCGCACGCAGTTTTCCCGTAAGTACGATATTTATGATTTTATTTAGCTTTAAAGTTTGGAAAATCGGTGAAGAATTTGCTCGACTTTATTTCTAAATTTTATACGTTTTTGTGAACTTCCCGCAACCCCAAACGTATTTTTCGAACACCCCGCATCGAACCGCATCGATTTACGTAATAAAAACAGCATGTAGATTTTTTGCGATTTTTGAAAAAAACGGAAGGTTAACCCCTTTGAAGTTTTTTGACCCCAAAAAATGAAAATCCGAAATCCGCAGCTTTTTCCACTGTTTCTTAAGTAGTTTTAGCAGAAAATTCGATTGGCGCACGCAGTTTTCCCGTAAGTACGATATTTATGATTTTATTTAGCTTTAAAGTTTGGAAAATCGGTGAAGATTTTGCTCGACTTTATTTCTAAATTTTATACGTTTTTGTGAACTTCCCGCAACCCCAAACGTATTTTTCGAACACCCCGCATCGAACCGCATCGATTTACGTAATAAAAACAGCATGTAGATTTTTTGCGATTTTTGAAAAAAACGGAAGGTTAACCCCTTTGAAGTTTTTTGACCCCAAAAAATGAAAATCCGAAATCCGCAGCTTTTTCCACTGTTTCTTAAGTAGTTTTAGCAGAAAATTCGATTGGCGCACGCAGTTTTCCCGTAAGTACGATATTTATGATTTTATTTAGCTTTAAAGTTTGGAAAATCGGTGAAGATTTTGCTCGACTTTATTTCTAAATTTTATACGTTTTTGTGAACTTCCCGCAACCCCAAACGTATTTTTCGAACACCCCGCATCGAACCGCATCGATTTACGTAATAAAAACAGCATGTAGATTTTTTGCGATTTTTGAAAAAAACGGAAGGTTAACCCCTTTGAAGTTTTTTGACCCCAAAAAATGAAAATCCGAAATCCGCAGCTTTTTCCACTGTTTCTTAAGTAGTTTTAGCAGAAAATTCGATTGGCGCACGCAGTTTTCCCGTAAGTACGATATTTATGATTTTATTTAGCTTTAAAGTTTGGAAAATCGGTGAAGATTTTGCTCGACTTTATTTCTAAATTTTATACGTTTTTGTGAACTTCCCGCAACCCCAAACGTATTTTTCGAACACCCCGCATCGAACCGCATCGATTTACGTAATAAAAACAGCATGTAGATTTGTTGCGATTTTTGAAAAAAACGGAAGGTTAACCCCTTTGAAGTGTTTTGACCCCAAAAAATGAAAATCCGAAATCCGCAGCTTTTTCCACTGTTTCTTATGTAGTTTTAGCAGAAAATTCGATTGGCGCACGCAGTTTTCCCGTAAGTACGATATTTATGATTTTATTTAGCTTTAAAGTTTGGAAAATCGGTAAAGATTTTGCTCGACTTTATTTCTAAATTTTATACGTTTTTGTGAACTTCCCGCAACCCCAAACGTATTTTTCGAACACCCCGCATCGAACCGCATCGATTTACGTAATAAAAACAGCATGTAGATTTTTTGCGATTTTTGAAAAAAACGGAAGGTTAACCCCTTTGAAGTTTTTTGACCCCAAAAAATGAAAATCCGAAATCCGCAGCTTTTTCCACTGTTTCTTATGTAGTTTTAGCAGAAAATTCGATTGGCGCACGCAGTTTTCCCGTAAGTACGATATTTATGATTTTATTTAGCTTTAAAGTTTGGAAAATCGGTGAAGATTTTGCTCGACTTTATTTCTAAATTTTATACGTTTTTGTGAACTTCCCGCAACCCCAAACGTATTTTTCGAACACCCCGCATCGAACCGCATCGATTTACGTAATAAAAACAGCATGTAGATTATTTGCGATTTTTGAAAAAAACGGAAGGTTAACCCCTTTGAAGTTTTTTGACCCCAAAAATTGAAAATCCGAAATCCGCAGCTTTTTCCACTGTTTCTTATGTAGTTTTAGCAGAAAATTCGATTGGCGCACGCAGTTTTCCCGTAAGTACGATATTTATGATTTTATTTAGCTTTAAAGTTTGGAAAATCGGTGAAGATTTTGCTCGACTTGATTTCTAAATTTTATACGTTTTTGTGAACTTCCCGCAACCCCAAACGTATTTTTCGAACACCCCGCATCGAACCGCATCGATTTACGTAATAAAAACAGCATGTAGATTTTTTGCGATTTTTGAAAAAAACGGAAGGTTAACCCCTTTGAAGTTTTTTGACCCCAAAAATTGAAAATCCGAAATCCGCAGCTTTTTCCACTGTTTCTTATGTAGTTTTAGCAGAAAATTCGATTGGCGCACGCAGTTTTCCCGTAAGTACGATATTTATGATTTTATTTAGCTTTAAAGTTTGGAAAATCGGTGAAGATTTTGCTCGACTTTATTTCTAAATTTTAAACGTTTTTGTGAACTTCCCGCAACCCCAAACGTATTTTTCGAACACCCCGCATCGAACCGCATCGATTTACGTAATAAAAACAGCATATAGATTTTTTGCGATTTTTGAAAAAAACGGAAGGTTAACCCCTTTGAAGTTTTTTGACCCCAAAAATTGAAAATCCGAAATCCGCAGCTTTTTCCACTGTTTCTTATGTAGTTTTAGCAGAAAATTCGATTGGCGCACGCAGTTTTCCCGTAAGTACGATATTTATGATTTTATTTAGCTTTAAAGTTTGGAAAATCGGTAAAGATTTTGCTCGACTTTATTTCTAAATTTTATACGTTTTTGTGAACTTCCCGCAACCCCAAACGTATTTTTCGAACACCCCGCATCGAACCGCATCGATTTACGTAATAAAAACAGCATATAGATTTTTTGCGATTTTTGAAAAAAACGGAAGGTTAACCCCTTTGAAGTTTTTTGACCCCAAAAATTGAAAATCCGAAATCCGCAGCTTTTTCCACTGTTTCTTATGTAGTTTTAGCAGAAAATTCGATTGGCGCACGCAGTTTTCCCGTAAGTACGATATTTATGATTTTATTTAGCTTTAAAGTTTGGAAAATCGGTGAAGATTTTGCTCGACTTTATTTCTAAATTTTATACGTTTTTGTGAACTTCCCGCAACCCCAAACGTATTTTTCGAACACCCCGCATCGAACCGCATCGATTTACGTAATAAAAACAGCATATAGATTTTTTGCGATTTTTGAAAAAAACGGAAGGTTAACCCCTTTGAAGTTTTTTGACCCCAAAAATTGAAAATCCGAAATCCGCAGCTTTTTCCACTGTTTCTTATGTAGTTTTAGCAGAAAATTCGATTGGCGCACGCAGTTTTCCCGTAAGTACGATATTTATGATTTTATTTAGCTTTAAAGTTTGGAAAATCGGTAAAGATTTTGCTCGACTTTATTTCTAAATTTTATACGTTTTTGTGAACTTCCCGCAACCCCAAACGTATTTTTCGAACACCCCGCATCGAACCGCATCGATTTACGTAATAAAAACAGCATGTAGATTTTTTGCGATTTTTGAAAAAAACGGAAGGTTAACCCCTTTGAAGTTTTTTGACCCCAAAAATTGAAAATCCGAAATCCGCAGCTTTTTCCACTGTTTCTTAAGTAGTTTTAGCAGAAAATTCGATTGGCGCACGCAGTTTTCCCGTAAGTACGATATTTATGATTTTATTTAGCTTTAAAGTTTGGAAAATCGGTGAAGATTTTGCTCGACTTTATTTCTAAATTTTATACGTTTTTGTGAACTTCCCGCAACCCCAAACGTATTTTTCGAACACCCCGCATCGAACCGCATCGATTTACGTAATAAAAACAGCATGTAGATTATTTGCGATTTTTGAAAAAAACGGAAGGTTAACCCCTTTGAAGTTTTTTGACCCCAAAAATTGAAAATCCGAAATCCGCAGCTTTTTCCACTGTTTCTTATGTAGTTTTAGCAGAAAATTCGATTGGCGCACGCAGTTTTCCCGTAAGTACGATATTTATGATTTTATTTAGCTTTAAAGTTTGGAAAATCGGTGAAGATTTTGCTCGACTTTATTTCTAAATTTTAAACGTTTTTGTGAACTTCCCGCAACCCCAAACGTATTTTTCGAACACCCCGCATCGAACCGCATCGATTTACGTAATAAAAACAGCATATAGATTTTTTGCGATTTTTGAAAAAAACGGAAGGTTAACCCCTTTGAAGTTTTTTGACCCCAAAAATTGAAAATCCGAAATCCGCAGCTTTTTCCACTGTTTCTTATGTAGTTTTAGCAGAAAATTCGATTGGCGCACGCAGTTTTCCCGTAAGTACGATATTTATGATTTTATTTAGCTTTAAAGTTTGGAAAATCGGTGAAGATTTTGCTCGACTTTATTTCTAAATTTTAAACGTTTTTGTGAACTTCCCGCAACCCCAAACGTATTTTTCGAACACCCCGCATCGAACCGCATCGATTTACGTAATAAAAACAGCATATAGATTTTTTGCGATTTTTGAAAAAAACGGAAGGTTAACCCCTTTGAAGTTTTTTGACCCCAAAAATTGAAAATCCGAAATCCGCAGCTTTTTCCACTGTTTCTTATGTAGTTTTAGCAGAAAATTCGATTGGCGCACGCAGTTTTCCCGTAAGTACGATATTTATGATTTTATTTAGCTTTAAAGTTTGGAAAATCGGTAAAGATTTTGCTCGACTTTATTTCTAAATTTTATACGTTTTTGTGAACTTCCCGCAACCCCAAACGTATTTTTCGAACACCCCGCATCGAACCGCATCGATTTACGTAATAAAAACAGCATATAGATTTTTTGCGATTTTTGAAAAAAACGGAAGGTTAACCCCTTTGAAGTTTTTTGACCCCAAAAATTGAAAATCCGAAATCCGCAGCTTTTTCCACTGTTTCTTATGTAGTTTTAGCAGAAAATTCGATTGGCGCACGCAGTTTTCCCGTAAGTACGATATTTATGATTTTATTTAGCTTTAAAGTTTGGAAAATCGGTGAAGATTTTGCTCGACTTTATTTCTAAATTTTATACGTTTTTGTGAACTTCCCGCAACCCCAAACGTATTTTTCGAACACCCCGCATCGAACCGCATCGATTTACGTAATAAAATCAGCATATAGATTTTTTGCGATTTTTGAAAAAAACGGAAGGTTAACCCCTTTGAAGTTTTTTGACCCCAAAAATTGAAAATCCGAAATCCGCAGCTTTTTCCACTGTTTCTTATGTAGTTTTAGCAGAAAATTCGATTGGCGCACGCAGTTTTCCCGTAAGTACGATATTTATGATTTTATTTAGCTTTAAAGTTTGGAAAATCGGTGAAGATTTTGCTCGACTTTATTTCTAAATTTTATACGTTTTTGTGAACTTCCCGCAACCCCAAACGTATTTTTCGAACACCCCGCATCGAACCGCATCGATTTACGTAATAAAAACAGCATGTAGATTTTTTGCGATTTTTGAAAAAAACGGAAGGTTAACCCCTTTGAAGTTTTTTGACCCCAAAAAATGAAAATCCGAAATCCGCAGCTTTTTCCACTGTTTCTTATGTAGTTTTAGCAGAAAATTCGATTGGCGCACGCAGTTTTTTTTAAATTTTAAAGCAAAATCTATGGCTTTTTTGACGTTTCCTAGCGGACTTTGAGCATACAATACGAATGGCGTGGTCAGAATACTTAATTTATGGAATAAAAAGAGCAAAAAACGGTTTTTAGATTTTTGCCAAACACCCAATGGTCCCCCCTTCTCTGCTCTTTCACAAAATTTTTTTAAATTTTAAAGCAAAAGCTATGGCTTTTTTGACGTTTCCTAGCGGACTTTGAGCATAAAATACGAATGGCGTGGTCAGAATACTTAATTTATGGAATAAAAAGAGCAAAAAACGGTTTTTAGATTTTTGCCAAACACCCAATGGTCCCCCCTTCCCTACTTTTTCACCAATTTTTTTTAAATTTTAAAGCAAAATCTATGGCTTTTTTGAGGAATCCTAGCGGACTTTGAGCATAAAATACGAATGGCGTGGTCAGAATACTTAATTTATGGAATAAAAAGAGCAAAAAACGGTTTTTAGATTTTTGCCAAACACCCAATGGTCCCCCCTTCTCTGCTTTTTCACAAATTTTTTTTAAATTTTAAAGCAAAATCTATGGCTTTTTTGACGTTTCCTAGCGGACTTTGAGCATAAAATACGAATGGCGTGGTCAGAATACTTAATTTATGGAATAAAAAGAGCAAAAAACGGTTTTTAGATTTTTGCCAAACACCCAATGGTCCCCCCTTCTCTGCTTTTTCACAAATTTTTTTTAAATTTTAAAGCAAAATCTATGGCTTTTTTGACGTTTCCTAGCGGACTTTGAGCATAAAATACGAATGGCGTGGTCAGAATACTTAATTTATGGAATAAAAAGAGCAAAAAACGGTTTTTAGATATTTGCCAAACACCCAATGGTCCCCCCTTCTCTGCTTTTTCACAAATTTTTTTTAAATTTTAAAGCAAAATCTATGGCTTTTTTGACGTTTCATAGCGGACTTTGAGCATAAAATACGAATGGCGTGGTCAGAATACTTAATTTATGGAATAAAAAGAGCAAAAAACGGTTTTTAGATTTTTGCCAAACACCCAATGGTACCCCCTTTTCTACTTTTTCACCATTTTTTTTTAAATTTATAGCAAAATCTATGGCTTTTTTGAGGAATCCTAGCGGACTTTGAGCATAAAATACGAATGGCGTGGTCAGAATACTTAATTTATGGAATAAAAAGAGCAAAAAACGGTTTTTAGATTTTTGCCAAACACCCAATGGTCCCCCCTTCTCTGCTTTTTCACAAATTTTTTTTAAATTTTAAAGCAAAATCTATGGCTTTTTTGACGTTTCCTAGCGGACTTTGAGTATAAAATACGAATGGCGTGGTCAGAATACTTAATTTATGGAATAAATAGAGCAAAAAACGGTTTTTAGATTTTTGCCAAACACCCAATGGTCCCCCCTTTTCTACTTTTTCACCATTTTTTTTTAAATTTATAGCAAAATCTATGGCTTTTTTGAGGAATCCTAGCGGACTTTGAGCATAAAATACGAATGGCGTGGTCAGAATACTTAATTTATGGAATAAAAAGAGCAAAAAACGGTTTTTAGATTTTTGCCAAACACCCAATGGTCCCCCCTTCTCTGCTCTTTCACAAAATTTTTTTAAATTTTAAAGCAAAAGCTATGGCTTTTTTGACGTTTCCTAGCGGACTTTGAGCATAAAATACGAATGGCGTGGTCAGAATACTTAATTTATGGAATAAAAAGAGCAAAAAACGGTTTTTAGATTTTTGCCAAACACCCAATGGTCCCCCCTTCCCTACTTTTTCACCAATTTTTTTTAAATTTTAAAGCAAAATCTATGGCTTTTTTGAGGAATCCTAGCGGACTTTGAGCATAAAATACGAATGGCGTGGTCAGAATACTTAATTTATGGAATAAAAAGAGCAAAAAACGGTTTTTAGATTTTTGCCAAACACCCAATGGTCCCCCCTTCTCTGCTTTTTCACAAATTTTTTTTAAATTTTAAAGCAAAATCTATGGCTTTTTTGACGTTTCCTAGCGGACTTTGAGCATAAAATACGAATGGCGTGGTCAGAATACTTAATTTATGGAATAAAAAGAGCAAAAAACGGTTTTTAGATTTTTGCCAAACACCCAATGGTCCCCCCTTCTCTGCTTTTTCACAAATTTTTTTTAAATTTTAAAGCAAAATCTATGGCTTTTTTGACGTTTCCTAGCGGACTTTGAGCATAAAATACGAATGGCGTGGTCAGAATACTTAATTTATGGAATAAAAAGAGCAAAAAACGGTTTTTAGATTTTTGCCAAACACCCAATGGTACCCCCTTTTCTACTTTTTCACCATTTTTTTTTAAATTTATAGCAAAATCTATGGCTTTTTTGAGGAATCCTAGCGGACTTTGAGCATAAAATACGAATGGCGTGGTCAGAATACTTAATTTATGGAATAAAAAGAGCAAAAAACGGTTTTTAGATTTTTGCCAAACACCCAATGGTCCCCCCTTCTCTGCTTTTTCACAAATTTTTTTTAAATTTTAAAGCAAAATCTATGGCTTTTTTGACGTTTCCTAGCGGACTTTGAGTATAAAATACGAATGGCGTGGTCAGAATACTTAATTTATGGAATAAATAGAGCAAAAAACGGTTTTTAGATTTTTGCCAAACACCCAATGGTCCCCCCTTTTCTACTTTTTCACCATTTTTTTTTAAATTTATAGCAAAATCTATGGCTTTTTTGAGGAATCCTAGCGGACTTTGAGCATAAAATACGAATGGCGTGGTCAGAATACTTAATTTATGGAATAAAAAGAGCAAAAAACGGTTTTTAGATTTTTGCCAAACACCCAATGGTCACCCCTTCTCTGCTTTTTCACAAATTTTTTTTAAATTTTAAAGCAAAATCTATGGCTTTTTTGACGTTTCCTAGCGGACTTTGAGCATAAAATACGAATGGCGTGGTCAGAATACTTAATTTATGGAATAAAAAGAGCAAAAAACGGTTTTTAGATTTTTGCCAAACACCCAATGGTACCCCCTTTTCTACTTTTTCACCATTTTTTTTTAAATTTATAGCAAAATCTATGGCTTTTTTGAGGAATCCTAGCGGACTTTGAGCATAAAATACGAATGGCGTGGTCAGAATACTTAATTTATGGAATAAAAAGAGCAAAAAACGGTTTTTAGATTTTTGCCAAACACCCAATGGTCCCCCCTTCTCTGCTTTTTCACAAATTTTTTTTAAATTTTAAAGCAAAATCTATGGCTTTTTTGACGTTTCCTAGCGGACTTTGAGTATAAAATACGAATGGCGTGGTCAGAATACTTAATTTATGGAATAAATAGAGCAAAAAACGGTTTTTAGATTTTTGCCAAACACCCAATGGTCCCCCCTTCTCTGCTTTTTCATAAAATTTTTTTAAATTTTAAAGCAAAATCTATGGCTTTTTTGACGTTTCCTAGCGGACTTTGAGCATAAAATACGAATGGCGTGGTCAGAATACTTAATTTATGGAATAAAAAGAGCAAAAAACGGTTTTTAGATTTTTGCCAAACACCCAATGGTCCCCCCTTCTCTGCTTTTTCACAAAATTTTTTTAAATTTTAAAGCAAAAGCTATGGCTTTTTTGACTTTTCCTAGCGGACTTTGAGCAAAATACGAATGGCGTGGTCAGAATACTTAATTTATGGAATAAAAAGAGCAAAAAACGGTTTTTAGATTTTTGCCAAACACCCAATGGTCCCCCCTTCCCTACTTTTTCACCAATTTTTTTTAAATTTTAAAGCAAAATCTATGGCTTTTTTGAGGAATCCTAGCGGACTTTGAGCATAAAATACGAATGGCGTGGTCAGAATACTTAATTTATGGAATAAAAAGAGCAAAAAACGGTTTTTAGATTTTTGCCAAACACCCAATGGTCCCCCCTTCTCTGCTTTTTCACAAAATTTTTTTAAATTTTAATGCAAAATCTATGGCTTTTTTGACTTTTCCTAGCGGACTTTGAGCATAAAATACGAATGGCGTGGTCAGAATACTTAATTTATGGAATAAAAAGAGCAAAAAACGGTTTTTAGATTTTTGCCAAACACCCAATGGTCCCCCCTTTTCTACTTTTTCACCATTTTTTTTTAAATTTATAGCAAAATCTATGGCTTTTTTGAGGAATCCTAGCGGACTTTGAGCATAAAATACGAATGGCGTGGTCAGAATACTTAATTTATGGAATAAAAAGAGGAAAAAACGGTTTTTAGATTTTTGCCAAACACCCAATGGTCCCCCCTTCTCTGCTTTTTCACAAATTTTTTTTAAATTTTAAAGCAAAATCTATGGCTTTTTTGACGTTTCCTAGCGGACTTTGAGCATAAAATACGAATGGCGTGGTCAGAATACTTAATTTATGGAATAAAAAGAGCAAAAAACGGTTTTTAGATTTTTGCCAAACACCCAATGGTCCCCCCTTCTCTGCTTTTTCACAAATTTTTTTTAAATTTTAAAACAAAATCTATGGCTTTTTTGACGTTTCCTAGCGGACTTTGAGCATAAAATACGAATGGCGTGGTCAGAATACTTAATTTATGGAATAAAAAGAGCAAAAAACGGTTTTTAGATTTTTGCCAAACACCCAATGGTACCCCCTTTTCTACTTTTTCACCATTTTTTTTTAAATTTATAGCAAAATCTATGGCTTTTTTGAGGAATCCTAGCGGACTTTGAGCATAAAATACGAATGGCGTGGTCAGAATACTTAATTTATGGAATAAAAAGAGCAAAAAACGGTTTTTAGATATTTGCCAAACACCCAATGGTCCCTCCTTCTCTGCTTTTTCACAAATTTTTTTTAAATTTTAAAGCAAAATCTATGGCTTTTTTGACGTTTCCTAGCGGACTTTGAGCATAAAATACGAATGGCGTGGTCAGAATACTTAATTTATGGAATAAAAAGAGCAAAAAACGGTTTTTAGATTTTTGCCAAACACCCAATGGTCCCCCCTTCTCTGCTTTTTCACAAAATTTTTTTAAATTTTAAAGCAAAAGCTATGGCTTTTTTGACTTTTCCTAGCGGACTTTGAGCAAAATACGAATGGCGTGGTCAGAATACTTAATTTATGGAATAAAAAGAGCAAAAAACGGTTTTTAGATTTTTGCCAAACACCCAATGGTCCCCCCTTCCCTACTTTTTCACCAATTTTTTTTAAATTTTAAAGCAAAATCTATGGCTTTTTTGAGGAATCCTAGCGGACTTTGAGCATAAAATACGAATGGCGTGGTCAGAATACTTAATTTATGGAATAAAAAGAGCAAAAAACGGTTTTTAGATTTTTGCCAAACACCCAATGGTCCCCCCTTCTCTGCTTTTTCACAAAATTTTTTTAAATTTTAATGCAAAATCTATGGCTTTTTTGACTTTTCCTAGCGGACTTTGAGCATAAAATACGAATGGCGTGGTCAGAATACTTAATTTATGGAATAAAAAGAGCAAAAAACGGTTTTTAGATTTTTGCCAAACACCCAATGGTCCCCCCTTCTCTGCTTTTTCACAAAATTTTTTTAAATTTTAAAGCAAAATCTATGGCTTTTTTGACTTTTCCTAGCGGACTTTGAGCATAAAATACGAATGGCGTGGTCAGAATACTTAATTTATGGAATAAAAAGAGCAAAAAATGGTTTTTAGATTTTTGCCAAACACCCAATGGTCCCCCCTTCTCTGCTTTTTCACAGAATTTTTTTAAATTTTAAAGCAAAATCTATGGCTTTTTTGACTTTTCCTAGCGGACTTTGAGCATAAAATACGAATGGCGTGGTCAGAATACTTAATTTATGGAATAAAAAGAGCAAAAAACGGTTTTTAGATTTTTGCCAAACACCCAATGGTCCCCCCTTCTCTGCTTTTTCACAAAATTTTTTTAAATTTTAAAGCAAAATCTATGGCTTTTTTGACTTTTCCTAGCGGACTTTGAGCATAAAATACGAATGGCGTGGTCAGAATACTTAATTTATGGAATAAAAAGAGCAAAAAATGGTTTTTAGATTTTTGCCAAACACCCAATGGTCCCCCCTTCTCTGCTTTTTCACAGAATTTTTTTAAATTTTAAAGCAAAATCTATGGCTTTTTTGACTTTTCCTAGCGGACTTTGAGCATAAAATACGAATGGCGTGGTCAGAATACTTAATTTATGGAATAAAAAGAGCAAAAAACGGTTTTTAGATTTTTGCCAAACACCCAATGGTCCCCCCTTCTCTGCTTTTTCACAAAATTTTTTTAAATTTTAAAGCAAAATCTATGGCTTTTTTGACGTTTCCTAGCGGACTTTGAGCATAAAATACGAATGGCGTGGTCAGAATACTTAATTTATGGAATAAAAAGAGCAAAAAACGGTTTTTAGATTTTTGCCAAACACCCAATGGTCCCCCCTTCTCTGCTTTTTCACAAATTTTTTTTAAATTTTAAAGCAAAATCTATGGCTTTTTAACGTTTCCTTATGCCGGGCCCAATTGTGTTTTCCAACGCTACGCAACCGTTGTCGTTTAAAGGAATAAAGAGACATCTACAAATCTACATTTTTTGTGGAACAAAATCTTTGGGTAGATTTTCCCAAAAAATTATTATTCTAATCGATTTTAATGTTTTCCCAACTTACTTTGTGCAGATGATGTGAATGACGTGTGCAGATCCACAATTATACTCGATTTTGAGCGAAATTCCCTTGTGTCATTCCGTTTTTGGAATACTGCTAATCATACATAATGCGTTAATTTATGGAATAACAAGCATAATAAAACGGCTAGAAAAATTTCGATTCACATTCTCGCATAGCAGAATGTTATGTTAATAATTAACAAAACTTTCATGAAGATTTATAAATAAAATCCTCAGGTACTCTTACCTGTGCGTAGCTGACATCGCTTGAATTTGAATTTTATCTATCTTTGTCTAGCACGTTGCCTTGGAGACAAAACAAAAACTAAAATCATGGCCGAAGCTACAATGGAAGAAGGTACGTGAGTACAAGACTTTTAATTAATTAACATTAACTTAAGACGATTACAAATAACAATTTTATTCTAACATTGCATCCAAAAACTTCAACCATGCGGTGACAATTTTTTAACGTTCAATTTGAAGTGATAGCAACCTAACAAGTGTTTGTTGGATCCTCGGAAATCGGTTATCGTAACCTAACATACCTGTTAAGTTATTTTTGGAATGTTATTTAAATATTGTTGTTAATTTAAATCGTCGTCGATTAACTATCGAGGAATTTTAAAGTTTGGTCGCAAAAACCTGACATATGTCACTTTGACATTTTGAAAATTTGGAAGTGGCTGGCGTAGGTGTCGCTTGACGTTTTGACACAATTTTGGGATAAACATTGCCCACAGTTTACCTAATTTGGAATATTGTGGGTGCACTTGTATTTCCATAGTCGCAGTATTTTACAGTTTAACAATTGCATGAGTGGTTTTTGAGGAAACTGTCGCTAAACGCAGCATAAGTAACACCTGATCGTAATTATTACTTTGTTAAACATAAAAATTGATGTAATATTGCCATAAACTATTAATTTATGTTGACAATACCCGTTCACCTTCGAGTTTATGTTGAACAAACATAGTTTGTCTTCAGTTGTGTCTCAATTTATGTTTCGGTGCTTTGAGGTGAAGTGCGAATGAAAGCCCCATCAGAGGATTTTGAAAAAGATCGTAAGTTGGTTGTTATTTGCAAAATTCCGAAAGTAACCTTCAGGTAAATAAATGCTAATAAGCCAGATTTACGTAACACCTACATTTGCATGCAATTTGTGTCTTCATTAACATCTTTTAGAATTCGTCAACAAAATTATTTTGTGAGTTTCTGCCCGATCAAGACCAGAGGAAATGCAGTCTAATATCTTCTTATTTTTATTGTCTAATTTTAAAAGTGGTGCTCTTATAAATAGACGTGTTAATTAAGCATCAAAAATAGGAACTTTGTAACTTGTGTTTCATTTCTTGAGATTTATGTGAGCGCAATGGGTGAACTGTGTTTTAAGGATAAAGTGTTTTCAAAATTCAACATTTTTTCAAAAAAAAATTCAGAAGGTAAATTTCTTTTTTATTATCACTGGGCCTTATCGATTTTACTTGCGATCGGGCGAACACAAGTTTTCTTTTTTGTTGCCATAGAAGAATTTTATTGACCAAAGATGAAACCAAGGGTTGTTTTCGGTAACTCAAGAAAATCAAACATTCTTTAATAATTCAATATCTCCAAGATTGCTTACTACTAATTTTAATTTTTTGTTGTAAAAATTTATTTTCTAATTTTCGAAAAAAAATTATCCCCTTTTTTAATATATCTCGTCAGGAAATAAGGGTTCAGTGAACTTAACTGGCATAAATTTTGTACAAGGGGACATTTGCTTTGCAATCCTATCGAATATACCAGCGATTGATTAACACAATAAAACTAGGCCAGATATCAAATTGTCTTGTTTAATTTCTTTACTCAAGATAAATATAAAATTTTTAATTTTCTACGACAGATTTTATGAAAGGTTGCAAGCCCTTTAAATTCAAACACTGATAAAATAAATAAAGTGTTCAGTGGCGGCTGGTACGAGAAGGGCGATGGGGCGCCAGCCTGCCAAAAAGAGAAATTAAAAATTCAAATTTTTTAATGTCAAATACCTGCCATCTGCTGGCGTCTCCTCTTTAGTTGTATATTATTTTTATTATGTTTTGTTAAACCAAATAATTAAATCTACCTTTAGTTGTAGACGTGGGCGACAAATTAATACCATGTGGGATATGTGGTCGCACATTTTTACCAGTTCCATTGACAAAACACTCCAAAGTATGCCAGCGCAACGCATCGCGCAAACGAAAAGTATTTGATTCCCTAAAGCAGCGAATTGAAGGTACCGAACTTGCGCCGTTCCATCAGACTTCTTTTTTGAAACGTAGCCAGCCACCAATAGTAGCAGCCGCACAGCCAAGTTCAACGACGATAGCAAAAAAAGAGCGATGGAGAGAAAAGCACGTGGAATTAATCAGCACAATAAGAGCGGCCAGAGGTTGTTATCGGTAGATTGTTAAAATCCAAACTAATATCTCTTCTTTTAAGGTTCATCTGAAGATATGTCTAACTCACCGAAACCAACTATTCCCAGCGCAAAGCTGGGAAGCGAAAAGTGTCCTACCTGCGACAGATTCTTTGGCATCAGAGCGTTCGACCGGCATGTGGAGTGGTGCAAGGATCGTCAACACAGAGTGCAAAGATCGCCTGCGGAAGTGCTGATGGCAAAGGAAAGACTTGAAGCCAGAATCAACTATCGAGTCCCGCTACCCAACAAATCCAAACGAACGCTTATTCGGGATAAATATTCGCCTGTTGCCGGAAGCAGAAGCGAATCGGTCACCAGTCTTAAAAGCGTCAGCTGTTCCAATTTACAGCGAAGTCCTAGTATCAGAAAACCCACTAATGCGAATAACAAAAAAGCTGAGAAACCCAAATGCGAGGACGATGGCGACGTTATGTTGAGTACCCCTGCTAAAAAGCAAGAGAAAAGTGTGCCAAAGCAGCCGAAAATGCCTGTCCTCGGAGGTAGTAAAAGGTGAGTTGTTTTCATGTTTCGTGTTTTTCTCTCCAAAAAAATTTATAGTTTTTTGTAAGGAAAACGGAAAGAGGTAAAATAGCTTTACTAATTTCTTTTTAACCTATATGAGCCGTTTCCTTCTCCTTACAATATCTTTAATCGAATTAACATTAAGCTGACCCTCTTTCCTTTTTCCCTTAGTCCTTGTCCAATCCCAATAAATACCCGCAAGAAATTAAACACTTTAGAAGTTAACGATGGCCTCGAAGGTATAACCGTTAAGTCGATGAAAAAGGAAGACGTGAATGATAAGCAGTCTAAAAAGATGTTGACGTGGAAAGACACTGTTAATAGTTCTAAAACCGAAAAGAACATCAAAATTGACACGAAGAAACAAAAACAAGTAACGTCGCCTCTGGATCCGGCTTTGACGCAAAAATTGGAAGTAAATTTGAAAAGCGACGAAATCAAAACAGAAAAAATAACTTTTAAATACCTTAAGAAGAATAAAGACAAAATGTTGAGGAGAAGTCAGCAGTTATCTCCGGAAAGTTTAAGCGAGTTAAACTTCGAAGGTTCAATGGATGATTCGGTTAAACGGGTGACATTGCAAGGCGGCCTTTTGAACAAACAAGTAAACTCAAAATTTGTTAAAATCAAAATGGGAAATAATTTTAAATCAAACCTATTAGAGAGCTCCAGTGAGTTTAGTCTGGAGAGTAAAGTGGAAAACTCGAAAGAAACTTTCGGTAGTCCACTTTTGAATAAACAAAAGAAGAATTTAAAATTTTTGAATGTTACGGAGAGGAAAACCCTGTTAGAGAGCAAAAGCGAGCTGAGTTTAGAAAGTAAAATAAAAAGTCCCATTTTGAACAAACAGAAGAAGAATCTCAAAGTTTTTAGTGTTAAAGATAGAAAAAGCCTTTTGGGGAAAACTTTGGAGAGTTCGAGTGAATTTAGTCTGGTTAGCGAGATTGAAGACCCTAAGGAAACCTTTGGGAAACATTTGAATAAAAAATTTAAAAATCCACTTTTAAATTTAAAAGCAGAAAAGAAAACCGCTTTAGAGAGTGCAAGTGAGTCGAATTTAGGCAGTAAATTTGTAGATTCGAAAGAAATTATTGGGAAAAAAACTTCAACCTCACATGAGATTGCTTTCGAGAGTGCAAGTGAGATCAGTTTAAACAGCAAACTTGACGACTCAGATGATACGTTTGGAAGTGGCTTTTTGAATAATAAATCGAAAAGCCCACAACTTTCGAATGCTAAAACCGAGAAGGATATTCCAACGTCTAAAGAAAGAACTTTAAAAAGCATAAGTGAATTGAGTTTAGACAGTACAATAGAAAACATAACTAATAGGGAAGATATAAACAAACGGAAGATAGGTCCAAAATTTTCTTACGGTCAAATCGGAAAAAGTTGGAAAAACAATAACACAAGTGAGTTGAATTTGGATGCCGAAGTAGAAGACGTGACTTGCGATGTAAGTGAAAAATGTATTGAGTTGAGTCCAAATACTGAAGATTTCAGCAACCACGATCCCGAAGAATTCGAAAACCTTACGAAACCAATTAATTCTCCAAATTTTCATTTGGATGAAAATTTAATTCAAAGTGGCTGCGATGAGGATTTTAATTTTGTAAAAATGTACGATAAAAACAAACTGATAAATTCCAAAATATTTACTGACGTTTTGGAAGTTTGCAATAAAGAAAAACACATTAGAAAATCATCGGGTGACTCAAACGAAAGAAGCAGTTGCTCTAAAGATATCAATCCGCTGCACCCAATTGAAATCGATAATTTAGACGAAATAAGTTGTTCTAGTACTACATTCGAAGACACGGGAAATTACCAAGTAATTCCCACAGAAGATGACGAAACGTTTAGGGAAGATATTGATTTAATCCAAATTTATGAATCGGATGTTGGGGAAAAGTGCTTAGATCAGGACGCACTGTCCATTTCAAGTTGTTCCCAAGCCTACCCAGACAGCATCGAAAATGAAAACGATTGGAAGCATTCGGAAAATGAAAGTGATAGCGAAATTTTAAACGAAGAGGAGTGTAACGAAGTTGTGGTTTGGCACAAGCCCTCCTGTACAACTGAAATTGAAAGTCTGAGTGGGGACGATGTTAATAACTGGAACGAAGCGCTCAGTGTTGCACGCGTTGAAAGTTCTCTCATGAAAAGTTTTAGTGATGTTTGCTTAAGTATGTCCAAGACCGAGAAACCCAGTTTCAGCGCTTTTTCAGAAACCGACGTCGCAAGGTTTAATAATAATGAACTAACTTCCGATCGCATTTTGGAACTTGCCGGGGAGCAATTTTTAATGTCGCTTAAAGACGATGACCCTCTGCGGTCCGACCAAGAAAGTAGTAAGAGTTCAAATGTGGAACCCACTCCTAAGAAAAAAAGAAAACTTCTCAACAAATTTGATGAGAAAATTTGTGATTTTAATGAATCTGAAGAAATAGAAGAAATCATCAACGATAATGCTGAAGATGATATCGACGACAATGAGATGAATGAAGAAGAATACGATGAAAATTATGATAATAGCAAAACAAGTTTTGATCTCGACGAAGTTGAAAGAAGCATAGCAGAAGATTTGGAGGTACAATCGAATTATTTGGCCGATCAGCTTTGTCGTGAAGAAGTTTTAATTAAGATATTGGAGAAAAAACCCATTGGGCTATCTCCAAGACTAATAAACATAGTCAACTCGATAGTTTACGAAACCGACTGCTTAACGACGTATCAAGATTTTGAATGCCAAGATGTAATTAGAATATCCAAAGACCATTGCAGGAAGTTGTTGACTTTGGATCCAACTTCGTTGGAGTTTTCGAAATGCACTAAGCTTCCCGACATTCATGGCAAGAAAAAAAACTGCACTCGGCAAAATGTAAACAAGCAGGAAGAGAGTAAAATATTTAACCTGCCGCCTATAAAAACAAAAGTTGCAAGCAAAATTCCAGTTCCGAAACACGGAGAAAATGTATGTCACAACGAATGGATTACTTTGCCCGAGATAAAAGCCCAAAGGTGATATTTTTTAAAATAGTTGTACACGTGGCTTTTGTGCGATTGCTTGTAACCAAAGTGATCGCTGGAAAACTACGTTTGGGGAAGTACCTAAAAGTGTATGAAAAAATCCTTTCCTTTCTGTTCCTTCTACCCTAGCAACCTCGACTTTTGGTTTTCTTTCACTAATTAATTTTTCCGCTTTGTTCTAATCACTGCAACCTTCTAGTGCCGATGAACCAAATTACGATCCGTTTGTTACTGCTAAACGTCAATTAATGGAACTCTTGGAAGAGTTTGATGATTTCGAATCGGTCATCACGAAATCGCCAACCAAACCTGTGAAACACCGACCTTACACTTCGTCCACAGTCAAACCGACGGAAAATCCGAGAATCAAAGTTACAAAATCGGCAGATGATTCGAAACATAAAAGAGCGTCCGTTATAGATCCACCGTTAAATTTCCAAGATTTCGATAACGTGGAGAATTTAAAAAACATGCTGGCGTTAAATGATTTCGAATTAATGGAGTCTTTAGTTAATCAAAATTGTTTGGACGATAATTTTGACCTCGACTATCCAAATGGCACGAGTCCCCTAAAGAACGGCGACAGTGACGACAGCTACGACTTGGATTTTTCGAGCAAAAACATTTTTCCACAAATTGACAACGAGCGCCACATTTTAAACGTTCAAGAATGCAAATACAACGACGATTCTCCGTCCATTGATCCTAGATTGATCAACGAAAACGATAATTTGACCATACCAAAAAATTTAGACATGAATCATCGTTCTATACATTCTAGCAACGATAATGTGGCCAATATTGAGGAAAAAGATAACGACAATAATTTTAAGTTAAACAACAAAAAGAAATATTTGAGGGCAAAAAGTAAATTGAATGAAAAAGATAAAACGACTGTAACTTCCAGTTTTGGTGCCGCCAAAAATATATCGAGTGCCGACAGAAAGAAAAACTTGTCTGTGTTAAAAAAATCCATACCGCTTGCAGATCCGGTCAAACCTAAAAATTTAAAAAATAAACAAGACGTCCAAGATTATTTCGATCAACAGGATAAAAAGACGTCCCAAAAAAATCACAGCAACAATAAGGGTTTTATAGAAGAACAGGTAGGTAAATTTGATTCTTTGAAAGGTGAAATTTTATTTGGCTTGATTGTAGGTTCCTCAAATTGAGAAAAATTCGGGTGACAATGTGGAAGTAGTTTGTACGCCAACAGAACTTTTTCCCGTTGACGATATCTTATATGAAGAGTATAAAAAGTTCGAAGACCTCTACATGAAGGAAAAGAGGATGAAGGAAGTTGCCAACGAACACGGATTAAACCACTTTGCCTCCGATTCTGCATACAGCAGGTAAGAAATTTTGATAATTTTTGTAAAATCGACATTACTCAGCTTTTAGTGCACCACCCCTGTTTGTTTTTTGTTTCAATATTAAATATGAGCAAATTTTCTCCCCACGAGATAAATTGTAATATTTTGCTACAGCCTCAGCAGGAAAACAACACCAAAAGTTAGAGCAAGGTTAACAAAGTTGACACCTCTATTGCGCCAAGATTCAAATCCATCCGACATTTCACCTTCTAGGGACTTGAACACTTCACCCACATTTGATTCTGGAAACCATCGAATGTCAAAGTTCTGCCACGAATGTGGAAACAAATATCCGATAAACGCAGCAAAGTTTTGCGTCGAATGTGGCGTCAGGAGACTGGTTTTGTGATACAAAAGCACAGGACAGTATGTGATAATTTATATACAGCAGATTTTATTTAATTTTTATGAATAATTTTTCTTGTAAGTTTTATCTCTTTGCTTATTTTTTACGTTTGTTATGTAAGTCCACGATTTTTTGATCTGGGTTTTAATTTTAAAAAAAGTACCTACTAATTTCACTAATCTCTCTTTGTTAATCTTCGTTTTTACGATCGTCTAACCTTCCATTAAAATCAGGTGTAATTTTAATGTGTGCTTACGTACTTAGTTTAGGAAGTTAACGTAACAAAACAGTATTTTCTCACCACGTCAAGTTTAAGAGTGAAATTTTGTTGTTATTGTTGTGTAAATTTATAATAAGTGCAATAATAATTTTTAACCCCCTCCCTCACTCGCCCCTAGTATTTGTATTGTAAAATAAAAATTTCGAACAAACTGGCTTGCTTTACCGAACCACTCGATTGTTCTTCAAAAATAGTACCTACTTGAATATGTTTGTTAATCTTTCTCCCCCCGTCACCTCGAATAACTGTTCAATTTTATTGTGTGATAGTATAATTTCTGTTTTTGTTGTTACTCTTTGAATGTTTTGAAATAATTTAGTATGTGATAGAGCAATGTTTTTAGTATTTGGTTTTCATTCCTAATTAGTTAATTAACTAGGATGACTAACAAGACTGAAAGTTATAATTTAGTTTAGAATATTATGCAATTACCAAAATGCTAAATAAATTAATTTTTGCTTTAAATTTCGTTTTATTTATTTATATTACGTACCTGATTGCCAATGCCGAGTCTCCGATTCGGCTCCGAACCAAGTAAAAACTTTATTTCCGACAGTCTCCCCTGTAAAGAAAGTTTGCGCTAAGCTTCAGGTTCCCAAAAAAACTGGATCATTCAAGATACTTAATTTAAGTATCAAGCAACCTTCAATCAAATTGACGTTTATCGGCGAGAACCGATTTTTCAGAATGAACCAAACGACCGCTTTATCGAAAGCATTATTTTCAAAAGTAAGATTTATAAAAAAAATATCTCCAAAGTACTTGCATTGTGGGGGTAATTCTGGTGAGGGAAGACAAAGCACCGGTGGGTCAGCCTCTTACCCGGTAATAGATCACGAGTTCGACGCCATCGTTGTCGGAGCTGGTGGAGCAGGATTGCGAGCAGCTTTTGGACTCGTTTCTGAAGGTTTCAGAACTGCCGTCATAAGCAAGGTCTTTCCGACGAGATCGCACACCATCGCAGCACAAGGAGGAATTAACGCGGCTTTAGGTGACTGAAAATTTAATATAAAAAGGTTCACAATTTACAGATTTTCTTTTAGGAAATATGGAAAAAGATGCTTGGCAATGGCATATGTACGACACTGTAAAAGGATCCGATTGGCTTGGGGATCAAAACGCCATTCATTACATGACTAGGGAAGCACCGCAAGCAGTGTACGAATTGGAAAATTTCGGAATGCCTTTTTCTCGAACGCAGGATGGTAAAATTTATCAGCGCGCTTTTGGAGGACAGTCGTTGCAGTTCGGAAAGGGTGGACAGGCTCACCGGTGTTGTTGTGTTGCTGACAGAACTGGGCACAGTTTATTGCATACTTTGTATGGAGAATCTCTTAAATATAATTGCAATTATTTTATTGAGTATTTTGCCCTTGGTTTATTGATGGAGGGTGAAGATTGTAGAGGAGCAATGGCTCTTTCACTCAACGAGGGAACCGTTCATAGATTTCATGCTAAAAACACAGTAAACGTTAACAATTGCAAGGTCAAGGTAAAATTATTAAACCGTTATTAGGTTTTAGCAACGGGCGGGTATGGGAGAGCGTACTTTTCGTGCACCTCAGCCCACACGTGCACCGGAGATGGTAACGGTATGGTAAGCCGAGCCGGACTACCAAACCAAGATTTGGAATTTGTGCAATTTCATCCAACCGGTATTTACGGTGCTGGTTGTCTGATTACTGAAGGTTGTAGGGGCGAAGGTGGTTACCTTGTGAACTCTGAAGGGGAGCGTTTCATGGAACGTTATGCTCCCGTCGCCAAAGATTTAGCATCGCGAGATGTGGTTTCCAGGGCCATAACCATTGAAATCCGAGAAGGTGAATTTATTCCCAAAAAAATTTAATAATTCTAAAAACGTTTCAGGTCGAGGAGTTGGAAAGGACAAGGATCACATGTTTTTGCAACTGCATCATCTTCCTGGAGACAAACTGCAGTCAAAGTTGCCTGGAATTTCTGAAACTGCCATGATTTTCGCAAACGTCGATGTTACAAAAGAACCTATTCCTATTTTGCCGACGGTTCATTATAATATGGGTGGAATACCAACGAACTACAAAGGACAGGTCTTGACTATAAAAGATGGTCAAGATGCAGTGGTAAATGGCCTTTACGCTGCTGGAGAATGCGCTTGTACCAGTGTGCATGGTGCAAATCGTCTAGGAGCAAACTCTTTGCTGGACTTGGTGGTCTTCGGACGCGGGTGCGCCAAAACGATAGCAGCGTTCAATAAACCGGGTGATAAAATTCCCAAAATGCAAGATGTAAGATGTGCAAGTTTTAATTCATAAAAAAAATTTAATCTGCCCTTTCCAGAACGCCGGTGAAGATTTGATCGATAATTTGGAAACTTGTCGTAGTTACAGTGGCCACATTCCAACAGCAACACTGCGTTTGGACATGCAAAAGGCCATGCAAGTAAATGCAGCTGTGTTTAGAACCGAAGAAACTTTAAAGGTTGGAGTGGAAGAGATAACAAGATTGTTTAATCTCCAAAAAGATTTGAAAGTGACGGACCGTAGTCTTGTTTGGAATTCAGATTTGGTGGAAACGTTAGAGCTTCAAAACCTGCTGTTATGCGCCGTTCAAACGGTTGTGAGTGCCGAAAATCGAAAAGAATCCAGAGGATCTCACGCAAGGGAAGATTACAAAATCAGACTTGACGAATTTGATTACAGCAAGCCTACCGCTTCTCAAGAACAGAAGCCAATGAGTGAACATTGGAGGAAACATACTCTATCCTATGTTGACCTATCAAATGGCGATGTTAAAATAGATTACCGTGGGGTGATAGATCGCACTTTAAATCAAGAGGTAGAAACCGTTCCTCCCGCAATTCGAACTTATTGAAAGTGTAGAAAATGTTTTGTTGATTTTGGTATTTTATATTTGAATATAAAATAAAACTATTTAAGTGCATGAAAGTATTATTTACAATATTAATTTAGTCAATATGTTCCGTTGCCTTCCAACGCAACCATGATTTCCCGCTTGGAGATTGACCGACAAATAAATGCAATTTCACTGAAATGATCTTTAAAATATCATTACCGGTACATAATTTTCAATATAACAAAATTATTTTAATATCTAAAATCTAGATAGACAAACTTGAGAATTTTGCTTAAAAAATTCACTTATTGATTTCTATAAAAAAACTAAATGCAAGTGAATTAGCATGAAGCCCTTTGATATCGATCGGAAATGTCTTTCCAATTTGCAATTTCCATGATCGCTTTTACGTAGTCGGCTCTAACATTTTTATACTGCAAATAATAAGCGTGTTCCCAAACGTCGATACCAAATAATGGCACCAAACCTTTTGTAGCTAGAAGTGGATCTTGGTTGGCACACGTTGCTAGTTCTAATCTCTTGTTGGTACGATCGTATCCCAACCAGGCCCATCCTGATCCTTGGATACCAGTTGCCATTGTGCATAGTCGTTCCTTAAATTTATCACATGAACCAAAAGTACATTCCATCGCATCAATCAATTCTGAACTCATATTGGTGGAACAAGGCGTTAAGTTGGTCCATAATATGCTGTGGTTTATATGACCACCTCCATTAAATTTGATAGCAGCACCCAACGCAATCGTAGCACTACAATTTGACCATCAAGGTTTATAAAACGTGTGGGGGAAATTGTAATTACCTGACATCGCAGTTCTTTATAGCTTCTTGCAACTTCTCTTCTGCTGCGTTCAAATTGTTGACATAGGTTTGGTGATGTTTACAGTGATGCAGTTGCATTATTTCCTGGCAAATTACGGGTTCCAAAGCGTCATATTCGTAGGGAAGCTTCGGTAAGGTATGTTTAGCACGGACCGGTTTAGCTCTGCAAAAAAGTTGGGTTAGATTTGAATTTTTATATTATTTGCGCTTTTATTATGTTTAGGTAAAGCAGAATTTACGTACGCAATTGCAACACTAGCTAAACGACGAGCAACAAACATTTTTTAAATATTTTTACGACAAAATCGGTGAAATGTTAATTTGCCAAATGTCAGTTGCGTAACAGTCCGTTACCAACACAAAATTGAGTGATGTATAGGATAAGTGCCAAGTTTTGTTTACATTCGATTGTTGGAAAAATGGTCGTTTTCTTTCCACCCTGTACGTCATATTAATTTATTGCTCACTAAATTATTTTCGCATATTATGGAAATATTCAAACGAAAACAGTTGGTTTTAACAATGAGTGAACTACTAGGATCCCAGAAGGTGAAGGAGGTGCATAATTTTCAATAATAATATTTCTCTTTCGGAAAGTGAAACAAAATTTTTGACTGTATCATCAGGACGTCATGAAGATAAACACAATTTTCGGTTTTTTAGACCCGCTGGACACCGGATTAGGGCTGGTAAAAATCCCTGGGGAAAGGCACGGAATTGCTGTGCTTTTAGGGTTGCATAAGTTGAAGGAGCTTCGATTGACACATTGAGCCGATGCCCTACTCTTGTTTTTTGGACCACTTCCACAACAAAGTTACAAAATTTTTACTTCTATTACCAGGATTCTAGAAGTTGAAGAAGTTATCTTGTTAGTAAACTGTAATTAAACTTAATACAAATTAATTTATTCGTTCATTGATTTTCTTTCACAAAATATTTAAGTTACGTGAGAAGCAGCGATTCAGGAATTTGTAATTTATAATTTAAAAAAAAAATATGTACCTACCTATGATAAAAAATTAATGCTTTTTGAACAAATGCCATCAGATAATTCTCTCGAGCCTCCTGTACAACCTGCACAACTTGAAATTTAAATGATCGGGGAGAAAAAAAAATGGAACAGTGGCAGACAGGAAGTTAAAATTCTCAAAAACTTTATTCAATTACATAATTTCAACTTTAGTCTTAAACGTCCAGTAGAATAGTTTTCTGTTAACTGTAAGTACAATTTTTTATATAAAACGATAACAAATATATCATTTGGAACTATACAAATTTACATGCAATTAAAAATAAATATTAACATGCTCATAGCAAATAATTCTATACTGCTAATTAATTACTCTTAATTCTAATATCACAATAATTAAACAATAAAATGTCGTTAAAAACTAACAATTTCATAAATACTTTAAAATTTGGTATAAAAAGACTCGTTAAACCTTCGTGCAGGGCATACTTTTGTTCCGCAAGGTAGGTCTCAACATTTTGTTCCACTTTTTAAAAGTCTTTGAAGAAAAAACCCAGAGGGAAGCAAAGATGGCACATAAAAATTGTAGACCTACCGAAACTAACACCACATAAAAATTATGCATATAAAACCCACACAACAAATTCGAAAACAAACACAAAAATATGCCCACACTAATAATACACAGTCGTAAAATCAACCTCTCCAATTTATAAGGACACTTGCCGTCGTATAAGAGCGCCTTGCGGACATTTTTGAGCGCAATCGACGTGATTACCCCCAAACAGCAACCAAAAACTACAAAACACAATTTAAAAATCAGCAACTGATAACTGCTGATCTGGCATAGCCCGGTAAGTTGATTCAACTCGATATTTCGGTTTATCAGAACAAAAATCAACGGTATGGTTGAAATACTCCAGACTACGGCGTGTAGACGGGTGGAGATCTTTTCGATTGCTTCCGTTGACCACTCTTTTGCGGCCGTTAGGTACCAAACGAAGGAAAACACACACCACCACAGCGCCATCGCTACGTCCGTGTAAACCAGCAAGAGAGCCATGGAGGTGCAACCCAAACTGTCGGTTGGTTTCTCCAAGAGTGTTGCACCTAAAATAAAGAATTAATTAATATCATAGTTCGGAGTGCAGCTCGAAGAGACTTACCATTACAAATAAAAGGACCAACGATCCATCGGATCAGAAAAATAAGTGAACGTATCAGTCCGCAGAAAGAGAGGTACAAGAGGGGTCGTGCAGGCCATCGGAAACGTTTCGGTTGGGTTATGAACGTGAGGAGCGAAAACGTCGTCATCAGAAGGCACGTGATCGACCAAAATAGCGACCAAACCTGTAAACATTTTGGTTTAGTTTTTGTTCAAAAATCAAAGGAAAAATTACTTACGGCGTAAATGGTTTTGTCGCCTGGGGGGTACAGATTGTCGTTATGACAGGTTTTAAGGCACATCTTGCTGTTTATACCAGGCACGGTGTTGGGCGGACACAATTGACCAATGGGTCGCATGTTGTGGAGGTTTCGTGGCAGACTTTCTCGTATGTCTTCTTCGGGTGGCTGTTGCATGCATAATTGGGGTGGTTCGGGAAATCTGAAAATAAATTAAATACATTAATATTTAAGTTTCATAATTTAAATTTAATTCAATTTATTTTAAGGGCCTCCAGCCTCCTGTCACCGGCAGTTAAAGTAGTAATACTAAATTAAATTTTAATTAATTAAAACAAAACTGTTTAGATAACCCCTTCTATATATTTTATGTTATTCCCCGACTTTAGAATCCTTTAAAAAAAACACATCGACTTTCTGCCGTGTATGAATCCTAGAAAATCAGACGGCTTCGGGTCGCCTTATCCATGTAATCGGCGATGGAGGTCGTCGTCATTTTGTCATCGCACGACTTCTAGGGGCTTCGGGGAAACGGAATAACAATGCTGGTTGCCATGGCAACCAAAAAACTTTGTAAACTTGGCTTACCAATTTTAAAAGTCTAACGGATTGGGGATTGGGGATTGTGGATTCTTTTCCACAGAATGGAATTGTGAATTCCTAGGGAGGAATCGCTAGGGAAATCTGGTGTATAAATGAATGAAAATCTGAGGAAAACTTAAGAAATTCTAGAAAATCCAAGGAAATCATAAAAAACAGAAAGCCCAAGAAAATGTTGGAAATTCTAGCCGATCTTAGAAAATATTTATTTTTTCCATACATTTTCAAAAGGAAATTTTAAGAAAATCCAGGGAAATTTTAAAACTTTACCTTATGATTTGCGATTCATGCTATTGTACCGTACAATCGAAAAACCTAGTAAGTCGAGTTAGTAAAAATTGAGGCCTTAGATTTTATTGTGGATATTAATAAAATTAGATAAAAATAATAGTAATAATATGCCGTACCCCAATAAGCTGCCCCATCTTACTACAGACCTCCGGCTTTATGTGCTCTCCGAAGCACTGAGATAGGCAGCCAAAAATATTTTGTGTACCAATATTTTTCAGACTTTTTGAGCCCCCTGTTCTGTTACCCCCCTTTCCCCTTGGACATAAAAGTTCTTTATATGCGTAAAATTGAGCGGATTTTACAGTAAAAACTCAAGCTGCTAATATAAATTTAGTCTTGAAACACAAAATGTAGGGGGCAATCCGGGGGGTCTGGGGGGTATGGAATACCCCCCAGTGCACTCTCCACTGTTTGTTCACGGGAAAAAAACTTGGAAACTTGCAATTTTTTTTAATGACCTGAGACTAGAAAAATATATTATTTTAAATTTGTTAGATTTGTAAAATTTGTAAAGACGGGTCTGGGCACATAACCTGCTATTATTTAGACTTTTTGAGCCCCCTGTTCTGTTACCCCCCCCCTTTCCCTTAGACATAAAAGTCTTTTATATGCATAAAATTGGAAGCTCATAAGCGGATTTTACAGTAAAAACTCAAGCTGCTAATATAAATTTAGTCTTGAAATAAAAAATGTAGATGGCAATCCGGGGGGTCTGGGGGGTATGGAATACTCCAAAAACGGCGAAACTTGCAATTTTTTTTTAAATGACCTGCGACTAAAAAATGTAGGTATTATTTTAAATTTTTAAGATATGACGGGCGTGGGCACATAACTTGCCATTATTAAGACTTTTTGAGCCCCCTGTTCTGTTATCCCACTTTCCCCTTAGACATAAAAGTCCATTGTATGAGTAAAATTGAAAGCTCATAAGCGGATTTTACAATAAAAACTCAAGCTGCTAATATATAAATTTAGTCTTGAAACCTAAAATGTAGGTGGCAATCCGGGGGGTCTGGGGGGTATGGAATACCCCCCAGTGTACTCTCCACGGTTTGTTCACGGGCAAGAACTGGGAAACTTGCAATTTTTTTTTAAATGACCTGCGATTAAAAAATGTAGGTATTATTTTAAATTTTTAACGTATGACGGGCCTGGGCTCATAACCTGCTATTATTTAGGCTTTTAGAGATTTTTGACTTTTTAAATAACATGGTTGATTTTTTGCAAATATCAACTTACCTCGAGCACTCCAGGTCTTCCGGCCACGAAAATCCAGCCCTCTCGAGTTCTGAAACGCAGTCTCTCTTGACTTCCTCGCATAGTCCTCTGCATGCTGGCACCGCAACGGGCACATCTTCCGAGCACAGCGGAATGAAGACGGAACAAACGAACAATCTCAAAAAGGACGAACAATTGTGACCGATGAATCCTCCGAAGGTTTGTAGCTGAAAAGAGAAAACACGTGTAAGTATGGGTCCGCGCTCGCATCATCCCAATTCGCACACTCACGCTTACTTTAGTTTTTTAGAACGCATTCCACATCGGTCAGTACTCAGGTTACGCCTGTTTCCGCACAGACATTAGAAGAATTAACGCAATAAATCTAGCAGATGGTCGAAAGCGTCTTTATTGTTCAGAAAATGGTAGTCATACCGAAAATGTCACGTAATACAAAGCGTAACAATTTTAATTAAAAAATTATCTTTGGGCATTTCATATGTTCCGACACGGAATGTTAACCGGAACTCTACTGAAGATTTATTGTTCATTAGAAAAGGTTCGTTAAAGCGAGACGAGGACCAAATAATAGAAGTAGACCCGGCGTTAATAATGGGGTACGCGTAGGACCCTAGGCTAATTATTAGGTTTTGAAAGAAGAGTGGATCATAAAAAAAGAGATTGGAAAAGTAATTTGGAAGTAACAACTTCCAGGTAATCCACGATGATGCTGGATCGACGCAATTAGTAAAAATTGAATATTTGATATTACGGTACTGATTTTGGATACAGTGAAAGGCACCGACATCCTGTTTACATTTCCGACTTGTTTATTGCGTTTCGATTAATATAAATGTTGGCAAAAAGTTCTAAAACCGGTGTAGCAGTTTGAGGATGGAAAGAATTTTTTAATTTATGGTAAATTAACTAAACGAGCGCATACTTTGTCGGTAGCAAACAACTTTTTTTAGCCAATTGATACTTGAGAGCTATTTTTTCTAATATCCTTGATTATAATTGGTTCAAAATATTTCATGATATATTTTTATCCATGAGACCAAGAACACCGCGACCGAAGCCCTAGCGAGGAGCATCGCAAGGTCATTGGCTGACTGACTGACAGGCTTCAGTGGAAGCGGCACATGAAAGACGGCTCAACAATCGCCAAGCTATATCTCAACGTCCGTCTTTTTCTTTCTCTCTCAAAACACGAACAACTCATCGTTCTACTACAAGTTTTTGTAAAACAAAGAATTTCTGTATCTGTTTTTAGTGTGTAGTTACAAAAACTTGTTGCGTTCCGTTTCCATTCCAGAACATCAAAAGAATATTTTTAACTTGCTTTTAAAAAAGACAGGTGGACCGTGAAGCAAGCCGAAAAGGGAGCTAATTCTAAGAAAGCAACAAACACGATCTATAAATGATAATGAACAGCCGAAATCGGGTAGGTTATTATTAGGGATGTTAGGACCTTTTCTAAAATGAGGCATTCAAGTGCAACGGAGCGCGTTTGCCCTGGGGTTGGGCCAGACTGGGTAATGACAGGGCGGCTTCTTTTAAGGCGCCTAGCTTTGCTTGATTACCTCTAGTAGCCCCTGCTCACCCGGGGGGCCATGCATTACATACCGCAACCAAAGAAACTGAACAATGCGAAAAACACGATAATGGATTCGTTGGCTGGAAAAAAATTTAAACCAAACCGTTTCAAACATTTCAGATAAATTACATTTCAGTGTTATCGCTCGTCTTTTCAAATTTTATTTTTATCAATGGAAAAAAAATAAAGTATATGTACAACATTGTGAACACAATAAACACTTGCATCGGTTACTATCGCCCTTGTCATCTCGGTCAGATGAAAGGACACCAACATGAATAATAGACCGTGTTAACAACAAAAATAGATGTTGGAAGTATTTCAAAGTCGATACGGAGGACCGTAATCACCAGCTTTGCGCTAATAAAATATTCTTTTCTATTCATAATACCTTTCCATTTTTTCCGTTCGACCTCTTTCTAGATATCAAAAATGTGAAGGTCAATTTTTTTAAACGCGCCATTATGTAATAGCCAACCCCAGGCGGCGACAGCAATTACGTAATAGCATCAGGCGAACGGCCTGGTGTGTACAAAACCGATGACTTCAATCAATTCCGATTAAAAAGTGTTCAAACAATCAACAACTTGAATAAATGAAAGTAAATTACCCCCCCCCCCCAATTTATAGAATCATAAAATTTAATTGTTACCCCCCCCCCCCCGCAGATACTCCTACTTCTAACAGCGAAGGATAAAATTGCGCCGCCGTACGCTACGCCACTGGGTAATGAACCCACCCAAGGTCAACTTTCTCTACAATTCCAAAAAAAATGCTAGAATTCCAAATAAGTTCGAAAAGACCCCCCCCCCCATAAACTTGGACTCTTGCTTTATTTAAAAATTCCAAATAAATGCATTTAGCTCCCCCCCCATGCAATTACATTAATCCAATGAACCAATTTCAATTTTTTAATTCGCGAATGGGGACATGTACATAACTATCTCAGCCCCCCGTAACGCCACCTCACTGGGTCCTGAACTATCCCAACGTCAACTATTTGGGGTTATCGAGTAACTACCCCCCCATGACCCATCAAAAAAAGCACAACATTTTGTTAAAATATCTAAATTCTTCTTGGAATATATTTATCTATCCCCCCCCCCCAGCAGAAGAAATAATTGTCATCGTAAGTTAAAACAAAAGCAAAACACACGTTTTCGCTTCATTTACCCCTTTTCGAAAACCATTCGTTTTCTTTTTTATTTTAAAATTCCCAAAAAGCGCCCAAATTTCCTAAATCTACTACTACTAGATTTTTGAAAGATTTTCCCCGATTTCCTCCTTCATTGCTATTTTTTTTCAAATTTTCTATTTATTTGTACACCTGATTTTCCCAACGATTCCCTCCTCGAAGACCAACTTGGTCCAGTTATTTCCAACTGTATGTCAAGATGCCCACCCGGCATTCGAGCTAGAAAACTCGAACCTAGTTGTTACTTATTGGAAATTTGGCTGTTGAAACGCAGCAGAACAGCTGGTAATAAAACTGACTGATTTTATTTTTTTACGCCAACAGATAGCATTTTTTTATAGCTTTTGTTTGATATACCGGAAGAGATGTGTGGGATAATTTGATTGCCCAGGTTGTGCGGCCTGAAGGCCGCACTGATCCGTCACTCTCCAATTTTTTTTGGGTTTTTACTATTTTACTAACAGACTGTTATTCCGATTGGTTCAATTTCAGTTACTAACCCAAAAAAAATGGGAGATTAAAGAGTGACGGATCAGTGCGGCCTTTAGGCCGCACAACCTGGACAATCAAATTATCCCACATAACCCTTTCGGTATATAAAACACAAGCTATAAAAAATTGCTATCTGTTCGCGTAAAAAAATAAAATAATATCATAAAAATATAAGGGCGGAAAAATTCTTGAGCGGCCCTGGGTATATCGTCCATGTCTTGAAACAGATGATGTAGTTTTTTTGTTGTTTTAGCAGTGACTTATCGTCATATAAACCTGGTGCACCCCCCCCCCCCCCCGGCACTGCTATAGTAGTGGGGGGGGGGCAACAAAAGATATAATATATTATTTATAGTTTTTCCATTTGAATGAAACAGGGTTTCTAACTAATTTTTCAAAATAAATTTCCTGACTTTTCCAAGTTTTCCACGACCAAAATTTCCCCTGATATTTTATATTTTAAAGGATAAAATTTTAAAACTCTAAATTTTAATAATTTACAGAAATAAAACAAGTAATTTTAATAATTAATTCAAAAAAATTGCACTGACACAAAGTCTTAATTTCCCTGACAAAATTTGTATAATTTAAAATTTCCCTGCTTTTCCAGGTTTTCCAAAAGAGTGGGAACCCTTGTGAAACCAACGTCAAAATACTCCCAATTTTACAAATATAATAAAATAGTAAATTATACAACGAAGGAGTAAAGTTAGTACCCCCATAGGTAACCCGACTCGATAGTATTAATGTGAAACAAAAAATCCCCCCCCCCTTAGAAAATTACTATTACTAAAATTATGAAACTGAGTAAAAACTCAAGCTGCTAATATAAATTTAGTCTTGAAATAAAAAATGTAGGTGGCAATCCGGGGGGTCTGGGGGGTATGGAATATCCCCCAGTGCACTCTACACTGTTTGCTGGCTGGTAGTGGTATACTTCCAGACCCCCAGAGGTAACCTGACTTGCTAGTATTAATGTGAAACAAAAAATCCCCCCCCTAAAAAGATAATTTCGAGTCAGGAATGAATTCTATGTTTACCCTAATATCTTCTAAAATACAAGGGTAAAAAATACAGGTTCTTCTATTTTTCAGTTGAGTGGGAATCGTTGTGGAAATCTGGAAGGAAAATCTGAGAGAATCCAAGTCAATCCCGAAAAATTGAGGAACTTATAAAAAATCAAAATCCGAGAAATCGTAGGAAATCTTCAAAATTTCGTAAATGTTCCCTTCAAGTAAGCTCACGGTGGTGTAACTCGGGGAGGGGGAGGGGTTAAGCTCCAGAAATATAAATTGCCAATTTTCAGGTGGCTTCCATATACCCCCCCTTTGAAATTAAAAAAGTTGTTTTGTGAATGAAATAATAAAATAAAATGCAGCCCATCCCAAAGTGAGCTCTTGGTTACGCCACTGCTAGTTCGTCAATTTTTTAAGCATCAGATGAAAATTTGAATCCGCTATTATTATTACGTTATAACAGTGATGCAACTTTTTTCGATTTATTTCATTAAAAGTTTCGATGATGGGCGAAACATTTGTTTCCCCCTCCCTACGTGGCGTTTGATGTTGAATCGCGATAAATTAAAAAAATGTTTATGATTTTACCCCTCCCCCTATCGCTGCACCAGCCCGTAGACCACCCAGAGTCCCAGATAATAACAGGGCTAGCTTTCCCTATAATCCCAAAAAAATCTCCCCCCCGCCTAAAGAAACAAATGCGGTAACGACAATATGCTTGGGGCCACCCAGAGACGGCGGCTTTCCCTAGTGCAATCACGGAAAAAAATCTCGAAACCCTTTAGCTTGTCAGATGGTGTTGGCTGTTTTTTAAGTTAATTAGACACGCAATAGACAAATTATTCCGGCAGGTGCAAAGCCCAACAAAATTTAGAAGGCACCGATAGTTTAGGTTGGTCCTTTATCTACCGACAAAGTGTCGATAACGGTGATAAACCTTCATAGCACTTTTAGTATCAAAACGTCAAAGCTGCCGATATTGTAATCGTCGGGCTTTAATGCCGCAATAAAATTTATGTTCCTGAAATTCTGCCCGCCTTTATTACATTTTACTGTTATTATTATTACACCCAGGTAAAGGATCCAAGTCTAGCAGTGCCGCATTTCAGAAACAAATGCAGGGTGAATGTTGCGACTGTCAGATTTTGTTTATAAACAAAAGACAATTACTTACTCCCAGGGTTGCTTCCTTCTGGTCTTCGTGGCCGATGATGTTGGGCATCAGAGTGGTATTGTATCCCAAATTTTGGCACAGCGGCGTGACGATTTTTTCGCATCGCTGATGATGGTGATGGGCCGCTCGGGCCGAAAGCAGGAACAGCGTCGCCGCGAAAGCTTGCAATAACAAAGTCATCTTGGCACAATTTTTTTAAAACTAACGTCACTCACTTTAATTAAAATCGTTTCGAAACCGAAACAGTTATAATAGGCACTTCGCGTAGTTATAATTTAAAATTTACAACGGTTTACATAAAATACACGTCGAGCGCAGTAATTAAAAACTTATTAAGTTAATTAATAATTTATTTGCTATTAAAGCAAATGAAATACGATCTCGTTTCATAATGGATAACCGTACCGATGTGAACTCATGCTCGGTACGACTACAACTAACAAATGAACGCCAACGCCGGCAAAACGAGCGCTTCAAAGATAAAACTTCATAAGAGCGCCGGGAGTGTTTTTGTTTATAGTCCTACCGGTTCGTTTAAATGCTCGTGTTGACGGAAAGATTTTTACTTATTGAAGTATTCATGTCCAGAATAAATAAACAAACTGTTTGATTAAATTTATCAAATGTTTACATTTTTAGAACGTGAATAACGCGAACCTTGCTAATATAAACAAAAACAAATCGACCAAATATGCAAACTGCATTTTTAATCGAAATTTGTTGGTGTGACCGTGGACGACTGATTGTCGCAAAAATATTTTGTTTAAAAATAAACGAGAGATGGTCGGGCGGATTTTGATTCGAAATTTTTCCAAAAGTCGGAGTGGAGTGAAAATAAAATTTTTAACTGACCGGGAAGACTAGTTAAGTGGCAGGATCATGAGGAATGTAACCGTAAGATCAAAGCGAGCCGCGTTTACATGTCGACTACGGCTAGGCGTACAGCGCGACGACGGCCAGATAATTCTTTGCAATTTCGTTCATTTTTTAAAACTTTCTTCTGTTTTATTTGAGCGATAAGATTTTTATGTGCGACGTTGGTGTGTTTATTTTAAGATAACAAAAAATGGATTAAAAATGCCACCACGCGAGAAATTATCTCGGTAAACATTCCCGTGGGTTTTATAAATAAAAAGTAAAAGTAGGCGTTGAGTTATCAAATTGGCGTTTAGATAATTTGGAGGTGGTGGAAAAAATTCATACTTGAACTTTTTTTATTCAATGACTGTGGATTTCATTTCATAGTTATTATAAATGATATTTCATATTATTTTTCGCTTCGCTTGATACAAAGACGATTAGTCTGTGAAGAAGTAAGAAGTGGAAGTATGAGAGTGAGATGAAAGGTTTTAGACGGGTAATTACAGACTATTAAAGATTTACACGTTTCTCGATGCCGCTACCACGTTTACACCGGACCCTCGAACGACTTCAAACGGGTTTTCTCGTTTCCCATACGAACCTTCAAACGACCTGTCTATCGAACAAATTAAATTGTTCCAAATTTTCCTCTGCTATCCATACCGTCAATTCCAAGTGCTTCTATAAATAACCCACCCCCAGACGAGAGCAAAAAATTCAAAATTATTGTACCTTCCCGAAAAATCCAAGGGTTAAAATAAGCTAAAAATAAACACAAAGTCAATTTTTTCACACTTTCACAACGGATTTTTTTTCAAAAATGTGTTGAGAATTGCAACGTCTTTGTAAAATTACCGACAAGATGTGGTAAAATGCGGCCCTTTTGATCCAGACCGGCTGTCGGTAACCATCACACGATTATTGCTGTCTCATCTCAATAAGTCCCAGAAAACTAAAATTATTTAATTGGGGTAATTGTCACCTTTCTTCAAATTTCGACAAAAACCGCCCACGTGGTTGCCTTGTGAACTTCAAAAAAATTTTGTTTTTGATGTAAAATTTTCAAATTAATAAAAACAATGGTCAGGTCCAGACTGCGGATAACTCCTTCGAGCGGCACCCGGCTTCAAGAAATTTTTGAAAATAAAAAAAAATATTTATTTAGTCCAACCGAGCGCCAAGTGGTCCTTTTGGGCGCCAATCTTACCAAAAGATCAAATTTAAAAAAATCTAAAAACCACAATTTTTCTATTTGGAAAAATTCAGTACGATGTTTCAAGTAGAAGAAAAAAAAAATCTACCCGAAAGCTTCAAAATTATCGAATTGACGGAGATTTTTCTCATGTTTTCTACCGAAATTTTGAGAATTACATTTTTAATTTCTAAATCTTAAAATGTCGCTAGCGAATGTCTGGATTTTTTGTGGCTAAAAACCAAAGAAAGAGTCTCATCATTTCGTATAAACACACGAGGGCGTATTTCTGACGCCTACCTCCCCCCCCCGAAATTATTTATCAATTACTAAAGTACTACAGGAAGTCCGACTGTAATCGTAAAAAAATCTGAAAAAACAAGAAAGATCTTCAAAACTAAAACATAACATTAACCCCCCTTCCGAAAATTTAGTCGAAATACGGCCCTGGAACAACATATTTTAGAGAAAACAAATTGTAGTTCATAAGCCCTGCCAGGTTGCATGATTTGATTTGGATTCAGTCAGTAAAAATAAATTCTGGAAAGAAATTCCCGCTAACAGTGGCGTATTTAAAAAATTCTTATGGGGGCAAACCAAATTACTTTTCATATTCTCGTTAATTCATTCATGCGCGTCAAATGTTGCGAACGGATATAACGGAAAATTATTTTAAAAAATTATTTATTTTTATCACGGAAGATCGATATCAGAGTCAGAGTCCTGGGGGGGGGGATTATCCCCTTGCTCACCCTTACATACGCCGCTGCCTGCCAATCTGTATGATTTTATATGAATTCAGTCAGCTACATCATAAAATTATTTCCTCATTTGATTATTTTATCCTTGAAAATGGGGCAATAAAACGGCCCGAAACGTCAGACAATAAATTGAAATTATTTTAAAAAAGACCGGAATTTCAATTATTCCCTCAATTGAAAGTTGAATTTTTCAAAATTATTCAATCGTCTTGCTTGAGAAATCTTCCGTAACCCCCAGACCTCCCGGTCAGAGGTCCTATGGTTTAGTTTGTTCTGTATGGAGCCCATTAAAGAAATTTACCTATTAAAGTACTTAGCCCCCCCCCCAATTTTAAAGAAACTTGAAGGTTTTCAAATTTCTAATCCGATTTTTTTTACTGCAGATATGAATATATCAGGTTTTCGAAGGGTAAATTAAGTATTAAAATCTACAGAAGAAAAAAAGAGAACAAACTTTATAAACAAATTAATTCATTGATTATTTCCATTAATAATACCCCCCTCCCCGTTTTTGAAGAAAATCCAAGGTTTTCAAATTTTTAATCGGTTTTTTTACTGCCCGAGATGAATATATTAGGTTTTAGAAGGGTAAATTAAGTTTTAAAATCTTGTGAGGTAAAAAAGAGGGCAAAAATTATGAACAAATTAATTCAAAAATTAAATTTTTTTTCAAAACAATCACAGCCATAGCCTACCACTCACCCCAAATTAATATTTTTGAAAATAAGAAATTTTTAAATTAAGTAGCTGCCAGGAAATTACGACTGACGTGCATGAATAAATTAACGAAATGCAGTGGGGCTGGAACCTTGAGATTCAAGATGCTTTTTCTATATTAGCAAAGATAATCACGTGGAAGATAAGCGCTGGAGGGGGCAGGTCACAGCAATTTTTTTTAGATTTAATAACAAAAGTTTCAAATTGTTTTGTTTTAAAGTTTTTGTTTATCGAAAAAAACATCGATTGAAATAAATTTTTGTTGGCATTTTGAAAACAAAAATTCATTCCGTTCGGTGCAAGGGAGGGGGATTTTTGGATTAGCTTTGCGTTAAATCACTCGAACTTTTTTTTGACCTTTCACTAATGCTTTACAAGGGGGGGGGGGATTTTTATAAGTCTATTCATGTAAAGTTTGAAATTATTTTGTATTAAAAGTTTTCGTTTTCGATAAAACACCGATTGAAATAAATTTTTTTTGGTATTTTGAAAACAAAAATTCATTTAAACAATGCAGTTTACCTTTTTCAAAAACAATTGATCATTCTTTAATGCGTATGGTGCAATAGGGGGGGGAGGTATTTTCGGATTTCTTTTGCGTTATTTCACTCGAAATTTCCTTTAGCTGTTTCGAATTCTTTACAGGGGGGGGGGGGAGATTTTATAAGTGCGGTTTTGTTTTTAAAGTTTTCGTTTTTCGATGAAACACCGATCGAAATAAATTTTCGTTGGTATTTTCAAAACAAAAATTTATTTTAAGAATTCAGTTTACCCTTTTCAAAAACAATTGAATTTTCTTTAACCCATTTTTTAACTTTTCTTTGGCCTTTTCTAATGCTTTACAGGGGAGTTTCAGTTTTTCGATAAAACACCAATTGAAATAAATTGCAAAATTTTAAAAATTTATTTTAAGAATGCAGTTTATCTTTTTCAGAAACAATTGAACCTTCTTTAATTCGTATGGTGCAAAGGGGGGGCGGTATTTTCAAATTTGTTTTGAGTTATCTCACTCGAACTTTTCTTATCCTTTTTCTAATGGTTTACAGCGGGGGGGGGGGGTTATAAATGTATTATACAAAAAACTAAAAGAGTGAAACTGAAAAAAAATTTTGAAATTTTTTCAGTCGTCCCCGAAACAAAGTCTGGTTTTAATTTGATTAAATTAACTGGTTGAAAATAAATAACTGTTTTCTTTACGGTGGGGGGGGGGCAAAAAAATTACTTTGTTTGCATAATCTGTTAATCGAAGAGTGTGCGGTCCGCTTTATATGTGACCTCCTTTGTTTTGGATAGAATTAATTAATTTAGTAAATTTAATTATATTTTAATGTTATTGTTTAATAATTTTTATTATTAAACGAAATTAATTTGTAATCGTCGTCGGTTAATGTTAATTGGTCAAGTTAATTAAAAGGAAATCGTTTTTATACCTTTTGTGTTTATTAATAACCAACGTCTTATTGTTTAGCTAATGAGCAGATAATACGAGAACATAAAATACAATTGCCAATTTATCGGTATGTTTGTTTATATTATTTACCATAATTTCCGCTGACCGCCTACTGCAGCTTTATGATGCTACAATACACGTCATAAACTTTAACGATAAGTGAACGAGTACAACGAGAAAACTCAATAATTCATGGATTTGCGTTATTAACTTAAGAGAATTTTTCATAATTTCAACTTATTAAAAACACGAAATTAATAACCAAAACGGAACTTCTGAGCGCAATTACGATTAATTGCTACAATGTAATCACCAAATAACAATGGGTAATTAAATTTTCATATTTTTAAATTCGGACACTAAAAAAGCAAATTTAAAGTTACATAAATAGTAAAATTACAAAATAATATAATTACGTATGTAAATTAATTTTTTATTTTTTACCGTGTACGGGAAACTGTTTATTTTCTCGCCAGTCGCCGATTCAGTTCTCAAAATAAAATAAAGTAATTTTATCTAACTTTTTTTGTAATGAAAATAATTAATTAATAATTATCAGAGCGTATTTCATAATTCATAAGAAATTGTGGCATAGGGAAAACTCATTGAAAATTAACCAATATAAAATAACAACTGATGTGAGTAGTAAAAATATTTAGAGTGGGCCTCAAAATTAAATTACTCCTGGAGCCTCTCAAATGCTAAATCCGCCATTGACAATAACCTTTCCCAAGTCCTACTGAGTTGGGCCAAGTATTTCAGTTGCAGGTTAAACCAAAAAATTTGGGTTAAACAATGAAATACGTCGAAAAGCTGTTTTTACGCAATATCATTGGTTAACCCACACTTTTTGGTTTAACCTGCTACTGAAAAACTGGGCTTGTTTGTCAAGTTTGGTTTAAATCGTCAAAGGATCCAAGAGCGTATAAGAGACGAAGAAACAAACGAAGAAATATTCGGTTTTATGAAAAACACACCACGTGACCATAAATGAGCGTTTAAACTAATCATTATTTTTAGTATAAATTTAAAACAATAATATTTGGTATTTTGGATTAAAATTTTTTGAAAAAAAAAATTCCACATGTTTTACATACACATCAGAATCATTCAGTGCGATTTTTAAATTATAGTCAAATATCCTACGAGAATCTCGCTAATAGAGCGCAATTTATGCGCGTCACCTAATTTCATGAGAAATCGCTCTCCTCTTAACCTTTTTAACATTTTCTTGCACCATAAGCAGTGGCGGATTTTCAAACCGGCACATGAGGCGCTCGCCCGGGGTCTCGTAAATCCAGGGGGACTCAAATTCAGCCAAACAGGTTATGGGCCCGAGACCCTGCATCGTGTTTTTTATCTTTTGAAGCTGATTCTGAAGACGGCCCTGAACGTTGACGTTTTTAAGTGCATATTGTGAAGAAAAGTAATACACATATTATTTTATTTATAGACATAATATTTATTTAAACATAAAATATTTGTATATTAACATATTTTTTGTAGATTACAATGATCTTTTCCGCAAATACTTGCGATTCCAGTTCTGTTTATTTATTTAATCTAAATTTTTTTTTTCAAAAAAACATACTAATGTTATCAAAAAATAATTCCCTCCAAATTTTATTTAAAAAATTGTTTAATTAATTTTTAATTTCCGGTGTGTCATCGGCATTGATTTGATTAGCTTTACGTAATCCGGGTGAAATAATTTATTTCAAATTTTCTACAGTTTTATAATTTTGATAGTGACGCCAGCTTTATCCCTAATTAATTATTTTAAAATTGAAATGAGAAGTGGAAGTTAACATACTAAATTGAATCAATAAGCAATAATTTATGTAGGTAATCAATAAAAAGCTTATCTGATGGTATCGGCTTGCAAATGCAGCTGCATGATTGTCCTTCGACGCTTTCTTTTAAAATACGCCTGTGCGGCAAATTTATTTAAATTATTATGTTTTTCGCACAATTAATTACCTTTCTGGATTACAATAATTATTTTAATAAATATCTTAATTTTGTACGCTAGATTTTTGAAAATTTTCTTTAAAAAAAATAATAATAAAAAGCCTCTATGCAGTCGTCCCCGAACCAACTGCCAACTAGCAGAGAAAATTTGAATTTTGGAATTTAAAAAATATGAAAATTTAATACTTTTCAAATTGTTTTCTTTATTTAGAAATTTAAATATTATTTAATCTCAAAAAATATTTTTTAAAGAGCTAAAAGAACTAAGAAAATTCAATTTTTGGAATTTTTAAAATTATAAATTCCTAGATTAATGAGCTAAAAAAGAAAATTCAATTTTTGGAAATTCTAAAAATATCAATTTATAGAGTTAAAGAGCTAAAAAAAAAAAAAAAATTTAAGAAATCAAAAATTTTTGAATTTTGAATTTTTTTTTTATTTAAAAATTTAGATTTTATCATAATCTCGATCAATATTTTCTATTCTGTAAAAAAAATGGTCGTCGGACTTTTCTAAAATAATCCAGTGGTCCCAAGACTTTGAAAGTGCGAGTTTAGTGGTCTACGAGGTCGAAAAGTTTGGCGACCACTGATCTAATATCACTTACATTACCTGAAATTTGCTAAGATTTTCTGACATTTCTTAGAATTACCCAAGATTTCCTTCGAGTTACTACATTTCTCCCTCAAATTTTCCCGGATTTTCTTCGATTTCGTCAGATTTCCCTTCACTTGTACACCAAATTTTGTGTCAGCATTTCTTCTCCGGGACTCTCTTATTATAAAACGCAAAACACAGCTTACTATAAAAAAAAAAGAAAACGTTTGACGAGTTTCAAGCCACAAAAAGCACATTAGATCCGAATAAACCTAAATACAAAATATCAGTTTTATTTTCATGCCTAGTAAAGTACTACTTTATCCGTCATATTTTTGTTTCCAAATCAGTTAAGGCGAGTAGTCAGTGCGGCCTTCAGGCCGCACAGCTTGGTCTGTTTAGTATTAATAAATTTTCCTAATAAAGGCAAAAATAATAAATAACCAATCGTACTCACTGCTGCACTCCCGATCAATATATACTATTTTATATGTCCCTGAAAAATTAAACAAGTTAATTGGATTAAAAAAAGTAAAGCAGTAACAAATTAAATTGAAAATTTTATAGGTACAATTTTTATAATTCAGTAGTCATGATGACCTAAACACTTTTTTTTAGCACAATGAATAGTGCACTGGAGGGTATTCCATACCCCCCAGACCCCCCGGTTTGAAAACCTGAAGATTTGATTGTAATAACTAATAAATGAGTTCCTCACAATTATTAGTTAGTTCCTCAGTTATTATCTATAGTATATGTGATGGTAAGCACCGGGGAGGGGGGGGGTTAAATGAAATTAATGTAATTCTATAATATTATAATGTTTTAAAACATTTATTAATTGACTTAATTTAAAAAAACAAGGTCGAATTTAAACTAAATTTTCGTGGGGGGGGGGGGTTAATTTTTTTTTAAATTTTGTTTTATTCTTATTTTTTTACGATTGCAATCGGATGACTTCCTAAACTTTAATAATTGACAAATAATTTCAGGGGGGGGTTAACCCCTAAAACCCCCCCTTAAATACGGCGTAGCCTTGAATTGTATATTACTCATATTTTTTTCATTTCAATAAAATTAATAATTGAATGGTAACACTAGGTGACCCATCTTACATCCAGACATTGGCAGCAAAAATTACTTTTCAAAAACCGCAGATTATGAAATTCTTTTTCAATTCTTCAAATTTCACGATCAACATTTTGAAAATTAACAACAATATTTTTAAAACATTTGTAAATACACTGGAAAAAATGGGATACCATAAAAGAAAATTATAACATTGAAAATTTTAAAATTCAAAAATTTTTACGTAAAGTCACAATTTTAAAAACCCCTTTTCCTTATTGTCACAAATCAAATTATGAAGAATCCCGTACCCTTAAATAAAAAAATATTCATCAACGTAGAATAAAAAGGGCAAAACAAATAATATTATTAGTAATTTAAAAGTAATTATTTTGCAGCGCAGTTATATTTTTAACCTTGCGGAACTAACGTATTATTAAAATTTTATCGCAAAGCTCAAACAAAATATCTACGAGTTCAAAAATTTTTCTATTTGTTGGAAAAATAAGAGTGAACTCAAAATTGATTTTGTGCGATGCTATGTCCATACGAACAGTCGAACGAAAAGCAAATAAACACCAATTAAATGTCGGTAAACTATTTAATTTATAAAGTCGTCTAGTAACAAAGATCAAGGTTCAATTTGAAACTTGTAATTACAACACAGTAAAAAATTACTTACAATCAATAGCACTAACAGCTACAATTTCTGTTATTAATATTAAAGTAGAAAACTTGTTGGACTTTGCTATAAACAAACAAAATACAATTACAGCCAATTATCTAACTAACGCACTTTTTTATGACTAGTATTAGTAGTTTCGACATTACGAGACTCCGGAGACCAAATTTTCGAGTTTAATTTCTCTCCGAAAATGTATAAAGACATGCTTAGGCCCAGCAGTCCGACAAAAAATACGATTCTACCTGGCAAACTTAGTACCTCTAAAACGGGGTAAACCCACGTGCCGGTGTACGAGTAAATCACGTGAATCCAAACTAGATATAGAGCCATGAATACACCCAGCACGGAGATGCCAACCTTTCGTGGCGGGTAAGGAGCATAAGAAGTGTACATTTCCAGCAAAATAAAGATCATGATGTTTGTGTGCATCACATGATTAAGCCAAGACGGGAAAAATTTATCTAAAACTTTCGGGAACACCAGCTCTCTGTCGATGGCGTACAACGCCCAGAAGGTGATTCCGACGAACATCGACAACGGGAATGCCAAACTGGATAACATCTGCAAGCAGTTAATTATGAATTAGCAAACGAGAATCTCTTGCAAAAAGAAAGACGACTTACCCCATCTTTCAATCTACGAATCAACGGCCTCTTCCTGATGTAGTCCTTGTTCGATCCGATCACGTCGTTGAGGGTGCATACCGTGAAGAAGGTGGCCTGGAGCAGCTATAACAAAAAAAATACTCAGTATAATAAAAAAAAAAGTTGTAACCTGCTAACCGCATCCCAAAATGTGAGAAATTTCAATTTTCCACTACTTCCGAAACTATTGCCCATGGAAGATTCCTCCACCGGGACCTTAACATAATTCCAGTCGTAGTAACAGCCGTACCAGAAATGCACCGCGGCGAGAAAATGTAGGAGCGTCCTTGTGTACGACATTTTCGTTACACCTGACTTAAAAAACTAAGCGAAACATACTTTTCACGGCGACAATTAGATAACTTTTTTTTATAGCGTTTGAGGGTTATCTTCGTAAATGTCAAATTCTTGTTTGCTTGGCTGCCAGCACAAAAATGTGGTAGCTATGATTGTCTAAACCCGAAAGAATTCTAATACACTTAAATTTAATTAAACAATCAAAGTTTTCCTATTTTAATTGACGGGTAAGGACCTTGCCCGTTAATAATTATTCATAATGTCATGTCAATGTGTGTACAGGATGCGGCAAAAGTTTTACGCTTAGTTTATTTTATGTCAAAAATTAATTTTTGATGGAATTTCAGGGAACCTTTTGGGAACCACTGTATTTTAGTTTAACTTTTTTTGATTAATTTTATCAGTTTTTTTTCTTTAGTGATAACAGGCAAACAAGATCAATGCAGAGAAATAATAATTTTCAAGTTTTAAAAAATTAAAAAATTTGATAAAATCAAAAATTAATTTTGAGATTTAAAAAAAGTTTTACAATTTTTAAAAAGTTTTCTAGTTTAGAAATTTAGATAATCTTAGTAAAAAAAATTTGAATTTTGAAAAAAAATAAAAGAAAAATATAGAACATTAATTTTAAAATTTTTAAATTTTTTTAAATGAAAAACAAATTAAAAATTTTAATTTAATTAACAAGATCAATTATTATTAATAGGAGTTATCCTTGACTTTTTGGAATAATAGGAAAAACTATATAATTTTATGCAATTTACGTAAAACTAAAACATTCAAACCAGTGGTGTGCTATCGATACTTTAGCAACAGGTTCCCACTTTGGTCTCATTTTTAAAAGCAGCTAAATGTGACAAATAATATAATGCCGACATTTTTTATTGATTTCAAATTAAAAAAAAAAAAATCAAATGAAAAAAAAATATTTTAAAAATTTTAAAAAACAAAAAATATGTGAGACTAGCTCGGTGATTGGTTGAAATCTTTAATAATCAGGCTGAACCTACAGTTACACAAAAAAAGTCGCCATACAGTTCTATATTAGTAACTAGATTACCTAGGTTGTGCGGCCTGAAGGCCGCACTGTCCAATCAATCTCCCGTAGATTCTTTTAAGTTGGTAATTTGAAATGAACCAATTAGAGGTACGTTACAGGATAGATAAAAAAATGATAGCTACATTAAAATTTACACGACAGATGGCGTGACATTCGTCGCACGAGGGAGGACCAATGAGAGAGGACCAATCTTTAAGCTGTTGAAATCAAGTTATATTTAACTTTTACAGCAATACCTATCCGACATTTTTTGTAGTAAATTTCGTTCCCTTTAGTTTTGTTTATATACAATTTTTTGTTTTGTCGCACTGTTTTCGAGATACGGAGACTACAAAAATATTGTAATTTTATTAAAACCTTCAGATTTGTTAATATTTGCAGGTCACTACCGGCGACGACTAGAGATGGTCCCATGGGGGGGGGGGATTTCCCCCAATGTCTTCAAAATGCAGCTAAACTTGGGAAATGCTTCGATGAGTTGGCAAAAACCGAAAAGGGACGAGGAACAAAAAATAAACATCAACAGTTTGCAAATTCAACAAAAAAAATTGAGGACTGACCACTTCGAAAAATTTCTCTGGGGGCGGGTATGTAAAATTTCATCCGAATTCAATTCGAAAATACGAAGAGCAACTGACTTATAACCGGGGGGTCTGGGGGGTATGGAATACCCCCCAGGTACACATGAAAAACTGAAATAATGCAAAGATTTTATTGTGATGTCACAATTTCAGTTCACCTGCTTACCCCGGAGAGGGGGGGGGGTCTTTATCCACTAAACCCTACGGTTTCAAAATTTCCTTCACATTTTTTTTTATATAATAATAAGTAAATAACATATGATAACAGGAGTTCTCAATAACAATGTTCAATATGTAAAAAAAATGATTTTGAGACCGGGGGCTCTACCCCCAGGTGTACATCAAAAATTTAAACCAGTCAATAGTCATTAAGAAGCTATGAATTACTTGAAACTGCAATTTATGATGAATACCGGGGGGGGGGGGGGGGGGATAACAGTTACTTATTTCATTTACAGTGACTCCGGACACTCCTATGTTACCAATGTAAACTGAACATTTTGAAGCTGATTTTTGTCATATTAATATCGATTTTACAGCAAAAATTCTTGGACATTTTTTGTTGCAAATTTCATCATCTTCAATTTTGTTTATTTACATTTTTTCATTTTGTCGCGCCGTTTCTGACTTGCAGCCACTTAAACAAGACTCGATAAAATACCAAAAATATTTTCATCTAGAAATATCTCGGAAACAAAGCGACAAAATAAAAAAATGAATAGACCTTTTTTTCTTACAAATTGCATTGTCTACATTTTTGGTCATATACATTTTTCTATTTTGTCGCACCGTTTCCGAGATATAGATAAAAATGTTTTTGGTAAAATTGCCTGATAAATATTGTTGTAAAATTTTAATATAAGGTGATTTAAAAAGACTAAAAAATATTCTAGTATTAAAAAATTTGTAAATAATATACTACAAAATCCTTGGTTCACCGTTATCAATGTTTAATTATTAAAATTTAACCTTGTTCGAAACTAGTTGTTTATAACTGGATTTAATGAGCAAATAATATACTGTTGCTTTTCCAATATTTTGTTGAACTATGCGTAAAAGATAAGAATTAGCCCCCCCTCTAAGATTTTGGCAAAAGAATTAATGGTCAAATGATTGACGAAACAATTACTCGACCTTTGCAATCAAGATGATCAATTATACAGTGACATTCCGTTATAGCTACTGGGTAGAAAGTCTAGGGTTCGAATCAAAAATTTTTTACCGTTGAAAAAAAGATATTTAAGAAAACCTACCATATTCACCATCGTCAAGTATTTGAGTCGTCCTTTGAAAAATTTAAAATCGTTTGGTCTTGCCGGCAGGAATTTTTTGAAATCGACATAGTTCAAATCGTACCATATAGCGAATACGTAATAAATGACAGCGACCAAATGAATTAGACCTCTGTTCATTTTGGTTACTTTTTAATGACCGATGATGTAAACTGCACACAAACAACTAAAATTTTACGATTTGTGAAAATAGAAGGACAGCCAGTTTTATTTTATCTCGACACTCGATACGATTATTTTATTTATCTGCAAATAAAAGTTTCCCATATAATTTTTTTTACTTTATAAAATTATCTACCAAGTAACCCAAGGCCTGGCCTTGTCAGATTTTAATTCGACGACAGCCTCACCTCTTATGGTCGATAACTCGCAAACGGTAAAATATATCAAAAATTTTAAAGAGACCAAAAATGTTCAGCGTAAAAATCCGCACACTTTTTGTCTTGGTCTACCTACCATGTTTATTATCGTCAAGAATTTGAGGCGGCCCTTGAAGAACTCAAAATCATTGAGAAAGTGAAAACAATTGGGAAAATCAAAATCGTGCTCCGTGTACGTTTGGTCATACCACAGGATGACCATATAGTACAGGGCGATAACAAAATGATACACCACCTTCGGTCTCGAACACATAATAATAAACTGCGTCCGATGATAAACACTGCGATTCGTCGACTAATTTCCAGTTTCAAACAATAATTCAGCGTTTTTAAACAGAAAGAGAAAACTAGATTTCCTTATTTCCTTACGTAATTTAAAAAAATATGTTATTATAAATTATCCACGTTTCCATTGCTAAACGAACGAGTTTTTAATGTACTTTGATACTATATAATTTTTATGACATTAACTTTTTATAAAATAATGTAGTTTTAATTGTATTGGCGATTCAAATTTATTTTCCCGCCACTCAATTTAATTTTACTGTAGCCCCACCAATATAGCAAACCACGAGCCGCCACTGCTTATTATTTACGTAACGCACTTGAATCGTCGTGTCATCGCAGTCTGATGTAATAATTAATAAGGCATCTACGTTATCAGGATTTCCGATAAAAAACAGTTTATCAATTTAATTATACATTTCCCCGGCACCCATTAAATGTCGTGACGTGTCATGGTCACAGACATTTAAAACAATCGAATTTGAACTTCAATTGTTTGAAAATAACAATTCGATTGTTTTTAGTACGGCACTGACTTATTATAATTTCGTTAATTAAAATAAAATAAAAACCTACCATGTTGATCATCGTCAGGTATTTGAGCCGCCCTTTGGCGAATTCAAAATCATTGGGGAATTTTTTGAAGTGTCCCACATACTCTTGATCGTACCACCAGCTCAGCGCATAGTAGAGGGTAATAACCAGATGATACAATACATTCTTCATTTTATAGATCACTAAAATTAACTTTGACGTAATCCAACACGAGCAGAAGCCTAAATGTGAAAGCAGCGACTGATGATCTACGCTGCGGTGAGTCGACTAATCGCATGTTTACACAAATTTTTCTAAATGGACCACGAGAGAAAGAGAGAGAAAACTCTTGAGCTTTAAAAAAAACTTGTTTTTTGGTCTTCATTTTTACAACAACAAAATATCTAGTACAGCGGCGTAGAATGATGGTAGGGGGGGGCAACATATTTTTTCTAATAACAATTTTGGAACAATTGGACAGGAAGAAAGATAAGCAAATTGACAAGTTTGGGGGGGGGGAGTCGCCACGCTATCAGTATTATTGTACAGATGTAGCAATGCATGGTAGCAATGTATTCTACACGTGGAGTCCGAAATAGTCAATGAGCTATTATTTTGCAAGTGCTCTAAATTTGTCTCTGATTGTTGAACTTGAACTTTGGTTCACGAACAGTCCGACTATTTATATAACAGATTTAGATTTTTTCCGAATGCGACGACTCTCGAATAAATTTGATTTATGAATAGGTCTAATTTCTTTAAATATTCAAAAATACGCAACTTTACTCTAATTTAATCGACTTCCCCAGCTTGGAAACTGCTCTAAGCTGTATTGGTATTCCATACCCTCCAGACCTCCCGGTCTCCTCAACCGTGAGTGCCATCTGCATTGAGTTCGCGCGGTTGCAAGAATGTTTTCTAATTTTGCGTGGTCTTTCTAGATCCATAATTTTTGAGTTTGGTCACTCCCCAGGGATTTTTTTAATTAATGCGTGGACTTAGGAATTCGTGAATTTGTCGATTTAGATCGTATATTTTATTGAAAATAATAAAAAATATTGTTTGGATTATGCAAAAAAACAATTGTAACAGATAAAATCTAAGATATTCTAGAATTCCTGCAATTTCCTAGGATTTTTTAAGATATCCTAGAGTTTATTTAGGTTTGCCTGGATTTCCTGAGATTTTCTGAAATCTTCTAGAAATATCTAGAATTTCTTAAGATTTTCTTAGTTCCCCAAGATTTCCTAAAATTTACCTAGATTTTCTATAGAATTTCCTAAAAATTCGTTAGATTTACTGGAATATATTGAGATTTTCTAATAATATCCGAGATTTCCTAAAATATCTAGAATCTTAGAGATTTGCTAAAATTTTCTGGAATTTCACAAGATTTTCTGAGATTTTTTCCTGGAGTTTACTAATATTTTCTAATTAAGATATCCGAGTTTCCTGGAGGTTTACAAAATTTTCTGTTTTTTTATTATATATTACTAGAATTTCCTAAGATTTTTTAATTCCCCAAGATTTCCTAAAATTTAGCAAGATTTTCTGTAGAATTTCTTGGATTTCCTTAAGTTTCTAGGATTTCCAAAGAAATTCTTGAATTTCCTAAGATTTGCAGAAATTTCATAAGATTTTCTAGAATTTCTTATGATTTCCTGAGATTTGCTACAATCTCAGAGATTTCCTGAGATTTTTTAAGATATCCTAGAATTTCCTAAGATTTACCTGGCTTTTCTAATTTAAGATGTCCGAGATTTCCTAGAAGTTCACACAGCGGCGTATTTAGCAATTACGTGTAGGGGGGGGGGGGGCAGGGATGGAAAAGTAAAATCGCAACATTTAAAACTCGAGTGAAACTTGTCGCCTGGCATACAGCGCCGCAGGCGATTTTTTTCTAATTTACAAGGACATGCGCTCTAATGGAAAATTGCAATATGAAATACAGAAATAAGTTGTTATTTAATATATTGATTAGTTACAGGGGGGGGGGGGGCTCGGGCCCCCCGTAAATACGCCTCTGAGTTCACATAATTTTCTGTTTTTTTTTATATACCTACTAGAATTTCCTAAGATTTTTTAGTTTCCCAAAATTTCCTAAAATTTAGCAAGATTTTCTATAGAATTTCCTTAAAATTCGTTGGATTTACTTAAATTTGCTGGAATATCTCGAAATTTTCTAATATATCCGAAATTTCCTAAAATCTCTAGAATCTCAGATATTTTCTAAAATTTCCTGGAATTTCACAAGATTTTCTGCGATTTTTTAAGATATCCTGGAGTTTACTAAGATTTTCCAATTAAGATATCCGAGTTTCCTGGGAGTTAACAAAATTTTCTGTTTTTTTATATACTAGAATTTCCTTAGATTTATTTAATTTCCGAAAATTTAGCAAGATTTTCTATAGAAATTTCTTGGATTTAAGTTTCTAGGATTTCCAAAGAATTTCTTGAATCTCCTAAGATTTGCAGAAATTTCATAAGATTTTCTAGAATTTCTTAAGATTTCCTGAGATTTACTACGATCTCAGAGATTAAAAATTTCCTGAAATTTCACAAGATTTCCTAGAATTAAATTAAATTAAAGGAAATAATTTCCTGTTTTTTGTATATCCTAGAATTTCCTAAGATTTTCTTAGTTTCCCAAGATTTTCTAAATTTCCCAACAATTCGTTAGATTTACTAAGATTTCCTGGAATATCTTGAAATTTTCTAATATATCCGAGATTTCCTAAAATTTGACAAGATTTCCTGGGATATTTTAAGATATCTTAGAATTTCCTAAAATTTTCTAAGATATCAAAGATTTCCTAAGATTTCTTGAGATTTTTTAAGATAACCTAGATTTTCCGAACTGGCTAAGATTTTCTTACTTTTCCAAGACTTTCAAAAAATTTAGCAAGATTTCCTAAGACTTCTTAAAATTTCCTGAGATTTTCTAATATATTTGAGATTTCCTCAAATTTTTTAAGGTATCCTAAATTTCCTAAGATTGCTTTAATTTACTTGAATTTCTTAAGATATCCTAGGTTTTCCTCAATATCCTAAGATTTTCTTCCCAAGACCTCTAAAATTTAGCAAGATTTCCTAAAATTTTGTCAGATGCCATTTCTAATAAGGATTTGAGGGGGGCTAAATTTTACGAATGCCTACGTTGGGGATGGAAAGGGGTACTAAGTATTCCCAGTGGCGTACTTAGAGGGGGGGCAAAGGGGCATTAGCCCCCCCCCCCCAAGGATGGCTCGGATTGTATCCCTGAAGCCCTCCGTGATAAAAATAATGTTTACCATGAGGTTTTAAAATTTAAATAAGTTTAAACTATTTGCCGTTAGCAGCGCTCACCAATAACAATAGGATTATTAATAATTTCTTTTTCTATATTTCAAAAGGCAGAGAAAGTGACGCGCATGAATGGATTAACGAGAATCCAAAAATATGGTTTTACCCCCCCTCATAGGCAATTTTTAAATACGCCGCTGAGTGTTCCTAACGTAAAGATTTCTTAAAGAATGTAAAAATATTTTAAATTAATAAACATTAGAACACAAAAGTTTTCAAAAATTCTTAGTTTAAAATTCAAAAAAGTTTTTAATTTTTACATATTTTAAAAAATATATTAATTTTCAAAAATTATACTATTAGATACTAAATATTTTTAAAATATATTTTTTAATAAAAATTTTTGAATATTTCAAAAGACCTACCGCGTTAATGACAGTCATGTATTTGAGGCGGCCCTGGAAAAACTGAAAATCATTGGGAAATTTTTTGAATGGCACATATTCCAGCTCGTACCACAGGCTGAACGCGTACATGAGGGTGATAACCAGATGATACAATGCCTTCTTCATTTTTGAACACAAAATAGAAACCCGAACACAAACCAAAATGTGAAAGCCGCAATATGGCAGTTGGTGTACTAAATTTATTTCAAGTTTTAAAAAACAAATAATTTCAAGAAGGAAACAGAATTTTAAACAAACATATTTATCAGTTTTTTCTCGATTACGTCGAGTGGACGAGATACAACGTGGAGTCTACCAGGGACGGTAAAAAATTTCTGAACTACCTCAGCGTCGAGGAGAGTTTCCGACCACAGCAACATTCTCTCTAGAATTTTGTAAAATTACTTATGAATGGGAAAAATGTTAGTTTTTATTATCAGGAAACCATAAGTTCGAAGCGTGCGTGGACAATACCTCGATGAAAAAAATATTAACTTTTGATATCAGGGCGGCAGCAATGGAGGGGAATCGCGTTTATAATTATTTAGCATCAAGAATTTTGTTTATTGTACCAGGAATGTAGAGATGGAAGAGCCGTTCGAAAGCTCCTGTTGGAATTACGTCGGGAAAAATATTAATATTTGTTATCAGGATCACAGCAATGCTAGGACACCGGTGGAGTTATTTCTAACAACGAACATTTTTAGTCAGTGGCGGAACTTGAAATTCCTACCACGAAGATATTTCGATCGGCTGCTGCCACCGATGGAGGGGGCGGAAATCTAATAGAACTCAGGAGTTGTTTGTAGATGGCATGGGAAGAACGATTTTGCTTCTTGTAGCAGGATCGTAGGAAAAAGAAGCGCATAAATTTTAATTCTGCACTATTGGGAGTTACGCCTAGGAAATTCAATTTCTTTGACCAAGATTGCATGAACGGGAAATACTGCAGATCTAAAAATGCAATAGAATTTGATTTTGGTATCGCAACCGCATTTTTTGTATTAGGGCTGCATGAATTGCAAGTTCACTTTCCGCACAATAAAAATAGTAAATTTCATTTGGTCGGGCCAGATTTAATCAATTTTCTTAGTTCAAATGTTTCATAAACGAATCCACGCAACAGTCCGCATACAGGGTGTTTTAATAATGTTGTCTTAAATTTCATCGATATAAAATTATCCTTCGTTCTCACCATAAAATGTTTAATTGTACCCCCCCACCGGTTTTGTAAATTCATCTCGTCTCCAGAAATTTCCGTTGGCAAGGTCTTTATGGATAACAAACCTCCCCCCCTTTCTACCTACTTTTTCTTTTTTAAACAATGCGATAACAGTATTTTAACTTTCGGATCAACTTCGTCTAGTTTGTTTCGGGTTTGACATTGAAATATTAGTGCCGAGTTATTTTTCTGAACGCAATAACTGGTGTGACCCCCCGGTTTCAAAAACAAAAGGTTTACGTACATGTATACTGATTAAATTTGCGAAAAATTACCTTCTACTCCGATGCCGGGTTTCCACCAAACAGACGACAGTTTTTGTTTTGTTTCCGAGTCCCAATAAAAAGCGATAACATCAAAAAGTTTCCACGTGTACGCATCTTCACGTGTAATACTAGTTAAATAAATTTTTAAGTATTATTTTATAAAATTATGTTGAACATTACCCGTTTTCGATTCGACCGGAATTGATTAACAAGATTTCCGCTACCATGCATAGGCTCCGAAACCTACTCATTCCGGAGATTCCTTGCTGTAAGTGCTATGGGGCTCTTCCTATCCGAAATAAAAAAATATAAAATTAAAAGGAAAAGCTGAAAAATTATTATTACCTAAGAAATTAAAACACGAAAGGCTTGCAACCCGATTGCAGCAACAAAAATAACAATGAAAATCGTAGTCACTTGCAGAGTTCAATTCGCAAGCGTAGCCGTCACCTAAACCTTAATAAAAACGAAATTGATCCAGTCATTACCACATTAGTTATTATTACAAAACACAACTTACAACGATAAAAATACACAATAGTAACCTAAGTATAAGTAAACGGAAACAGGCAATTTGAATATTTTCCTTCGATGTTTCCTCGGGTTACATATTGTCGGTTTACGTCTACCAAAGAGAAACTGGGAATCAGTTTATAAACAAAAACAATGGAAATGCAAAATTTTTATTTATAAACAAATACTATACATAACAACAAAATAAAAATCCTACAGAAGAAAAAAGTAAAAATAATCATACAAAATGTTTCTTATTCGTTACAAGACACGAGAGTACATAAAACTAAATTTTGCAGTCTTTTCTTCCAATATAACTAAAGTTAATTTCGCAAATATATACAAGGTAATACAAGTAATTTAATCAAGTTTAGCAATTTCTTAAGATTGTTAGCAAAAACAAAAAAAGAAAGATTCCATAAAATAACCAAAGCACACACCACAACGCGAACTCAGAATTGTTTTTCTTTGGCTAAAATACACAAATTTAGGTAAAAAAGCTAAACAGTGGTAGAAAAAAGGATTTATCACAGCAAACTGTAGAAAAAAAAAACGAAAGTTACGACTCAAAATGCTTATAAATTGCAGTTACGTAAGCCATAACCTGCTGCCAGTCAGGTCTCTCCAATTGAATCATATCCGTGATATTCTGATAAAAAAAAATATTTAGCAAACAAAAGATTTAATTTTCCGAAACTTACCAATGTGGTTGGAACACCAACGCTTTCGGCAGCAGTGAAAGCAATGGAAAAGTTGCGCCTCTTCTCTTGAGGAGCTAGAGTATCATAAGGTACCCGATCCGGTAAATAAGTGTGCAAAATTGCGCACAAAGCGAGTCCGTCGTTCCACGAACTACTAAAATTTGTAATATCTATGTTTCTGTACCCTACAGTTTTATTTTGGCACCACTTCAACAGTGCATTGCGTTTCGAACCGCCATTTTTCACCAGCCCATTTAACGGATCCTTTCTTTCGCCTACAATTAAAATTAGAAAATTAACAAGCTAAACAAACACAAAATTGTTAATTTTTGAAACGTACTAACTTACGTTAGAATTTCCCATTGAGGTAACTTATTATTTAAAATTAAAAATATAAAAAAAAAACTACGTACAGATATCGGAATAGCTATTCCGTCTAGAATAATCTATGCCCTTGGCAGTCTGCAAAATTGTGTCACGCATGCTCTCTTCTAGTTTACCATTCATATTACTTTTTTTATCACTTTTTACCAACGAATCTACATAAAATAAAAATAAAAAAGCTACTAAAACGAAGATATAATTTTATTACCTGTGATGACCGATTTTGACCAATCTCGACCCTGCTTGTTTGGTTGTTGTTCCTTTAAAGGCGTTTTAGGACACGCAACGCTCTCACTCCAATCGGAAGACGTCCGTAGTGGAGAACCCGGTGACAGGCTTGGAGTGATGATGGGGGTCGGACTGGAAGGCGTTTTCATGTCGGATGCAATCGAGTTGAGCGACGAGGAGGAACTGCTTCTCGAATTGTTCGATAAATCTAAAAAAACGTCTAGTAAAATCGGCTTAATTTTTTCAAACGTCCGACTCACCTGACTTTGACACAGGTTTGCCAGCATTTTCGATGCTTTCAATCAAAGATTTCACGGACTGACGGCTATTTTGACGGTTTAACGTGATTTTTTGACGTTGCAATGTCAAATCGTCGTTAGGAAAGCTGTTGGGACGTAAAGTAACAATTTCGTTGGTAGCTGAAAAATTGAGACAATCAAAATTGCGAAATTTAAATTTATGACATTCAACACAATTTTTTACATTAATGAAAAGCTTTAGCAGTGGACAAGGACAAAATTGACACCAAAATCCCACCCGATCAGACCAACAACAAATTCAGTACGTAACAAGAAGCCAAAAAGTTTTTAGTAATTTACCTTTCAAAGTCGAACCAAATTTAGTTTTGTTGCTCTATCACTGTTACTTACTGGATGTGTTTCAACTTGCAAAATTGCTTCACTCAATCAAACCATTGCGTGCCATAACGCAAGTTTTATTTTTTTTTATTTTACATTAATTTTGAAAAATTATAAAAGTACAAATAACATGGAATGAGTAAAATTTAAGATGAACGTGAATTGGTGGCGGATAGAGGGGTTGAGGGTTGTCAAAAATTTAGTTGTTTTTACCGATTATTTAAAAATCTAAGAAACATTTAAATCAAAAAAATGTCAAATCGGTTAATTTGAACAAAAGATTTGATTCAAAATATCCAAAAATTTGAGTTTAAAAATTGCCAGACACCAAATTCCTGCAGATATTAAACCAAATTCCCCCTCCCCCCCCCTCGTGAACCTACCACCGAAATTAGGTGACTACTAAAATGAGGACAGAATTGTTAATTTTATATAAAGCAACTTTTCAATCTGTTGAAACCAAATTTTTAATAATCAAATTTCCTTACTTCCGACACTCTTTTTTCGCTAATTTTAACCACCCCCTGTTGCTCGTGACCCGAGTGAATTAAGTTTTCAAACTTTTTGATGGAGTTCCTAATACTGGTCCGACTACTGGGAATTGAACGCAGCTCTTCGCTGGATTCAATCTTAAAATTTTCGAGTCTGCTTGTGGTGAAAGTTTCAATTTGTATATTGGGCGGATTATTTAAGACGTGGAAAGTCGTAATTCTGTCCAAATCTTCAGAATCTGGTATGGAATCGTCACTTGCAAATTTTTCATTTTCTTTTTGATGTTGTTCAACAACTACAGGCTCCGAAATTGCCAAATTTTCTACTACAATTTTAGGTTTTCTGCTTTCTTCGTAGTCAAAACTTCCACTTTCGTCACTGTCGGTGATGCAATCAAAATATTCCAATTTCGAGTTTTCCGACAATGTACTTTTGATGTCTTCGATATCTGAATAGGATCCGTCATCAGCTTTCTTGAACTGATCGTTTGCGTACTCAAATTCGATATCCTGAAGAGATAAACGTTCTTCGGCATGAGTAAACAGTCTTCCGGGTTGTTTTTCCATTTCTACAGCAAAGGTAGAACGTTTTGCACTTTTGGATTCTTTCGGACTCTCATTTTCAGTTTCTTCCATTATTGAAACGTCCTCAAACGTTTGTTCATCTTCTTTTTTAGCTTTGGTATCCGTTAGGTCCAAATAGCGCTCAACAACATCTTTTCTCATATTGGAATCCGAGGATTGTTCCAAATTTTTGCTGGATTTTTCTTCTGAATTTTCAATCTCAGATGTGCTTTTTCTCGGCAGAGGACACGGATTCTTTTTAGGTACACTTACATCCTTGATTCCGGAATGGAGCATCTCCTGTAAGAATGCACTATAATTTTCATAAACAGGCTCTTCGACTTTCTTCTCAACTGTAGGTTGCAAAGACAAAACCACTTCATTCTGCTTTATTAGACTTGTCTCTTCTCTCTTTCCAAATTTAGATTGTAAAAATGCAGTATTTTCTTCTTTAGAATATTGTAAGTTCATGCTTCCTCTATGTTGAACCTCATTTTGCTTTGCTTCTTCTTTTAAATTTTTAGAATAGGAAGCATCTACTGTGAAAGGAGATAAATCATCTTCAATAGCCTCTGAAGATGTAATCTCACCTTTTTCTTCTACGTGATCAGAAACATCTTCGTAATAATCAAGAAAACTAAAATCATTTCCATCGTAACCACTCCTGCACTGACGCTGTGAAAAAGCAATCAGTTCCCTATCCTCATCGGTTAACTCCGAAAGAGGCCTATTGAACTGTCCCTGTATCTTCAAAACCAAATCCACCTCGTTTTGGGTCAACTTTGATCGTAATTGAACATCCAAATCGCGTCCGCTCTCAGACGGAGTATCATTTCCGTCCCCATCTGAATCAACTCCTTCCGAGTCTTTCAGCGAGCCACCTTCCTCAGAATGTTCGGTAACATCAACCCTCTTTATGTTAGGATCCTTCAAAATCGAAAACAATTTTGGATCCATCAAAATCGAAGACGTAATCGGTTCACTTATTTTCAACTTCTGCCTCTGTTTAAAATTAACTTTCTTGAGCGTATTTTTCCGGTCCATTTCGTCTAAAGAGTGCTTCAGTTTCCTCACAAATTGCTCCTCTTTGGAGAGCTCCTCATCAGGAAGAGTGGGATCAATTTTAGCATACAAAACTTCCAAGTTCTCCAAAGTTTCCAGCCGACCTTGCTTGGTTTCTAATGAAAATTTAGACAAATCATACAGAGTTTGGTGGGAAGATATCAAACTGGCTTCGTTTTCGTGTGTCAAATCGTTCAGACTTTTACTTTTGTTTTCCAATTCCGGTTTGAAAGTGGATAACGTCTTCGGTTTGTCTTCGTAATCGTAATAATTGAATTCAAGATTTGAGTGAAACAATTTGTTATCGTATTTGTGTTTTTTCATCACATCGTATTTTTGAATAAAGTTGGATAAAAAGCCTCTTGAAGGTTCCTCTTCCAAGTTTTCGTTTTCGACGTAGATCATTGAGGAATCCTCTGTGATTTCCTTTAATTTCGGATTATTTAACACGGATGTTAATAAAGGCTTGCTGATGGCAAGTTGGTCTTTTGACTTCTTGATAGGTTTCAGGTTGTGAGAGTTTTCTCTGTCAAAAGAATTTTTAACTCTCACGATGAACTTTTGGTCGTCGCTCAGATGGTCTTCCTGAATGTTGGGGTCGATTCTAGAATGCAAGTCATGCAAAAGAGCTAAATTAATTTCTTCTTGTTCCGAGAGTTGCTTTGCGAGATTATCTTCACTTCTGGATTTGTTCGAGTTTAGCAACTTGCTGAAATCGATATATCTATTGGATAAGTTTGAATCGGCAGAATATCTCTTCTGCTTGTCGTCTGGTTCTAGCTTGGATTTGTTCCTAAAGAAGATAGAATTCGTCGACTGTTTCGGTTTCTCTTCGTTTTCTTGTTTTGGTTTATTTTTGAGTCCAATTTTGGACAAAATTGGAAAAGTAAACCTTTTGGAGTCCTTTTCGGTCACGCTTTTTGGGCTTTGCTCGGGTGGATCAGAATCCTGATTATTAGAATTTGGTTTCGAGGAAAAATTTGAAAAATAAATAAATTTAGATTCTTCCAAAGACGAATCAAAGTTACCAGAAAGGCGCGCCGATTGGTCAGTCGGAGTGGAAATTAATTGGGTGGCATTCTTCGGGTCACCTAATCGAATAGAATTAATTTTTGGATTTTAAATTTAGCAAATCCAAAAACTGAATATAAAATTTACCTTTAAATTTGTCGACTTGCGACTCGAGTTGCCGAATCCTTTCCCTGTGTGCCTTATTTTCCATAATCATTTTCTGCAATTCCTGCTGGGCCTCGCTCTTGAAATCGTTTGCTACGCGAACGGAGGTCAGTAGATCATCTTGGAACTTTTCCCACTCTTCTATCTCTTCCTTTCTGAGTTTGTTCAGTTCTTCCACTTCGCTTGAGAGGTCAGAATTTTTACGTTCCGTCTCGCTTAAATTTCGCTGGGTTTCAGATAATACAAAGGAGAGTTGCCTCTTGTCCTCCAGTTGGCACTGAGCTTGAACCTGAAGAGATTTTTGATTAAATGTAAAGTCAAATATAAATACGAGCAATTACCTGTAATTCGTTTGCTGCTTCTTGTAGCTGTTGCAACTGTTCGGTCAAATTGACCTTATCGGCTGACAACTTCTCGCATTTGTATTCCAATTCTGACTGTGTACATTTGGCATTATTTCGCGTGACCTTGCACTCTTCCTGGAGCGTTGAAACTTGTTCTCTAAGTTTATCGGTTTCGTTCCTGCTTCTAGCTATTTGTTCCTTTAAATTTGCCACTTCCGACTCGAGCATGTCCTTTTCCTTGCGTGCGTTATCCAATAATTCGTCCAATTCTGATTTATCATTGAGCGCTCTCTCTTGTTCCAGTTCGTTAATCTAAAATAAAACCCGTAAGATAGCGGACATTAAAAAGTCTCAACTTACTTTGGTTCTGGCGTTATCGATGTGGTCAACAAGCCTGTTAATTTCAATCTGTCTGACACTGCACTGATCCTTTGCAATTGCAAGTTCTTGATCCAACTGCCTATGCTCTGCATGTTTTGCATCCAAGGTGCTTTCTAAAGTCCGAACGCGTTCCGAGAGTTGGTCAATCAACGCTCCCTGCTTCATGTTGGTAGCGGAAATGTCCTGTAATTCGTTATTTAACTGTTCCTGTTTGACCAGCAAACTCTCCCTCTCTTCTTGCGCACTTTTGAGGAGATCCACTAATTTTTGTTCTCTGTCCACGATACTTTCCAACTGCCCGCTTTCATCTTTATCGCGGTACAAGAGCTGCTTAAGTGATTCGACTTCGGAACGTGAATCGTTCAACCTCTCCGTTTGTCTACACAAAGAATCAAACATCAAATTCTTTTCGTCCGACAATCTTTCGTTGTCTTGCTGCAACTCGGTCAGTTGCTTCTGGAGATCGGTGAGTTCTTGTAGTGTAGCCTGCAGTTCCTCATTTGTACTAAAATTTAACAAAGGTTATGGTTTTTTTTTAACTTGAAAACGTCAAACTTCAGGTAAATGTGTCATTTTATAACAAGTATAGTTATAAAACGACTTACTTTTACCTTAAAGTTGGTATTGTTTACCTGTAGTGCGTCTCCTGCATTTGATTAATTTTGTCCTGCAAACAAGCAACGGAAACTTCACTGACATTGCCACTCGAGTGTTTGTCCCAATCTGGGGTCGTGCATGCAGTTACATCACCCATAGTTCCTTCGTCTAATAACTAAAACAACAAGTGAATTAGCATATAAAAAATACGATAACAAGAAAAAATACCGATAATCTCAATTAAAAAATTTAAATTGTAAACAAAATCGAAGATAAAGACGACGCGCGTGAGAAAGAACGAAAGTTGGTCATTTGACGTTTCGAATTTTTCCTTCCAACTTTGCACAAGAAGCCCGAAAAATTAAATATTTGAATAGCGGTAAAATTTGATTTTTGAACCCAAACAATGCCAAGTTCTGAGGACCTCTGACCCCCTGGGGTGCGTATGTATTGAAAAATGTTCTAATCCCTTCAGAACAACAATAGGTTACGCTAAGAGGCCTTCATGGAAATAATTCGTTTACAATGTCAAGTCGAAGTATTTTGTTTAACAATGAGGAGGAACGAAGCACGAATTCTTTTATTCATGTAAAGGACGACAGTTATAACCCGAATGTATACAAATTAATCCAATTACTTTAATTAATTTTCAAGATTTGTCATTCTTTTCGCGGATCTTAAATTGCGGTAAAATCCAGTCAGGAGCGTACTGGAAATTTTTAGTATAAAATATGAACAACAGTTGCTCCGACCAAGACCGAATAAAATGATAACTTACGTTAGTTGCAATTGAAGCTGGAGCGGAACTGTGTCTTTGAGATTCGAGCAGCAATTGTTGTTTCTCGTTGTCCGAAAGCGGAGAATGAGACACATCCCTGAGTCTGTTCCGCAGTGTGGTGTTTTCATCGTTGAGTTGCTCTATCCTGAAGCTGGACTGATCTTGGAAGGACTTCAGTTTGACTATTTCGTTTTTCAATAGTTGCAGTTCGCCTTTACGTTCGCCCAGCTCCAAAGCAAGATCGGATTTTTCTTTGGCCATTTCTAACAGCTGCCTCTGAAGAATTTCGATCTCCTGGATGGATTCTAATGATTGATCGACATCAACAGAATCCAATTTGTTGTTGTTGTTACCTGAAAAGCATCGAGATGAGTATGGAAGTGAGTAATCGTAGCCGTTGGGACTTACCTTTTTTATCATTTTTCTTGTCGGTTAACTTATCCAATCGGTCCTTGGATGCAGAATTGCGCAATTTCGAAAACGCACCTTTGTTTTTGTGTTCTGCATTAAGGTTAGTAACTGATGATGATCGAGATAAATTTTCGTTGATGTGACCTTGCTCAAACTTGGAGGAAACCTGAGTTTGGCCTCTACGAAAAATTGCCTTGATATTTTTCATTTTCATCATTTTTATTCCGAACGTTTGTACACCCTTATTTTAGTTACTTTAGGCACTTTTGCATCAAAAACTGTTACAGGTCAAAACAGCATCGTTGTTTACACTCTGCAAATAGCGCACACGTTAAATTGTCACGTTCAAATCAGGATTTTATTAAAACGACCTCGTTACTTATGAAAAGTTACAGGTTGAATTATTGCGATGCCAAAAACGTAATTTCAATCTCGACCTGTATCTAATATCTACAGCTTACAGACTTGGACTTGAAAAAAATTCGCAGGCTAGCCTGCCGTACCTGTTTGAAGACATCTCCTTAAAAGGCACAATAAATTGCTAATATTCGATATGAAAGCCTTGATGAGCGATCGACTGCGCTAACCGACTTTTTAAAAATGAGACACAAAAGGTCCAGCCGTTCGCGGTTTTTCTTATCATTTACGGGCGAGACATTCTAAATCGGGCGAAAGACACCGCAAAACTTACGTAATTCGATAATAAATGCGAATTAAATGAAGATAATAAAATGATTAGGTCATGACAAATTTAAGGGCATTAAAATGTTTCGTCGTCCTACTTACTATATTGACTAGAGGCGTCCAATTGTAAAAAGAGCTTCTTAAAAATGAATGGAATATTAAGATTAAATTTTCATTATTCCAATTGGAGCATGAAAGCAAGAATCCGTGTCGAGCAAAAAGTGTGTGCTCACTTGACTTGAAAAACCGACAGGCACTCCTAGAAAATGTGCAGAACTTGGGGGGGTTCCAATAATATTTCAAAATAAAATATTTTTATCTCGCCTTCCATAATATTGCGAAAGCAAATACATAAAAACCACTTGTAAAAATTCGATAACAATGCAATCTTATCGAGAGCACAGGGTCGGACTGAAACCAAACAATTTCTAAATAACTGGTGACCCAAATTCTCGTCGCATTGAAGACGACTACCGTAGCAAAATGCCGTAATCGTGGTCAATAATTAATTCGACAGCCTGTAGGCAAAACATCAATCGTAATGAACGCAATTTTATATTATAATTTTACTCAAAATGTAACTTCAAATGTTAACATTATTCCAAAGCAATAAAATATAAATTCTTGAATTTTTACTAAAAAATTCCAAGCCGGTTACTAAAATTGATAGTTCAGGTTTTTAAAAAGTAATTAATTTTAATAAATTCTTATCGTTTTTTAAAACGTTGAAAAATTTATTTTTCAATTTGTTTTTTTTAGCAGTCTTTTAAGAAACGGGACTTCAAAATAAAAATCCAGCAAAATCCGCTTTGCCGAGGGTAATAAAATTTTTATACTGAGTCCGGTCCTGCGCAATTAAATTATGTGATGTTATTTATTGTAATTGTTCCATGTTAAATTTAAAATTCAATCCATTTACCTATTTAATCGGGACGTAATCTATAATTTTTATTTCTTTGTTTCGATAAGGTAAATTTTTTGCAGAAATAACTCCTTAACCTGGACTCATCGGCGCCGGATAGAGAAGGCAAAGCAGGGCACTTGCTGCCCCCCCCCCCTTAGAAAGTAATTTTGTTGTTTCTACCTAGCTAGCGCTCGTAAAATAATAAGAATTTTGATTTAAAATCATAAATCCTAACAAAACTGAATACTTTGCCCCCTCTATATTTGGACTTATTGATTTCGGTTAAAAACACTCTTCATTTGACCCTGATACGCGACTGTATCCCAAAGGCACTTAACTTAAAAACAAAAATCCCGTCTTTCTAGATCCGTAATTTTCGAGTTCAGACGACTTCGGGGATGTTTTTAACGAATGGAACGGCTTCAAAAGGCTTTATTGCCAAAAATATTTGAATAATATAAAAACAAGCCATGGGCGGAGGAATTCAGGCTTCTTTTTACCTTCAAATATTTTAATATTTATAATTTACGCCAACAACTACGCACGGTATGAGCTGTTATCGTGCTGTCAACACTTATGACAGGTCTAAAATCCTGCGCTCTGATTGGTCCTTTGGAACTTGAAGATGTAATCGTTCGATATTACAACTTACGAGTAGTTTTTCGGCTTGGAACATAAGGCATTCAGGTTTCTTTTTACCTTCAAATATTTTAAAATTTATAATTTACGCCAACAACTACGCACGGTATGAGCTGTTATCGTGCTGTCAACACTTATGACAGGTCTAAAATCCTGCGTTCTGATTTGTCCGTTGAAACTTGAAGGTGTAATCGTTCGATATTACAACTTACGAATGATTTTTCGGCTTAGAACATAAGTTTTAATGAACTCGACATCGTGTTTCACGCACAAGGAAACCCGGAAAGGGCCGCAATCGAAATAAATCGTGACTTGACAAAAAATACTTTAGAGGAAGTATGAAATGGAAATTCAGCAACTTAATTAAAATAAAAGAAAATGCATCGCATCACGAGAACACGTAATTTATTGTATCTACGTTCAGTTAATTTACATTTTGCGTGATGTTATTTGATCAAAAAGGCCACTATCCTCAAAAACGCGAATATTTATTAACATGCTGTTACGTAAATATCAGATAGAAGAAAAATCGTGTCCATCAATTATTATCTACAATGTGATCTGTTTTCCAACTACCAAACCAATAAGTAAATTAAAAGCGAGTCAGGGGTGGCTTAAGGACACGTTCGACGTGAAAGTTCGTTGGCACGGTCTCCTTGGTAGAGAATTCATAATCGATTTATTAAATAATAATCTTCACAGATAATTTATTTAAATGAAAGGCTAACGTATGCGAGTACGTTAGCGTTGTTACTTCCTGTTTTATTCTGGTATTACAAAAATCATCATCGTCAATCGAACTCGAGTGGATAAAACGTTATTCAATCAAAAATTAAAATAAACTGTTGTTCGTGTTGATTTTTAAACCACACAAGATTGCACTTCATCAAGAGAGAAAATAACAGACTTGGGTGTTTCGAACGCAACATCTGCACCTCTCGAAGGCTGATTATGCAAGCACCTACGGAAAATCTTCCAACTCACGTTGGCAAACCGACGCAAAAATTAAAACCTCCGAGCAACATCTGTATCGGTCGCAAAAGTTACATCGTCAATTATCCGTAAAATGATTGATTACAAAATTTCTCGATAACTTTCGATTATCGAATTTATTGATTCATTTCAATTGAAATAGCTTTTATCAGGCTTAACCTTTCGATAATGCAAATTTAATGAGCAAATCAACGTGATATTATTTTTACACAAAATAATATACAATTCTGCAATTTGAAAAATTGACCTCAAAAGTTCAACATTTCATTTCTAAAAAAAAAAAAATACGAGAGACAAGTAGGGTAATGAAACCATTTTTTGCTCCAAGCAAGTTGTACTTGGCAAGCACACAATGCGAGCTTTCATTAGAAAATATTACACGTCGTCGTCAAGAAGAAGCAATTGGCAACATTGAAATGCAAGCTAAGAAGTGAAATTGGAACTAACGAGTAATCATTACCTATGCTAATTGTCTATTCTAATTTTTTAGAAAGCAAAAAGTATGTGGTACAACCATTCATCTGTTAAACTGCTCGAAGTAATTAGTTCTCACGAATCTTCAGTTTAAAAGTAGTAATTAACAATTTTAATTCTTGGAAGTTCGGGCGGCAAGAAGAAACAATCCGGAAGTGAAATAACAATGTGGTAGCCAAAACAAACATATAATCATCGGGGTTACTCACACGAAACACCAGGGGGGTCACCATATTGCACAATTATTAAAACAGCAATATCTCGACAACCGGCAATTTGATTGGTACGTTGTCACATATCGTTCAACTCGTCACGACATAATCCATTCGTGGAAAAGTGAAAAATACACCTTCGGTTGGTCATAGTCCCAAAAATAACATAAAACGAGATATATAAGGTCGTCGAGTGGAATGACTCACCCTGTATAATCTGGTGGAGCACTCCAATTCCTAGGTCGTTAATTGCTCATTGTTTGTTGAATTTTGGGTGTAAAATTTTATTATAAACACGACTTTTACTTTCTAATTGCGAATTCTTGCATTCAATTGGCAATAAAGCAGAAACTGTGCGAAGTAAAACTGAAGTACTTACAATTAGACCAATCCCATTTCTGTTCTTTTCAGTCTTTTCAGAAGACCGGACAAACCCAAAAATTAATCATACCCAAAAAATGTTCTTTCGTTTGGGTGCCTGCCAAAATATAATAAAAGAATCATCAAAGCAACAAAGTTTGTTATCAAATAACTCCGAATATCAAATTAAGAATGTTTATCATTTTGAAAAATAGTGTCGGCTAGCTTGCCGACATAAATTATGAAAAATAAAACCGTAATGTACGTTTGGCGGGACCGGGCAGGGGCGTACCGAAGACGCCGTCCCTGATGATCAGTTCCAATTTCGCCTATCTCCGATCTCAATTAGCATTTCGGATTTGTGTTACAAATTTGGACATCAATTAAAATAGGTCGGCTTCGGCTGGCTCGATTACAAAATACAGTAAACGACCTTGTGGTTCAATCAACCTTCTTGACCTTGAAATATTAATGCTTAATCTACGTGACACTAGGCCGGAGACGACCCTATCGTCGCGTACAAAAGGTGAGATAAATTCAAATGTTTTGCTTCGGCTGTTCGTTCCACGGTTTCAGCTCCCCGACTAAAAACAAGAAACAGTTCGTCGCCGTGTTAGTTTTGTAGGCACAACCAAAACAGAGTTCCTGCATTCCATTGCAATTTTCCACTTTCAGGTTCTTGAACCCTCTCCAGTCTCCACCATTGGAGGCTGCCGATAAACATTCAATTTTGTTAATCTTTCAAAAATCAGTCGACCAAACAATGAGAGCGTGAACGAGCACATTTTTTACGAAAAAAATTTCATCGTTTTTGGATTGACAAAAAAAATTATATTGGTATCAAATTACGAGAAGAATTCGAGGATGACAAAAACTGGTTTCAAAGTTTTTTTTTTTCAAAACCAAAGTAGATCATCAAACTCTGCATGCAAGCAAAATGCGATCGCTTCAGGTATAGATTGAAAGACACAGAACACAGAGCAAGAAAAAAAAACTGGAAGTGAATGTAACTTTTAAAAGTGCAAATCGAAAATATCAGCCTCACCGTGTATATTTATAAAAACTTTGTTTTCAACAACCACAAATAATATTATGACGTTTTAGGTTAAAAACAAATAAACAACATAAACAATAATTAATATTTTGCTTTCCTCAAAGAAGAAAACAATTGACATACGGGACGAAATCGAAATTACAGCTGTCAAAATTTGTTTTTTCAAAAATTTACTTTCGAAAGTCGCATAAAACTTGCAGTTACCATTTAACGTGTGCCGTTTTACAAATAATTTCACATTCACAACACCAAAACCACTTTTTAAAATTCACGCGGCGGTTGATCGGCACTGAACAATCACGAATTGTTTATTTTAACGGCGTCATAACTTAAAATTATTTAAAACGAGGGGTACACCCGGCGAAAAATATGTAACTAATAATCGAACAAAATAATACATCCACACCATTCTACCTTGACAACATACACTGTTCGAAATAAGTGTGGAAGTAACCGTTGAGGGGACGGTGGGGGGATCACGAAGCTTACTATACTAATACGACAGGTCCGGATTTCAATATATTGAAAAAAAATTATGAAACGTGGGACTCATTTTTATCGCAATCATCGAACAAAAACATAAATAATAACGTGGAAAAATTATGTAAATAGAAATTATTGTGCAGAACCGTAATTATGCAGATGAATTTAGGGTCCTTCAAGCCTGCAGGCAGACTCGACCGTGAGGTCAATTATTTGCATCTCATTTGTTTTTAAAATTCGAATGCATTAAAAATACAAAAGTGCGGTTCTGGTAATTGTTGATCCCCTACCCACGTTTGACAACCTTCGTGTGTTGATTTACCTTTTAAACCATGTTCGGAATTTTTGTGTAAAACGTTGATAAGATAAAAATTTCTTGGCAATCGAGTCGACGATAAACAAAAGGATTTTGTCAAAATCTATAAATAATAATTTGAAAATCTGATGAATGTTGGCTTCTGCGAACGAAATTTTAGCAAGCACAAAAAGAAATCCTAATTTACATGCTTTTAAAAATAACTGGCAATGTTTGGCCGAATATTCGGGTGAAAAATTTTAAGTGATTCCACTCGGCTGGAGATTGCAAGTGAAGACGGACCGAGTGTTTATCAATTGAAGGGCATCCCAAATGGGATTACGGTGAGAACTGTCAGCAAAAAAAGAAAGCCAGACCCAAAATCTCGTAGCAGTTGGGAATCTTTTCATAAAAAGTAAGACGGCCATAAATTATATTACAATGCAGGAAGCAGCAGAAAAAAGTTTCTGGAGATGTAGTGCAGCATTTCTTTTGTGTCGGATGCTCGTGATTACTCGAAAGTAACTGTCGATCTGCTCAATTAATCTCAATGCATTAAATTAAGTGATTTCATGTTATAGTTTAAACAAAATTCATTTCAACGGTGTAAAAAATTCCGTTGAAATTTCAAATAATGCCAAAATAATGTAGCGGTTTTATTTTTAAAGGTTAATTTGGTACAGCGACACAGTTTGCAAAATGCCATAAACTTTTGGTCCGACTCGCGAATTTGTTCGCTTTCACGCGGTTTTGTAATAAAATAATCGGTTCAAACTTTTTTGCATACAAATTTGTATTCAATTTCTCCTTTCTATTTCGATACACTTAAAAAAAAGTAAAAGGATATTTTTGGAATTTATATTATTTTAGGATTACCAGCAATTGTACCCGGCTGCGCCCGGTTATCGTCCGAAATTTTTTTCGACGTTTTAACCCCTCCCCTCTTACTCCCACCGGATTAAAAATAGAACTACATGGAAATTTTTATGCAGACGTCATATTTGGCTAATCCCCCCCCCCTTCCTCACCCTTAATCATGGACGACCTCTTTGATCTTCCCAAAACTTCTTCGGGAACAATATTAAATTGATATTCAAAAATGTATTTATCTAATTCAGTTAGCTTTTTACCAGCACCATCGAAATTCGTTGATTTCTTTATGTTCTTAAAATTGGTCTGATAATTTGCGCAATCAACTGCTAAACTAAGGTACCCGGGTTCGAATCCAGCGATATAGTAATTTTCTTATGATAGTCAAAAAATTCCCCGAGGAACTTTAGCTACAGTGACTCACATAAGAACTCGGGCAGTCCTATGTCAACAATGTAAATTGACCATTTTGAATCCGTTCTTTGTCATATTAAAATAGATTTTACAGCAAAACATTTTAGACATTTTTTGTTGCAAATTTCATTGCCTTAAATTTTATTTCTATACATTTTTCTATTTTGTAGCGTCATTTCTGACTGACAGCGACTTAAACAATACTCTGTAAAATAGAATAAACACTTTCGTCTATATCTCGGAAACGGTGTGACAAAATAGAATGAACACGCTTTCTTCCTACCTAAATTTGGATTTCTAAGACCCGCGTAGCGTACACGTACCGTCAAGTGAATGTTTCTTAAAGCTAACATGAACTTCAACTTGTGAAATTTACATCAAAAAGTCGATTTTCAAAATTAAATTGTGAAGGAACCGTTGGGCCGATTTTATTTATCCTCACCATAATTAGATAAAAATCCCAAACCTACATAGATAGGTTTAATTTGCAAAATAGCCCAGTTTTATCTGAACCCAATGAACTCGTCGGAATATTTTTATAGAACAAGTGCAAGTTCATGTTTAAAAAAAAATAGGGATCAATATTCTGATAGTACTTCGTACACTAAAATAATGAGAGCCATTACAACTTCATTAAAGATTAGACAAGTCTAAAAATAACATAACTCGTTATTTCTTCTTATTGTGGTATTTTAGTGCTGCTTATGTCATATGTATTTACATATCTATAATTATATGGTCATTAACCAACAATTTTTATATTATATTTAATTTCGTGTTTATTTCCTCATTTTATCAAAGCAAAGTCGTTGCCAGACTATCTCATCTTTTATGAGCGTTTTATCATATTGGTGCAAAAATTTTTATGAGGGTGTATTTATAATGATGGCTTAATATTTTCTGTTTTAAGTGCGATAAGATATAAAGCAAAGCCAAATATTTGAGTTAATTATTAGAGTGACTGTTAAAACTCATCTCGAAAGCTTATTAATCGTTTCTTCCTTGAAATAAATTCTCATTCCGCCACAAGGCTGCCAAAAAATGTTGGAGATTTCCCATAGCATATCATCGAGGAAAAAACCGGAACGTTCTTTGTTCGGCATCGAGGAAAAAATTGGATCGTACAACTGTGCTACCCCCATCATGCGGATTTATTATCAAACTGAAAAGCACGTCGTCGTGTTTTGAAATCACGTTTTAAACTTCCTTAACCTTTGACATTCGATAAATAAGTTCCTGAATCAATGAGACGTGTGAAAGAACGTAAAATCGCAACATAATTTAATTAGTACTTTTGAAGTTTCATTAAGAGTTAAGGATCTCTAATTGACACCACGTTAACTCGTAACCGTTAATTGGGTCGAGCGAAAATATGTACTTATTTTGACCTTTTACCATTTACCTTGATTATTCATATCGAGAAATTCCGTTGACCTGTTTCCTTAATTATGCAACGATCCCAACTTGGTTGTTATTAATATGGAAATGCAACAACTTAATTGTAAATTAATATCCTTATAGTTTCATCTTCTGACCTTCAATCATCAATAGGCAATACCACAAGGCTGCATACAGGTGTGAAAAATGCTTGAACAAATATTTGTCATTTCACTTTCTAAGATTTCTATCGTACGTTCTGTTTGCTAATGTCAAACTTTGCTTGTGCTAAAAGCGCACCCAAAAATATTCCGCTTCCACCAGACCAATTCCACTTGCGTCCAGTTAAGGTTATTGGGTCCCTAACCGAAATACGCGTGCGAAATTGCACGTTTTGCAATTTTTAAGTTAGGATGTCACACTGCAGGGTACATATAAATCATGGCTTACCTACCCACAATGCTATACAATATATAATCAACAACACCTGACTAAATTCCGCATGTTGTATAGTTTCCACGATTACTATTATTACACCTTGCACAAACTAAACCGCCGTAACGAGATTACGTATTTAGAAAAATTAAATATAATTAGTCACAAACAATTAGCTAGTCGAATGTGTAATAAGTGCAAAAATCAAGGACACCACGAGCTCCAGTGTAAAACTTAAAATGGCACAGAATTGCACAACTAATGCAAAAGGTAACCTCTGGTGTACAAACGTTTCGAAAAAAAAAAAAAAAATTAAAACTCACCCTCTTTTCACCCCAGTGTACTCGGAAGGGTTAACCGTATACGGCCTCTTCAGATTGGTCGAGGTTTTAACTTCATTGTTGTTATTGTTACGATGATCTGCGATACTTTTAATCGGTCTTCTAGTCTGAAACCAAAGGAAAAGTGAAATAAAACACCAATTTAAAAAAAAAAATCCAAAAGGACTCACCCTTGTCGTTTCAACAGCAGGCAGTTTTGGTTTGGACCCAAGAAGCCATCTTCTGGTGGTCTCTGGCTTTGTTTCAATTTTTCGTCCAGCACTCGAAGTCTTGTTTTGGGTCGTGGAACTGTCAATTTTTCTTTGCTTGGCACTGGCAGGCAGGTTCGCTCCAGATCGGATGGTGGAGTTGCTGGAACGCACACTCACGCTGGAACCAAATGCACGATTCACACTGGAAAAAACAAAACAAAATGCAATCGAAATATTATGTGCCAACCTCTATGTTTAAAAGCATCGAAGCATGCTTTTTATGCATTGTTGCAAAAGCGAAAAAAGAGGTTTTTAAATTTTTAAAAAACGTCGTCAAAAAATTAGTTAATGTTCGATATTATAACGCTAGACCATAAATAAAGTACCCACGCTCATTTTGTAATTAATTGTTGTTCGCCTTTATTAGAAAAGCCATTAAACCGAAGAAGAGAGTACCCAACAATTACTTGCCCACACTTGTGCTATAAAATCTATTATTAATGAAAAAAAAATGATAAAAATTTGCCAAAAAAGGCAGCACTGCTGAAACGTGACGCCTTAATAGGAAGAAATGTAGGGTGGTCTAAAATCGGAACTCCTTTTACCAAATCCAGCTAAAAAGATGTGAAAAAAGCAGTCACACAATTTACAGCTTGTCGTGGATTAACCCCTACATCTGTAGCTAGGGCCTCATATAAAAAATATTACATCTCTCCAAATTGCCAGAACCAATTACAGAGCTGGATTATGCACTCATGAGGGAGAACCAGGGGCAGCGAAAAGCTACGCTCCAAACACCCTTGCTAACTGCTCGGGCGATTCCGGGCGGTTTCCTCAACCCCGCCCCCGGTGTGAATTATTACAATACTCGGAGTGCAAATGCACTCGATAATCCAGGAACTCGAATGATGTTTCCTCTGCAACCGCATGCAGTAGAATGAACACGCACTCTCCCCACCTAAATTCGGATTTCTAAGACCCACGTAGCGTACACGTACCGTCAAGTGAATGTATTTTAAAGCTAAAATGAACTTAAACTTCAAAAAGTCGATTTCCAAAATTCATTCAATTAAATTTTGCTCTTTCAGAATATTTAAAGGTATTCTATTGTGTACTTTTGAAGGAAAGAAACAGAAAAGAACGACAGTAACCTCATTTTACATTGGACACTGCAATTAATTTTTGCACCTCGATCTGATTTGCGCCCCTTTATCGTTTGCGTCCTAGGCAGTTGCCTAGTTTGCCTAGAGCCGCCCTTGGGGAGAATCAAAGTCTAGAGCAGTGGTTCTCAACCGGGGTTCCGCGGAACACTAATATTAAATGTTTTTTTGTTTTGTAAATATGTCAATAATAAACATGGTGCTTCGCGATTTCTCCATTATGGCATAAGTGTTCCGCGTCCACAAAAAGGTTGAGAACCACTGGTCTAGACCAGCACGACAACGCAACCACGAGTCCCATTGCAATCGGCTTTTTTGAACTAAAAATTGAACCTCCAATCTTAATTTAATAACTTTTAAAAGTTTGTGTTGATTATTTTTTTATTAATTTTTAACTAATTGTCTAGGTTGTGCGGCCTGAAGGCCGCACTGACCCATCACTCTCCCGATTGCTTTAGGTTGGTAACTTAAAATCCCCAAATACACTATACGGTAAACTTAAGAAGATTTTTCTAGCTGCCAATTGCTCAACTCTTTATTGGTTTATTTTAAGTTGCAAGCTAAAAAAAATGGAAAAGTGATGGGGCAGTGCGGCCTTTAGGCCGCACAAACTTGTGAAATCTAGTGCTAATATAAATAAATTATAATTGTTTATTTTCTATATTGTATTATTATTATTATTACAAGTAATGTAAAGCAGAGGTACAAAAGTACCAATATGTTATATAGGTAGGCAAAGCCACGGTTGTGCGGCCTAAAGGCCGCACTGAGCCATCACTTTCCAATTTTTTTTAGGTTGATAACTTAAAATGAACGAATAAAAAGTTAAATTAACTTTAGTTAAATTAGTTAAATTAGCAAGTTCTTCATTGATACCGAAATGTTGTTCATTTGTCAAGATTGACTAAACATTTTGAGCTTATTTCACCAATGATATTAATCCTTTTTGCCAATTATCGTAACTTGACAATGATTTTATCCAGTTTTCAAATGCAATTCATATGTCAAATTAGCAATATTGTTAACTAAAGGTTGATTTTTGTAAAAACCCCATCTTAAAGTATTTCAATAATTTTTGGGAATTAAATAAAAATTTCATTCTTCAAATCTTTGATGGAACAGGGACCCGTAGCTAGCAGAAGTACCCAGTTTCGCTTGGGTAAGACTTAACGTTTCAGTTTAGAAAAAGCCTCAACCCCGGGTTCCCCGTCTTCAGAGCCCAACCTACCAGAACTAAAATTATATAACTTAAATTTATTTCCATACTTGGGGGAGGGGGGGGTTGAGGTAAAAAGGGTTTTGCTCCGAAAAACCCCTCACAAATTTAGTTACTTCTAGTCTTGGGTGACTTTAGCCCCCAATGCCCTCCCTCTGGTTAAGCCACTGGCACCCAACTCTTTAAACATAGGTCTACACCGTAGTCTAGACTAGAGAACCATTCAGGCATGGATATTCCATACTTCCAGGGTTATATTTATCGAGCGAAATGAGGTCGCCGAATGAGTGTCTGCATTACAATCCATTAATTCCGCCTACTAATCTGCACTGTTCTGCGTGGAACACGGAAAACTTTCCGGAAGGAGGCTTAGGTCTCTACCAGTGGATACTGAAGACCTGCGATCGGGAATATTCCGTACCCCCTGCATTGGCAACTCCGCACTTTTGGCGTGCGGCTAAAAAGATATAATATTTATATCTCCGAAGAAGCCACTGTATTGTCTGTGCGCAAACAAAAAAGGACAGCAGGAAAGAAGTAAGGTGCAGCCAAAGTCAGGACAGGAAGACAGGAATTCTTCCAAACTGGAACGATCGCCCATCCTCTCCCTCATCGGATCATTTCATTTCAAGACAGCTTCTTTCAATGTCTGTTCATGAAATTCTACTTTGTAGCATTGAATCACATTAAAGTTGGTTACAGTACATTTTGACCAAGACAGGCCACTACGGGCGGCCTTGCTGAACCATAAAAGGATAAAACGACGTTTGAGACGAAGCCGTGTAATTGTAAATTTGTATTTTATACCGCCACTGCTCACAAATTACCATTTTTTCTTTCTTTCTTTAATTTCGATCGTGTTTTATAACTTGAGAGACTTCAAAACCACGATTATATAAACTACAAAAGATTTTCGAGTTCAGAGATCAACGAGTGATCATAAAATCATAAAAACGCCAGACAGTCAACGATTCTATTCATAATAATTTATTATCTTCTGCATTTAATGAGATATCAATTTGAATCATCATTGAGTTGATTTCAACTTTTTAGGTCGTCACGCCAGGAAAGGATTGTTCTCGCGGAAAACAATTTTTCAAGTAGTAAATAAAAGTGTATCAAAATCGTAATGAAAAGTAAAATTAGTAATTTACACCTTGTTCGTGTTTTTAACATCATTAGAAGCCTTCGGAGTAGAGTACCATTTATACATTTGTGTATTGATAGTTGCATAAGTATGCGCAACGCTTTATGTGTTGCCTAACTCGATGAAAAAGTTTCGAAAATTAAAATTATCATTTTTGATTAGTTTTCACAGATTTCTGAATTAAATGAGGTCAATGAGGCAACACGTGTCCTTCGATATATTAAAAAAAAAATTAGAAATGTTGTCGGAATATTACCGAAACGAAAAGGTGTCTAAATATCCCCCCCCCCCCCCCCCCCGCATAACAATTTCAAGTTGTGAACATACAATGGGAGAATTTTCACTATTAGTTTTCTTTTCAGCGGTGTGTGAAGAGTGTTTTCATTATTTTTATAATAATTTTAACGCGGAGGAGCACGCAATCAGTTTTGAATTGCAAAATATCATACAACCTAGCTGTAAAAGTCCATTCGATGTTAATCTGCAACGCTTCACTTCCTTTGTATTTTTTTGTTATCTGATGCTTCAATGGACGATTGTTGTTGAGGAATTTGTTACATATCAAATTAAGAACAAAAAAAGATTAATGTTCTTCTCCTGTGGGTGGAACCCATGGTATGCTATTGCGTAAGCGCGAACATCCGTTGTCTACGAGGGTTGGTTAAAAAGCTAGGAAGAGATTACTGTGCCAACACCTAACGTATAAAAAGTCAATGTCAAGGTGAGAGGCTTAATTATGTATCAACAATATAATTTATTTTAAAATTTAAATGACACAACTCCCGAGAATTCCGCTTTTTGTGTTCTCCCAAATGAGTGACAAGATAATTTAACTAATAAGAGCTGCGAAATTATAGTCGTGAGATAATTATACTATTATGAAGTAGTTGATCTTGATATGTCCAATTAATGATCAAAAACACTATCTATATAATTTTACCTAATTATTGCAGGTAATTTACATGGAAATAAACGCCAAAAAATTTTAATTGAACAATGGTGGTAACGGTCTCCGAGTAACATGCGTTGGATTTTAAGACATTCAAAATTTTTATGGAACTGACCTTGATGTGTTGCTCAGAGTCCTCTTATTCAGCAGCACAACCTGGTTCTTCTGAATTGTTTTGGACGCACTGTTTATGGTCCGCGTATTCTCTTTCTTCTGCAAAAAAAAACAAAAATGTATACAAAACTGGAAGCTCGATTCCCACATACCGATTTAAAAAAATCGTCAAAAAGCCCCATATTAGATAGAACTTCGCATTCAAATCCAATTTAATCCAATAACAGGTACTAAATGATGGAATTTGTGTTATCATTTACTTATCATTGTGTTATCAAGCGTTGGTTAAACAAAAGAAATACACTGAAATAGGAACCAATTAAGGCTTATCACTAAAATAGCTTATAAAAATTTACTAGATTAAACTTTTTGTCTTGCGTAGAAAGGCTTCCGTCTCGAGGGAGATTCGAACTCGCAGCGAGCGCCGAAGACCGCACAGCTACATAGCCCACGTTACATAAAGGTCATTAAGCTCGTAATTTTAATTACTGTCACTTGGCTGTAAACCTTCAGGTCTTGAAATAAATGCAACCAAGACGTCCGCATAAATTTTCTTTTCTAAAATGCCAGCACATATTTTTCTTTTAAATACAGGATGTCATTTATTTAACAGATATAAGGAATATTGACACCCACAAATTAGGGCCCACTTAAGTGAAATTGTCTAGAAAACTTGAAATAATTAGGCGGACCGCACACTGAAAGTGCGGTGGCGTTTGCCATAAGCCGCAATTAAAACCGAAATAGAACAATCCTACACTGTGCAGGTCAAAATCCTCGTGTGCATACTTGAAAAAGCTTGGCACACATTTAAGTCATTATAAAAATTTTAATTTAATTGTTCGTTGCAAAACGCACTCGTGCTTACTCTGAAGAGAAGCGTAATTATGCAATTGCATGCGTTCCATTTGGAAATAGAAAATTCTAAGCTTATTTGCACGTTTCTTGACACGAAGGTTCGTTATGCTTTCAACTCAAGCTCCGAGCAAGTTGCGTAGGAAATTTATTATTTTTATGTAACAGAGGAAATCAATAATTTTTAGACAGGATTGTAATAAAAGCCACGACAGGACTGCCAAAGTGCAGCTTAACGTTATATGATTTATCATAGGAGAAACCATAAAACACAGTTTAAACTGTGTTTACATATAATGTAAACTGCACTTAAAACGCTTACAAATTTGTGAACATAAGGACGAAATACAATAATACATGTTATGGTGAGGACTGATCCACCTCTCCAATCGGATATATAAATCCGGGAACAGGCCTAAAGATCAGCTTTATCCCAAAATTTATGGAATTATAGCAAAGCTGGTGCATGCTGCCGCGAAATATAGATGTATGTATTTGTTCTGAAATATTTCAAGATCCCTACGTAACAAAAATTAATTCAAAAAATGGACAAATTCAAAAGTAACGGATCTAGAAGATAGAGGTCTCTGGGTCTAGGCACTTGGTAAAAACATCCCTGAAGGACGGCCAAACTCAAAAAGTGCAAAAAAATGAACTGTTTTGGAGTAAAATTAGTCTGATTTCGGTTATGAATCATAACCTGATGAAGAGATTTAAAAAAACCACTTCCTCGTTAGTTAAAAACGAATAAAAGTAATAAACTAGAACGTAAAAGGGCAACGAAGTCCATAAAATTTTACAACGCACCAATTATGTAATAAACAACCGGCCCAAGAGTTAAAAAATCTAATTTCTGCATTTGATGAAGTACAAATTTACGACTCAATATATGCAAGGCGAGATAAGTAATTAATTTGCGAGATAATACGTAGTAGTGGCCTTATAATCGTGGAATGCTAATACGTTACTGCATTTGATCATTGAACCATTAATAAACACTCCATAAACTAAAATGCACCGATGTTTTATCAGCAGTAAAATTTATTGTAAATTAAGATAAAATTATTATAAACATAAATAATCCGAGCACTAGAGAATGCTACTTGCTATTCCATTCCAAAAGTTTATCTTCTCGTGAAGCGCACAGATTTAAATTGATCAATTAATTTTGTTTTTCTTGGTGCAATGAAATTTTACATTCCCGACACCTCCCCTTAATTTAAAAGATTTTTAGAAAAATTTCTACATCATAAATCCAAGTCGAAACCGAGAAATTCAAGAGCAAATCTGCTAATTGATGATGAACTTTTACGTGTGGTTTACAATTTAGGCATTTAAAAATCTAATTGATCACGTTTTTAAGCGCCCAGTCGTGATTATTCCGATGGACACGACTACTTTCAATTATCTCGACTTTCGAAGTAACCCTCGTATAATTCAATTTGGTTAATTTATTCATCATTGCGAATTATAATTAATGAAAATATTTTTGGTTCTTTATTAGGGAGTTGGGCGTTTAGACGTGTACGGTGTGTACCTATGTTGATTACGAATATGAATTTAAAGTGTGGTTACGCCCCTTTCTAGTTTGTCCGTCGAGCGTGGCGGAATTCCGTATAAAATTATATTTGTTTACATATCAACTGAAGATAAATTAAAATGCGTCCTTGGTCGTGTTCAAAATTTTTCCGCGATTAAAACATTGGGACGAAAATTCCGAAACACCATGTATATGGAGTTACCGTAACGCGTGTGGTACAATAAAATAGAACGTAATTAAAATTCAGTCATAAATTTCGTAATTACCGGGTTTATGTTATGTTTAAGAAATCCAAGTTATCCTCAGGTATATATGGTCAAGTATGCAAAGCAAGACCGTTAGAATAATTTGCGAAATGGTATTTTCCGTGGGTTTTGGGTTCGATAGTTTGTACGTCTAATCAACTTCTCATTTTTTACCCCCCGTAAAAAAAACCAACTGCTCCGTGGATGTAATGCCGCCTTCTTCACCATCAGTTTGTTTTTGTTTAATTCTGAGCAGTCGGCTTTATGTACTCTTCGCAGCACAAAGCCCCCCCCCCCCCCCCCAAAAGTGGGTTTGAATACCCCAATATCTCAGCATTTCTGTTCAAAAGAAAAACTCTTACGTGAACCTATTCCATACCTCCCAGACCCCCCGGTGCGTACTGCCGTGACAAAGAATCCGATTTAATAAATGCATCCACGCAAACCTTTGTTCTTGGACACCGGAGATTTGTGGGGCTCCTTTAAAAGGGTCGACTCCATAAAAATAAATAGAAGCCTTTTCAATTATTAATCCAGGATAATCGATAGATTTAAATCCTAGGAAATCCCGAGAAAATACCATAGATTTATTTTCGAGAAGCCATCGAGTTTTTTGGCACCTTTACATTTTCGTGCTGGAAGCAGTGTAACGAATCCAAGAGAGTCTTAGGAAATCTAAAGAGATTTGAAGAAATCTTTCCCCTTAACCTTAACCAAAAATTTCGGCGAAATTCGAGCTCCCAATACATCGACCGGCCCCAGTGAACAACCTAAAATAATAGAGGTATTATGATGGGCCAGTGCGGCCTTCAGGCCGCACAACATTGGCAATCGAGTTGTATTGTACTCCGGAGACTGGTTTTGAAAAAATCGAGAAAAATATATTCCAGAGAAAATCAAAGCATTTGTGCAATATTTTAAACCGGCACTGTAAGCAATATACACAACATATTATGTCACGTGCTATTAAGGAAGTCCGCAACCCACGCAGTTTATTGCTTTCTTCCAATCCTTAATCAATTGTTATTTCTAAACACTTGTACTATTCATTGAGAGTGTTTACCGTAGTGCAAAATTCTCACTTATCCAAATTGATCGATCCCTGGGGACGCATGCATCACGCAGATCTGCAAATTCGACCGATGATGAGGGAATTCCCCACTTATCAAATAAAAAAGTTTATAATCTCAATGGAGATGATCGCGTCTCGAGAAAAATTAATTACAATTTATGGTCGAGTCGTCTGATGTTCGGATAATTTGGTGCATTATAGCCCATAGCCCAGACAACAATTTGAAATGTCAATAACCATCGGTTGAATAACACATACAATGCTGTGCATTCGTAGAGCTACATTGATTTTATAAACAGAACGGTGTTAACAGTCCTTTAATTTCCTATAGCCGGCATTTGTTTGATTAGTTTTGATTACTTTAATAGCCAGTACGTTCGTGGTACTTAATAATGAGTTGTTAATCGATTACTAATTTTTTGGAAACTCCTTATCCATCAATAAATTTCCTGATTGGCGGTTTCTTTGTTCTAGAATTTGTTGTCGTATGTTGCCGAAGTGAAATTGATTTAAATTACTCTTTTTATCGCACTTAACACACGAACAAATTAATTACCTGCTTGAATATTTTTTACACCAAGTCGTAAACTCTAACTTGACAAACAACCGGAGAGCATATGATTTTTTTTACCATTTTATAGCTACCATTTTGCGATGTGAGCATGAAGCAGTAATTTTGAACTGCGAATCCGATGTTCTAGGAAATTTTGGAAAGCTTCACCTTTCAGTTTTCACCAGGATTAGAGCGAAAAACCTGCGTGCGTGATTAGAGAAAAATATGTTTCTCAAGTTCCAAGCGATTATAGGATAATGGAAAGCTTGCAATTTTGACATAAAAGTTTTTTTTATTGTTTGTTCTTGTAAAGCAAACCCTTCAGAATAATTTTGAACTTTTATTGTTTCTAATGCTCCCACAAGGATACATTAAAATAAATATTTACGTACATAGGTGAAGCCAATGATAAAGCTTTAAATTTAAGCTTATTTTTCTAGTCTGGTGTAAGGAAACTCCAATATACGATTTTTCATTCGACCTTGCATTATAAAACTGTGAAAAGAAATAAAAGACGAAACCAATGGGCGCGTTAAAATCGTGTTCTATAGAAGACGTTAATTGTGCCCGACGTAAACAGCTACAGGCGCGTTTTTAGTTCAGATGTTCAATTCGCTACAACGAAATTCTATTGTATTTATAAGAACTTGGAGATTAAATACAATATCCCGTAGATTGTTATAGCCTAATTATTCTAGTATTTCATACAAACATTATTATTACTATTATTATGTCATGTTATGGTGCGATGATATTTTTAGAGCACATTATGCCATTACATAATCTCATCAGGCAGTGTGCTGGAAGATTTTACATCGCACACTACAAAAAATTCAATAAAGGTTAATCACGTCACGGTTTTCAAAAATTATAACCTTTAACTAACGAAACCTAAATGTTAACTTCAGTTCGCACAAAAAAATTGACATTTTGCACATCCAAGTTCCCTTTAATTTTGAGAGGAACCCGAAGAGGCCAAGTTTCTACTCTAATAAAATTTGATTATTCTGTGCACAAATATGTCGGAAACATTTAATTTTCCTTCCATAATGTTCGCTCTATTTGCTGGATCATTCTATGGAACGATGGTTGGATAAATTGCAAAAATTATTTCGTGACCTTAATAATCAATCTGTTCAAAATAATTCCGAAGTGGATTGATTTTTTGGGTTTTGCCTTTGCAGTCACGCAATTCGGCAATGTAATAAAATTTCCACCCCGTCATTCCGGCGCTGCATCAAAACGAAAGAGGGGGTGAATCGATAATGCACTAGACGAGAACAATCAGAAAATACCAACACGTTTTCCAACAGAGTATCATTTACAAACTAAATTATAGCACGATCGATTGATCGAAATGAAAGTATCGAATCGAATGATTATTGTTTTTTGCGCGACCTCAAGAATCTGGCAAACAAAGGGGTGGAATCGAATAAATACATCATTAACCCTGTAATTACTGCAGAAACTTGCCAAGTCTAATAAAGTAATTAGACGAAAGGGTGTCGCTGGGCAAACAAGGGGGAGAACATAAAAATTCATATTTTCGCTCTTGTTAACTTCCGATCGCAGTTTCCTCCCTTTTGGATTGGCTTCGTTAGTGTTCAAAACTGTCCGAGGATGGAAGAAAAAATAAAATCCGAAGTGGGATAATTGAAGTGGCCTTTCTCGACGCCCAAGTTATTCCTCCTGTCGTAATAGCAGAATATAGGGGCAACGATCTCGAATTTGCGCTGTTTTGAGACCACGCTCTCGAAGGGAAACACGGAAGTTATAATGGCAAATGTTTTTTCTTCGTAAATTACACAAAATTAGCATTTGCCATGTAATAAATAATTTTCTGTTTTAACAATTAAAGCCGGCAGTTGGCAACAAATGAAACTGTCGGAGGAAGCAACTGTGAGAAGCAACTTTTAAGAAGAACAAAACACAGTTACATCTTAATGATGAAAAAAATTATTCAAATTGGCCGTTTTCTCATTTCGATCTTTTATTGAATGATAATTTGGAAATGAACAAACAAAACAGTTAATTATTAAAACGAGAAGAAAGTTAACAGCGTTATTATTAATTTAAAAGATAAGATGTGGGTCATAGTGAAATAATTTTTCTTTTATGAATGTTGGAAAAAAAAAGATGTAATTAAATATCTCAGTACCGTTTCATGTTATGCTAATTATACTTCAGGTAAACTGCCACTTTTCTTATTACCTCTTCTATTCGCATACAAAACAAAATTGATAACCCACGCTAAATATTCCAGTTATGACATATTTTTAATAGGCAAAGTCTCATTAATTTTGATTGGTGGAATTGCTCCGATCGAAGTGTAAAACTTTTTTTTCGGCCGAACGCCGCTATACATATTAATTATTTTGATTAGTTACACTACAAGAATCTAAATTAAAAGTTATTTTTAGAATTAGTTCAGCTGCATTTTATTTTTGTATGACTTTAAATATAACAGAAAGCAAATCAAATTTAATTTGGTCGCGCTGCAAGCGCAATATACCTGGCTTTAAATTTTTCGGACGCACCCCGTACCTTAAACTTCCTTCCAAAATTTTAATTAAAAACACATCTGGTCACTTACATTTTTACGCAGGGAGAGGCACCCCTAAGAATCACCCTCAACGGTTTTCTCCATCCGATCGCAAAAAATAATTTTTTCAAAATTCGAACACCAAATATTAGGTTCACTAATCAATGATTTGGTAAAACTAAAAGTTCATTTGAATATAGAGAAATTGGCGTAAAAATAGTGGCGCCTCTCGAAATAGAAACACAACCGCATCTACTCGGCGCGGCCTACTACATTTCGTAAGTGTGTGCACGTTTGTTTTGTTTTGTGTGCGCATGAGCCGAAGGCGAGGGTGACAGTCGATTGTTTTGAAATTGTAAAGAAATGCCGCCAATTAAACGGCCGCCGAAAATAATTCTGATGTCGAAAAAAAAACATTTGGTCAACTAACGACGGTTTGAAAAAAATTATTTCATTAAAAATTGTGACGCAACGAATTTGTCCCAATTTGGTATAATAGTGCAATTTTTTTGGTAATTTGCTCTTTTCCGCCTACTCGTTGCATTTCCGTAAGTCGATAGGAAGTTTACATTTAGCAACCGGTATTTCACTCAAACTGGAACGAATAAAGGTCACTCGTAATAATTAGGGCAGAGCCGAAAGTTCAAAAATATGTAGATGCTCATTTTAATGGAAATCCAATTTGGAAATGAAAAAATCAAAGCGGCTTGGCCTAAGTGCCTCTTTAGTGTGTACCATAACAGAATGCTGTTGAAAAATTAGCATTCCCTCCACTGAAGGCTAATCAGCCTCTTTTTCTGTGGGAAAGGTTAAATTTTAATAGTTGATGGTGGAAATCATCAATCCAGAGAGGCCGACGGCTTTACGTGCCCTCCGAAGCACCGAGACGGTCTTAAGAAGTCTATACTTTCCCAGGATTTAAAGGTTCATATCTTCTTCTCGTCGACTTCACAAACCGCCTCCAACGTTAGCTTCGTCAAAATAGGTGTATTGTTTCCATAGTTTTCAGGTCTGTTACGATGTATCACATGTTAGGATCCACCAAATAAAACTACTAGACTGCTGATAAAGTTGATCAAAAGATGATTATTTCAAATGGTTGAAATTGGAAATCACAATAAGAATTTTCTAATCTAAATCTAGACTATATTCCAATGAAATGTAATAATTGAGTAGGAATTCATCTTCAGGGACCGGTCGATGGTTTTTGCTTTCGAATTTCGTCGAAATTTTTGCACTGGGTGATAGGTAACGACCTCTAGCCCTCGCTGCGCTCGGGCGTTACGGGCCGTTTTGACAAAGGCTAAACTAGCTAAAAACATCACTCTAGCGTTACCGTACTCGTTGGGTTCTGGTCTGGTCCAGAAGCTGGGATCAGAGATTTGACAATGTCGGGGGCAGTGCAAACCTAAGCTCGGGCAGTTTTCCCCTTTTTTTGATAAAATTACAATACTCGGAGCGCAAATGCACTTGATTATGCAGGAACTAGAACAATATTTCCTCTGCAACCGCTTGCAGTAGAATGAACACGCTCTTTCTCCACATTCGGATGCTAAGACTCACGTAGCGTATACGTACCGTCAAGTGAATATTTTGAAAAGCTAACCTGAACTTAAACTAACTTTGCTCTTTCAGAATATTTAAAAGTTTTCTATCGTACTTTTGACGGAAAAAAACAGAAAAGATCGACAGTACAATCTTCCAATTTGATAGGATTTTTTTATAGACCGGGGGGGTTTCGGGGTAAATCTTCAAATCATTTAAACTGCTACAATTTTTTCTCTTAGAGTATTTCCTGGAACACCCTCCAGCCCAATGTATGTGCATATAAGAATTACGGGTATCTAAACCCAATTTAATAATATTATAATTTGGAAACTGCAATTATTTTGTTAAATTAATAAATCGCAATAAATTGGCATCGTGAGATAACAATATTTAGACTCGGAAATTCTTCAACCCCCCCCCCCTCAGAATCACAATAACTATACAGGCTGAGATTTAAATTTATGTGACCTGTCAAGTGTCATCAACCTGACTTGCTGGCTGTCAATTGCTAATTAGCAAGTTCTCATATGCAAAATTTCTCAAGCTTGACTATCTTCGAGATTATTTGACAAAAGTCAAGCTTGATAAGTATTCATTTTCACGAAACAGCAAAACATCACAATGACTAGTCCAACTAGTCTATCGCGAGCAGCATTTGTTTCTTGGTGTACTCAACTTCAAAACGTGAAGAAATCAGAAAAGAAATCGCGGCAGTTCAGGTTACACTGAAAAAAATAGTCCATCATTTTTGCGTTATAGATTTCATAAATACAATGATTTTTTTCAGGAATATGGTAAATTGGTCTACAAACAGGATTCAGTTACGACCCAAAATGATGGCACCTCTTTCACAAGCAATAAAATTCCGGATATGGCGGACTTCAAAGAACCAAAGTCCATAATAGCCAGTAAGTATCACATCATTTTGGCAGAACCTTTACCAGGGCGGCCACCAGTTAAAAATAAAATTTATTTATGAATATGACAAGTTAAGGGTGGGATTTCACCGACAAAGATAGATATAATATTTCAATGCAATAGAGAGAGACAGAAACGTTACAATTTTTCGATTCTAACACAAGTTTCGATAAAACTAATTTTTTTGCAACATTAAGGTTGTTGAGAAGAGGGGTGGGGATAAGCTGTGGTGGAGACTCTGCCCTATGATGCTAAATACATATGAAAATGTTTTCACTTCAAATAAACAAAATTTTAATAATTAAAATAATGAAATTATGTTTTGTTTTTTAAAAAATACTTAGTTTTTAATAATTTAGTTCTAAAGCTACTATTTTTTACAATAAAAACTTAATTTTCTCGGAAACTAAAAACAGGACTTTTTTGAAATTTGGTACACTTTCTTTTCTTTTGACTCACAAATATTTCTATAGTAATAATACAAAAAAATAAGCAAATATTCTTTAATTTTTTTTCGGTCGCTCATTGGACCTTCACGGCAACTACTGCAGCGCCGTCATTTTTAAATATTTGTCAACGAAATTTTCAAATCTTGTTCATCAAACGATAAATTACTATGTGTCCAAAAATAAATAAATTCCATTGCATACTATCGAGTTTACGGATTATTTTAGAATAAACCCATTTTTGGTGCGGCCAGGGTGGTCAGGCCCCTTAATATCGAGAAATTGTGAAATATTTCGATCTTTGTCGGTGAGATGTTGCCCTTAATCTAAAATTTGTCATAAATTCTGAACAATTACATAAGTTTTCAATATGCGGAAGTTCGTTATAATCCAGATTAGTAAGGAAGTAATTATTTTATATTTTAGTCTCTGAATCCACGCACTTGGTGAAAACATACCCAGGGGACGAACGAATTCTGAAAATCACCGATCTCAGAAAGACAGGGATCTCTTTGGCCACGTAGTGGGTAAAAATATCCGTGAGGGATATCCAAACTCGAACTTGCACCCCCGAGAATGTTTTCGATGTCTCATTCAAGCCGCAGTCACACCATTATTGCCATCTCACGTGACATAGCGAGATTGTTTTAGGATTTACCTAGGCTTAGGTTTCATCATGCAGATGGCACCACGGGAGGAGAGTCGTAGATATCATTCGCGCATTAATCAACGTATAATCAGAAGTATTAGCAAAGCGGATGTATATCCTCTTTGATATCGGTAATCAAGCTGCAAGTTTAAAATTTATAAACCAAACAAAAGAACATAGAATTTTGTTTTTTGGGCAAGTCTGAGATATGACGTCACAATGGAGAAATCTCTCGTATCTTATCCCTGACTTGAAAATGTACGATACTTTTGTTACTTATTGGGGTGACATAGGCCAAATGGGGCGAGTTTGGACCACAATTTTGGAAACATAACTGTAGATGGTGAAATTACATTTGTGCTCCGAGCAAGTTGCGTCTTCTTTGTAATATCTAAATAAAGATATCCCGCGTAATCCGAGGATGATTTTCATTTTTGCAAATTAAAAGGCCGAAACCAGAAGTTCCCGTTTGACATAATAATAATGTGATATCAAGAGTTGTTTTTATAACTAAACAATGTTAAATAAAACAATTGGTGGAATGATCTAACATAAAGCCAAGTAATTATCCAGTCATAATACCAAGTGCTTCGTTAGCCATCAATTAGAGGATTACTTCACAGGGTGCCCAATAAAATTTCATATAATTAAAGGCGATTACAACATAAAAAAATTGTTTTGGTATTTAACAACCGGAATAAGATAAAGGTTTATAACCAATTTTTTTATATAGGAAGTTTAGATTTATCTTAACGGTATTTAAATGAATGTGGCTATGTAGTCGTAATAAATTTGAATAATTCGATATGGGTACGTAATGATAATTAAAATTAGTGTATCTCGAAAATTATATTTGAATGTTACTCACTGGTTTATCAATCATAACTCCGTCCATTATAACAATGGTATCGTTTCCTTGCACTTACACATACAATGGGATTTTTTTGGTCGAGGAACTGACACAGATATGGCATCGAGCGCAAACTAATAAGATAAAATCTTTAATAAAAATAGTGGCCACTTCTCATAACTGGCGTGGTTAATAAAAACATGTGTGGCTCTGAAATTAATATGTATACACTTCATACTAAAACCACATGTCACTTGTTTATTAAAAAACAATTCCGTTCGCTCTCGCTCACACTTGCACACGACAAATCTCGCTAACGTGGGAGATTAGTTTACTTTAATTATTACGTTGTAAATAAATAGGTAAGCGAAAAGGATTTATTTTGTTGTGGCGAAAAAATAAACAAGTAAAAGTTGAATTCGCCGTTTGTCACACCAAAAGGAGCAAAAGGTTCTGACGGGCATCCCCAGGAGGTACATTCGCTTTGCGTTGCGTGGTTTCAGGTTACACTTAACAAATTGTAAACAAAAAGTTGTAATTTGTATAGTAATTGAGACTTACAAGGTGTCCCATGGTACAATTTTGTAGCATTTCAACAAGAGCATAAAATGTACCCAAGGGAAGAGGCGACTGCACACCTGACCTCCGTGACGTTCCGCCACTGCACGGTTGTGCACAACCTTTGCAATACAAAGAATGCAAACAGTGCTCCCTCGGTAAACCACCGAGATATCAACTAGAACTGAATCTTGAATTGCAAGATTTGGTCTGCAGTTTACCCTTCGTCCTGTTTCATAAAAGCCAAATCCTTTCTAGTCAGTTGTATTATCAACCTCTGGTCAGAGTTGATCAGATAGAATGACCGACAGAAAAACCACCCGAGAAACTCTAATTTAACCACGTTAATCCGTGTTTGGAGGAGTAAAAGAGCAGTTTTACCCCGCAATTACAAAAGGAAACAAGAGAAAGTCACAGAATTGTCCGCAGTTGCCCTCTAGAAGTACAACAGTTAACATCCTAGCGTAAATTTAATTTAAATTGGATTTTGGAAAATAACGATCCCGTCTTTCTGGCTCCGTAATTTTTGAGTTAGAGCGACTTAGGGGATATTTTCAATAAGTGGAGATGCTCAATGGCCTCGAGATTCCAAATTTTTGACATCTGGCCTCTACGGGGATGTTTTTAATAAGTTCTTGGGCGTAGGAATTACTGAAAAATGGTGGATTTTAGAGTGTCCGGATCCGAGATTTGCCGTGATAGCGCTTGTCAAAACTACATCCTACACCCTCGCTGCTCTTGGGCGTTCCAAGCCGTGTTTACAAGCGCTAAAGTTGCTAAAAACATCCCTATAGGGTTACCGAATTCGAAAATGACGAAATTCGAATGTTAGGATCAGAGATTTGAGAATGTCAAGAGCGAGGGCGTGCGGAGGGTAAATAATACAATACTCGGAGCGCAAATGCACTCGATAATGTAGGAATTCGACGATGTCTCCTATGCAACCGCATGCAGTAGAATGAAGAACGCTCTATCCCCATCTAAACTCGGATTGCCAAGACTCACGTAGGGTACACGTACCGTCAAGTGAAGGTTCTTTTAAAGCTAACATTTTCAAAATTAAATTGTGAAGTAACCCTGGGGTCAATTTTATTCATCCTAACCTCATAAAAGAAGATCAACCGTAACCCATATTGCAAGAAAGAAAACTAATTTGTTGTTAAACCTTCAAAAATTGATTGTAAAAACAACTTTCTTAGCTTCAGTTCAGCTAAACTTAGCTCTTAAGCATCTCTTCAGCACAGCTTTTCCTTTTTAAGCACAAACTAAGGAATTATTCATTGATAACATGGGGGGGGGAGGTAATGAGAAAAATCTAACTTGCTGTTAAAAATAAATACTTATAAAAATTCATTGATCTTCAGTTCAGCTGAATTCTGATTAACTGGCTCTTAAAAATCCAAAACTCGGCTGTGAATCCAGTGGATCTGGGAATATCCTTTTTATTTGGCATTACAATTTTGATATTCCAACTATACAATCTATGAGTAAGTTGGAAAATAGTCCATGACAACCCCCCGCCCACCCCGGATTCCATTCATTAGATCTAGATGAAAAGTCCCTTGAAAAAAATATTAATGAAAAATTCATATTTTTTGCGCTGATGAACAAAATTCATCATATTATTGATGAAAAATTCATTGAATCTATAAAAAAAATCATTGTATTTATGAATTTGTTCATCAATATGATAAATTTTGTTCATCGACGTAAAAATTATGAAAAATGAACTATGCTTTTTGGTGACGTCATAGATAAAACTTGAATTTATGATGTGGTTGAAGACGAGAAAATGTTTTTGAAAATTTCGGCTGATATTTTACATTTTTCTCTACTAAATTTCAGCTTATCCATAATTGACATATAAAAAAAAAACAGTTGATGTATACAGATATATTGACGTAAAAGTAGCAATATAGCAACCGGGGGGTCTGAGGGGTATGGAATACCCCCCACGACAAGAAGACGAATTATCTGAATTCATCAAGATCACAAAATTAAAAATTAACAGAATATAAAATTTGAAGGTTATTTAATTGCCTATACTGGGGATATGGAATGTACCCCTCCCTCCTACTTGACAGACACTTGCCAAAAGACTCCACCTTTGTACCCCCTTGCCCACCTTCAACATATTTGTAGAAAATTTGGGAGTAAGTTGCATTTACAGTTTTGTTTACATATTTGACCTTTAGAATTTAGATAGTTCCCAACACTTTTTTTATCGAATCACAAAATCCTGACAAACACTGATTACATCGCACCCCCCCCCCTTTGTATAAGTTTGTTTAAAATGTATAAGCTAAAAATCCTGAAATGGTTAATCTCAATACTGAAAAAATTCTTTGACAGTTTCGGCCTCCCGTCCTTTTAGAAAACAAAAATCTCGGCCCCTCTTATAATTTTCGGACGTCTATGGTCATCTCCACTTTTTGAGGGAAGAGCAATTGAGGTTATGAATCAAAAATTAAAAACAAAGTGCCCGACAAAACCGCCCCAGCAAAAATGTTAAATTACGTAAAAAGTAAACAAATTACCTGCATTTTGGAATTTTCTCACTTCCTGGTAGCGATAAACCACGACAAAGTTAAATACCAAATGCCCAAATCGTTCATTTTACATAGGAAACCACAGGTTCTCGAATCACTGCACAAATTACGACACACAATTTTGAAAGAGAAAACATTTAAATGCACTCGCTAATGATATTCATAAATTTACAGGCGAACACCTACATAAATTTATTTCACTTATTATACAATACCTACATGCCCTTCTATTACACATGAAACGAAAACAAATAATTTTTAATGAAACTCGCCCGAAATTCACTACCAACTCGGAAAATACACAATGAGGAATCACAAAAGTCACTTTGCACTAAAAATCACCGATTATTAACGTCGAAATTCGCTTTTAAAAGTCAGTTTACTTTCAAATTTTTGATTGCTGTCAAAGTCAACAACGTTACTGAATGAGCGTTAAAGTCGCACCCTGTGTTATCGACATTTATATACAAGTTGTTCGAAAAGTTGAAATTTTCGAAAATGTTTTTATAAGGGACGAATTTAAAAATTCAGACGAAAAAAATAGGTAACAATATTGTTTTTCGGATGGTTTATTCACGTTGGATTAAAATTTTCAATAAAATAACATTGTACGCCTATCTGATAGGCAACCCACCGTACACTAGTTTTTTATTTGATTGGATTTGGAATGTATCGTACGGTTTAATTTTTCGCCTAGGACGTATGCACAAAACGCAGTTACAGCCGAATAAATAAAGAAAAGCTGCCTGGGTAGAAAGTTCATGTTATCCAAAAATGGATAAACCCAGCGTTGGGTTTGAAAATACAAGACGTGCATCCAAACGGCGTACAAGATTGAGATGAAATATAAAAGTCCTAATCCTACTTTTCTGGAAGGATACTCGTGAGGTTGGATGATGCATTCTATCAGAGCTAGGAAGATAACGTTGGTGTGGCAGATGTGATTGAGCAATGCTGGCACGACTGCTTCAAATTTTTCGGAGTGAACTAATTCCTGTTGTTTCCATGTGTGCAGAATCCAAAATGTCACACTGCAAAATATCGTCAGCGGGAATAACACAGAAGTTAGAATCTAAAACAAAAAGTATTGTCGATGGAAGAAAAAGTAGTTTCGTTTACCAAGGAACGACATCTTTCAATAATACTGAACTGCTTCTTCCATTTCATCATCATCAGATAACATCCACTGGTAGTTAAGAAGTAAATTGCTTGAATTACCTGAAAAGTAAAATAAGATTTAAAAATCGCTTCCTATTTTATCGAATCCGAAAGTTGCTTTCCTGGATTGTAATTGAAACTCTGGTTAAAACCACAATGAGATATGTTGAAGCTGAACAAGAAGGCTAACTTACCATAACCCAAGTTGAGAGATATGTTTCGCACTGTTGAAATAAAATTGATTTATTTTCAAAAATGAGAATTTTGAAAATGTAAATTCCAATGAACACATAGTAAGCTATGATTGAGCAGTGGTAGTATTTTTTCCATAGCATCTCGATTACGACTTGAGATATTAATAAAATGATCGTAAAAAATAAATAAATAATTCGAAATTTTTTTAAATTTTTGTTGATATTATGGAGAATAAATTTAAATTTTCTTAAACAAATTATCGGATTGTGTAAATAAAACCCCAAGTTTTTATATTTCTTGATAATTTTGATTAAAAAATAACAAACAAATGTAGCTGCTTTGGAAAATGAACTCGGGAGCATGGTAGCTCTTTTAATAGATAAACTATGCGGATTCTGAGCCATTTATGATCGAAAGCTGTTTTTTTTTAAATTGTTTATATAAATAAAACAAAAATTTTAGAAAAAGTAAAACATTGATTAGTATTTCGAAAATCGTTGGTTTTAGACAATAAATGGTTAGAATTTATTTTGCAGATAATTTCGCATTCTTTTAAAAATGTCAGTTCATCAAATCACCTTTGAATGTTATTGTGGAAAACCATCGGTTACAGAAAGGGGGGGTTTACGGTGTAACTACCTATCAACATCCACAATAGTTTGTTAACATTTTTAAAATATACCCAAAATTCAAATCCCCCCCCTTGAACAAGAATAAAAGATTTATTTTTCAATGCAAAAGACGTGATGCCTGCCGCCCACATTGCCCCATTTACCCCCGCCATGAACTTTGCCTAGATCCGCCTAGATCAAAAATTTGAATCTGCAATTAAGAAAAAAGCACTAAATTCTTAAAACTTTACCCCCCCTCTGCTGTGCGGTGGAGCCATAGAACGGCGATGCTGGCCCGGTAAACTTTGACTAATATATTATACGGGGGGGGGGGACAAAATAAATGATACTCGTCCAATAGTTCGGGTAAACTTCCATCCTTGATTACATTGAAAATACAATTAAAACAAAAACATAATGGGCAGGGCTAACCACATGAAATTAGCCAATGCAGTATACGTATTACCTTTTTACGGGTTTTAGCTATTTTTTTATATTCCGGATGAAGGTTATCGTACTGTCTTCGTCGTTAAAACTGAATGTTTCTGTCTCAACATAGATTAATATTAAATCACTGGTTATCAGACCGGGGGGTCTGGGGGGTATGAAATACCCTCCAGCCACACGACTTAATTTTGAAAAATTTAATCTGAAATTTTAAAAAAAAGCACAAAAAAGGAATGTCCTAATAAACCTGAAGTAAAACCTCTTCCACTTTTTCTGCCAGACAGTTCTGGTCATCGAATTGGAAAGTAAGATTACAAAAAACCGTCAGTTTTTATTTAAATTTTCGTAACAGAAACAATTAGTGACGTAACAATCATTTCACCTGGCGATGCCGGTTCACGTTTTATCCCCATCTGTCGATGGTAATCGACTCCAAGAGAAACCAGCTGCGACGTACGTCGTCTTCCGTTTCCAATGCCACCAACATGGTAGCACATAGGTGGAACAGGTAAACCTTGTTTCAATTAACTCACATTGAATTGAGGTGGGTGTTCGTATGGTTGACTCGTAACAGACCGTTGTCGTGATTCATCCTGGTGCAAGTCGCGAATTGGTATAGGTACGTCTGGGTACGTCGCATTTATATTTTCCCCAGGCTGTTATCTCACGTAAGAATAAACAAATGATAAGTTACGTTTCATCCGAAAATCTATAATGTGCGAGTGCGTGTAACTTCAATCCACACAAAAAATGTTGATAATTTTTTTGCTTTGATGCCATCAGCCTTGAATTGAAAGAGACTAATCATTCTAATTGGATTAATTGCGCCGGTAAGTCCATATTTTGGAATTGCGTAGTTTTTTATTGTGGTTTTTGTGTCACTGCGATTCGGGGACTCGTAACCAGATCTATGCTAATGAACTTGGTCATTTGATTCTAATTGCTTATCGATGATTAATGAGCCCCGTTACTGCATGCATGTACAGTAATTACGAACAGTTATAATACCTACCTACGTGAAAATTTAGCTGCAATACAACCTGTTGCACTCAAATCTAATAATAAAAACTAACAAGTTAACAATAAATTATTATGGTTATGTAAACTTTCCATTATTATTATTATTATTACAGCAGGAGTAATAAATCTTCATAAACTGTGATTTCTAATATTTGCAAAATGATATAAAAAACTTAATTTCTATGGTGCACAATTTACAGTTTGGTCTCATTTATTGTTAATTTATTGCATTAGTCATGGTGAAAGTCAATAAAATAGAATTATTCGCTGTAAAAAAAAATGGCCAACGATAAAGATCGCAATTAAAAATGTTTTGTTAAGTACAATATGGATTTTTTGAAAGTTAGAAACTCAACCTATGCAAATTTCTAATTGAAAAAGTTGATAACGACAATAAAACCTATATTAGAAGGTTTAAATTGTGGGATACAATGTGAAAGGAAGTGCAGTTTGGGATTTCAGCACACTTTTACTTTCAAAACGAAAAAAATAAAATTTTTTGAGAAATTTTGGGAAGTCTACCAAAAACGTCAATGTGACGTAACCGAATCAGAGAGTATTAGCGAATTAGCCTCGTGATAACGATTTGGCCTTGAACGATTGAATCTTTGAATGCTTTATTTCAGTCCAAGGTTTTGCTTCCACGACCGACCTAGGAATAGTTTCTTCTTTTTTTGTATAAATATTGACTGATCTTGACACCATGAAAATCGCCTGTGGCACCATTTGAATTTACTCGCCAAAGTAGCAGTAGTTATGCAGACTTTTGCCTTTGCCCTTAGAGTGACGAACCTCAGCCTTTTACTTTCAATGATGACAAATTGGAATGAATCAGTCGACAATGCGAGTAAAAGATAGTTTACTAAATTCATTGTTTGTATTATGCAATACTACGCATTATTACTCAACCGAAAATCCTCTTGAACAAAATTGATTATCAAGTAACTCTAGGTCATTAATATTTGGGGAATACTCATCATATTGAAGGATTTTTTTAAACTTTTTTTTTGGTTTGACTTGGGGTAAATTTCGAAAACCAATAAAAAATTTTGTTATCGCAAAGGAGATAACATTTGCAATGGGAAGATAAACTACAGTTACTCGCAAAAGTTCTCAGATACTAAATTGTACCTTCGAGGATATTTTTATCGTATCAAAATCGCTTTTACAGCCATACTCATCAGACATTTTCTGTTGCAAATTTCATTTTCTTTAACTTTGTTTCTATACATTTTTTTATTTCGTCGCTCCGTTTCCGAGATACAGTGACTTAAAACAAACTTTGATTAAAACAAATTAATTTTAAGTTTTTTTCAAGTCACTCTATCTCGGAAACGGTGCGATGAAATTGAAAAATGTATATAAACAAAAATGAAGGGAATGAAATTTTCAACAAAAAATGTCTGAAAGGTAATGCTGTAAAAGTGATTTTTATATGATAAAATACGTCTTCGAGAGGTACAATCCAAGTAGCAGCTTCACCAGCTGTGGCAGCCAGTATTTTTAAAACAAAAGCTTTATAGCTTTGCCGCAGCGTGCTATTAGTTAGCTAAAAGCGCTCTCCGGTGATCAGTTTTTAGGTAGCTATATTGCAGCTAAATATGTTGTTGACAGCTTTTCCTGCTGCATTTTGTACTGTAATTGTACACTTGAAATTGTTAGGAGCACAATCGGAAGCTGACGGGTGAAGATATGTGGTGTAATTGGGGGGTATTCCATACCCCCCAAACCCCCCGGATTAAATACCACGATCTGATTATGGGTAATATTTCCCGTTTAGCAAACAGATTGCAACTAGGAGTAGCACCAAAAGCGGATCCACCAAAACTTCGGGGGGAAGGGGGGAAAGGCAGATTAAATACTTTACTATAAATAAAAAGATATGATTTTTAAATCTTAGACAAAATAAAAAAAATTGATATCAAGTCTAATTACGCTACCTCTTCCGTGGTTTGGATTCCATATTCCAACGTGTTTTTAAGTAAAACCAGGAAGTCAGCCCAATCAAAAAAAAATCCCTATATGTTTCATTTTTTAGTATACCCTCCAAACCCCCCGGATTAAATAACACGATCTGGTTGTAGGGTAGTTTATCGTTTAGCAAACAGATTGAGTTTGAATTTCATATCATAAGAGTGAATTTGGAGCGCCTATGAATAAAACAAGAGCGGATCTCAAAAGTTCGGAGGGGGGGGGTTAATTAAATATTTTACGAATAAAAATCAAGGCGCAGTTTACAAATTTTAGGCAGTTTAGTGTAGTTTACCGGTGGGTTTTTCAACTTTTGATGTTATAAATGTCATATGGCAAAGGGGGGGGGAGAAATAACCGCAGTTATTTGTGATTATTCGACATTTTAACAGCTTACCCAACCTACGGCCACGCCGGGGGTTTGTATGCATTTACATTTTGAACCAAATTAATATATCTAAGGTTGTAACCAGTGGCGGATTGGCAGTATTTTTTCGGGGGTGATAATTTGAAAATTTGAAAACACTTACCCCTAGATAAACAGCTTTTTTTCGAATTGTTTTGAACCTCTACGGAATTGATCTATTATGACGTCTATACTGAAGGTATTAAATGGGATTGAAAGGGCCCGGTCCAGTTTACTCCGGGGGCCTTGGATGCTGTAGCTCCTAGCACCCCTGGCCAGTCCGCCACTGGCTGTAACGGTGCCGCCCTCTCTAAAACAGAATATAAATTATTAAATTTTGTTAATGCTCATTCTAAATAATATATGGATTTTAATCTACAATGTTATCTTGTTCTAAACTGGGGGGGGGGGGGTTATTTCGTACCTCCCAGACCCCCCGATCTTAATTTCAGAGATTCTCACCGTCTTCCCCGGAAGACCACCGAAATATAATCTGCTTGATCCATATTTTCATAATGAAGTGTATCATACTTCCGTGGTTCAGACTCCACGTTAAACATGAGATTCCCCTATGAATGATAATATAATATATTATTTGCACGACATTGGTGCAGTATTGATCTAATAAATTGCCAAGATTCTTCGTGGGTTTCTCCACCCTTTTATTTTCTATTTTAAGCTCATGACTCTTTCAGTTGTCCTATTATTGTTTGTATTATGCAGTACGCGCATTACACGCATTATTACTCAACCGAAAATCCTCCGCAAGGAAATTGATTGCCACGGAACTGTAAATTATTTAATATTTAGGGTCGTGGTAAACCGTGACGTCACCGGCCTTCCTATTTTGTTTTATTGTTGAGGACCCACCCAATTTCCTTTCCATCTTCATCATACACGATTGATCGTGTATGGCCTCTTTAGCTCTCAACCGCAAGATTTTAATCGAGACGGCAGGCGTTTGTTTATAAGTTTTCCTATAATCCCCATATTAGTATAGATAACACAATCGAGCTATGATTCAAAGCGGAAGTTCTCTTTTAGAAACCTGGCAAGAATCGAATGGGCGCGCGTCTTCAGCATTTTTAGTGGGCTTCCACAATGGAACATCCGTGTTTGAAATAATAGTCGAATGACACCTTCCTGTTTTGTAATATTTCTATTATGGGGATGGAATCAATTACCATAAATCATTTGGCTAAAAATTACCATGCACCAATGAGTCATTGTTCTGCTCTGCGTTGGCGGTTCAATTAATTTATATTGATAAACACCAAATTCTACTTGAAAGGTCGACGCTATTATCTCAGATAGATTTCACAATTTAGATAATTTAAAATCGGCGGATACGGAGAAAGTGCCGCAAAATTACCTTTTTTTGAATTTAAGGTCGAAATTTTTATAATAACGGTAATCCTGTTTATTAATTTTGCAATTCTGCGAGCAAAAAATAGCAAAAACACCGGCGAGGTCTAACTCGAGCGCCACTTAAGTTTCCACTTTCACTAAAATAACTTTTATTTGTAGATCCAACAATGGCCGAATACATGGACTACGATTGGAAGTCTACCAGAATATCCAGAGACTTGCTCCACCAAGACATGCCGTACAAGAAAAGTGTAACTTTGGACAAAACCACAGCCCTGCAGTCCCTAAGGAACCTCATCCAGCAATCTCGTGATCTCGAATTTAAAAGCAACATAAAACAAGACGAAGCCACTCTATTAAAGTTTCTGCACGCCAAAAAGTTCAACGTGGAAGATGCCTGCCAGTTACTGCAAAATTACTACTGGTACAGGAAAAAGAATTACGAAATTTTTAAAGATTTCTCCTTAAACGCAGGCGACATCAAATTGGCCCTGGAAAATGGACTTCCGACGGTTCTCAGTTCCAAGGACCGCAAAGGAAGATGTGTTTTAGTTTTAACTGCCAGCAATTGGGACTGTTCTTATAATCTCATGAGTGTTTATAGGTCTTTGCTGTTTAGCTTAGAGTTTTTAATTACCGAAGTTCACAACCAGGCGAACGGGTTCGTGGTGATAGTCGATTGGACGGAATTTACCATTCGTCAAAGTTGGAATCTCAAGTTCGGAATTCTGAAACTGATGATCGAGGGCCTGCAGAATTGCTTTCCGGCCAGATTTAAGGGCATCCATTTTATTGGACAGTCGTGGTTTGTGGAAACCGGCCTTGCTGCCATAAAACTGTTGTTGAACGATAAAGTTAAAAAGAGGATTTACGTCCACGGGAATAATTTAAGCACGTTGCATGATTACGTGGCGAGAGATATTCTGCCGGCTGAATTGGGAGGCGAACAGCCTAGTCATAATCCAGAAATTTGGTTAAAGAAGCTAGTCAATAGTCAGAGTCAAACGTAGATTGGGTTTTGAATTTATTTAGTCGTAAAATATTACATGGTGAACCTTGGTTGATGTAATATAAATAAGTGATCGCGTTTTTGCAAATCATCGTTTTTTTTTACGATGACAATTATCGTTTTATGCAATCAGACTATAAAAGGTTTTTATTTGTCCTGTCTCAGCCATTCGAGGATCTGGACACAAGCTTCCGATGCTAGTTATATCTTGGTCCAAATTTTGCCACTTACTTGGTTTTGGAGACAATTATTTTTTTACCAAAGAAATTCGTTATAAATTTGGCACCATTAAAAATGGCAAGTAAACAAGAAACAAAACTTGCAAGTATTACATAAATTGTTACTGCGAACCAGTTCTACTTGAAATTAATATTAATTTCCATGTTTGTAAAATTGTTGTGCCAATTAAAATTCCAAAGTAGGGCAAACTTAAATTTTAAAATATTTTTTTGAAAAATTATACTAATAGCTTTAAACTGCGAGTATTATAATAATTCCGTCCAGTGAGCGCACTAATGTTCATCCAGTATTAATAAATTAAGCCAAATCAATGTTTTTGTAAGGTAAAATTTTGTAATTTGTAAAATTGTGCTAAATTTTTATGCTACGGGACAAAAACCTAATAAAAATTATTTATAACATTTTATTCCTCTTTTTGTTCGCCAACATCTGCAATAGTACAAGATTCGTCCTTCGCTGCAGTTCTAAGGGTCGATTGCACCAACGCCATTTAAAAGATCTGGCTTTGCCACTGTATTCCCAACGCATCCAAGGGCGAATAAATTAAAGAGACCAATAATCTCACTTTTTTGGAAAAAAAATTGAATCTCAGTTCCTTAAAGTATAATATAACATTCGTCTGTATTTAGTTTCTTTCATCTTATTTTTCTCTGCGTTGGTAGCCGATCTATTCAATTTTTTTTACTTATTCTATGAATTCTCGTTAGTCTACTGTGTCTTCGCCAAAAACTAGCTATTTCTTTTATAATTTTTCAAATTTTTTATTTACACACTAGACTGCCCAGGTTTGTGCGGCCTGAAGGCCGCACTGTGCCATTACTCTCGCATTTTTTCTTAAGTGTTAAGATATTACTATTTCTCATTCTATGTATTCTTGTTAGTCTACTGCTTCTTCACCGAAAATTCACCTGCATTACTAGCAAGTTCTTTTGTAATTTTCCTACTTTTCTTATTTACACACTCGACTGCCCAGGTTTATGCGGCCTAAAGGCCGCACTGGATCATTACTCTCTCATTTTTTTAGGTTGGTAATAAAGATCTACCAATTGTAGGTACAGTATGGATGGAATGCCAGACAGTACCTAATTTCAAACACTTTCGGGAAAATATGAGAGATTTTGAAAAGTTTTTTGTAGATGGCGCTTGGTGTTAAGCTAATTTCTCTTTCTCTCAGAGTCCTTCGTCCTACGTAACCGCATATTTTCTTCAAAAGGGTTCATTCAGTCCGCTACATGATCAATAAATATCAAGTCGAATCTGCCATGGTTCAAAGTTCCAATTGAAAGCTTATTTCAGCATATTTCAATTAGGTTAGGTGTACGTTATAAAACATCAGCCTCACCAAATCGGTCAAAATCTTGGGCATTCAAATTGACCACAGTCTGTTTTTCGGGGAGTATATCCGCCTGTCGGTGGCAAGGGCTCTTAAAGCCCCTTAAAGCCTCCTCCCAAATATTGCCGGACCACCCGAGCCCAAGAGGCGGATCCTGGCTTCCACCAAGGCCCTTTTGGTGTTGTCGTCGATTGCCATGGAGCGAAAAACAAGATTCAATAAAATCCCATACTCCAACCAAGATGCAAGCGAAAAGTGAAGGTAGACGCATAAGTTGAAGGAATGGTATTCCGGAAACCACAGTGAAATCACTTATGAGATATTCCAAGTCATGACGAGCCTTTACCCTCATACCCTCTTCGAGTGCCGGCACTGGAGCACGCAGCGACAACTAGTGGAAGCCCAGCTGGTTTGCAAGCTGCAAGGTGGGAGTCATGCTGGCCAGCCAGGATAACTGGAATGAGGTGGAGGCTCTTGCGAGGAAGATAATCTCGGCCAAGGAAATAGACCAGCCAGCAGCCTGAGTAGCAGGAGGCACTACCAATAGGCTGAAGAGAAAAGTGCCGAATGAGCGGAAACCATGAACATGCAGGAAGCTCAGAAATCATCTGTAACTTTTAAAAGATTTCTCCATCCCCAACACTTGCAAAAAAAAGCTTTAGGTTAGGTGAGATTTTTGTGAAATGCCGAAGACGACCTACTGTGGTCTTGCACCAACGTCCGGTTCTGACTTGCTACCTCCCTAGCTGTCTGCATCATCTGGAACAATACAGATCTCCATTGCAACTCAAGTAAAAAACACCACAATTCTGTAAATTCAAAGCTTTCATTTGGACCTCAAATATACCTTGTCGCAGAGAGAGATAAGCCGAGGTTCTAAGTAAAAAGAACAGAAAATGCTCGAGACAGAATCTTTTAGAGAGTTCCTGATAGTTGCCATGGTTACGACTCTGATGTGGCTTGAGGTGTTGTGAAATACTGTGAAAAAATAAATTTTTTTTCAATCAAAAACTGGAAAAGGTAAAAATCTTGTTCATCAGCTTTTTTCCTCGCCCGCTCTTGGACATAAGCCTCTCCAGTTTTCTTCCACTCTTCTCTGTTCTGTGTCAGTTGGAACACTTCCTAATATCATCCAGCCATTTCTTTTCTCGGAGTCTTGTCACTTCAATTTTGTAATGTTTTGCATAATATCTTTTACTCCCATAAAAAGAGTAAGTCCTCTTTAAGTTTATTGGGATATCTGGGTTCTTCAAAACATAATTCAATTCTCCAAAGGCTGTCCATGATTGACATATTCTTCTAAACAATTCAGGAGTGTAATTTCTGTTGGTGATTGTGTTGGCATGTCCCAAGTTTAACATTTTCCAGAACTTACTGCTCTATCCGCATTTTACCGATCTATAAAAAATTACAAAGTTACGATAGTGATAGGTCAGTGCGGCCTTCAGGCCGCACAACTTGGGCAATTGAATTTCACACCATTCAAATATTATGAATTTTGAATCAAATGAGAAGTAGGGTATTCCCATGGATCCCTGTAGGTCAGGGTAACGCGAAGTAAATGTAATAGGCAACACACAATACAACCGCAACAATTACATGTTTGTATATTATGCAACCTACAAGTCTCGTACACGCGGCATATTATAATCGGCGTGAGTACACATAAAATAGAATCAGTTTATTTCATTTACCACAGGTACCGTTTCTCCAAAATCATATTATACAAAATGTTGCCAAATTAGTTTCCCACAACAAAACGTTACAAACACTTGAACCCATTGCTTGTTTGAAAGCGAAAGTGACCAGGTTTCTAAGCGCAACAATCGAGTGGTTTAAATTTAAACAATGGGTAAGTAAAAGCAAATTACAAAATTGTTAATTGCGTTATTATATAATTCCGTGTACAACTAATTAAAACTATTACGAGTGTTACGTCGTGTTATTACAATTTTTTAAAGAGCGCATTCCAAAAGTGATAAGAACGAACAGGTACCTATTTGTGCAAATATTTATTTGATAATAAGAGACCGATTAAAATTATTATCGTTCACCCCAATACGATATAGCTATCGTCACATCTCAATTATTTAAAAAAGGATACAATCGAATTATTGATTTGTGTTGTGACATTTGAGTGTCGGAAAATTTTACCTTGAGATCCGAAGGAAATGAACGGTAGAATATTATAGTTTAATTTTTTACTTCCTTGTTAATATTAACGGTATATGGAGCAATTTGACTTATACAACATTAAACTTGCGCAATTGTAATAAAACTTTTTGTACGTGCAAGCAACAATCAAGAAAGGTAGCGAATTATTGAAAAATTTCCCATTAAAATCGTAAGGAAAATTCGAAAAAGAACAGAACGAATTGTTTCAATATTGAGAATTGTACAACAACGAAATGCGAGCGTGGGAAAAATTAAGATAAGAGCTCGGTATCCCGTGTAATTGATTGTTAAAGTTGAAATTACGAAGTGAATTTGAGTGTGGTGCGCAAAGTGAGACGAAGAGTGATTAAAAAAAATTATGTTCTGAAAAATTTTTAAAACCTGGAAACTACCCAAATTGCTACGCCACTGTGTTTAATTATAATTGCCATTATAATTATTTTGTTTTATGATAACGCACGAATAATAAAAACACAATTAAAGGAAACTTAATTAGACATAAAGAAAATAAGAAAGTTGAGCGAAAACGGAAGATTAAATTGGAGCAGCGCTTGCGGATATGCAGTGGTGGTTCCACGGTAAGATTTTGAATTTATACCCTTAAATTTAAGTGCTTCGTCGTAAAACCCAACTTGTTAATTAATTAAAAACTTTAGAGTTTGATCAATTATGGATTTACATAAAAAAAACGGAGTTCAAGGTAAATACAATATTTAATTTAGTTTTCCCGGTGTGAACAGATAGTAAGAATAAACCTAGTACACAGTGCAAACATTCGTTCTAAACGACTGATTTAAGAAAATATCAAAAGTTGGGGCGAATGGCATCCACGGACATGGTAAAAACATTCCTGAAACCGCTCGAACTCGAAAATTAATTTTAAATAAATTTTGGTGTGATGTTAACAGTTGCACTTTTGAATGAAACTGCGGCCGGTCCCGCTAGATGAGGCAGTACAGATAAGTAGCTTATAGCTGAGTTCGACCCCCCCCCCCGGCACTATATTTCAAAATTCATATTTCTAAATATTTAATTTCGAAATTTTTTTAGATTGAAAAAATAAATAAAATTCGAAAATTTAACATCACGAGTCTGAACCGCCCCCTCCTCCTTCTATGCAATTTATCAACGACCCCTAAGGTTAGAAATTATCTAAAAAAATATTTTCTAGTTTTGTTATTTCTTAGGGGCCGTCCATTCATTACGTAAGGGTTTGGGGGTATCGGAAATGTGTTATTTTTTTTAAATTAAATAAATATAGTTTGGTGGCGTACACATCCACAAACGGCATAAATGTTGCAACACCCTGTATAAATAGACATCTTATTATAAAACACTGCGTTGATTTTTGATGAAAATTAATTTATTTTACAATGTTTTTTTACGTAAGATATGGGGAGGTGGAGGTATCACAATCTTACGCACCTTTACGTGAAGAGGGGGGGGGTAAAAATTACAAAAATTGTCCTTATGTAATAAATTAATGGACGCTCCCTTAAAGTTTATTCAAAATGGCTAAAATCCATCAGTCAAAAAGTTAAATTTTCAATAGTTAAAAGTGTTACAAACCCGGGGGGGGGGACAGATTTTAGAATAACCCCAAATCTAATATTACTGCTGAATAAAAATAGTTGACAAAAAATTAATAATTTTTGCGCCGATGAACAAAATGCATCATATTGAAAAAAATTAGTAGTAATATTCATGAAAAAACTTATTGTTTTTATGAATTTGTTCATCAATACGATGAATTTTGTTCATCGGCGCAAAAATGATGACTTTTAACCGTCCAGTACTAAGATATTTTTTTATAACACGAGTACTATCGTATTAAATTTACAGTTAAAAATAGAAGTCGTCGGTCTGTGAGACCGATTGTTAGTACTGGAGGGTTAAGAGAGCAATATCATACGCCGCCGACTCGATGCCAATTGAGTCTTTTAAGTTTTAAATTTTCTTCAAATCGGCCCGTCACCGGCAGTAAAGTAAAAAATTGTTTTCCCGATTGGTTCCTTTTTAGTTAGTAATCTAAAAAAAATTGGAAGCTTATGAGGAGCCAGTGCGGCCTTTAGGATGCACAGCCTAGGCAATCTAGTGTTTCCTGTTTGTAGCTGAACCTTTGCTATAGTCCATTCCAGTTCTTTAAATAAATACTAGCCGACTATTACAATGTCGGTGCAACGTATTAGGCAGCGGCGGCTCGTCAGAGGGACTAGAGACAACACTCGTAAACTTTGAAAGAGACGTCACTGCAAGTACGGACTTAAGTGAATTAACAGAATTTGAATTTACTGCGTTAAGTTGGTAATGCGGAAAGCATTATTTTTTTTATTTCAACATTTTAGGTTATGTTTATAATACGTCAGATACACGCAAATCACAATTTGCATTAGAAAATGATCTAATTTATGAAAGTGATTTATTGCTGTTGAAAGTAATTTATTGCCACTAAACGTGATTTACCTGCGTCGAAAGTGCTTTACTTTCCACTGAACCAATCATTGGATAATATACTATAGTTTATGTCAAATTAAAATCTGACAAGATATAAAATATTTCAGACCTGCGCAATATAAAACCGATTCGATTACTTCCCTAGTACAGTGCGTTTGCGCTGATAATTTATCCACAGTAGGCCAGGGTTCGAATCCAGACTCGGGAAATTTTTTTTCGCACTTTCTAGATGAATATCAAGCGTCTTCTGGGAGGGGGATTGATGTAGCGGTTCTACAATTTATTGTATTTTTGTAGAAAATCTAATATGGGATTCCCACCCTTAATAATTTATGTGATTTCATTATTTGACCTGGACAAGTACCACTCACTTTCTATCCATTTAAACAAGTTAACTGCTACTTAAAATTTCTAATTCGTGAGGACAAGTAGTTGAAGTGGCAATCGAAAACTTTTAAAATGGATGAATAACTAAAATTCTTTTGGTGCATTACACTTAACCAAGCGTCAAGTCTTCCACAAAGAGAAAAGAGCAACAAACTTTTGTAAAATAATTAAAAACGTTATGTATTTTACAGTTTTAATTAAAATTTGCACAATAATAGCGTAAATACAGTTTGGTGGTAACCGAGAAAAATAAAAAAAATCGATAATTAAATTCGACACTCGAAGTGATTTTCGATAAAAATCAAGTGGTTTGAGATTTCAATTGTTCGTACTTAAATAAAGTCGAATTAATTAAGTGTCACAAAAAAGTTGTTAGTAAGATTTGTCACAATTTAGAACACGCAAGGTAACCTAATAACCATTATTTTATTTCAGGATATTAATTATACATTCGTAATGAACGGAGAATATCCACGAGAGCCCCCCCAAACGTTGAAATGTCAAACGAGCCAGCCGCCTTCGTTTCATTCTCGTATTCCGGTTCCGACGGCAGCGGTTCATTTTCCTATGCGTCGATGGGGTAGTTTAACGATACCGGAAGAAGTAGTGCCCTTTAGGAAATCTTCCAGGATAACCCTGGATGCGAATCACAACCACACAACTTTCGGGAAAACCCTCCAGAGGGGTTATTCGTTTATGGAGAGGGGCGAGACTAAGAGGGGTGCGCATGGAGCGCGCCCCTCTGCAGTGGCCCCCAGGCCTAAGTTAGTCATCACGGAGCCCCGAAATTTGGGGGCCCTGACTAGGGTCAGCCCAAAATCACCTAATCGAAATGCAAGTTTGGTGAGTTTAAATTTTTTTGTTATTAATTATGTCGATAAGTGGAAAGCGGTCAACTCGTAGTTATTTTATTGATTTTCCTGCTGCAAAGCTGGATGTGCGGAAAAGTGCTATTTTTACGTAATTTGCACGATTAGTTTAGATTAGAAATATCTACGATAATTAGTGAGAAAAAATATTGATCAAACTAGGTTAGTCTCAATTATTCACAGAATTTTGTTCGTTAAATATGGAATTTAATTATCTACTAACCGAATTACAACCCCTTTAATTACTTATTTAATAACATTACGTGTCGACGATTTCCTGATAAATTATTTAAGAGCAGTTTCGTAAGTAGGCCGTTTCGATGGGAAATTATTTTAGGAAAATTATTGACCCCGGAATATTTAGACAAACTTGAAATTCAATCGAGATTAAAAACGAGGTCGCACGTTCGGGCATCCAATTTTCAAAAAATCTGACCGTATTTAACAAGAAGACCCCCCCCTCTCTGATTGAAAAAACTTAACAGTTCTTTCTATCGAAAGTGCCCCCCCCCCCCTATATGCTACCGGCCATTATAGATAATAGGATTATAAACACTAGGTGATTTAGTTAACCTTGGAAAAATTTACGAAAACATTCAAGTGGATACTAAAAACATATCGCGACAAAAACAAAAATATATGTTTGTTTTTACGAATAAAATTTATATTTATGGGCTAAACATAGAATTTTAAACCTCTCTATTTAGAAAACAAATTTGATAAAAATTCATTCCATTTCAGGCGCTTTCGATAGCATCACCTCGCACGACTCCGACAAGATCGCCATTAACAGATTTTCCAAAAACCCCACCATCGTCCCCCGATACCAGAATCAAATCCTATCGCGATTGGGATTTGGACAGCATCACCAGCAGCACAAGTTGTTTAAGCGTGGCATCGTGCGATCACGCCAGTGTGGCGCACAATGGAACCACATTCTCGGGAAAAACAAAAAGGTAAGTCCACCTCACCATGGCCAATCCAAAAATTTACCTTCAATCTTTAGGTACGTGGTGCACTGCTCCGAACACTCCGGACAAACGGGCGACGAATACCTGACCCCCACGCAAAGAGCCCATAAAGAAGTCAGAAAACTCAAATCTCTTCTCCAGCAGACCCACCGGGAACTTGACCTTAAAAATGTAGACATCCTCCGATTAACCAAAGAAGTAGTCGAATTGCGTTTATACAAAGCCGCTTTGAGTTCTCCCGAAGATAAGTCAAACTCGAGTAGCGATGTCGTCACGGTCCGCGAAGTGCTAGACGACGATGATGTAGATTGTGTCGTGGGAAACCATATACTCGCCGATAGAACTAGTTCCTGTGCTGATTCCGGCCACTACGATGATTTAACTAATTCTTCTGTTCATTCCAAAGAATCCGTAAACGTAGGAGATGACAATCTTTCGCCTTACAAGGCAAAAACTCCGGTGGAAACCGCCGATAAAGCTGTAACCGCTGATTTTGGACCTCGAGATCCTCATTCGGAACACCAAAGACTTGTAGTCGAATACGAACGACAGCTACAGGATTTGATACGAACGCACGAAAATGAGTGTCATTTGATGAAACAAAAGCACAACGATAAAGTCGATACGTTGTTGCAGCGACTCAGTGACGTCAATTCACGGTAGACAATTGAATTTGTTTTTTAAATTTTTTTTTCTCAAATTCTGGTTTTAGGTATTGGGAATTGTTACCAGATTTAGAATCGGCTAAAGAACGAATAAAAGAATTGGAAAAACAGTTGGATGAGCTTGCGAAAACTTTAGAACAGAAGGAGTCGTACTTCAAGCTTTATTCCGAAGGAAGCCAAGCTGTGGGACTCACCAACAGTCACGAGGTTTGAATGTAGAAAGGTTGTCTTAATTGCAAACTAAAATGTTTAATTTAGGGGTCACCGATTACACACCAACCAATCACCCGAGTATCGGTTCCGGAATTACTCCATCAGTTAGAAGTAACTCGAAACGAGCTGGACAAAGTGAAGGTAAATTTTTGTTGTGGTTTTTGTTTGAAATGTTAATTCTGGCTTGGATTAACGTCTATTTTTAGGATTTAGAATATGCCTCGACTTCTAACAATGTGCAACCACTGCTAAGTGCAAAAGAGGCTGTATCTCTGTGGGTACTCGGTGCCAGAAAGGTAAAAACCGATGCCAAAAATATATCGGATATTTATTTTTGCACTGGCAGTTAACTTTATACTAATAATGCATGATGGTATAGTAGCAGCCTCGTTTGTGCATGTTCAAAAAGCTGAAGTTTATATTTGAGTTTGGTTGAAGAGAAAAACGGTCCAGTAGAACTTACAGAAAGAAAAAGAAAATGATCCTTGTTTTCAAGCTGCAGTCGGGTATCCAATTAATCGGGCAGTGTTGAAATTTCAGCCGTCAGCAATCTTGACATCTGTGATCTAATGAGAACTGCAACCAAATGTCTTCCAGTGCCAGCTGCCTAATTTTCATTGTTTCCATCCTCCTTGTGCCTATCTCGTCTAACATGAAAAATCAAATGTTATTATAAAAATAGAAACCAGCAATATTTACCATGAAAATCATTAAACATAAAAAATATGCATGCGGGAGAATCTATAAAAATTCACATCATTCTCTCCCCCGTGGAAATTTCACGATGGGAGTTTTGGAAGCACTGTGTTAAAATTTCTATTTATTTTGTAGAGTCCTGGTTGTAACGGTAGCCAAGGGCCGACTTTTATTGCTCGAGGCTAACAGATACATCAAAAGCATGAGTTTGTAGTTCTTGTTTTCAATTATGTTCCCCTAGTTAATTTTTACTTTTTAGACTAGATAAAGTTTGAACTAGACAGTTTAAAAACATTCCTAGTTCTATGGCCTACTTTCAAAGAGCATGTAAATTATGATTTCTCCGAAACCGACTCAAATATGACAAAATAAGTCAAATTAGAGTTTACTTAAGTTTAATCAACGATAAATATATTTTTGGCCGATTTAAGAATGTTCGTAGCATATTAGGTTCATTCGATCATAGAAAATACTATCGCTAAATAAACTCTAATACGGCAAAACTTACTTATCGCACTTTAGGTTTCCATAAATTAGCAATCGATTTACATAGAATTAATCGAAATCAAGTGCAATATTTTGATTACATTTATTTTTAGGCGATGTACAAGCAGTTAGTGGAAGCACGCAGCAAAAATAAGGTGGATCCCGAAGTCACACTGCAATTTTTGAAATCGGCAATTTATTATTTCTTAACGGACAGGGAAAATAATCAAGGCCACCTACGAGCCATCCAAAGTATACTGGGATTTACACCAAGCGAAATTAGTAATATCGATAAGGCTAGATTTACGTTTTAGTTTATAAAATTTGTTAATTTATAAAAAATGGGTGATATATTTAAGGTAAGTAGGACGGAAAATTTGGTGATATGAATTCATTGTACGTCCTTGGGTGTCTTTAGGTTGTTAACACTATCGAATTGAGCATTGTTATGCAAAGAAAAATATATTAGCACAATTAAAAAATTCAATGCTTTTAAGAAAACGACTGAGATTTGTGATGGAATGTTATACAGGGTGAATCAATGGTGAGGACTCTTTATAGGTTGAAGTTTTTGTTATTTTACAAAGAAATGATAATTTAATGTTAACATCAAAGTAATAAAATAATTAAAAATTAAGTTTTCCGTTAAAAAAATATATTGAACTTTAGATCAGTATGGAGCTGTCGATCCCCACAATAGATTCACCCTCTATATTTGCTTATAAAGCAATTTAAGTGCTTATATTAAAAAATGTTACAATATTATGTTTCCTTCCAAGTTTACATAACTCGTAATCGTTTTTCGTAAGACTGTAAAGTTTGAATTCCCTTATAATATGCAAGTTCTTATGCTAATAGTTTAATACTTATAAAATTAGTTGCTAATTTCCTAATCATAAGAAGTAAAATTCTAACAAAATCCAAATGGTCTTAGTTCCGTTCCTAATTTCTAGCTAGTCAAATTAACTCTCATTTTAAAATTTGAATGTCTTCTAGCTTTAGCAAAAAATATTTTTATATGATTGGGTCGGTGGTGTGCAATACTAACAGATAAATGAGGTTTTCTATTTCATTTAACAAACCGTTAAACCATGGTAGGTACTTAAGTTTTAAAATAATTGTTATTTCGTGTAATATCAATGTTGTTATCAATAAAAGTTCTTTTTTAACAAATGACTTTATTTTTTATATATAAAAGCAGTTGCTTTACATTTATTTCTTACTCGCGAGAATAATTCCGTCGTATTTAGTCTGGAACCACTTCATGGCATCTTCTTTGGTCAGCCTGTGAGAGAAACCAACTTTTCCTTGCTTTCTACGTCTTTGAGCTACATTAAATCCGGGTCGTCCTAATACTACATAAAAGTCCAAACCGTAAATACCAATACTGGGATCGTATTTGATACCCAAGTCAATGTGTTCCTGAATACCAAAACCGAAATTACCGGAAGCTGCAAAATAAACCAGATGAGTCAACAATCAAAAAGCAACTCACAGAACAGTACCTGAGAAGTTATCCCTACGTAATTCGTATTCTCGTACTTTGAGACCTTTCTCGAGAATTTCCTCGGCTTTAGCTCCTCGTACGGTACAATGCACAGCAATTTTTTCGTTACGACGGATACCAAACGACCTGACAGTGTAACGAGCCTTCGAGAACACTGGCTGTTGACCAGTCAACTGTTCTAATACCTAAAACATGAAAATAAGCAACAAGATCCAAGTTAACCTCCAAAGTTTTACCTTGGCAGCACGGGTCAATCTATCACCGGATTCTCCAACGCAAATGTTAAGACACAATTTGCGAATGTGCAAATCTCTCATAACATTTTTCGTTTTGTCCTTAACCTCTTTCTTTTCCTTGACAACTTTACCCTTTTTAACGGATTTTTCTTTCTTGCTGGGATCGCTTGCAGGCTTCGTAGCGGGCTAAAAAATCAAAGCAACGTTAAAAACAACGTGGAAAGCAGTAAACACAAAATTTCGTAAACCACGCGATCGAAACCCACAAAGCAGGGTTAAGACGTAAAAAATATAAATGTAACATGAAACTTCACAAAACTTCCATAAATTTTACGCAAAATTTGAACAATTTAAATTAAATTTCAACGAGATTATTTAAGATGATTAAAGAAGTAAAGAATAAAATTACACTCACCGCCATGTCTATTATGAAGAAGTTAGCCACTAAAAAAATGAACACAACTTCACGTGGTGAATGAACGTAGCCGATGTGCGAATAACGCAAGGAACGCCACCTATACGAAAGTTAACCTCAGTTGCCATGGAGGGAAATTTGGTTTTGTCGATAATTTTAATTATTTGTAAATGTTAGTGATTTGACGTTTGAAAAATCTAAAAAAATGGATGATGAAGAAGAAGTTGTTGAAGAGGAGGTCGTGGAAAGAGAACCGCAGATTACCTCTTCGGATCCAAATGAGCGAAAATTGGCGAGGAAGTTGAGGATCGAACGACGGCTCGAAACCATCAGAAAGTAAACCTTTTTTTAATTTTAGTTTAATTAAAGGTAATGAAATGTAACGAATAACTGTTTTGCCTAGAATTTGTTAATTTTTAACCGTATAAATGATTTAAGAAGAATTTACAATTTATGTCAAAAGTAATGCTTTCCGATCAGTAGGAAGTAGATTTTGATTGAAGTTGGGGGCGATTAGTACTTGGATGGGTGACCAGGAGATAAGTTGACCTGGAATTTTTTTTAAATATGACATCACAAAGGAGAAATTTCTGATATTATATTTGTTTTAGACAAAATATGCCAGAAGGAGAAGAAGAAGAAGTTGTAGTCGAAAAAACTCTTCTGCAAAAGCAATTGGAAAAAAGTTTTAATGCACTAGAAAACTTAACGGTGGATGGTAATGAAGTCGTTTCGAACGTCATGCAGGCTAGCGATTCCAGAGAGGTGGATCGAGGCGAGAAAGAATGGGCAAACCATCAGTTAATTGTAGCTGAACTGGAAGAAGAAGCAGAAAAGGCCGAAGAGAAATTCAACGAAATAGCAGATAAATGGTTGTCGATCATGAATTACAACGATCCGCTGTACATCAACGATGAAATTGGATCCCAAAAAGAAAAGTGCGATGATTTGATACAGCAAAAGGACGAAATCATCGCTATGCTGAAGTTGGAGTTAAATAAAGCCGAAATAAATTTCACCAAAGATCAGAAGAAGCAAACCAAAGACGTTCAGACTTTGGCCGAAAGGATCGATAAGCAGGTCAGTATCTATTAAAGAAGAAACAAAAAAATCTCAAACTGTTTTTTTAGATTACCTTGATGAGACATGCTTACCAACAAGAACTGGAACTAATAGAAGATGTTATAGAAACTGAAAAGCAAATTCTTATCGAGGCGAACAACAAACGGTGGGACGAACTGTTCAGAACAAGAGACCAGGAAGAACAGATAAACTCTGATAAAAAATTTCAACAGCTTGAAGAATTTGAAGAAATGTGCACGCAGCTTCGAATCAGTCATCAAGAAAAGCACAGAAGCACGAAAATCAAACTGGGCAATGACATTGAAATGTTGGAACGAGAACTAGAAAAAATTAAATTTTTGGCGTTAATTAACAGCGAAAAGTTGGATTACAATTATCAGATCTTGAAGAAACGAGAAGATGAAAATATTATCATCAAGTCGCAGCAAAAAAGGAAAATCAATAAACTACAGGATAATATCAATTCGACGAGGAAGAAAATTCGCGATTATCTCACCAATACAAATAACCAAATCGATCGTCTGACGTTTGAAGTGAAAAAATTGCAAACCAATATTTTGGATATCGAAGACAAAGCAGATCACTTTTCACAATTTAATGACGTCAAATACCGACAGATATGGGAGATGAACAATAAAATTGCTGGCGATCTACTGGATCAAATTTTGGCAACGGATAGAATTTTACACGAACAACAGATGGGAATGGATTGGGCTCTTCCAGAGCAAGCCCTCTTGGAAAAAACGGATTTGCCGAGCTATGTGTCGGCATTGCAAGTGCTCAGCAATCTTTACGGTGAAGGTTATTTTTTACGACTTCTCAATCTATTTTTTTTTAAAGCTCTGTTTTTAGGTGAAGACGGTTCTACTAGTAAAACAAGCGATAAAAGTTTAAATGAAAACGGAGATCCACTGGTTCCCGAGGGGGAAACCATGGGACATCGGAGAATATTAAAAATGGTTCTAAAATTAATTGCCGATAAATCAGGATTTTTGATTGAAGAACGACTGGTCGATGTATTGAAACCCTATTCGGATAACGAAAAAGTTTTGATCAAAATTGATAACGTGTTCTCCGTAAGTCCATCAATCTCTAACATCCTTAAAATACCTATTCATTTTTCTAGGCTCTCGGAATTAAAAGACCCGAAGACGTCGAGGTTCTTTTAGATTTCTTTCTTCCGTACACTCATTGTCCAATTTGTATGGGAACTGTGGAGATCTCCAACGTTGATACGTCAGAAGTAGAAATCAGGATCGAAGCGTTGGATGCAGAATATAAACCTCCAAGCGAATTTAGCAAAGTCCCAACCTCGTCTGGTGCAGCTACAGGTATAAAACAAAAATTTGGTTGTAATAAATTTGGTCTAAATAATTTTTTAATAAGATTCTATCGAAGCCGAAAAAGGAGACCCTTCCATGATTATAACTGACATTAGCGCAATAATGTCGGCTATACATCAACCTCACAACGTAATAGACGACATTCTCGTCAACTTCTTCAGAACTGATTCAACATCTACGGAAATTGAAGAAACAAATAAGGAATTTGAAGAGGAGACGCAGTCTATTTTACTAGGCAAGGTTAATCTGGAGACGGTTAGCGAAAAAACAACAACCAAACCGGATAAAAGTTCTACCATATCTAAACTATCTTGTCAAAATCAACATCCTCTTGTGATAAGTTCTGTTTATATTTTGAGAGCCCTTAGAGAGTTCATCAGTAAATTTTATGTCGCCAAAAAAGGGTAAGTAAACGAAAATGTAAATTTTTAAATTAACTTTTTTATTTATCAGGGTGATAACCATGGCAAAAAGATTATCCTACAAGAGAAGTACAATATCCAGACTTTTGATCGGAGATGATGTGAAATGTTATTGGGATAAATACATAGAAGTGTTTTCCACATCCAGGATTGCGTTGTGGGAAGGTTTGATGATAGGTTTGCAAAAATATCACGAAATATTGAAAGATCGAAGGAAATTGAACGATGAGGTGGTTCAGCTGCGACAACAAAATATGGAGCTGAGTTACCTCTTGACGTGTTATCAAAAGGATTTGGAGAAGAAGAATATGAAACCGCCTTGTGCTATGCAACGGCAGGACCCGATTTATCCTAAATCGCTAAACCTTGTGCCCAAGAATTCATGAAATACGCAAGTATATACTATTTTTGTATCTGTCCATTGAATTGCAATAAAGCGTGAAAAATTGTATTTTACACATTTTCAAGTAAGTGATTAATTTGATTTAAATTTTTTATTTGTGGAAGTTTGTTTGATTCAAATTTCCCGTTTTTTAAAATTATTACAGAATTTTTATTTTAAACAAAATCAGCACCATCTGGCATTTTTGTACCAATGTAGTTTCAGCTACTGAGTACAGATGGCACTGCACGTACCGTACATGACTATCTCAATGTAAAAATAATGAAGAAAATCCCAGCGCCGAATGCAACTTTTTTTAAACAATTGAGAATCAAAAACAATTTGAATTTTGAAGTTTTTTTGATTCTCACCCAGTTTGATTCAAACGAACACTGGTAATTGGGTTTGCCTTATTTTAAAATTTTTATTTGTATGTTTTTAAATTTTATCCTGACTATTTAAGCAATTTCTCCACTTTACTGCCGGCGATAGGCGGCTAAACTCAACTGAACAGTTAATAATCATCTTTTTTTAGACCTCTATTGGAATAAACTTCACAGAATAAAACTTTCACAATTTCAAAAATATATTTTAGTATTAAATTCACAAAATCCAAAATCAAAAAAAAATTTATTAGTGCAGAATATTAGCCTATCGAATGGCATGTTCAAATATTGTTCACGATATTTGCATGAAATATGAAATTTAAATCCGTATTGACGTAGGAAAGTAAAGAAAATAAATCATAGAAGCTGCGAAAGTAATCTGAGAAGGAATTTGACCTGGCATTTTTTAGGTCACAAAAATTTAGTTATCATATTGAAGTCTACGCCACTGATCATATCTGAAAAATTACGCTTTATTTTTTCCCTCTAATTTAACCAATGGAAAACGGATATTGGCATATATATTGGCGCTACGCCAAGTCAGCTGGCGCCGAGTCGGCAGTTCCGAGCTAAGCTTACTGTACGTTTGTTTTTTGGGGGGGATAACAGAGATCATATGCGCTCATACGACATTATCAGTTGTTTGATACATAAAAGTTTGATTTTGGGAATCAAATTTAAAAAAGTCCAAATCTGGGTTGGATCTTGAAAATGGAACGTTCGCATCTTCTTTAGTTGTACGGTAAAATTTGATCGTTTTTATTTATTGTAATCGAAACTACACAATGGCATGCCAGTTTGAAGATTTTATGGTCCTTAATGATTTAATAGATGTCTGTTTGGAGTGACGTCAAATTTTATAGTTTTACAGTGCCTAATGTGGGCAGTACTAGGAAAAAGTTAGAAAAACCAATTTTTGGGTTTATTGCGGCGCCTATGAGGCATGAGATCATAAAACAATAAGAACAGGAAATAGAATGAATTTAAATATTGATAAGTTGTAACACTTCCACACGAGTACCCATCTGGCGTGTTTGCTTTAAATAACTAATATCCTGTGAGGAAGGTAATGTTGGTTCCTTTTAAAGAGAAAAAAAAACTGGCTGAAGGTATTTAATAAAATAATGTTTGAAACAACTTTATTTAGTGGCAAAGATAACACCTTTTTATTTTTGTCGTTTTACCGTCGACCTGGGTGGGTTTGTTAATGCCGTTATCAATCACAAACACACCTAACCTTTGATAAGCAGATACATGGTCTACCTGTTGGGTCCAATTTCTCTCTTTTTACCTTTTAATTTTTCCATGTTTGTTGTTATTAGTACCCGATTAAGGGACGATAACAATTTTTTTAGTTTGCGTACATATTAATTAGGAAGGCTGGACGTCGATATCGAAGGTCGAATCTCGAATCAATCAGTTCATGGGAAAATGGATTTGGGCATGAGAAATGCTCGTACTTATGGAATATAATTCATAATTTTGTTGTTAGCCCGCGAGCTTAAAAGCTTCCATCAAATTGTATTTCGTTTCATTTCATAAGGAATATTCAGCAATTCGTTGTTAAACAGATCCCATTGTGGTCGTATAATTCACGCACTTTATATATTGTTATAGCAAAATCTTCCATACCATTATAAAATGTGGGCATTTTTGGTATGGTACTTATCGTAGCTCGAAGAAATTTTGTATTGATATACTAAGGACCTTTAAAAGGACTAAGTATAGGTTACCGATAATGTTCGATAATGATTCTATGTGAAAGATGTGACTGCTTGGTGGCTTGCTATAAACACCTAAATTATAGGTTACCTGACATTTTACGAATAACTGTGGTTTACTACCACCGGTTTCGATTTTTTTACATTCTGCTTTAATTTTTCTCTACCTTACGCGATTTAAATAAATTATTGCCGACGTTAATGCGTCTCCACGTTTTATTGCACCAAAGTTACGCCAAATTTATTGAGAATAATGAATTTTAAGTAGGTACTTCCAAAGCGCAACAGCTATCATCACAAACATATTTCTTACCATTTAAAATGGTTAATTTTACTTTTTCTCCGGTATACACTTCACAAAACACAGCTATTCCAAACCTACGCTGGATAAGGAATTTATTTGTGTTGAATCAGCTTTGGGGGTTAACCCTCCCAAAGCAATTTTTTGAATTTCTGCCTTCAAACGGCCGTAGCACCGAAACTATCGACTCCTTAGTGTCAATGAACCAGTACTTTTTTAAAGATTATTTGCTTATCTACAAATTAGATTATAACCCTTTATCGTCTAGAATCAACAGATTTCGAGATATCAATTAAATTAAGAGAAGAAATGTTAATTATCGTCAGTACGTCACCTGGCCATAAACCATTATCTTCTTTTTAACAGCGGATTATTTTCTCTTTATTACAACTTTGGTAAAGTATGTAGTTTCCTCTTCCTATTAGTTGCATTAATGATATAATTTACATTTTATTTTACAAAATTAGATAATTACAACCACAATTTGTGCAATTATGTATACATACCTACGTAATGTGATAATTTTAATTTACATTTGTAATAGCGCAAGTGTTTTATGTCTTAATTAAAATATTTAAAAGTGTAAGAAAAATACCTTGTTGTAATTAGAAAGTATGTTTAAGAAATTTTAAACAACTCTAATGAATACTATTCAGTATGTGTGGTTATTACACTTGTCATTAAAATTCTCAATAGTTATGTTAATCAACGTTTCGAATTTTACCCAACAACTAATACCAGCATTACGTCAAATAAATTTATTTTAGATACATTTCGAAATTCTAAAATTAATTTAATTGGAAAACTTAAAAGCCAGAAATACCCCCCCTCCCCTATTGTCAGATATCGCTACGATTCTGTTTCTAAAACTCTTTTTGAGAGCGATGGGGGAAAAAACTCTTCAGTTTCACAGCGTGAAAAATATTAAAAAGTGCAAAGGGTATTCCATACCCCCCAGACCCCCCGGTTTGATACTTTTTTAATTTTTGTATTTTTCAGCTGCTCTGAAGTTCAATTAAATTTTATAACCGATTTCAGAGGTTTCAAATTTTTCAAAAATTTCAAATCTATCAAATCAAAGCAAATATTTTACTTTAGTGCCGTTTGTCGCCGCAGGAAAAGTATTATTAATGAATTTGATTAATTATTATTTTACACTTAAAGAAAAAATAATCATCAAAACAAATAATCCGCTCGTCCGTTAATTCTAAAAAAAATTTGAAACCCCCTTTCGTGAGAGCAATTGTTTTACTTTACTGCCGGAGATGTGCGGCACCGAAGTGCTTTAGTGATACCTTCCATTTTCTTGTTGTCACATTTGAGTGCATTTATCAAATCCTATTGATCTTATTGGCAGAAAATTTTACCTAACATTTTAAACGAGTTATTTTTTTGTGTAGCGTTCCATGACTATTTATCGCAAGAATGGTAGATATTTTATATTGTAAATTTTTGTTTGTTTGTTTTATGATCTTCAGAGATCTTCAAAAATTGTTTTGAAACTTACGTCTTAAATCTGTTGAGAAATGAAAAATTTTTATTGGGTGGCCCAGTCCATCCGCCTTTGGTCGAAATATTGATTGATTTATTAAACCAGTACGATGACTTTTGACGTAAAATTGGCGTTGTAGTCCTGTAAAAACATGTTTGTCCTTGATATTAAAAAAATCTGTTCGAGCAAACCTCTCAAAAAATTGGAATTATTTGCCATTTTTCATGGCAGTGTTTTGACTTTTTCAATTTGAAAAAGAATTTCCAAATAATAAAAATGGTAATAAAATAAAGACTATGGGAAATGACTCGAAGAGACATTTAAAAAAAATTAAAAGGATAATAAAAAATTAGTGAAATGCAAAGTAAGTCTTGCAGGTGTGTTATGGTTATGACTGCAGTAATAGGATGGCGAAGCTCATAAAATGATAATTATTTAGCAATTATTGTTTGAGAGTTTAGCGACATCGTGGGTTAATGCTAATTAATGAAAAAATCGCCTTATTTATGCAGACAGTGAAACAATAAAACAATTTAAACAAGAGATAACAAATGTTCTTAACATGAAAAGTAAAAACAATAATTCTATACAGTTGTCATTCTGACAAGCAAAGGTTGTGATGGTGCATCAGGTTGTACAACGACCAGCAAAAAAAAGACAATGGACCTCTTCTTACTCCTTACAGTAATGACTGGTTGTGAGTTAGGCGAACATCAAAAGAATCTCATTCTCATGAGTATTTCTCAACAATCTGATGAAGAATATTTAATTCTGTTCGCGCTTCGTGGCCAATCAAACGATTCGTTAAGGCGGGTTTAACTCCAGCTCAGCCTCTCTTAAGATATTAACCTTTATTTTGAATTTTAATTTCTCACTCTTCGTTGTGAGAAAATTCATTCATTCTTATGCTCGACGCAAATTAATACATTTCGGAACCCTTTTTTCTTTTTCTCCCCCAGCCAGCCCACGAAGCGATCACATTTCATTTAAAAAAAGTATTGGGAATTTTACAAAAATTATTTAAAAGAAGTTGTTAGTTGCGGAGACTTCCCCTGCCATAGATTTAAATTCGAATTTTACAAAACATGAAAAAATAAAAAAGCAAAGAACCGCAACTTTTATTTTATAGAGCTGACGTTGATTTTACTTTTTCACATGATTAACTTGAAATGTCTGAAATAAGTATATAGGTATAAAAACACAATTTCAATTTTAATTCCTATTATAAGTTACCATTTTGCGAATTTTTCTCTTTTTATAAACGGCCCGGCCAAAAGAGAACTTAAAAATATAACTTAAAAAAATTTGAACTTTTAGTAGCTTTGAAAATTTATAAATTGAAATATTAATTTTTTTTATTAAAAGTCAATTCGACCTAAACAACAATTCATTTTTATACGTTTATTAACAAAAATCCCCCCCCCCCCAATTTCATAACCCAAGAAATTTTAATCGACATACAAAACATTAAATAACTTTAAATGTTTTTTTCTACATATTTAATGTAATTCAGACTGTAATTAATGATTTTCAGCAGTGTCCTAAGTTCCTAATTTTGTAAAATTAAATTTAAAAAAATATTATTAATTTCTAATAAAGTAGAAATTAAATTGTGCACCATTGGTGTTCTATTAAATTGGTGGCGCTATAAATTTCACATTTTTTAATTTTTTTATATGCAATTTAATAAAGTGCACCCAAACAACAGCAGAAATTAGGAATGCATCACTAAAGTACTTTAGTGCCTTCCGTCGCCGACAGTAAAGTAAAACAATTGCTCTCACAAAAAGGTAGAACTTGTCAAGTTGTAGAATTGACGAACGAACGGAATATGGTTAATATTTTAAAGCAAAAGTGATAATCATTAAATTTAATTAATATTACTTTTACTGCCGACAAACGGTACTAATGTAGCACTTTAAGGCCGCCCGTTGTGGGCACTAAAGTAAAACAATTGCTTTAATTCAATGAAAAAATTGGAAAATTTATATTTTCTACTTGAATAATTTATCGAAAATATTTTTTTGAACCCTGGGGCCGTTCAAAAAAGTTTCTCAGTAGTTAAATTATTACCAGTCCGGGCCTGGAACCAAGTATACCAACATACGCAGTTAAAAACTTTTAAATCGGTTGTAACTTGTAAATATGAATTGAACTACAGTGCAGCTGAATTTCGTTTGAACTGTAAATATAAAACTGACATTTAAAAATATAAAAAGTAAACATCAAACTGGGGGGTATGGAATACCCCCCAGTGCACTCTATGATTTTTATTTACACTACGAAACTGAGAGTTATTTAGTTACCAAATTCTGAAAAAGGTACTTCCAATTGCTTTCAAAAGAAAAACTACAAAATATGGGGGGGATTTCTAAAATGGTGACGTCACCAATCGTTAATTTTTCCAATTTAATTTATTTTTAAAAATTTGATATTTATCGAAATCAAATATTTTGAATTTAAAAATGAATTGAACTTTAGTGCAGCTTATTTCGTTTAAACTGTCATTATAGAACTGATATTTAAAAATATAAAGATTAAACATCAAACCGGGGGGTCTGGGGGGTATGGAATACCCTCCAGTGCACTCTATGATTTTTATTTACACTACCAAACCGAGGAGTTATATTCAGTTACCAATTCTGAAAGGTACTTCCAATTGCTTTCAAAAGAAAAACTACAAAGTTAAACGTGATGATAAGGGGGGGGGCGGATTTGAAATGGTGACGTCACGTATCTTTAGTTTTTCCAATTTAATTTATTTTTAAGATTTTAAAATTTATCGAAATTAAATATTTTGAATTTTATTACTAATATTTTTACTTTTTGCGCTAATTTTTTTTATTGTAACAGCAAAAATACTGCGTTGAGGGGATTTTTTACGTGTAGATTAGAGTACAAAATTATGAATGCACTGGAGGGTATTCCATACCCCCCAGACCCCCCGGATTAACATCTATGTTATGCTTTCTATCTTTTTTGTTGCTGGTATTAGCCTTTTTGTATATATTAGATTTTTGTCTTTTTGGAAATGTTTGATTTTAAATCGCGATGTATTTTTCTTTTGATAATGAAATTCCTTTTAATACCTTTAGACTTGGAATTCTGGTCATGGACCTGAGATCCATGTAAATCTGAGCCTGAGAATTGTAAAAAATTCCTGGCTAAATTTGACAATTTATTGGCCACCAATTTTAGAGGTAAAATTAGCCAATCAATGGTGTAATTTTGAATGAGTTTTTTCCACAACAGTGTAGAATTTCTATCTGATTCTTTCAAATTCAACATTGTTGTAAAATTACATATCGTTGCGGAAAATTAAATTATGGAACGAAATTTTAAATGAATTTCATGAATTTTAGATGGTGATTATTTCAGGGATTGGTTATTCTTAGATTTTCAAGTTAATTTACATCAATAAAATGTATTTTTATCGAAAATAATTCATAATAAAGTTGAAATTTACATAATTGGAAGGTAATTTATTGTAAGAAAATTATACTACCGGGTAAATTTCTCCCTAAAATTGGTAGCTACTTAACTGCCATAAATTTTTCTCTAAAAATAGGAGTAAATTTAAAAATTTTTTGTGTAAAATTACGTAATTTTTAAGATAAATTTAATTGTATTAAATTAGTATTTTCACGTGTAAACTTACACCCATTTTTTACAGTGAGGAAATTTAGGAAGTCGTAAGAAAGCCTTTATACGAATGACATTTCTACGAAAAAAATGTAAAATTACCCCAATAGGGGGTACTAAGCACACCTAGGAGTAAATTTACCCCAAAAATACGGGTAATAAGTACACTTTAGGGTAAATTTACTTTAAAACTCCATTTTTTTTGGAAATCATTAACTGGTAATTTCAAATTACAAAGAAATTTTAGATGGTCAATTTACATCACTTGAGGAAAAGTAAATGGCAATTTTACATCGAAAAAAATTTATTTTATAATTTACACAGCCGAGATTTGCTCCGGGAGCTGCCCTCTTTATCTGGTGGTTTAAATGACTGATCACTCTACATTGCGCTAGGAGTCACCCCTTAATCCTCAACTACCCAAACTTGAAAAATTTTTAAATGTTGTATTTTAATGAAAAAAAAAAATTAATTCGATACATTTTAACAACTCGTATTTTGTTTGTAATTTGGGAAATCAAAGAAAACGTCTACAATTAACTTTTTTTTTACTTTTATTTTGTGTAATCAAGTATTTTATTTATTCGCAATGCGTTTTGGGAATTTATTACCATCATCAGTCGAAAAGGGTTATTACAAAATTTCAGTAGAGCTGTATTGGGATGCTTTTACTGGATATTGTTCTTTTTCCTATTTACAGAGGAAATAATTAAAAATACAACAAAAGGGGACGGTTAAGTTGTTCGTAGATTATTATTATTATTATTAGGATATTAAATGTGAAAGTTTATAAAGTGCTTTATCAGAAAAATGTTGTCTAAAGAGAATCGTTCTGACAGGGAACGCATGTGCTTTCTTGATAAAGCCGCCTTTGTAAACACCTCAAGGAGAGATAATTTTTTCCGGATTATCTACTAAATTGTTTTGCACCCACGCACTTCATCAGAGAACATCGAAAAACATTCCTGAAAACTTGATTTTAAAGCTTCACTTTGAAATTTCTCCAATATTGCAATTGAAACGACCGGACAAAGGATTGCTGGCATTCCATCTTTTTTCTCATGGCGTGGAAGAATAACAAGTCGAGGTGTAAAAAGTAATGACTTCGTGTTAATATCCGTTCCATTTAGATTTGTCAAGTTCCCAAAGTACCTAACACTTTCCGGTACGAGATTAAGTAAGTACATACTTTGCAAATTGGTTATTGCGAAAACTGCGAGCTACAAAAGCCTGTTATGGTTTCAAACGTCAATATTTTGGAGATTTCAAAGAAACTAATCCTTTGTAACAATCAACACGAACTGACTTGCTCAGGTATACCTATCATTTACCTATACCTGTATAGTTTTACGTTAATGGTCTTTTTTTTGTTTTATGAATGAATTTCCGAAAAAGTCTGTTTGGTTGGGTAATTTATGTGACGGCAAGATTTTTATCCGACTCGAACGGTAATTTTCGAAATTAGTTGTCAATAATTCCCCCGAAGGTGAAATGGTCTTGGTTAATTTAAAGAAATTCATCAAGTTAGTCATCGCGCCCAAAAGTTGATTACTTGTAGATTTTAAACTTTTTTTTTGATTTATTAGTTTACATTTCATAAATCATCACGTTTAAACGATCACGTGCGACTTTTTAGAATACTCATTGTCATTAATAAGAATGGACAAAAAATAATAGAGGAAAAAATTAAAATAGCGAAATGTTGCAAAAGGAGCGGTTTTTGAATGGTTTGGAGCAAGCAGAGGCGGTAGAAGCCGACGAAAGAAGCACCTCGCTACGGGGGGTACGGACGAGTTCGAGAGGGCAGAGGATGGCAGACACTACTGTGCAGTTCCCACGCGGCGGGCACTCGTGGAAGCCCACGGTAAATGCTCACTACCCTACCCACAGAAGTAAAGAAATGCGATGAGCTTGTAAAGATGGAAAAACATCCACTTAACTTTCGACGCTTTTTTTGATTACCATAACCGAAAATTTTTATTTTCGCGGGAACACCGCGACGATGATCGCTAGATAAGATCCGAAATTATTGCCACACAAGAGCACTAAAACTTGTGTACAGAGTGTTTTGACTCGCAAGCCAGCCAAATAAGAGGATGCTACGTTGTAATACCGCAGACTCGATTTGTCTTCGACTGCCGAAGTACAATCTAAAAGCTGTAAATAACCCGAAAAAGGAGATCTGACTAATTTGTAAAATTTCGGAAACCCGATACACTTAATATATACCGGACGTTCGTTTGGCAAAAGCAGAAAGCGTTTCGGAAGAGAGGGCGGAAAAACGAAGCGGCCTGGTGCGGCTTGGAGGAGAAAAACTGAAAATGGTGGCTCAACACTTGAGACTTATAGGAAGGCAATTTGATATTTATTATATTGTCGTGTTTACACTTGAAAGTAAACTTACGGTATACATCACGACTTTATAAATTTCGACAAGTTGTCAGGTTTTCTTTCCATGTAGTTGTGCCACACACGCGCGAGCACACACCTACAAGAGATTGAGGAAGAGATTTACATGGCCTACGCGATTCACAGTCGTTAGACTGAATGCCTTTAAATTTAAATTCAATCCTCGTGTAATTTTAAATAAAATCGAGCTTCAACAAAGCGGCAATAATTAATATCGTCATTTTTTACTTGATTGTGGTCGTGTCGTCGCCACGCACTCGAGCACATTTTGCGTCCGAAAAATTGGGTTTATATGTTTGGGTTGGTCGAGGAAATGAGATTTGAGAGGGGCAAAAACGTGCTACTGTTGGCTACCGAATGTGCTACTGTGTATGGTTGGTTAAATTATGACCCTCCTTGCGCAGACGCTGTAAACGAAATTTCGGTAGCCGATCACTTTGATCAAGTTCCCCTTTACTTTTCAAACGGTCAGTTTTCTAATTAGACCGGCGAGAACACTTAAAAGCACCACCGAGCGACCAGTGGATTTCGGTGTGAAAGATGCAAAATTTCCAAACGAAAATTTGTAATTTATTGCTTGGCTTGGGATAATTTAGTTAACTCACACCGGAGCAACATAAAATCTAAATAAGAAACTATAAAGATTATCTTCTATAATGCAGAGCGTATAGCGCAAGAGAGCGGTTTTTATTACGAGCATCGGGAGTAATTTGACCTGTGAACTTGGAGAGGGTACGGGGAACCTTGGCTACCAGTTCCCGGGGGGCATTTCCCAGCATTCCTGCTGATCAACGGCAGCCTCGGGGAGCTCTCAGGCTTCAACCACCTAGCGATACCAGAGCTCCGAGATGATAGCCATATATAAAATGTCGACAAGAACTGCCCGCACCGAACACATTTGTACCAAACGACCTTACATCCTAAGAGGTGTGTGGTATTCACCATCTCGTTTAAACTAAATCAGATTGCTCATTCAAACTAGACCCTCAATTTGATTAATATTAATGATTGACCTTAAAAGTGATTAGCGTCTTGATAAATGACCAACATTTTACCGAAATCAGAAGTCAAGGTTTTTGTTGCAAAGTCCTTTCAGGAAAACTTCCAACCGTGCCGCCGAATACCCGACCACACACAGAAACTTTTAAAATCCCAGTTTTTCCCTTGCGACGCACACTTAGCCACTTTCAATCGTTACGTGCCCGTGTGCATGCTTACGCAACACCTACCCCCGATTCGGGAAGGAATTTCAAAGATTTGTTCGAAAATTCACAACATAATCGAATGAACATTGGACAACCTACGCTTTTGTCATTATTGAATATTAATGAAGTATCCACGATATTAATTTCATATCTTCGTTAGTCATCAGAAATTGGGCAATTTAAAAATATTTAAATAATTTGAACCCGGCTACCGCGCTTTCCCAATAAGCATTTGGAAACCTCAAAACCGCATCTCGAGAAAATAATTTAAATAATCGAAATAAATCGGAAATTCTGTAAAAGATGATTCAAGAATGATGTGCGTTATGAATCACGGTGAGATTCCGGGAGTGTCCGCTCTACGGGGATGCTGTGTACAGTATTATCGAACACATCCGGTTATTGGTTAAATTAAATATTTAACAAATTAATATTTCATATTTGCACCAGTAAATTTCACTTTTAACCTTTATTTGTTCATTATTTGCACGGGTTTAGCGTTGTTTTCGCCTCGGACGCGCTCTTAACTACCTGCACCCATAGATTTCTAATTTAAATATTTCAAGAATGCAAATGGGTAGTTGGTAAAAATTTCTGACCTTTTATTTTTAACACCAAAAAATAATCAACTTATTTTGTATTTTATTATAACCTGTTTATTATTCAATTATCTATCTATAACTTTTATGCTGCTCTATGATGGTCAACTACCACGACACATAAATATGTGTCGTACCTACCTACTTATATTGTCAGACGTTAATAAATAATCAAAATTACGTTCAATTTGTCAAATATAACAACCCAGGAATTTATATCTTATTTCCAGAAAACGAAAGTTGTCACAGATATAAACGATTAGAACTAAAGACGCCGCCTAGACCGCAAATACTGATAACACAAGTATTTATTGTATCCGCATATATTTTGACTCATGAGCGACACGGTTTTCTTGTAATATCAAGCCGAGGGTGTTGAAAAGAAAATATGTTTATTCGGTTATCCACTCCGCGCCTCAAGAAATATTCAAGGTTTACATGGACCGTAATTTATAATCAAAATCGGTACCGATATACTTTTAAGCTGAGCGATAAGCGTAGCGCTTATTTTACAAGGATGCGATTTTTTTCCAAATTTTGATATAAAAAAAAATATTTTTCTTCATCCGGATTCGAACTCAGGCGCACCAGCTATGAAACCGAGTCAAGACGGTTTGAGTTCTGGGGGGTATGATTGTAAAATTAGTACGAAACATTTATCTTCTCCAAATAAAACATGTTTATTTTTGTCTAAACGAAAAAATTTTATTATAATTTTTAAATTTAATCAACGAGCGGCAGTAAAGTGGCACTTTGGTGCCGCCCATCGCCGGCACTAAAGCAAAACAATTGCTTCCACAAAGTCAGATTTATCGACGTTAGAAAACAAGTATTTTTTTCTAAATTTGATCAGTCGAAAACTCATTATTCTTATATCTTCAGCTTATTTATTGATTTAAATTTAGTTCCCATAGCCACTTAATGGCAGCCCCAAAATGAGGGTGAATTTTTTTCTTCGAAATTCCAACAAAGAAATGATAAAATTTTCGGTATTAAATGAGTAGAAGGTTAAACGGCGCCAGGCCGTCATGACTTCATGGTCTGCGATTGAAGTGGTTGTCCGACGTACGACAGCATTTAGAGCTTTAATTTTTTAATTTTTCTGTATTTTTGTGATTGAGAAAATGAGGTCTGGGCCTAGCTGTCATTAGTAACTGTTGACTCAGTAACATTCCAGTATCATTAGTGACTAATATACATTTGTTTGGACTCTGATACCTTAGATCTTTCGGATTTATAACCACACTTCGTATCTTTAAGGGCCAGTTTTATCGTAGAAACTTAAACTGACTTTGTAGTGGGAGATTGAAGTGGTTGCCCGACCTTTGATAGTTTTCCAAAATTTTTAGCTAATTTTAAATATTTTCTCAAAAGGTTTTGCGCCTGAGAGGTTTGTTAGAATAATAAAATTATTACCAGTCCGGACCTGGTTAAGCATTGAGCTTTGATCCACTGTTCTCATTATTTTTTCTCAATATAATCGATGAAGTTGAATAACTGTAGGTTGAATAAGAACAAATTCAGTGTTAACGAGCTTTGTAGAGGTTCTTTTGTGTTTTAATGAAGGGATTCTTTCATTCGTATATTATTCGCGAATTATTTGACTGTCGTAGGGGCAACAGTAGCCGACTACATAGGGGCGTAGGGGTATAATTTTACCACATCGATTATGTCGAGCTGAGGAGTATTCCATACCCCCCAGACCCCCCGGATTGAAAAAGTTCAAATTAAATTTTATTATAAATCTGGGTCTGACATTATTGAATGTCAGGAGCTGTCATTATTTGGTAAATTAAAGGATATAATAAATTTTATATCGAAAAACCTTTAAAAGGGTAAACAGCTGGATCTGGAGGGGCATGCCCCCTATGGCTGTGTCTTTTGAGGTTGAGTTTATAAATTGAAATTTTAATCTTAGTATTCGAAAGAACATTCGTCGATCACAGATCATGTACCCAAAATATTTGTCTATTTTCAATCCGGGGGGCCTGGGGGGTATGGAATACCTCCCAGGACAGCACCAGTAATTAGCACCTATGGCTGTGTCTTTTGAGGTTGAGTTTATAAATTGAAATTTTAATCTTATGTCCGTATTAATAGTCATGGATTAATCCGAGATTCAAGATTAATTCTCGGATTGGCTTTAAATACGTTTAATAGTTGCAATATTTCGGCTATTTTATTGCGACCAAGAATTAATCTTGAATCTCGGATTAATCCGTGACTATTAATACGGACATTAGTATTCCAAAGAACATTCGTCAATCACAAATCATGCACACCAACTTCTTTCTTTTTTCAATCCGGGGGGTCTGGGGAGCACCATTAATTGTGTTCAAAAGAAAATTCATTAAAGTAAAAGATTGATTTGTAGTTGCCTGCAGCTGAGAAGCCAGAAACCAGAGATTATTTTATCGCCGATGAACAAAATCCATCATATCGATGAAAAGTTCATAGTATTCATGAAAAAAATCATTGTTTCATCAAATATGATGAACCATTTTTTTTCAGTGGAAAAACATATGAAAGTGTAGACTTTTGACCATTTTAATTGTACTAGGGGGTCTGCGGTCTAATAGTAAATCATCCAAACATCCAAATAATTGTCCACTTTATAGTCCATGAACTGGAGAAGTCATAATTCCTCAGTTTGTGATTTTCTTCTGAATTTAATTGGACGAAACTCAAAATTGGATCACAGCTAACTGAGTTAATGTACCTAATTGTAATTTGAGATTGTGCAAAAGGAGAAGAAGAAGAGCTATCCGAGATGGCAATAAAACGACAATCGGTTTAAGTGCCAATAAATAACGTTTCAATTAAAAGAAAAAGTATCGGAAGCCTGATAAAGCTTACCTTACAGACCTACGGCCGATTTCATTAGGAAATCGAAATGCCATCTCAAACCTTAAATAAATAAATAAAAATTTCAAAATTTAAGACTTTGATTGGCAATTTTCTCACGTTTTGCAGTTATGTCTTTCTTTTGTTTACGAAGGTAGGAAACATTGAAATTGGCCAAAGTGTTGGGTATTTAGATAAAACTAAATACTTAGTAGAAAGTCAAGTTCTTAGGTTATTCACGACAAATGATGATCCGACTTACAAGTTCTTATTTATTTAACACAAAAAGGTCTTTCTTGCGTTTATCCCATTCATTGATGAGAGAGAGCCCACCTCGAGGAAGTTATTAACTTGAAATTTTTTTCTCTAAATTGTGGAAGTAATTAAACATCGATTTGTTCACTAAGTATCTGTTGTAAATCAAAGCCCTAATTACCGTTTCCTTAACTTTCTTCTTGAAATAATCCGAAAGAATGCAATTCGCTCGTTTGGCGAGAAAAGCAAGTTGGATGAAAATACTAAAAGTCCACGTGAAAGTTGGATTGAAACGTTTGCCGATCAGTTACGCATGGGTATGGTCATTGAAATCTTACCTGTAGATGGACGGGGAGAGAGCTATGGCCGGTTTGGGTGGAAGAAGCAGGACGGAGAGCGGCTAAGGATGCTGTTATTCTTTTTCAACCATTAAATAAAGATAAACGAATGTGTAACGTGGGTGCATTAATGAAACAGAGCGATGGTATACAAATTTCGATCTTACCTTACCCAGATATAGGCGATAGCTGCGTCCTTGTTTCACCCACAGGAATGTTCGAGTCACAGTTGGACTTTGTAAGAAGCCGAATATTTTAAAAAACTCGAATATCAAAAAAATTTAAATTGGTTTTCATTAATCATTTATCATTGACGACCCACTTGTTTCTGTTTTGTTTGCTTTTTAATTTATATTTAAATTTCGACCAAATATTTTTGTTATTTATTGCACGAAGCGAAATTTCGAAAAAATGTTGTGTTCAAGAAGAAATTGATGGGTAGTAACGAGCACGGAAGATTTTTAAAATTACTAATTGTTACCTGGTACTTAAAAACTTAATCAAGTATTGGGCGAATATTTTCGAGACCATATCGCCTCTCTCCTTACGGGCGATTTTTAAAAATTTCACTGATGACTTCTGTTGTTTAGTAACGTGGTAAAATAATCTCTATGTTATAGCTCCCTAAGATGGGGGGCATTTAGTAGGACGGACTTAGCAACCACCAGGAGGCAGGGGGGCCATGGAAGCTAAGAGCAGGGCACTACTACTGAGAACCATTGGGCTACTATCGCTAGTTTAGTACAGAAGCAAAACTTAAGAACTACTACATCTCCTCGAGGTACGCACTCAGCTTAAGAAGATTTTTAGTGACAATCTTGCTATCAACTCTTCAACAACTCCAACAATCCGCATCGACTTTAAGGTTAGTTTATTTAAACTTTTTTATTTTTTTAAACTTTTTCGTTCATTTATTTTCGGTGGATTTATTTAAATTCTTTTGTGTTATTAAAATAATATTTTCTATAGTAATATTATGAGTCAGAAGTTTTAAAGTCAAAAATCTTTTTCATGGTCTGCGTGATTCCCACAATTATAGTGTTCAACGCACGTGTCCAAGAAGGGACTACCGAGTTACGCCTCCTATGCTACCGGGTTACGCCGATCAGAGTTGTACTCCGCGTAAACTAGTTTTTAGGCTACCCGCCGTATGTTTTCGACAAAAATAACCCTTTGAATTTAATCGAGAAAATCATGTTCTTTGTGTTCGATGTTCTCTTCTCCGACGCATTTCGAATACCGCGAACGTCCGGATTTAATTGGCTTAACCTTTTTTGACTGTGTGAGAACTGTTCGATTTCGTGTCCGCTTATTAAATTAATCAGAAAGTACCCGAATTTTACGAAATTACGGGAAATTGCTATTTCGTTTTTGATATTCTCCCGTAATCGATTGGGCGACATGACCGCTCCTATATCCTACACAAGTAGCAAGTTGGTTGATTTGTTTTGAACGCGGTTTTCAGATCGCTCTAAATTGCTACCGGTTTTGAGAGCACCCTGCAGTGTTGCTACTGGATATCACATAAAGTGGGGGTAATGTGTTGCTTTTTATTGGGCGGACCGCTATTCTTGCTACTGGGTACTCGTAATTTAATATATACGGGCTGCGAGTTTTGAAATAAATCGAAAAGAAACGCCGAACGCGATTTTGGCGCAGAATGTAATAAATTTTTGAACTTCCTCGAGCATAACGTTTTTCTCGCAATTGGAATCTCGAATCAGGAAGAAGAGGTATTTCACGTTTTTACGTATGCAAAAAGGTAATTGAATGCTTTTAAATAAATATGTCGGTGTCCGGGGGGCGCAATTTTAAAAATATTCCGTTTTCCTTGTTCACATATCATTAGCATCTTCCGAGCAATTACGAGCAGTCAGAGAGCAAATTTCACCCGGTGCTCGGCCAATGGGATTGCGTTTTTTGGGAAAACCAATAGTTTTTTAATTGCCCGTCATTAGAGCGGAAGTGGGTACTTAAGGGGTGAAAACGGCGGTCGTGGCAGAACCGACAGTCAGTTGTTGCAAGTTTAGGGTGGTGCGAGGTGTTCCGGTGAAAATGTAAGTAGAAATTGGTTTCTATTTAAATTTAAATTGATGAAATATTTGGTGAACTATTTATCATTGGTCCTGTCTGTAACAAAGGCGCTCGAACGCCGCCTTTTTCGATTTCTTTATTCTTATCCTGCCGATCGGACAAAAGATACTGTGCGCGTTTGCAAGTCATCCAGTTTATTACCATAAAGTAATAGAATGGATGTCATTCTTTTGACACATTCTTTGCCTCCTATCGGCGGATTTCACGTGCGTTTTTTGTACTTTTTGGGTGTTAAAATGTAATGGGGTGTCACGAGTTTACGTTTCAATATTTTTTAAAAAGTTGCGATGGTATTTAATGATGCTCAGACAATAGTGAATACGAAATGGGCCCAACAATGAGAGGCGGGTCGCAATCTGTATTAGCATAACTATACGTTATGGGCATTGTTGCTTCGGTGACATTCTCCGAGGAGTGCCTTTTAATATCAAATCAAACTTTTACTGTTGTTGTTGTTCTTTTCTGGCGTAGCGAAAAAATTGTGATCATCTTCGCTATTACAACACGGATAAAATGGGTGCATCCCATTGTTATGCGATCGACTTTTACAAAATGCCCCGAATGTCAGCCTACGGACGGGAGCCTTAGGTCCGCATTTACTCGCGATGACGGAAAATAATGGACGATGGAGTGTAAATGTGTCGTCGTATATCATCTCGACATTTCTAAAGAAACAGTTAACGCTTTTTATAATATCGTCGATGAAATTTTAATTTAATAAATTGATTTTAAATATTCGACAGGTTACAAGAAATAATTTACTGTTATGTACAAATAGTGCTAGTAGTAAATGGATGATTTATGTGAGATTTATTGATATTTTATGGTTGCGATTTCAATTTATAATTCTCTTTTGGCCACAATTTCGTCGCTGCCAAACCTAAACATTAAGCCATGCGTGGGCCGATGTTGTGGCACTCCATCATAAAATTTAAATTCGCCGTTTTCACATCGTCCAATTTTTTCCTTTCTTCTATAATCAATGAGTTAGTAAAACGACTTCTTTATGCTGTTGAGTATAAATTAAGTGCTGCATATTTTTGTGTAGTTGCTAGGGGAGTTCACGAAATAAATGCTATTGTCATGAAAATGAGGAATAAGTATGGTGTAGTGATGTTTGCGTGCAAATATAGCGGTGTTGGATGGATGCGTGGAGGGAAAAAGACCTTTCACTGTCAGTACAAAGCTGCTGTGCTACAGAACATCTTCAATTCCAGCATCTCGAGTGCTTCTGAACTGTATCAGTTTTTAATTTTCCTTCGCCACCGTAAGTGTCTCGAATAATTATAATTGTCGTGAAAAAGGCGAATTTATTATTTTGTGCCGATTAATCGGGAGGCGCGCGCGTATACTTTCGATTTTTTTTATTTGCAAAATTTCGACTTGCAGACAGTTTAATAATTTGGTTCCGTTTGTTTACAGAAAATTACGTCAGCGAAGATTAATCGACGATTAGAAATCGTGCAAAAAGCATCAAGTTACGGAAAATCCTGCACTCGATCGGTGAGTATACCTATATATATCTATCAATAAACAAGTAAATCACGTTTTGTTTGTCCAAGTGTGTAACGCAAGCTTTTATGTAAAAAATTTAGATTTCTGAGTCTACATCCTGCAAATCGATACGAAATTTCCAATTTGCAAATTTGCTCATCATCGTTGAGTCGAAGTTGACTAAGGCAGCGGCGGAGATAAGAATCCGGCACCATGTTCGCGATTATGCAGATCGACAACGACGTTAGCAGCCGTGGCGAGTTCCGTAGGAAAATGCGCGCTAAATGCGAATTTATTTGTAAATATTGCCAACGTAGATTTACCAAATCTTACAATTTAATGATCCACGAAAGGACCCACAAGAGTCCCGAACTAACCTTCAGCTGCGAAGTATGCGGCAAAAGTTTCAAACGCCAAGATAACCTAAAACAGCACAGGTATGTAAAATTTTAACTTTTACCTTAATAATTAAAGTTCGTCGGGTGCTCAAATTTAACACTAAATGCGTCGCGGTGTGTCGGGGGTTAACCGCCATCCTGGATAAAATTCGCCCCGCGATATACTAATTTGGCGACACGTGGGAATTAGATGTCCTTTTTATCGATGATTTCAGAAAAATTTTCGAGCTGGCGGTCGTGTAGGCTGTACTTGTTCGAAAACGAGACCTTGAAGTGACCCCACCTTGAGATATATTCACCTCCTTCTTGTCTTTTATAATTTTAGTGTGTGTCAATGGCTTATAAATGAGAATTTATTTTAAATTGTTTTCGGAAAATCGTGAAAATGTGTCGCAAGTCACAAATCTCACTTGAAACGCACCGACGACTTATGATAATGCCTAATTAACCGAGATAAAGTTATTTGTGGAAAAAGCACAAAAATTCGTGGTTATAAAACTCGATTGTATTGACATTTAATATAATTACGACAGGCTTGGTACAACATTTTTATCTCGGTACTTGTTTTACTTTCTCCTCAAAAAAAGGTGCCGATGTTTGCATATTGTTTTTGTCGATCCCATTAAAAATTAACTCTTTCGTCGCCCCCCCCCCCAACCGGCCCATCGGCATTTAACGAATTTGCGATCCTTTGGCGTGGCGTAAATTTTATTTTAACAAAACCTTGTATAGAACTGCAACAGACCATTGCGAATCGACTTTATTGCAAATAATAAATCTTATTTAAGAGCCAACCACACATAATTTCACTCATCTATTCCATATAATTTGTATCACAACTTTTGTTATTTATTTCATTTTAAGAAGACGTAAACGTATTTTTAAAAGTCGTGAAAATACCAAGTGTGAAAATATTTTTTTTAAACCGTAGCTAACCCGACTAAATTTAGCGCAATTAAAAGGTTCTCCTTTTAAAGTGGGGCACCCCACCCCGCATAGCGCTCCATATATTGTGGTGTTAAATTTAGTGTAAATATGTGGAGATGTGCCCTGTTGTATATACAATTTTTATGTGTGACTGTCTAATTATAAACTTGGTATTTTAGATGTAGTCAATGCATTTGGCGGTGAAGGGATCCAGGACCGTCGGACCATTCCGGTCCTGCCTTCTTTTTATGCAATGTAAGATACTCTTTTAACACTACTACTTTTAACAAATAATAACACACTCTGGGCACTAAGCTCTCTGTGGGGCCTATCTAATGCTTCTAGTTAAAATTTTAATCCATTAATTTGGTCTCGAAATTTTTGTAAATCAAACAATTTTGTTTTGTTTAGATGCCGAAATTTTTTTAGATAAACAACTGCAGCTTTTCGTCGATTGTTTTTACTATTGAAATTATGTTTAAACCCTTTTTCTTGCTTTTTCAGAACTATCCATTACCCATCTTCGACGACTACAACATGCAACAACTGCTTTACAAGATATTAATTAGGCTTCAGTTACAAATCCATTTTTTCCGAAACAGTATTCACACTTAATTTTATTATTTAATTTTATTTATGTTATTGCATATACGTACTGTACATATTTCTTTTAATTACTAGTTTTTTATGATTATTAAAATTCGCGAACTTATTTTATATACGTGAACGTCGAAGATACTGCATAATGCTGTGACTTAACCGAAAATGTTTCCAAAAAACCTTAACAACAAAATAATAATTGCTGCTCCTAATCACAATTTTCTGTTACGTTACTGCATTTTATGTGCGCTTTAAATTTCCGCTTTTTTATTATCCATTATTTCACAAATCTATTCCACAACTATAAGAACCGGACTAAGCAATATCTAGTCTAAGTAACTTATTTATAAATAATGTATTTGTGTAAAAAATCTCGACTTGGCGCCAGTAGAACCTCAGCACCAACGATTTTTTTTCACCCACTTCAAAATTTAGTTTCTATCTTTTTTTGTACATTAAAATTGTAATTTAGTCGCTAATGTTACGCTACTGGTGCAAATATTTGAAAATGTGCAATAAAATTATGTTTGGTATGACATTTAAAATGTAAATACGCGGTCGTTTTTGTCAATAATGTTTTACTATTATGATTTCGAAAGACGAAAATATTAAAAAAGTGTATAAATATTGAAAGAATTAACTCTGCACCTTTTGCGCTTTGTAAAGAGCGCAGACGTTGAGCTTTCTTGCGCTTAATAAGCTAGAGGCAATATTATAAAATTGTTCTGTCTTAATTTTAATTTTATTTATTTAATTGTGTTAATTTTTTAAAAAATTATTGTATATTTAATTATACTCATTGATAAATATATGGAATAGATAAAAATTTGCGTTTTTATTATCGAAAGTTAATATCGTCGGGTGCTGCAATAGTGTACACCAGCCCACAGGATTTTACAGAGCTGCTGAATGAAGAAGCAAAGTCAGGGAAGGCACAGAATTATTGTTTAGATTGTCCACCATAAGTACTTTACTTACATTTCTATGATTGACCTGGGGGGTATTCCATACCCCCCAGACCCCCCGGATTGAACATCCACGATCTTGAAGTCCGTGAAAGAATTTCTAAAACTAAAATCTTGGTAACTTAATAATTTAACAGTTCAATATTGTTTAACCTCCTAATCAGCTGTTTGATGCTTAAAATTGAAAATTTGTATGGCCAGGCCCGGACTTGTCGTGTGAAGTTTCGTCAGCTGAAACTATTACAGACCGGGGGGTCTGGGGGGTATGGAATACCCCCCAGCCCAATGTAGTAGAGTTTAGAGAAAGGTAAGAATATGTTACCATAAATTAAATAAAATGTCCCGCAGGCAGTTTTTGAAAGATTTTCAACACCAACTGTGCGTTTTATGGGACTACAAGTCAATTTTACGGTTATTGCTAAAAAATGCAAACTTTGGAAGGCAATCTTAATAATTTATACCGGAATTAGTCTAAAACAGAGAATGCACAACATAACATGACCCCTCCCCATTTCTTTGGAAAGGCAACAAAAAATTTCTTATTAACTGGAATGGATTGAACGTAATCGTTACGGTTTGGTATTGCTGGGATCAGCTAGAAAATGCACTCGTACAGTAATTAAGAGATTAGTAGAAATTAGAAGCGCAATATGAGTAAATTGATGCTACACTGTTAAATTACTTACAAGTTTTTACGAGCCGCTAATTTGAAGTATCAAAACATTCACATCTACTAAATAAAATGTCACGCGAGCAATTAAAAAATACTGCAAGTTAAAAATGAAATATTCTGACACCTTACTTTGTTATAATTGAATTTTTATTACTTAATATTAAATTATCAGTTTATTTCCAACTTAATTGCATTAACGGTAGTTCTAGTGACGCGAACTTGCAATTAGGTATGTCAGGATAAATATTTCTAAGAATCTTTTTAATGTGAACATTTTATGTCTGCATTATCGCCGTTTAAAGTGCTGTCCCCCCCTCTGTATCTAATATAAATAAATGTAACATATTAACATTTAATCTTTCTCGGATCCGATTTACCGTTTCCCCACGAAAAAAGTAGTAGAATTCCTCCTGAGAATGAAAAGGTCTGCCCCCCCCCCCTATTGACATCTGCGTTTTGTGTCATCATAGATAAGCTTCATAATAGCATAGATTTATAATAATCTACATTAATTTACCCCCCCCCCCCCCCCCATTTTGTATATTACACCAAATATCTCTGCATCCGTCGAAACAAAATATTAATTGGTATTTAAAAAATAAGATGTATAACACAAACGCCAGGTGCGCTGTCGGTCGCCCAGGCCACCTAGTGAGTAGATACAGAAAAACTCGATTGTCCAAGTTGTGCGGCCTGAAGGCCGCACTGCTTCGCACTGTCTTAATTTTTACCAGTCGAATGTTGAGGACTGCACTTATGGTCAATACAACATACAGTGACCTCAAATAATATTTTTGTTTTAAATTTGAATTTAATTAAAAAAACAGAGACTTCTTGGTTTCTATCTTAATTTTAATTTGAGTTTTTCATAATTTGCCGTTGCTGTATTTCGCAGCACCGTCGAAAATCAAATTACCAAAAAAATAATTTTTATTATTTTTTACATAAAATTTGTTTTCTATTTTTTTTATAATTTTATAAATTCTGCTTTTAATAATATAATAAATTCAAAAATTATTTTAAAATTCAGAATTAATTTGTCAAATTTTTAAATCGATTCGTTTTAGCGGGTCCAATAGGCTTCCGAGTTACGCGTAGCGATGTAATTAATATGTATCAGATGTTCATTTGTTTTTAACAGTCGTATGCGGAAGCCATGTCATTACGGCACGCTAATTTTATTGTACGAAAATAATGCGAATTTGTGCAAATCGACTGGAAATCGTGCGGTTTTATGAAACTTTAATGTGGTGTGCATTTGTGGAAATGATGGTTTGATGGAAAACCGAAGGATTCGCGACTTTGTGGTAAGTTAAATTTAATGAAATTACAGCGCTTGGGGTGACAGTCACTTGTTTTGAATTTTTAATCTTTCTTGATAAAAATTCCTTCGTCTTCCCTTAAACGCCAATATTGATTTGTATTGTTCGAAAACAGTAAAAGTTAGCTTGACTTCCGGTAAATTCAACAAGGCCTAATGTGTCATTTGTTTTGACAAGTTGTGCAATAATGCGTCACTTATGGCTGATGCTTGCAATTTTTAATCTAAATAAATAATGCAAACCTGTGCACATCAATTGAAAATTTTAGACTTTTCAAACGCAGAGTGGGGTTGTTTATACGTGGAAATGTTGATTTTGTGAAAAACCAAAAGATTCGTAGTTTTTGGTAAGCTTTTAGCTCTTGGGGTTTATAACAAAGTTCAATGTGTCATTTGTTTTATAAAGCCGTGTGCAATAACGACGTCACTTACGGCCGCTTGCAATTTTTATTTTAACAAATAATGCGCACTTGTGCACATCAATGTATTGAAAATTTGTATTTTTGAAATATACAGTGTATTTTAAATGTGAGAATGCGTGAATTTCGGTAAGTTTTACGGTAGTGCTTGGGGGTGTCATTTCTGCAGTTCATAAATTTCTACATCCTTGGAATTTTAATAAGATTATTAGAATAATTTTTTTTACATACAACATCCAATAGTACCAATTGGCATTTTTTCGGAATACCAAAGATATTCGTCAAATAAAATTTTTCACTTTTGGTATTTTGACAAAGCCTAATGCGTCATTTGTTTTACGCCGTGTGCAAAAATGACGCAATGTTTTAAAAATTATAGTAATTGATTAATATTTGTTTCAGGTGACTAGTGAAAGTGTTTGTGTAGTGGACATTAATGGAAGTGATGATGGATTTGGATTCGAACCGATGAACGCAGCAGTATTTTTGGTAAGGTTTTATATAAATTGATAATTTACTTCCTCTTTTGTTTTTTATTTATTGAATAAAGCAATTAAAATCGAACTGGACTTTTAGAATCCCCGGGGGGGGGGGGGGGTTAATACCAAAATATTCGCGAATTTTGCCAATATAGAATATATTTTGACAAAACCCTATGCGTCATTTGTTTTAAGCCGTGTGCAAAAGTGACGCGTCATTTATGCCAATTTTTTAAAAATTATAATTATTGATTAATTAATATTTGTTGCAGGTGAGTAGTGAAAGTGTTTGTGTTGTGGACATTAATGGTGGTGATGATGGATTTGGACCCTAAAGCAAGAAAGAAGCAGTAGTTTTGGTAAGGATTTATATAAATTGCTAATGTACTTCCTCTTTTGTTTTTAATTATCGCATTAAAACCAGGGGGTAAACGTCCAGGTAAATTTGTGTTTCACAAGACTCTGAATTCCAAAGATTTCCAAGGATTTTCATGAATTCCAATTATTTCCAAAAAATTCCAACCAGGTGTATACAACTTTTTTGGGATATTTACCCCTTGATAAAACATCTTTGCATGATTTCTTTCAATTTTGACGATTTTTTTTTTATGTGTCGGATATTCACAATCCCACGGGACTTATAAAATCCGGGGGTTAGTTTTATTTACTTGCATAAAAGAAAATTTGCGCTAGAATTAGATGATCACTATCTTTGATGGGGGCTGGCATACACATGTCCTACCTATTTTTCTTCCACTTGGAATTACTGATAGAATTTTGTTTGCGCCCGAATGTGATGATAACATCCGAATGTCCGAATGTGGTAAATTTGGAGTTGGAAGGAAAATAGAAAAATTTCGAGATGGTCGATGCTGAAACGCTAAAAATGGTAAATCGTTTAAACTCAAACGTTGGACATCATTTCCCTCAAAAATTGTACTTAGGGGAGGGAGAATGTGTCTGCAGCCTTGCAGAATTTTCGCGAATAGCTCTGTTAGAGAGGGGGGGATTTGGCAGCGATACTTTCTTGCATTTTCAAAGATTTCCTAATATTCTAAGATTTCGGTGAATTTCTTAAGATTTACTCGGATTGCCTTCGATTTTCTAGAATTTCTTGAGATTTTCTATAGGTACTTTTATAAATTTCCATGAACATCCAAAAATTTCCTAGATTTCCTCGCATATCTAAGATTTACTTCCTAACATTTCTAAATTTTCTTAAGATTTCCTCGCATTTTAAAAGATTTTGTATGATTTTTTGGCATTTTCTAATATCATGAGCTTTAGGAAATCCAAAGCTTTCCATACAATTCCTCAAATTTTCCTTAACCCGTTCTTAAGATTTTGAAAGATTTCCTAGGATTTTCTAAATTTACTCGGATTGCCTTCGATTTTCTAACATTTTCTGGAATTTCTTGAGATTTCCTATATATAGGTATTTTTATAAATTTCCATAAATATCCTAAAATTTTCTACATTTCCTCGCATTTTCTAAGATTCCTTAATCCCTATATCCTAAGATTTCGGTGAATTTCTTTAGAGTTCTTTGCATTTCTTGAGATTTCTTGGATATCCAAATTTTCTAAAGTTACTTCGATTATATTTACGATTTCCTAACATTTTCTAAAGTTTCTTAAGATTTCCTCGCATTTAAAAGATTTCGTACGGTTTTTTCGCATTTTGTAATATTTTAAGATTTTAGTGAATTTATTAATCTCAGGAAATCTTTGGATATCCAAGAAAATCTTAGGAAATTCAAAGTTTTCCTGAGATTTACTAAAATTTCTCCGGATTTTCTTGAATTTCCTCAATTTTTTTTAAACTCGCTCTTAAGATTTGCAAAGATTTCCTTGGATATTATAAAATTTTTACTTGATTTTCCTTCTATTTCTTAACATTTTCTAGAATTTCTTGAGATTTTGTATAGGTACATTTATAAATTTCATGAATATCCTAAAATTTTCTACATAATATATGTATCCTCGCATATTCTAAGATCGATTTGGGAGGGGGATTTGGCAGCGATTTCCTAATATTCTAAGAATTCGGTGAGTTTGTTAAGATTTCTTTGGATTTCCGAAGGTTTCTTAAGATTTCCTGAGATTAACTTAAATTTCTTCGGATTTTCATGAATTTCTTCAATTTTTCTACATTTTATCGCATTTTCTAAGATACCCTAATCCCTATATTTTAAGATTTCGGTGAATTTCTTAAAATTTCTTTGGATTTCCAAAGAGTTCTTAAGATTTGCTTGTATATTCAAAGTTTTCTAAATATTTTTAAATTTACTTAGATTACCTACGATTCCCTAACATTTTCTAAAATTTCTTAAGATTCCTTGCATTTTATAAGATTTTCAAAGATTATTTCACATTTTCTAAAATTTCCTAATATCTTAAGATTTAGGTTAATTTCTGTGGATTTTATAAAATTTTCTTGGATATCCAAAGTTTCCTAAATTTTTTAAAATTTACTTGGATTACCTACGATTTCCTAACATTTTCTAAAATTTCATAAGATTTCCTTGCATTTTATAAGATTTTCTAAGATTATTTCGCATTTTCTAAAATTTCCTAATATATTAAGATTTCGGTGAATTTCTTCGGATTTCATAAGATTTTCTTCGATATCCAAATATTTCCTAAAATTTACTAAAATTTCTCCGGATTTTCTTGAATTTCCTCAAATCTTTTTAAGCCATTTGCTTGGATATCATAAAATTTCTTAGGATTTCTCAAATATACTTGGATTGCCTTTGATTTGCTGTTATTTGTAAAATTTCTTAAGATTTCCTATAGGTTCTTTTATAAATTTCCAAAAATATCCAAAAATTTCCTACATTTCCTCGCATTTTCTAAGATACAATTTGGCAGCGATACTTCCTCGTATTTTCTAAGATTTTCTAATATTCTAAGATTTTGGTGAATTTCTTAAGATTTCTTTGGATTTCCGAAGGTTCTTAAGATTCCCCGAGATTAACTCAAATTTCTTCGGATTTCCATGAATTTCTTCAAATTATCTTAGATTTTCCTAGGATTTTCTAAATTTTCTCGGATTGCCTTCGACTTTCTAATATTTTCTAGAATTTATTGAGATTTTCTATAGGTATTTTTATAAATTTCTTACTAATATCCTTAAAATTTTCTACATTTCTTTGGATTTCCAAAGATTTCTTAAGATTTTCTTGGATATATTGAAAGTTTCCCAAATGTTTTAACTTTTACTAGGATTATCTACGATTTTTTAACATTTTCTAAAATTTCTTAAGATTTCCTTGCATTTTCTAAAATTTCCTAATATCTTAAGATTTCGGTAAATTTCTTAAGAAAATGTTAGAAAACGAAATCTCCGGATTTTCTTGAATTTTGTCATTTTTTTATGCCGTTTTTGTGATTTTCTAAGATTTGCTTGGATATCATAAGATTTCTTAGGATTTTTCAAATTTACTTGGATTGTCTTCGATTTCCTAACATTTTTTTAGAATTTCTTGAGATTTCCTACAGGTACTTTTATAAATTTCCATGAATATTCAAAAATTTCCTACATTTCTTCGTATTTTTCATGATTTCCTAATACCCTAAGATTTCTGAGAAATTCTTTAGATTTCTTTGCTTATCCTGAGATTTATTATACCATATATCCAAACTTTCCTAAAATTTTCTAAAGTTACTTGAATTATACCTACGATTTCCTAACAATTTCTTAAGATTTCCTCGCATTTTATAAGATTTGGTAAGATTTTTTTGCATTTTTAATATCCAAAGATTTTAGTGAATTTCTTAATCTCAGGAAATCTTGGCATATCCAAGAAAATCTTAAGAAATCCAAAAATTTCCTGATGAGGTTTACTCAAATTTCTCCGAATTTTCTCAAAATTTTTAAACCTGTTCTTCAGATTTGCAAAGATTTCCTAAGATTTTCTAAATTTACTTGGATTTCCTTCTATTTCTTAAATTTCCACGAATATACAAAAATTTCCTACATTTCCTCGCATTTTCCAAGATTTCCTGATATCCTAAGATTTCTGTGAAATTCTTTAGATTTCTTTACATATCCTGAGGTTTCTTAAGATTTTCTTAGATATCCAAACTTTCCTAAAATTTTCTAAAGTTACTTGAATTATACCTACGATTTCCTAACAATTTGTAAAATTTGTTAAGATTTTCTCGCATTTTATAAGATTCCGTAAGATTATTTCGCATTTTCTAATATCTTAAGATTTAATGAATTTTTTAATCCCAGGGGATCTTAGGAAATCCCAAGATTTCTGGATGAGATTTATACAAATATCTTCGGATTTCCTTGAATTTTCTCAATTATTTTAAACCCGTTCTTAAGATTTGCAAAAGATTTCCTAAATTTACTAAATTTACTTGAATTTCCATCAATTTCTTAACAATTTCTAGAATTTCTTGAGATTTTCTATAGGTATTATATTTACAAATTTCCATGAATATCCTAAAATTTCCTACATATCCTTGCATTTTCTAAGGTTCCCTAATATCTCCAAGATTTCGGTGAATTTCTTCAGATTTCTTTGGATTTCGTAAGATTTTCTTGGATATCCAAAGTTTTCTAAAATTTTCTAAATTTACTGTCTTAACATTTTCTAAAATTTGTTTAGATTTCTTGGCATTTTATAAGATTTCCTAATATTTTCTCGCATTTCCTAATATCTTAAGATTTCGATAAATTTCTTTGGATTTCCTAAGATTTCTTAAGATTTTTTTAGATATTCTAAGATTTACTCAAAGTTCTCCGGATTTCCGTTGAATTTCCCCAAATTTGTATTAGCACGTAGTTGAGATTTTGTAAGATTTCCTTGGATATTATAAGATTTCCTAGGATTTTCTAACTTTTTCTAAAATTTCTTGGGAAGAAACCTTAGGAAATCCAAACAAACTCACCGAATTCTTAGAATATTAGGAAATCACTGCCAAATCCCCCTCCTAAATCAAATCTTTGAAAATGCGAGGATATGTAGGAAATATTAGGATATTCATGGAAATTTATAAATGTATACCTATACAAAATCTCAAAAAATTCTAGAGAATGTTAAGAAATAGAAGGAAAATCAAGTAAAAATTTTATAATATCTAAGAAAATATTTGCAAATCTTAATATCGAGTTTAAACAAAATTGAGGAAATTCAAGAAAATCCGGAGAAATTTGAGTAAATCTCGGAAAATCTTTGGATTTCTTAAGATTTTTTTAGATATTCTAAGATTTACTCAAAGTTCTTAGGATTTTCTTTGAATTACCCCAAAATTTTTATTAACACGTTCTTGAGATTTTGTAAGATTTTGGTGTTAAACGTTTGAGCTTCCATTGAGCCTCAATAAGCTTCTAGGTGGGGGGGGGCCGTGGACATATTTTTCATATTAATAATTTTTTGTGTTTTGCGGTAACATAATGCTTATTGCTATCAGTATCTAAATAGAGTAAAGAATGCTTCTGATGCTGATGTTCAAGCACAACAATGGTTTGAAAGCATTAATAATTTTATTTTCTTGATTTAGTTAGATAATATGTACCTACCTACTCGCACATCCCAAAACTCAGTGAATTAATTGTTTTAGAATTATTTTTTACTTTCTATATCAAGATTTATTGAGCACTAAGTAAAAACTGTAAAACGTAGTCGTGGGTTCGAATTCCACACCCGCTTGTTCAGAGATGAAGCTTTTTAGTTGAGAACCTGTGATCACACCAACCACTGGGGCAAAACAAAAAATATTTTTGTTTTTTATGTTTCAATTTATGTTAATAATTTACATAATTATTGTTACGTTATATTTTAAAAGTTTTTTGTTGTCAAACATTCAATAAATACACAATGACAACTTTAACTGACCTAGAAACTTGCATCCCCAAATTCGTTGCGTTTGGCTGTTGTCCTTCATGGATTTGTGCCAAATTAGTTCGGCATTGTAAAACCAGTGTACAATAATACACCTACCCAACAAAGATTTTGTTGTAGGTTATTAAATTTTTTTAAGTTTAATTATTTATTGCTTAACGTAGTCAAATTTAGAAAACAGATTTTATTGCTTCTCGGTGTTGCAATTTCGCTGCTTACATATTTTTTAAATTTGCATCTTTTCGATTCGTTTCACGCAAAATTATTATTAATTTATTATTATTCTAACTTTTTTTTTATTTTGTTTCAGATAAGGTAGGTCCCACAACGTTGGGCAACAATCAAGTTTTCGGGGGAAAGCGGTTTGGGGAATCCCCGAAAGGTATAGTAACGATTGCGATTGTTTGTATTTCGTGTAAATTGGTATGGTACCAACTTGCACAATATGCGGCTGTTCGAAAACGAAAATAAATTACGCAATTTTTTGTTGTAAAACTAATTATTGCCCACTTGTTTAAGAAGTATCATTAGCTTATACAATGGAACTTATTAGTTGAGAATTATAATTAGACGGGTATAATAAATGCACAGATGTTTAAGAAGTACAATGTTGTAGGTGTGATTTGATTCAAATCCTCGAGGAAGTTATAAAAGTGTTTTAAATAGACGGTATAAAAATCCTAAATAAATTTAATTATAGCGTAGGTTGTGAGATATAACAATGTGCGGTTATCTTAGGGTTAATGGTAAATTGGCAGAGCTTTTGCGGGCTTGAATTTTATTACCGAACTTTATAACACGTCGGATTAGATTTTTGCATTAAATTTCTCAAAGGAAAGCAGAAGATTTTCATCTGGTTAGCTTCTTCTTTACATATATTCCATAACCCACCATCGACAGGTGCCAAGCGATACGGAAATTAGAGGTAAACCCATTTGACTTGGGGCAATCAAATGTTGTGTGCAAATTGGTCGTCATCACGCAAGTGATCTCAGTAGCTACAAGAGGCTTTCACCGCTAATAAGTGTTATTATTATGCGCTTTTTGTTTCCGATCGTGTGTAACAAAGATTCCTTTGATCACACGGTATAATTTTGCTACTTATGTTGTTTAGAGCGTTGTTATTATTTCATGTTAGTTAGGTATATACCACGGTTGTAAATGCCCTCGCAGTATACTTGTTTGTTTTTACAGCTCTCATCTTTACAAAAGGTTGTTGCTTCTGATTATGGCATCGTAATGGCATTATCGTGTAAATTTCATACTAAAAATATTTTCTCGTTACTCCTTAATAATCCATGCTAATGCTTACCTACCTACCGATCAAGTAAAAATTTCTAGCCTGTGATTTCAACTGCAGCACATAAAAACAATTTTATTATCTGATGCCGCACAAGAAAGGGGGAACAAATTAAAACTGAATAAATATGTTAGGGGGATTGAACCACGAGACTTTTGCACCGCAACCCTTACAGCCAATTGTCATTTTTGTCAAAACAATTGTTTTATACTATAAGCTACTAAGGAAAATGCAGATTTTTCTGTTGGTTTTCCCAGTTTTGGCCAAACGTGATTTTAGTGCTCACTGAGCGACTGCCTAGGGGTAAGATTCTTCGGTGTGGGCGAAACGCTGGTTAGGAACCAAATCATAAATTTTTTATCATATTTTGACATGCGGTATTGCCGCAATAGGAATTTAGGGGGATGAAAGGATTGACCATCGTCGTGGCTGACAAGATTTGGTTGGTATGGTTCAACTAATTAATAATATCCTTTCATACCTCTTCCTAATTCTTAATCAAATCGATCAAAAGACGATCCATATCGTCTGGGGGGTCGTTTGCCCCTTTGTCGTACTTATACAATTCTGTTGATTGCGGAAGTCTCACACCAGCGATCACACCAATCCACTGATGTTGTTAATCAAAAAAATGAGCTGGTAGTAATTCCACATCCAGCGAAACTTAAAAAAATTTACCTGTAGATTTCCTTCTATAGAAATCAGGAGCAAACTATAGAATTTCAGAGGCGAAAAATTATTTTATTTATTGCGAAAATAACAATATAAATGATATTACTCAATTAACATAGGAAGGTGACAGAGGGAATTACACGATTTAAATATATTTTCATACTTGAGGAACTTAAGAGGCTTACATTCCAAAAAGTCTTACAAATTTAGTTACTTCTAATCTTGGTAGAGGGGGGTTAGTTAACTCATTGTACTGACATCTATGCTGCAGTTACGGAATTTCTAAGAAATGCTGAATGTCGTGGCCGTGGTAACCATGACAACGTAATCACTATGGCAACAAGTTGTAAAACAAATGATTGCTAAACAGCTATGCCCAGTTAGTTTTTGATCGACATCTGAGTTAACGCTCGGAGAAATATATTTGGAATTTGAAATGTTAACAAACCGCAGAACTGGCTCGGAACAATGAGCTAAGTTATAGTCGCTTAAACAGCACGCAGAGAATGGGCTAAAAATTGACCCTCAGAAGTTCTCTCGTCGGATCGCTTAAAATAACAGTGAGAAGAAAAATTCCGAGGGGGAATCGTTGAGGAAATCTGATGAGCAAGTGAGAGGAGATTCGAGGAAATCTGAAATTAGGAATACAATAGATGAGTTTTTTCATTGCAGTTCAAGAGGAAATCCGAAAAATCTCTCAAGAATCTCATTGATGGATTGGAATTTCGCTGCATGAGGAATTGCCAAGGAATGTTTGTCCGGTTCGGATAGCATTCAGCCGGTTTTGACATAGGAAATAAACAATCGGGTGTCGAAGAACAATTCGACATGAAATTTGAACGATTTACAATAAATCAATGTGAGTTAGCGCTTAAAAATAGCGAATTTATATTTTTTACTAATTAAGGATCTTACTGGGTAAATCGTGAAACCACTTCTCCATTGCAATCCAATGACTCATTTTAACAGATGATAATTTTCTACTTCTTTATGTTTGATTGATGATGTTTTTATTGGCAGCACCCAGAAGTTATTTTACTTAACTTTTCAGTTCGCTCACTTTAATAAATTTCATACGGTGTTAGTTGGCAGGTGAAAGTTGAAGTTTTCGTAATAACTCGGTGATGTGGGGTCAAATTTAGCTGTTTCATTAATTAATTTCTGATTAATGCACAGGATATTGCACAAGGAATCGATCAACTTTTGAGATGTTTTCGTATGGCTACAAAAATGTAGTAGGCAGATAAAGAAATTTTTCACATTTTTCCCACATTTAACTAAAAATTACAACTATGTGGTTTAATGTTGTAAAACATTGAGTAGCTTGGGGCGACAAAAAAGCGTAATTTTAATTCCAGTTCAATAAAAAAATGAAAATAGAAAGTGCGTTGGATAAAAATTACATTTGGATTAGAAACCGAAACGGTTAGAGTAAAATATTGCCGTTTGAATTCGCAAATTGCTCGCGTAAAAAATAAAATTGTTTTTAACATTATAATGTAAGAAGAACGTAAGAAGCATTTTACACGAAATGAATGGACTGAAGAAGCGATGATGCTTTGTGGTTGCCGGAGGCAGCAGTTGTGTTGTGAACCAGGCGCCTTTTTGATTCTCACACCCGCACGCTTTCTCTCCTCATACGGATATTTAAATTATTATGGAATATCCAGCTAGTGATGATAGCAGTTCATTGATGAACAAAGTTTATATTGAACAAATCAAACGATTTAAATTGATATTTTGACGTGCACCTTGATTATTAGCTAATAAATAAGAGATTAACTGCCACGGCTTGCGTAATAAAATATTTATTTGAACCTCTAACTGTAATTTAGAAGGAGAAAATTACCGAAATTATTATTTACTTATTTATCAGGTTTCGTTTTAATATAAAAAAGTTTATACAGTTGTTTTTCAATTTAAGTCTGATATTTTGGTAAAACGAATTGATCGTGATAACCCTCAAGTAAAGTTCCGCATTTTTAGCTAATTTTATGATTATGTGCATGTTTTAAAGTGCGCCCGAAACGCCAGAAGGGTCCTCGAACATCCCGCAGACATGTTCTAGTTCCCAGCTTTACTTGATCACGAATCGACCTTTCGGTTATTCACTTGATTTTCCGATTGTTGTCTCTCCAAGACGTTGTTATAAAAATGTACTGTTAGTTTTTGGAGGTACACTCATCCTCGTGATTTTGGATTTCAAGTATTTAATTGTCTTCCTTTCATGACAAATCTCTTCTTCAATCGCACTTTTCGTGAATATCACACTGCGCTTTGTGTTTGATTCGAGATCTTAAGAACTTCAACCTAGTAAGCTTTCAGCCATTAAATGGAACTGGAAATGAAAATAATTTATATATTTTAATATATTTTGTCGATTTCGAGTTATTCGAAAGAAATCATGCTCTCGTAGCCCCAATATTTGATTTTGGAGCCTTTCAGATATTGCATTATGATAACGGGAGGAAAAAACCAATAAATTAATAAATTTTGCTCTTATATTTCTTAAACAAGGGTCTTTGATTGTTTATAGATACCTGTTACCTATTGTAGAGCAGTAGTGGCGTAAAGCATAAATTGATAAGCTAATGGCACGGAAAACCGTGGTTTCCGTCATTTCCTGCTTACAATTTCAAAATTTGACTAAATCTTCTGATTACAAGTAAATAAAATATTCGTAGCATATCATTAATATTTACAAAATTTTATACAATATAATTATTAATAAGCTTCTCTCCGCAACGGAACGGAACGAATAGAGCTTGTGATATTTAAAAATGTAAGAAAAGCCTGCGTAAGTTATGAGGGGATTAACGAGATTCCCATTTACAATAAATAATATTAACAATATGTGACATTAATGACTTTTGTACTTGTTTTCGCAATTAAATTTCTGATTCAGAACGTACAATACACCAATTATCACTAGATTGCCCAAGTTGTGCGGCCTGAAGGCCGCACTGATCCTCGACTCTCACGTGACCTCTTAATTTTTTTAGGTTAGAAAAAATAAATCAATCAAAAATGCTAAATGCTAAAGCAGGCGCCAATATTAAATGTTTTAATGATTTTTATCTTTTGTTTTTTCACATGATAAATTTTGTCGTCTGTAGATAGCAAAAGTCAATTTACACTGAAAAAAAATTTCAATATATTGATGAAAACCTCTATATTTCATGCGCTGATAAACAGAATTCATTATATTGATGAACAATTTCATAGCATGTATGAAAATAATTATCTAATTTATGAATTTTGTTCATCAGTACAAAAAATAATTTTTCTATTGATATTGATTAAAACTTTATAGTATTCATGAAAAAAATCATTGTATTTATGAATTTGTTCATCAATAATGATTAATTTTGTTCATCGGCGCAAAAATGATGAATTTTTCATCTAAATGAAGAACCATTTTTTTCAGTGCAGTGGCATCGCGCCAAGAAAATATGTTTAGGGGAAAACCTTCAATATTGCCTATATTGGCCGATTTACATGAAATTTTGCGTGAAAATAAATTAAATATGGCAGTTGTATAGTTTTTGACTTACATTAATAATTAAAAAAAAAATGTTTCATCATATTGATGGAAAAATCTATATTTTTCTCGCTGATGAACAAAATTCATTATATTGATGAAAAATTCCATGGTATTCATAAAAAAAGTTATCAAACTTATGAAATTTGTTCATTAATATAATGAAGTTTGTTCATCAGTGCAAAAATAATAATTTTTCAATTGATATGGTGAACCAGTTTTTCCGAGTACCAATCGATGGTCTTCTATATTAACCAATAAAATCTTTGAGATGTGTTAAAGCCGGTTGAGGCTAATTAAGCAATAAATTGGCATTTTTTGGTTAATTAATCCCTGGTTAGCTTAACCGGAGCCGAACTGAGTATTGAAAAGATAGCTCAAAATAAATAATAAAAATGTATGTAACACATATGGAATTTTTTTTCAAAAAATTTTAATCCAAAACACCAAAAATTAATGTTTTAAATTTATACTAAAAATAATGATTAGTTTAAACGCTCATTTATGGTCACGTGGTGTGTTTTTCATAAAACTGAATATTTCTTCGTTTGTTTCTTCGTCTCTTATAACGCTCTTGGATCCTTTGACGATTTAAACCAAACTTGACAAACAAACCCAGTTTTTCAGTAGCAGGTTAAACCAAAAAGTGTGGGTTAACCAATGATATTGCGTAAAAACAGCTTTTCAACGTATTTCATTGTTTAACCCAAATTTTTTGGTTTAACCTGCAACTGAAATACTTGGCCTAACTCGATAGGACTTGGGAAAGGTTATTGTCAATGGCGGATTTAGCATTTGAGAGGCTCCAGGAGTAATTTAATTTTGAGGCCCATTCTAAATATTTTTACTACTCACATCAGTTGTTATTTTATATTGGTTAATTTTCAATGTGTTTTCCCTATGCCACAATTTCTTATAAATTATGAAATACGCTGTGATAATTATTAATTCATTATTTTCATCACAAAAAAAGTTAGATAAATTTTGAGAGCTGAATTTTGAGGCCTCCCGAATTTATGCTCTTGGGTTTCAAACGATTTCCAAAAACAAGTTAATTAGTTAACGCGCATGATTGGATTAACGAGATTCTATTTCAAAATTAATAGATTAATATCATAATATATTTTTGCAATATATCCTGAGAAATTCCAAATTTTTTGATAAGGTCAATCATCGTTTATTATTACTATTACAGCGGCGTAGCATCAAAGAGGCCAGAGAGATTAAACTTTGATCACTTTTAAGTTCACATTAGAATAAGATAGATGCTGTGCCCTTCGGATCATGCTACGTCCCTGTACCTTCACCTTTAGCATTATTATTATTAACTTGCGGAATTTCAATTTTATAGCTCGAATAAATGTTATGCTTGCATCATATCTTTTATTATAAAACGAACCATGTAACACATTGTCGCAAAAGTTAATTTTATAAGAAAAAGTCTCAATAAAACCATCAAGTGCAGTTGTAAACCTATCAAAAAGTAGCTTCCTGTCAATTTCTACACAAAAATTTACCCTAATAAAACCACAATGGTGTCATTGTTGAGCATTGTAGTATTTTGACTTCTATAACTTCTCGCTAAATGGACAATATGAAAGCATCACAATTGTGGTCGCACTTGTGGTATAGGTAATAGAAAATAGTCAGGTGAAATATGGGCCCCTTAAAATCGGAGTGTGACGATGGGAAATTTAAAATTGTAGGAAGCAACTTTCCTTTTCCGAAAATTATTTAAAAAAAAAGCGAATTCTCCATGGTTCAGAACATTTCCATGGGATAAAAAATAAATTTGTACCCGTCTTTCCTACGTCAATAATTCGCCTTCTTTCATGTTTTATTAATAAAGATAAACGCTTGAATATTTAATGACAAAAAAAATTAGTAAAGATCAAGTAGAAAGAGGTAATTACTAGTTTCATGTACTTAGATTGTTATGATATTAAAATTAATATTTCCGATCGAGTTTGCATGGGCGTAGAGGTGGGTAGGTGCACAATAGAATCTTTATAGGCGCGACTATCACGACATATCGCGACCAACCGATAAATTGACGTTACCTGTCAAAACGGCGACGAATTGTGTGTATGATTTGCATTTTAAACACAATTTCAAGTTGTACTTCATTTACAATGACGTGGTAATTATGCCCATTACCAATTCAAACATCAGGAAGACATTAACAACTTATTTTTCAAAACTCGAACCATTCAAATGTTCTTCCTCATTTTTCAATTTCTAGTAAATTACAAAAAACGATGGGGAGTTTCTCCACCACTGAAAGTATCATTAAATTACGAACCAGGAAATAAGCAAAATGTAATTCATCAGTGGTAATACTTTTCCATTTATCATATCCTGGTGTGCGCATCTTCACTTACAGAAGTTAAATTATTCATCGTTTTGAAAAATACCGATATAAAATGATATAAATCTTTTATAAATGATTTTTATCTCACAATATAAATGATACAAAAGTTGTAGTGAACTAACTGAAAGCATCCAACCCATCATGCTAACATATTTTCAATCACCTTTGAACTTTTACTACTTTTTATGATTAATTGTTATTGTGAATTTATACATTATTATTTAATTAACACGAAGTTACATGATTTAAACAGGATTTGGGCTTGGTTTCTGTAAAATGAATAATACCGTCATACAATGTATGATCTTTCATGTGAGAGTATCTAACGAAAAAATTAACTAAGTGGGGTGGATGTCCTCAGATGGCGCTATAGAGTGCAGATACTTCAACAATTCACAAAAAACTGCTTAATTATAAAGGTAATACAATATAACAATTTCTATTTATTAAAAAAATAAAATATCGAAAAATGAGTCTAGCACGATTGCCTCCTTGTTTTCATTTGGAGCCCCATTTCCATTAAATTGTAACAAAATGTAAATTAGAAGAAACGTCTGCCCTTCCCGCTCTTCAGGCCGCGGTACGCCACTGACATTGTCTTAAAAATGCACTTAATTTTTAGAGAATAGAGAATCTTCTGACTAATCGTAAATGTTAATTGAAAGGGACTAAAATATTCGGGTTAAAATACTTACGACAGTTTTTTAGGAAATTTGATATTGTAAACTATTGAAAAATTAATAATTGCCTTAATGCGTTAAGAAAACTAGAAGAGCAGATGGGGTTGATTTTAGTAATCAAAGAATAAACAAAAACCTTGATAATCATCGAGCAAATCTAGTATTAAGTTGAAGGTTTCAGAACTACCAAGGAAAAACAAAGTGGCAGATGTAACGGGAAGAACAAAATGGAACGGTCTCCGTCAGAACCAGCGCTGGAATATTTGGCAAAAATCTATCAGTGTGCCCCCCCCATTTATATAGCAATGCTGAGCTGAGGGGTGAAAATCATAACATATTTTTATTTAAAAAAAAAACCTTTTGAACGAAAATTAAATTATAAAAATAATCTACAATGCCGGGAGTAATTTTTTCTTGACGGACAAATTTTTTAAGCACATCATGCTCAAAGCAAAAATGTAACGTTTGCGCCCTATGCAGTGGTCTAGTTTGCCTAGAGCCTAGCGCCGGTCCTGGTCACCGCTCTCCTAAAACAGAATATTACATTTTTATTACCTAAATATTATATTTTTCCTAACTATGAATAATATTTTGTATACGCTACAGCATAAGTTACTACTTTACTCCTTCAGTTTACATGACAGCACACAAACTTTCGGTCTTTTAAACCGGGGGGTCTGGGGGTTATGGAATACCACTCAGTATCAGAGTAAATGTGTTCGAAAGAAAAGATTTTCAGTTTAAAGTACACTGTCTATTTATCTACTATGATAAAATATATTTTTAAAACACATTTACTCGGATACAGGGGGGTATTCCATACCCCCCAGACCCCCCGGTTTGAAATACTGAAAGTTTATATTCATGACATGTGAGTGCGTTAATTAAATGGGAACCATTTTTTCTTTCTGAAAGTTTTCGAGAATATCCGTTATATAATCGAGATTAAAATTTCAATTCTTTTTGTAATTTATTACAAAATAATTATAATTTCATATTATATCAAAAAAGTTATCCCTCAATGTCAAACATTTAGCTCCAAACGCTAGAACGCTAGAACGCGTCGATAAACAAAATTTATCATATTGATGAACCATTCATAGTATTCATGAAAAAAATCATTGTATTTATGAATTTCTTCATCAATATGATTAAATTTGTTCATCAAAATGATGAACCATTTTTTTCAGTGCAGTGGCATCGTGGCAAGAAAATATGTATGTGGATATACTGCTTTAAAAAAACCACAAAATCGATTATGCGGTTTTGGAGTAATTGATTTTTCTACAGTTTTCCTCTATGTTTCTTTCTTTGTTTCTGTAATAATTCAATAATAATTTTTTTTTGACAATAATAATTTCACTGACCACGTAGACCACGATTGATCCATTTAAAGTTGTTAAGTTAGTGAAGGGTGACTTAGTGCGGCCTTTAGGCCGCACAGCCTAAGAAATCTAATTTTGGAAATTAAGTACTTTTACTTAAAAATAAAATTAATTATAATTGCACCTCCGACAGGTCTCTGACAGTTATCTTAGCAGGTCTCCACCAGATTTGATACAGAGTGAGTCCAGATAATCCTACACCGGTAAGAAACCTTTGGAAAATCAGGTACTTTAACGCCAAAAATGTTACTTGGGTACCAACGAAATTAAATGATTGTGAAAGTTAACTTTTGAGCAACGAGATTTCAATCTGTGAAATTTGAAATAAAGCAAAGGGGGGGGGGTTAATGGGTAATCCCTCCATAACTCATCTAAAACCTACAACCTTTTGTTAAAATTTAAAAATATACCTAAAATCTTGTTAAAATATTCTTACTTAGCCCCCCCCCCAACCGCTCCAGCAAGAATAATAGGTTTTATTTCTCACTGTGAAAGGCGTAAAGAGCTGAAAAAAAGGTTAACACATGTTTTTGAACCCTTTACCTGGTCCATCAACTTTGTTTGCCCAGATCCGCCCTGAAAATAAATATAGACTCTTGGAGAGCTTGGTTACGTAGGTTTTATAAACTAGTAGTTAAATTATGAGAGCGGTTAAGGGATGTAGGTGAGAGATTACAGAACGTTGAGATTAGAGAAGAGTTAGGAATCTTCAGTATAAGAGGTCTCATCATCTGGACAGAATGAAACAAGAAATAATACCGACACAAGTGAGAAGATACAAGCCGGAGGGAACCTAGAAAGAGATGGGCATCGTGACAAGCCGAAGAGCCTAATGCGAAAAGCAAAGAAGAAGAAAATTGCTAGGAAAGTCTTCTATCTTTTCCGGCATCAAAAATCTTGTTCAAAGTCGTTTAAGAAATTGTTGTATAATGGATATTATTACTTAACGATTTTTTAAATCAATATTGATTGCTCCAATGAAGATCTTTTCACGCAAAATTAGATAATAAAATGTTGTAAATTACCCGTGAAAAACAGGTTGCGGTACCCGTTGTTTTCGCGAAATCTCGATTCTTGGCAGTTTGTGCTTATCAGGCGCGGATACCGGGGGGAGGCAATGGGGGCAATTGCCCCCCCCTTGACTCATGACCAAAGCACTTTATTTTGACCAATTTCATAATTTTATCAAATAACAAACTAAAATTTAATTTAATTTTTTGTTAAAAACAAATTTTTTTGGAAGATAATTATGTAAATCACACAAAAATTGTCCCCCCCCCCCCCCTAAACAAAATCATGTATCCGCGCATGGTGCTTATCTGTCTACTTATTCAGTAATCTGCCTTTTTAAAAATCGTTGTGTAAAGTAATAGACAGAAATTTTTTTTTCAGCCAATGAATTCATTTAAAAACCTTTCATAAATTCAATGAACGAATTTGTTAAAAAAATTTGGGAGAAGAGAATCAAGTATAGAAACATTTAATGCAACCAAAGGGAAAAATCATGTTTTTTACCTATTTATCTATTTCCCATATCTTTCCCATATCTATTTACCCGACGACGGGTAAATCCGATGAATCAGAAACAATAAATCTAATAGAAATATGACGTCCAAAAATTTATGTTGTGATTTCCCCTTGGAAAACTTGAAACAAAAGAGAGATATATTTCAAACTGGTTACTACACGATGCCTTACTTATCAGCTTTACACAAAAATGTAAAGAAATAACAGGTCTCCATGCAGTGACATATTTAGAGGGGGGGGGGGTCACTGACGCGCATGAATGGATTAACGAGAATCTAAATAATCATGTGGTATTTTCTAAACACTTCAACACTTAGAAATAAACAATTGCTTTTCAGTTTTTCGTTGTTATGACATCTCAAAAAATAAGCTTGGACAGCAACTTTTAACATCGTAGAGCGTGCGATTTTTAATGGTAAATAGTCATTTGTGTAACTAGTGACGAAAGCAATTTACTTCTTCACTTTTTTTAAAATTGTATTTGCATAGAATTTTGAAAGTATTCTGATAAAATCCGGGAGCAAATCCCAATGTTCTCGATGGAATAGATTAACTGAAATTATGCACATAAAAATGAATAAAATTAGAAATAAGATTTGACTAATTGTAATTTTTAAATCACGCATTAGTTAATTATAGGTCGCCTACTTTGTATATCTATGTCTACTACTAGTTTAAACATTTAACCAGTAATTAAGTTAACTATCAGTTTGTTAGTTTGTCGGTTCAGTTACATTTTGTGGGCTGGTATTTCCGAATGAAGGTTTGAAACTAACCTTCGGGACTTAATAACACAGTAGCTCAAATTTTATGTGTTTCCGCGATTATGACGACCTGAAGGTTAATTTACCTTTTGGCTGTTAATTTGCGGGTTAGTTTTATTGCTTTTATATTTTTCGACAATTTATTGTTGGGTGCTTGTCTAAAATTGTTAAAGGGTGACCGTTAAAAATAATCTTGAGCGCTTAAATATTACAAGCAGAGTATAATAATATATTTTCAAAATATACTTTTGTAGTTTGGGCCTCCCGCAGCTAAATGTTTGCTATTTAATACAATTTCTATCAAGATCTGTCTTTTCATATTTCCTTTTGACAAGAGGCGGAGACCAACGTTTTTCTCAGACATTAGTTACGCCGGTCAGAGTAACAAAAAGTCGAGCGAATTTTAAGTTGTTTTTGACACATTTTAAATTTCGGTAGCAGACCTTAACTTTCCAAATGGTAGTTTTACATTAAAAGAGGAAGCAGGTAATAATTTAAAATGCTTTCTAAGATACCCATATTTACCATCAAAAGCGTAGCGGCATATCATTGTCGAAAACCACAAAATCCGAACAATTTTCAGAATTAAACGAGATTTAAAATTACACGCCTTTTCATTTTTGTGGCTGATGGGTTGTATATGTAGTTAACTTCCGACGTTTATAACTTCTAATGAGAAATGTTTTTAATTATTTTACTCTATGGAAATATCTTATTAAGATACCAAGAATGTCGGTGTTGTTAATTATCTTCAAAACATTTTTTTTGACATCTGACCCCTCATAACGTGAAGTGCCTAAATGTACGTTGCATAATTTGATGAACATCATTAACAGTTTCAAACTAATTGCTTTATAAAAAGTACATTAAATTACAATTATTACAAAAGTACTTTTTCGAAAATTAAATCAAACCAAATTTTGTGGACCTCTACCTGATGCTTCCACTTTTAATTTTATTTTTCCGAAGCTGGGCCGAAAAAAAATTTAATTTGCTACTCAATTAATTACTTGCGCAAGTAATTATGAATATAAATAAGAGATTATAACGGGTAATGACTTTATAGAGGAAAACAAACTGCGGTAGACTCTAAAATTGGTTCAATCATCGATTTTTAATTGATATATCAAAGAGTGACTTGCACTATTTGCACTTGTTAATTATTTTATAACCATCGAAGAATCAATTTTCGAGAGAACGTTAACCACCAAGTTAAAAATCGATTTTTTTTGTTTATACGCGAATCATCAAACAATTTAACGACGAGGTGGTGTTGTAAAATTAATTGTGTTTACTTTTCTTATTAAGGCTGGAAAGCAACTTCGTTATTGAAAAGTTGGCGAAACGTTTAAAATATCAAATTCCTGACCACCAGCTTTGCAGTATTTGCATGAAAATAGAAGAAGCTTTTAACCAATTTGTCTAAATTACCGCTCGTTACATAAAAGAAAACGTGAAGAAATTTATTTTTACATTTTTGAATTCATCCAGGGGCGGACTATCCATCAGGACGATCAAGGATGTTGCCATTTTAAATTCGATTTAAAATTGTAACATTGTATCTTCTTTTCTTATGTATAGGATCCACCACAAAGAAATTGTGGTTTTAGTGTTTTCTTTTCATTTAAAGGACAAGTTCGGTGGTGAATAATATAAAAGAAATTTTGACACTCGCTATCCGTGACTAAACCCTACATTAAAATCATTCTTAGAACGATAATATGGAAACGGAATAGAAATTTTGGCAATCACACTTAATATATCACATTTAGTTCCAGTGACCGGAAAAAAAATTACTCCTCGCACTTGGATATGGTCGATCGTTAGAATCCGCATTAGGAACCACTGTTCTAAGCCATAATTTGGTATTTATACCAAGGTGTGTTATTTTTTCAACTATTATAAAAGCAATAAAACGTAAAATTTGTTGAAATCATGCGCCATAAACGAATACTTTATTTATATTGCTACCACAAACTTGACTAACCGACCATTCTAAATTGGATATTTTGGAAGAAACTAATTTAATGTCGATTAAATTGAGTCAGTTTACCTAAGCTGCATTTAGCAATAAAATATATAGTTAGAAGGCCATTAAAATAAAACTCAAAACAGCGGGTAAGCGCCGCCACTTTAAGTTTTTTTTATTGAAATAAGTAGGATCCGGCAGGTAAAAATATTTCTAAATTGTTTACATTACCATCCAATAATTAAAATTTTGATATTTTCAATTTAATTAAAGAATTTCTGACACATGTGCCCACGATAGTGTTTTGTTCAGAATTTATTGAAAAATAAACAGAGATGGTACCACCGCCAGAACCAAACTGGACGATTAAAAGTAAAAACTTAGTTTCACTTTTAGGTAGTTAATCTTGGTCGAAATTTCACGTTAATGTCTTAATGACTAAGCTTCTTGTTAATATCAATATTAGTGATATTGACAGCTAATATAAAAATTAACTGTTTTGATGATCTTATTAATGAGCTCTCGAATAAAGTAATGAAAATTAAGTAGGTAGTTCAAAATAATACAATCTTCTTAATTTGTTTCAAACTTCCACTATCGCAGTACCATGACTTGCCATTTCGTAATTTCTTGTTTGGGTTCTTGATATAATACGAATATGAAAGTTATTTTTGAAAACCTTGGATGTGTGCTTGGGGGTCTTGGTTCAAGAAGTCGACTCGAAGGAGTCACGATTTACCCAAACGTGGTGATTTTTGTCAGAACTTGAATTTATTAAGCAATTCTATCCAGTCCAGTGTTCAATGAAATTAAAAATTCTATTTCAAAAAAATGTCTCTCGGCGATAAGCCAAAAACAAAAAAAATGCAATCCGTCCCTGAACCACTGTATATATTGCAATGATTTACTTGAAATTAAGAAAAAACGGTTTCTAAATATCAGTTTAGACAAATCAAAATTATTTATCAATTGATAAAGTTCAAGAAGTCCGACTGCAATCGTAAAAGAATCTGAAAAAAACAAAAGATCTTCAAAACAAAAACATTTAATTTTAACATTAACCCCTCCCTCCAGGAAAATTTCGTTTAAATACGGCCCTGCGGCTTCACCCCTGTGTTTTATGCATTATCCTCCGCAATAGACTGCCGGTATTAAAATTTTAATTTTAATTAATTATATTAACTAAAAATTTTGTGTTTTGACTTGACTCAAGTAATAAATCTTACATTTTATAATTAATTTTTTTAAACAAAACAATCGTATGGCGTCAATTCAAATTATATTTAATGTGGGAACAGAGAAAAAATTCTATTATTTTAATACTTAATGGTAGTAATAAATTAATTATTGAAATGTAAATAAAATAAAAATAAAATTTGTAAAAAAACAGTTATTTTTTATCCAATTATGTCAGATTGACGTCTGTATTATAAATTGCACGTTGTCATGGAAACGCTTAGTTTACTTTTACTTCAATTCTATGCGGAAGTACGTATTAAATTCTTCTGTTTTTATAAAAAGTCAAATTTGATGTCCGTGATTTTTTCTATAACCTTCATAACCTTTTGGTTACATTTATAAAAAAATAAAAAGGTTAGAGAGTGACCGGCCAGTGCGGCCTTCAGGCCGCACAACCTAGCCAATCGTGTTGATAATATTGATCAAAAATCATTTTGTTTTTGGTTTTTTAGTCCAGTCAAATTAGATCAAATTTTCACAAATAGCGGAAGTAACCGATAGAAAGCTACAAATTGGTATTCGCGATTACAGCTAAGTGAAGCGACGTCTGGCGGGAGAAAAGAAACTAGATTTTACCGTTTTCAAAAGTCCTACTTTTCAATTATTTAATTTACAACTGTCAGCAAGAAGGAAATCAAAGTATTTAGTTTTAAAACTACTCACTTCCAGCGGACATTTTGAATATTTGGTCACGTGACTTTTCTTAATCGAAATCGCTAATAGACATATTATTATTCAACGTGGATTACAGGCGTAAATAATGAAAATACAAAAAAGTGCATACCATCTTTTTTATAGAAAATTTTACTATATTTCTTTTTTTATATGAAACTTTATTTGCTAAAATGCACGGTTACCGAGATATCAGCGAAAAAGTAACTTGGGGTACCTTTTTTCCAAGATGGCCGCTCGAGCACTAAAACCCTAATGTACCTCTGTACTAATCAGTGGCGTGCCGTGCCTTTAGAGGTGAGGGGGGGGCAAAACATTCTTCGGGACGGAAATATGCATTGGTCTCAAATGAAACATTTTTTATTAAAAATAAAATTAACAAAATAATGCTCACAACTTTTTTTTAATTAATTAATTATTCGGTTAATTATAGCCGAATTTAACATGAAAACTAAGATTCCAGCTTTCGAGTTCTGCTATTTTCGAGTTCGGTCACACTTGAGGCATGTTTTTCCGCCTCGCTCGAGCCGTTTTGACATTTTTGTATACTACAGCCTATTTACAACCAATTTTTCAAAACATTTTGTCGAAATTTTATGACGATTTAATAATAAACAAATGACAGTAAATTTTTTTGGTTTATCACCGAAATTTTACAAAATGCTTGGCTTGGAGGGCTAGGGCGGCACTAGGGACAGGGGGGGGGGGGGTTCGAGCCTCCACGTGGGCACGCATTGGTACCAATTTGCAGCTTTCTATCGGTTACTTTCGCTATTTTATCAGTATTTTTTTAATCAACTTCTTTTAATTTTTAGCAGCTGCGCTTTAAACGTTTCTTTTTGGCTATTAGCATAGTTATTACCAGAGTACGGACTTATAAGCATAAGAAATCGTAAAAATAGCGCTTAAAATAGCACAAAAAATTGCCAATATTTGTATAAAAATATGCGTTAAATTTAAGTAAATATGTAATAACTAGAGTGCGGAATTTTAAGCACACAAAATATTAAAAATTATTAAAAATAATGCTAAAAATAGCATTAAAAACAAAATTTACAAATTAAAAACTTTATTATTTAGTATATAGGAGATAGCCGGCTAAAATGGGGTAGATAATCTATAAATATTTGTGAATTTTACAATTTGGGAAATAGAAATTTGAATAATTGTGAAGAAATTTATTAATTAAAGAGGATTACTCTTAGGAATACTTTAACAAAATAATCAAATCTTATGCGGAATAAAATTTATTTTCACAATTGTGCAGTTGACCCCATTTTGCCCGTCGTGTAAGGCGAAATGGGCTTTCAAAATAATATATTGTGACGTCATGACGCAGCGAGCGCGTTGAACGTCGTTGCATTTACACACAAGTTTTATCTGCCGCTAGACCTCTGGCCAGGACTCGGATCAGACCTCTCTGTGTAATGTTAATAGGTTAAAAATATTTTTAATCTTGCTTAAAATTGCGTGACGTAATTTATGAACGACCCCGTAACAAGAATTTAGCATTTGAAAAAACATCAAGCCATATTTTGGTTTTGAAATAAAAATCACCAAAAAGCCCCAAAAAGCACAGTTTAACTGTTTAAGCATAAAAATTCAAAACTAGCAAAAAATTTAAAAAAAACAAAAAAAGCACGAAAAACAGTTTTACGTATAGCATAATTGATTGCTAGAAATCCGCACTCTATTAATTATTGTACTTGATTTAAATAAAATGCAATTAATTATTAAATGATTTCCTAAATTTTCTATTAAAAATTTATGATTCCACGTAAAAACACCGAAAAGAAAAAGTCACAGACAAAATACCGAAAACCACAATATCGAAAGTCAAAATTGCTGAAAACAAAAACACCGAAAGTCAAAAAAATATGTATTTATTAAGGCTGGGAATCAAATTCGAATAATTCGAATATTCGAATATTTAAATATTCAAATTAAAATAATATCGCAATGTATAATTTCAATATTCGAATAATTTGATCAAAAAAAAAAATATTCGAATACCAAAATGAAAAGATTCCCAGCCTTAGTATTTATGTATCTAGTCAATTTTTTTTTAATTTATCAAAAATATGCCAAAATATGCACTAAATATAATTTGAATATGTTTTATTTGAAAAATTTGACAATCACCAGTGATGGTTGGTGTGGGGACGGCAATAAAGCCCCAGAGTTGAATAATTAAAACCACACATCGGGGGTCTGGGGGGTGTAAAATAATCAGTAATCTGGAGGGTATTCCATACCCCCCAGACCCCCCGGTTTGAAAAATGGAAGCTTTTTATGCAAGTTCTGCCATTTACTTTAATAAATAGAAACCTGTCAGTCTTTCAGAACCAATACATAATATATTATCCGGTAGTTCACACCGGGGGGGGGGGGGGGCAGTATTTTAGTGATTATATGAAATTAGGGTGTTGCCTGCAGGGGAATATTTATAGTTGTAAAATAAACTTATAAAATTCGAAATTTAGTTTTAAATAAAGTGCTAAGCACATTTTACTTACTTGCAACAAGAAGATTTGGCAAATTGTGTGTTGGTGGTTGCAGCATCAGCTTTTAGTGTTTTTGGGAATAGACAATCTAATTATGTATAATAAATTGACCGAAATAACAATATTTCCAATAGATTTTTTTATTTTTGCGTCAATACAATCTGCTTACCGTTTGAATCGGTAATTAAATTTGAGAGTATCCGAAACTGTTTAAAACGATCGAGTAGTAATAACAGATAATAAATACATACAATTAATCTTAGTCAGAATACTGTGCGAACCAGGTCAGTTTGGTTAAAATATTTAAGACACGCAGATTGAAGATCGAATCGAATAGTAAGTTTCAAAGAGAGTTTGTGTTCGACCGCCGAAGTAATTTCCTTTTTTTTATTCTTTATACCTTTATTGTTGCATCAATATAATCTATTCACGATGACCAAATATAATAAAGCTCTTTACGATTGTGTGTATAATCAAACGGTTGTAAATTTTTATAACCAAATTTTTAATCGATTGCCTTAAAGATTCTTATTAGAAAAATTTGCATAATAATTGTTTATCGTTTTATTGCGTTTTCAAGTTTCGTCATTTGGAAGAGCACGAAAATTTAATAATTTCCAAAGCTTTGATTCTCGGCGCGTGTCACACCGCTATCTAGTGGTCGATTACCTTAATAAAAAAATTCAAATCAATTTTACTCTAAAATGAATCAACTTTTTAGTCATCTTCATTAAAATTTTGACAGTCGCCTTTGCGTCACCTTAAATGTTCATTTAACCATTTATATGGCGAGGTTTCTTTCTAACGCTAATTAGTCGTAAGGTATTATATTATATGAGGAAGAAAACACTTACAGTGTGTGATACACAATGAAGAGCTCTTCATTACCGCTCACACAAGCTCTCGTCCGTATTGAACGAACTGTCTATTAAATCTATTGTAGTTAAATTAAGAAAATTAAACTTATTTTTGTATAATTAATTGTGTTCCATATGAATGCTTGGAATGGCTCGAAGATTCTGTGGGTAGATATAACGAGAGATCGCAGCATGCACAGGTTAGAGCTGTCTTTAATTCACCGTGTAAACTACAGGCACCTATTGTGCCATCTGTTATTATTAATGATTCTGTAACAGCTTGTATTTAGCTCTCAGTGCCACATACTCTTTATTTTTTTAATCCCTTTTTGACTCTTTGCACACATACCTAATATTGATGAATCGATATTGAGACTGGTTTCTGTTCGACAGGATGTTTTTCATGTACATCGACTCTTAAACTCATGTTTCATGTCGATTTAACACTTGCAGAAGTTAATTATTATTGCACAATGCATAATTTGCGATTGCGTAATCGAAAATACCTTCTAGTCGTAAATTTCCATTCGGATGGCATTATCAATTTGGGGTCTTTGGGAAATCTCGAAGACGGTAGCTCGAAGCCACCCCAAGACTCCTACTTCTGTCACATAAATTGCACATCGACATTAAAACTTTGTCATGCGATACTTTATTTTAGAAGTGGTTTGCGGTATCCAAATGGGAAAAAAAGACCAAAAAACCTGTACAATTCTATTAGTAATCAATTTTATACACCAAGTCCCCTAGTCTAAATTGTAAACGATCCCGAGTCGTTTCGATGTTATCAGGAACAAGTGTGAGTGAAGTATGACCACCCATGATTATAGCAAGAAATTAGTGAGCTTTTTAAGCTCAGAGTGGGGCCCTCAATTAACACGCTTAGAAGGAGGAAACAAGAGTTTGTCAAATGCAATGATTTGGATGCAACAGAGATAGATAGAAATCTTAATCGGAGAAATCTTCGAATGTCTTGTTTAATTTATCGGTCGTGTTCTCGCGACATCGGACTAATTGGGGGACAGATTACAGGTGAGAATTATTGGTCGGGTAAACACGATTTTTTTCAAACGGAAAATTCTGGCTTAAATTATTGCGAAGGGTTTGAATAATTAATTGAAATGTTATGTCGTTCCCATTCGCTATCTACCATAATATAGTTTTGGGGTGTAAATTTTTTTAATTCATTAAATTAAGTTCGTGTTGTTGGAATTAATTTTAGATCGCTATCGAAATGTGTTTAGTTAAATGTTGATTAAAGTGCTAGTCATCGAAACTGTCAAATTCTCAAGATGGTAATAAAGGCACCTGGAAATCAAACAATGGTTTAGTGGTCAGACTGAATGGGCGCATTTTTGAAACAGTGTGATACCGGCCCATTAATAGAACCGCGGGCCTAAGAGGGTAGATTCACTAAATACCCGTATTGTTATCGAGTGGACTTGATGTTTGATTATATGATTATCGATGGCAGGTGTTCAAATTCCGTGCATACTCCCGATGATTGATTGAATTTTTATTCCTATTGTATTCCTGCGATACCAATTGTTGTATTTAAAGGTGTTAATGTTGCTCGATACTATTAATCTTAAATCCTAATGCCCGTGATTATCTCTTTTATTCAAATTTATCGACACAATTGTAAAAAATGGAAATATAGTAAATATTGGCCTTTATGAATAACAAAAACCGGTATCTTCTATTTTTGGCTGTGATCTATTATTGTCTTCATGTTTTAAACATTAGGCATCCATTTAACTTTTTTTATGTGCTCCCAATATGAAGGATTTTACACGTTTGGTCAAAACACAGGTACGAAATGATAAAAAACAAGTTTTTTTTGTAGAAACCGCAAATTTTGCACAAATTTTCAAACCGAAATGTGATACTTGCAACATTCGGTAATTTATGAAACGACAACTTCGACAAGAATTTTATAAATCTCGAAACGATTATGCTTTTTTTTAACTTGCAAAAATCAAAAATTGTTTTATGTTCACTGGTTTGATTATAAATTAATCTTATCTTGAAAATAATTCGGGTATGAAATTTAAATGTCACTTCAATTTGTTAAGATTTTCTTACGATCACTTTTATAATGTACAACAATGCATTCGAACCGCAATTAAAATCTCTTCTATTTTTGAATTTATTTTCTAATTTAATTAATAATTAAAGAAGTTTAATATACACAAATGGTAGATTTTAGAGTGCCTGGATCCGAAGTTTTCCGTGGTTGCGCTTGTCAGAACGGCCCGGAACGCCCGAGCGTTGCGAGGGGTGTAGAGCGTAAAACTCGCAAAAAACATCCCCTTAGGGTTACCGAACTTGAAAGCTGGGATCCGAGATTTGACAATGTCAAGAAGGCTTCAACTTTGCTCTTTCAGAAACTGCAATGTCAACGAGCAAATTCAAGTGCTCTGGAGGGTATTCCATACCCCCCAGACCCCCCGGATTGAGAAAAGCTTAAGTTTTTATTCTAAAACCGCGTCGCGAGCGCGCAATTTTGCCGTAAAAAATTATCATAAAAAAAGGATTCGTGTTATATTATTAACACCAAATTAAAAAAAAAGGGATGACTTCTCTTTGTTCATAAAGATGAATATTTCAATATCGGTTTCCTTGTTTAGAAGGTTCCTACAATACCGACCATTAAAAACCGGCCAAATGCCGATTTTTTTACTAACTCTGCTAATTCAAAAGATGACAAAAGTATAAAAAAATCAAAAACCGATACCAAATAACGGAGCCGCGCATGGAAACGGGGGTGACATGCACGGGGGGGGGTACACGCACGCACGCCCGCCTGCAAAAATTCACATCATTACAACATCCGGAAGGGGTCAAACATTCTCGCAAGTGTTCATAAATGAGTGACTGCCACCAAAGTAAAAATATTCCCTGGAGGGGGGAAGGGGGGTAAAAAAAATATCTTTATCATTGACAACATTTTCAGATCAATTGCTATTTGTTGTGAAGCAAATCTGGACAAAAATGAAAAGTTGGGAAGTTACAATTAATTATTAGTTCACTAGATTGCCCTGGTTGTGCGGCCTGAAGGCCGCACTGATGCATCAAATTCCTGTAACCTTCAAATCTTTTAGGTTGGTTACTTAAATTGAACCAATCGGAGATGCGTTATTTATGGAAAACAGGTAGAGATGGCAGGCCCTTCCTTCCTTCTATCTCTCCACTGATATTAACGGTTAAAATCTCTATAAGGCTGCTTTTTTAACCTCAATTTAGAATAAAGTGCAGTTTTCATTATACGATTTTTCTTAGGATTTATCATAGCAGAAAGCATAAAGTATAATTTACATGATATTTTTTATAATTTTACAAAAGAAAACATAGTATAAACTGTGTTTTATGGTTTCTCCTATGATAAACAATATAACGTAAACTGCACTTTATAACGACATTAGACCCGATCATAGGAAAATAACATTGTATTAATTTAAGAAATTTCTCGCCTAAAGCTACCCAACATTTGATATTTTGTTCATTAATTATCGTTAAAATATCAATAACAGAATGAAAAACTAAAAAAAAGAAAATTTATTGCAATTGTTTTGTTTGAAAACCAATTACCAATAAGTTATCATTACAGATTATAACAAATTTGGTAACAAAGAAAGTTAACATAATTATTGCTTATCTTCGGACCAGTGGTTCTCAACTTTTTTGTGGACGCGCAACACTTATGGAAATAATAGAAAAATCGCCGACCACCATGTTTGTTATCAGCAAATTTGCAAAACAAAAAAACATATTTACAAATCAAAAAAACATAAATTATTTTTAAATTTCTTATTATTAAAAGTATATAAATATTCCGCGGAACGCCGGTTGAGAACCACTGCTTTAGACGCTAAAAAATAATCACTTTAAATTGATGCCTTTTTCGTTCTTATCCGTTATAATGGGAAACGAGAATATATAAAAAAAAATATTTTTCTCTAATCGGGTGTAAGGTCGGTCAAGGCGGTTTATAAAAAGCCTGACTTTTCTTAAGGGGAACGCCACTGTGAGAGCTGAAAAAATAGTCAATTTTCAAGAATTTTTTTGTTATTTAATTAAGTATTAATATATTAAACTAATTTTATATCAATTTTCATAATTTTTTTTTAAAGATTTACCAGGTTATGAGCCTTGACTTAAAGATTAAAAAAAAATCTCCCGCCATTGTCCCAATGGTTCCGCAGCGTAGGGTTGTCTGAAAAAACAAAGCAAATGTTTTTCAATTATACGAATGTGGCCAGTGGCGCCGGAAGAGTCAAATATAGAGGGGGGCAAAGTACTCAGTTTTGTTAGGCTTCATGGTTTTAAAGAAAAATTTTAAAATTTTACGAACGCTAGCTAGGTAGAAACAAAAAATTTAATTTTGTAGAAGGGGGGGCAAGTGCCCTGCTTTGCCACCCCTATCCGGCGCCTATGAATGTTGCTATCGTTATGCATATTCATTTGTTTTTTTGTTTTTTATTTTTCCACGAAAAGGCTTATTTTTTTGTATTCAAGGAGCAAAAATCGACTATGCATCGATTTAGTCATTCTAATTACAAAAATTTCCAAAAAAAAAATGAAAATCGGCTTATTAGTCTTCGAGAAATTGTGGGGACAATTTTGAAAAATGTCGTTTTTGAGAAAACACGTTTCAAGTTTTTGTTGCGTTTTTCTTGATGTAAACTTATATCTTTTTAAAAATATCGATATTTACAGTAAACTATCAAGTCTCGGGCCATAATGATGGTTCTTCATCGTAAAATTTTAAGTAGATACCTATTTTTGAATGCTTTGTTTTTCGAATTTTCACAGTGGCGTTCCGTCTTAAGTTTCTCTAATCGGTGCATTTTAAGTTACTAAGCTAATTTTTTTTGCGAGATCATAGAAGAGTGATGGATCCAGTGGCGTATTAAAAAATGCTTATGGATGGGGCAAATCAGATTATTTTTCAGATTCCCGTTAATCCATTCATGCGCGTCAGAGGTTTCTATTTAAAAAAAATGTATTAACAAATTTATTTAATAATAAATTTCAAACTCTGGATGCGGGAGGGGTTTTACAAATTCCAATCCTTAAGTAAAGGACAGGGGGCGGTCTGTAATTGAAAAAAAATCGACTGATTAGCTGATTAGTTAAATAAATTAATTTTGAAGTTAGGAAATTATCACTGATAGTGATAATTTTTTTCAAACCGGGGGGTCTGGGGGGTATGGAATACCCTCCAGTACTTTAGAATTTATAAATCAAAAAATGTAGGTGGCTTCGTTCCAGTGATCTATTACATCAGTGTAATTTTGTTTCTTATTTCAATTTAGTAATGGGCTGATTACTAACTGATTACTAATAAACAATAGTATATTGTTTAGCGAATGATTCATTAGGGCTTGTTTATTATTGTTGTACTTTTGAATAATTTAGCAAAAGTAGATTGCATTTACTTAAAAATAAATTTGCAGGTCAGAAAGTGATCACTTTCCAAACGATTAAAAATTTCAAGTTAATAATAAATTATTTCTCCACTTTCTAGAAATTGATTATGAGTAAACTAATTATATATTAAAGACTATATAAAGACTAAATTATTTGGTACCACCAAGGGGGGGGGGGTTGCACGAAATCTTTGCGAGGTTTTATTTTCTTAAACGATTTTAAATGGCTGAAAATGAGCAATTAGATAATACGTGTTATATTTGTTACTACTAAATTGTCGATATAACATAGATAACCGGTTGTTAATGCTAAATTCAGATGGTTATGATGGTTTTTATGGCAAAATTCAGCAAAATAAACTTATGGTACTTGATTGGGATGGGTTGTTACAGATGAGACATACAAGAAGAGTTAAGATGTAATGAAATGTAGTGAAGTATAACGCACACTTTTTATCTATTCTTGCGTGTGGCCATTCCTTATGACAGTTATTGCATTACCCCCGCCGCGAAGAGTTTTCCACGTCTTCATAGCAGAGTCCGGTGATGCAAGTCCGTCAGCGTTGTTCCGTGAAAAATTTGACTTTGGTTCACAAATTTGCCATAAAGTTCAACTCACGCTGAGAATAATTCCCACAAGTGTTGATGGAAGTGATAAGTCGCTACTTGGATGCTAGAAGGTTGAAAGTATAATGTTACATCTAGTCAACATGATCGTCTAAATTTATTGTAATAAACTTTATGAGAACTGGCTCCTCAGCTAACCAAAAGACTTATCGCGTTGTTCAATTTTGAGAGGAGAAGAGCGGAGCGAAGCGCGCCTATAAATATTGTAACATTTTTATAATAATAATTATACGACGCGGTTGCTATTTGATATAATAATTTACGTTGACATCGCGCTACCTTTTAACTTTTAACCGAATGGACCTCACAGGCTCATAATAATAACATTCACTCACCATCTTAATCGTGATAAACTTTATTCTCAAGTATAGGAATGCGATTTTATCATGGCTTTATCTTTTCAACAGTTGTAAGCTTCGCTAGTCATGTCGACTTTTATTTTGTTATTTTGATAATTCGAGCCGGAGAAGATTGAACTTTCGGGAAACTCTTGTTAATTAACGAATTTGTATGGAACTTTTTTTGACTTGATGCTGAAATGGTACACACTCGGCGTGTGTGGTAATAGTTTATGACCATTGAGAGAGTGCCATGATTTAGAGCCGCAATGCTCTTGTGTTCGGCCCACGCGCGCCATCTTCACCATTTATTTATTGCTAACTTTTAAAAATGTCGCGACCATGTTTGTTAATACTTAGGGCACTCGAACATGGACAACAATAATATATGAAATATTGAAATAGTACTAATAAAAAACGTCCCGGCCGATCCGAAGTGTTAAAAGTGGTAATTTAAGAAGTTTGATTGAGAAATGTTCGGAGTTCATCAGATAAAAGTTAGAAAGGTGTGACACGGAGTGGTGGGTCGTCGTTTCTAACATTTTATTATACCCTTCATTATTATCATCTTAAATTTAATAGCTACAAATGCTAAAGATGTTTGTTTAACACTTAAGTAGCCAAAGTTGATTTTAAAAATTAATTAACAGTTGCGTATTGATATTAATAATTAGTGCGAAGGCGAAACACGAGAGATTATAAAGGTATTAATCACATTGATAACTCCAAATTTTAAGTCTTCTTAAAAGTCAGGTAGGCAAATGTTGCGCAAGTACTACTCAAAGCAGAACCTTGACAGGTAGACAAAAGGAGACTAAGCTCATTCAAGGCTGGTGCGACGTCTAATTATAAATTATAATAGTCGAATAGCAGGTTGCACGAATGAGTAAATAGTCTGCATTTTAACAAATTGAATCGATAATGGATTACTTTCCAAATTAAGAACTTGCTTATTGGACCAAAACCGTCTACGCTAAGATATTTACTAATTAGCGGAACTAATTACCCATATATATTTTTCGACTTTATTCGTGTTGTGATCCAACTACAGATGAATCTCTCTCCAAATTTTTAAATTGGGAAGCGATAAAATTTTTAACAGCTCAGTAGCTGTCAACTTGCATGAGAAAAAGCTTGACCACAAATTTTCTACATGGTAGATTCAAATTAATTAGCCATTATCTCCATCTGATAAATCTTTTTGATTGTCTTATTAACTTGAGCGTGATGTTTGTTTTAAACATAATTTTTATGTTTTTAATAAACGAGAAAATTTGCAATTAAATCGATTTTTTACCAACGTTATTTACGCCTTCGTAAACACTTGCAATTATTATTAATGAACCCACACAACAAGTTATTAGCCGATATCTCCGCTTATTATTGAATATTGGACAATGATAATTTATATCTGCCGGGTTCCATCACACTGGAGAAACCCGATCTTCTTTCCACGTTAAGTCCTTTTGTTTGCAAATAATACAGAATGAAGTGATCATTCTTTATTAGCCAACGAATTCGTTTAAAAATTTAAGGGTGTGCGCCAACAATTTGCATAAGCAAACCGTAAGCACGACTTTAAACAAGTAAAACAATTTGTGGCCATTTAAAAGACAAAAGTAAAAAAAATCCATTTAAAATCAATTCCAAGTTCGAATCTGTTTTGCATATACTCAATACAAGTCTTTGAGGTAGGTGTAGAAAAAACGTGATCGCTTGTACACCTACATTCCATATTTTCTTTATCCGCCACACGTAATTCGAATGGCTTTTCATTGAGACAATTAAAAATTAAATATACGTACGGCCAAAATAATTATATAATTATAATGTAACTCAGTTGTCAGTGGCACTCCTTTGCCTAAACAAACCGAATTATAAACTCTACTCTGCCCCCCCCCCCTTGTGGTCGCATTATTAAACTTCAAGTTTTGCTTTGACAACGGCGGCTTATTAATACCGAGTTAAATTTCGAATAAAAAAGTGCACACAAGAAGATTAAAATCGATTAAGTAAGTCATCTGTCATGTCACAACCTGCATAAACAACTATCGAAGATATAAGCACACCAATACACAACAAAATAGAAAAAGTAGTTTTATAACAACGCAGGATGTTGTTCTGTGTGGTTATTAAATTTTTGCAATTTTACAATTTATTGCCATAGCCAACATAATAACAATAGTTTTGTGCAATATTATATTGTAAATTTTAAACTTACATATGAAGTATCGGCAATAAATAAATTAAGCTTCGCCTGAATACGGGTACAAACATGGAGAGAGCCTCGAAAGGAAAAAAAAGAGAAGAAGGTTCGATTTATTATTAATCTCTGTGGGTATCGACTGTATCGACATGTCGTGATACTTTGTAATGCAACTTTGTGTTACCCATCCTATGCAACAAGTTAGTGTAAACATGCCGAACACCTCTCATATTCGTAATTTAAAATCGTGAAATTGTACCATCACACCACCATATTAATTCGCACCAAATTGGTTTTGTTTTCCGACTTTCCGACGCGCAAACACGCGATAAACTTGTTACTTCGACCCCTGACACCATTACTGTCAAACTTGTCAAGTCATAAAATTTTCAATTGCAAACACCGAGAGTGTAGTAGAATGAAAACCACGAAGATCCGACGGATCAGGAAAGCTGTCGCCGAAAACTACAACAAATATTTACCGAGAAAAATCGGATCAATGTTTCTTTATTGTTAGACTTTTAGCATGACGTTCATATAATGCAATAAAACAATAACAAAACATTTTTTATTTCACAACGAAGAAATGAAGATGAGATAATTATCCGATTCGCCCCAATATTTCCAGACTTTACCTTCTGCACAGGCTCATTCATGATTTCCTGAGACCATGATTTGTGCGAACCATCTACAGGGAATTAAAAAAGAATTTGATTTTATAATTCCGAAAAATTTCGTGATCCGAATCGCCCCAAAAAATGTTTATCCGATTACCCCCATGTTTATGTCAATTTGATAATACATATTCGCTTTCTCGAAACTGTCTCAGCAATATTATTTAATTATTTACTAATTTAGCAAATTATACATTGAAAAAATTATTATAATTTGCGTAAGTTTCAAGATACCTACATACCTTTGCGAAGATGAAGTCGCAATGCGCATACCTACTGTTGTCTACTGTTTTCGCTTCAGAAAGAACCAGCGGAGGGTAGCAGGCACATGGTATAACAATTGTTTGAAAGAAAAAACTAACGATAACAACTACTGTCTTAAAGCTTATATTGATCCGATTCGCCCCGGTCCATCCAATTAAATTTTTTAAATCAAAAACTCATAATTTTAATGCAATAATTCAATTCTTTTTGTAAATCTTAAAATTAAAGCAGGATGTTGGAAATTTTAATAATTTTTATATAATTATTCTAGTTCAGGAGTCGGCAAACTACAACCCGCGGGCCAGTTCCGGTTCGCTCCCTGTTTAGCTCTTTCTAAAATAATATGAAAATAAATATAGAGCGGTAAAAGGATTTAAAGCAGATTATTCCAAAGAAATAATTTGAATTTTCACATGCTACTCCTGTACAATTTGAGTCAAAATATATTGTCCTGAATTTTCAGAGATTTGAATAGGGTGGGGAAGATTAAATTTTTACATCATTTTTCCTAGGTATTTTAAATTAACAAAAAAATTATCGGTGTTGTTTTTCAACTTACCCGAAAAATTTTAAGTTATTTACGAAACGGTGGCTGAGTTATTGACAAACAATCAGTGTTTAATGTGGATTTCAACTGAAGGTAAAGTGAATTTTACTTACTTGCAACCAGAAGATTTGATGAAATTTCCGGAAAAACAGGAAATGTCGGTTTTGATAAGGAAAAGCATGCAAATTCGTACATCTAGAATCTTAAATTAATAATTAATTAATTAACCTATACTACTTATAATTTAAACTTTTCTTAAATATTATTCTAACCAATAGAAAACCAGAATAAGTGCCACTACCAATTTAACGAACACTTAAATTTTAAATGTAGTGCCCGTTTGCACCACCTACCCTTAAAAGTGTTAAGCTGTACTTAAATCGTTAAGCGCCACTTATTTTCATTGCACCACCGATTTAAGTGACGCTTAACGTTTTAAGTAACACCTATCACTGAAAAAATAATTGATGAAACGTTCACCATTTTTCAGCCAATGTAAAAAATTCATCGTATTGATGAAAAAATCTTTATTGTGATGAATTTTGTTCATCAATTTGATGAATTTTTTACATCGGCTGAAAAATGATGAATTTTTCATCAATGTGATGAATCTTTTTTTTTCATTGTAAATTTAAGCATAAGAAATTGGCCGCTTAAACTGACGCTTAACCTCAAATTACGGAAATTTAATATTTAGGTGATTTATTTATAAAATATTAGCGAATCTATTAAACAATTGCGGTATTGCTAAATTTCTACTAAAACTCTACTTAAAAATGATTAAGCCCCACTTAGGTAAACATGAAGCCGAATAATCAATGAGCACAGTTATTGAAGTACCTGGGGGGTATTCCATACCCCCCAGACCCCCCGGTTTCAAATGCCGACGGTTTACGTGCACGTTCTGTGCCTGATTGTATTAAATAGGAGTAAATAAAATTGCGAAAAATCAATAAAATATTTGTCTATGCTGAAAATAAAAAATAGAAATTTCACTTTCCTCGTTGTTAAAAATATTATATTTCTGATTAAATTAAACATAATTTTAATTTTTAAACAGAAACCGTCAGACACAGGGGACTTAATCATTTATATATCAAAAGGACTACAATATTTTGAATTATTTCAAAGTAACATTGATTGTTTTCACTTTAATCATGTATATGTTACCGTCGTATGCACCAGGGGTCTGGGGGGTTATTCTATGCCACCAATGGCGAGTTTGGCTCTCAAAAAAAAGTATGTAAAATTGAAAATTTAATATTAGTCCGGTCTGGTTTTTCTCGTAACTTTGGAATTGATAATTTTTTTTGTATGATTGTATTGTTACACATACCACACATGGAAAGCCGCCAGTGATGCCTCACTCCCCCCCCCCCCCCCAGTACCTCGTTAATTGTTCACATTTTTACGGTGTGAAGATTCAAATGCAGTGGTGTTGGTGCAAAAGAGGAAAATCTAAATATCAAATTTTTCAGTCGAATTAATTAATTTCATATTGACGAAAATTTTGAATTTAATTGCTGTAGATCAGGCAAATAAAAATATGATTTTAAAGTTGTGATTTAAGACGAGCATGAATGGATTAACGAGATTCCAAAGAAGAACTTACGGAAGTTTAAATTTAAAATTCAAAACATTAAAATTGGAATTGAATTAGAATAGAGAAGTGATCCTCTCGACCTAACAAATGGATTTGTAACTGGGTTGTAATCTGATGTAATAATATTTTTCATTAGACAATCAAATATCATCACATTGTGATTTTTAGTATTTAACGGGAGTACCCCAACGGGCTGCCTCCCCTGCGTCTGTTCTGCATTATTGTTGGAAGTCTTAGTGATTGTTCTTGTATACTGAACAGATTGTAAATTTTAAATGGAAGCTAATAAAGAAAAAGAAGTTGTGATTTGAACGCGCATGAATGGATTAACGAGATTCCAAAGAAGATCTTTCAAAAGTTTGAATTTAATATCTCAAAAATATTAAAATTAGAATTAATTTGTAAAAATTGAAGAAGGACTGTTGGTAACCTTACCCTATTTTTTCTAATGTAATCGGAGATTTATATTATTAATAAATACACTGCTCTCCTAGAAACTTCGGCTTAACATTTTCGGCAGATTTGCGTAGCTCGGAATAGTTTTACCTTGTAAAATAATAATAAACATAAAACAATCACATATTGTGTTAATTTAGGTATATATTACTTTGTATATAAATTTATTATTTAACCTGAATTTATATCCAAAATAATAATATATTTTTTTTTGGCAATGGGTGAAAAATTAATTTTGCTGAAAAATTCTAAAGATTTATTAATAAATTATACTAAGTACCACGGTTTTTATGAATGAATGAAGTTCATAGTATTTATGAAAGAAATCATTGTATTTATGAATTTGTTCATCAATATGATTAATTTTGTTCATTTGCGCTTTATTTGTTTTTTCTTTAGAAATTTCACTTTACCGTTGGTTTTATTTAATTTTGAATTAAAGTTTATTCATTAGTATTATTCCTATCTACTCATTAATGGATCAAAATTTAAATTTAATTGATTTCCTTATTAAATTATTGAAAGAAATACATAAATACATAAATACATTGCAAACAGAAAGTTCCTCCATCTGATGGAGGATCCAAGAAATCATGGATTCTAAAAAAATGAAAACCTAACTGTTTTAATTTGGGAAATTAAAATGTAAAATCTTCATTGCTAGACCAGTCTGCTGAGATCATACCATTGCAAAAAAGAGCAAAAAATTTGATTTAGTAGTCTGAAAGTTAGTAATTTGTGAGATAAATGGAATAATAATAAAGTGTAGCAGTGGCGTACCCAGCGGGTTTTGGTAAGTAACTTACCCCCTAAGGTTTGGATAAGATAAAAATGTTTGTAGGTCTGCAGAAGCTTTTCGGATGCGTCAGGGAAATAAAGTATATTTTTTTATTAATATTTTCGTCGTAAAAATTTATGTATTAATATAAAGTTAATAATAATATGCATTAATAGCATCGGGGATTCTAATTTTGAAAGTACTTATGTTTTGAAGTTAAAAATGTCATGGAATTAAATGTCGGTATTCAAATTGAATAGTAGGTGGCCTCAATGTGCCCTTAAATTTTTAAGCACCGCATTTTTACCAATTAATAAATTACGAAAGACTAGATGACGTGCGGTAATAAATTTAGTAAATAAAGACGATATGTCGGTTTATTTTATTTTTTTTGTTAACTTGCTTTCTCGCTTTTTCTTGCATGTTAATGTCACTAATCGAATTGACGAATAGTGTAAAACATTCGAGATGTAAGTTTGATTCACCAAGAGTTTTCGAACTCAGCCGTCTTATATGGTAAAGTTCAAAGTTATAGACAGGTTCTTGGACCACCACGAGAAGTCGAAATCAATAAAATAATTTTACAACATGAATAATTCCACAGTTGACTTAAATATACAAATGTTAACTTTTTTTATTCGAAAATAAGTATTAAATTTTAAACATCGAAAGCAACTTTAGTAAATTAATTTTTTATCCTTTTTATTGTCCCCCTTACACGAAACCAGTACCTCACTTTTATCTGGGAGTTAATATCGAAAAGTAAAAACATATAATTATTAATTTAACAAGATTTCACGTTTCGACTTGTCCGATCTCGTACGTTATTATATAAGAGAGATCTTGAAGGTGAAGAATAATAGGTTCGTTCTTTGAGTCAACAAAATAAATTAACTTTAAAGACAAGAATTTTTATTGATAAAACGTCGAATCTTCCGTCAGTATTTCATCCTGTCAGGTGTTTTATCGTCAAGTTATATTTTTAGGTGTGGAAAAAGACAACTTATTTACTGACAGAGATACATGCACAGATACATCCGACACGTGCTTCTTCTTCTTCTTCTTCTTGGCTTGCGTAGGATTAAAAAAGTGAGAAGAAATAACAGGAATTATTAAACGTTTAATTTGTATCGGTGTAATGCGACGGTTTAACCAGTTTAATTGTTGCCGGCCGAGATTCCATATACTTGCTAATATTGGAGACGAATTTTTTTTGTAGAAAATTTATAAGTCGAAGATGTGGTCCCGTTGTTCATTGAAAGTAATGCTATGCGTGGGCTCGCAATCTCAGGTGGGGCATGACAAATCAGACCTGTTCAAGGGGCCAGAGGGACAGAAACATGCTCGCTCACCTTTGACCTAAACGTAGTCAATGGACCGCCATCATCTCATCGGACTCTATAATTTATTTCTCGAGATTATTTTCCTCTTTCTGTTCGAATGACACTCGATGAAAATTAGCAATAAACAAAAACAGCCTTTCAAGTTTTTAGCCCACCGAAATAAAATTTCCAATTTCTGTTTGCCAACCAAAAGGTGAGAGACTTTTAATGGTAATAAATTCAAATCGGCAACTTTATTAATTTCGCCAGTTGAAACTGTGAGCCTAATGGATTGGCCGAATGGTGATAACTTTTTGCAACATTATTTACGATGATATTTTAATTTAACAGTTTATCTAAGAAGCTATCGAAGCTTTACAGATTTTACCTCAATTTTATGTTTCAACCACAGATTGCTGCTATTTAATGTGTCTACTCGGAGCGTATTTTTTAAATAATTCAAATTCTTAATCCCTATCAAACCGAACGTTAATTTTAATCAAAAATGCAGTAAATTTCTATATCCACAAATTTAAATGCGAGAATTTTTCCAAAATTACCAGACGGAATAAATAAAAACATTAGCATTTTCTACATTTTTTCACTTGTCTTGCACATACACAGCAATATATATTTAAAACTAATAGAAAAACAATTGACTGGAGCAAACAAATGAAAGTAAGCATAACTTGAACGTTGAGCGTAAAAGCGAACTTTTGGGCAATAAAATTTAGTAATAAGCAATTTGCGGTGACCATTGCTTTAAATTTTACGCACATTAGCGGTATATGGTAATTTTTTAGTTTATTGCAGTGGAATTTTGAAGATGCACTACAAAATTCTCTGCCGAATCCGTCATAGTCATTAAATTTTTACAATGTAATTTTCTGCGGTTTTATTTAATTTCGAGTATTTATCTATCTGCCTAACAGGTGGTCTGGGTATTTGATCCCACGACAATTAGATTGTGGCCGATTGGATTTGGCACTTCTGGACAGGATCCAGCTATTAAATTTCCTATCAATAAAAGAAAAATTTATGGTAATTATTCGAAAATCTTAAATTAGATCCGTAAACAAGACCAATATCCATATAACTTTTATTTACGACAATGGCCGCAATTTACAACGGCCATATTATATTCAAGTCGAGAATTAAAACAATCCCGGTATTAATTGGGCCGTCATAGCAATAAAAATTCGGAGGTACACTTTAAAGTTTTGAACGACCGTGGGTACGAGCAACATTAAAAAGCGCATTGGTGGTTGGCTGAAAATTTATATAGCAGTGTAGTTCATGACAGATACGGCGGTAAACGCACGACACACATAAATGACGGACGCATTTTTTGTTGTTACGCGAACGAGCCGCTTCATTAGGGTCGCTATATCGCACACAGCAGGGAATCCGAGCCCCTTTTGACGATCCAAGGTGTTATACCATGATGCTCATAAGAAACTCAACGTTTTTTGAGTAATTAAAAGTTAACCCTTTTCCTAAAAAGCGAGTCCAAATTGGATTTTGATGAAGGATTCCACATTGCACCAAGAGATTTGTCAGCGGTACATAAATTAAAAAGCTAATTTTTCGGTTTAGATTTATATGTGGCAGTTTGTCTTATAGATAAAAGACGGTTAGCTTTTGAGGCTCTCTATTATTTGGTCCGCAACATGTGATATATTGCAGCGTCCTACTGTGTACAATTAAAAATTGTATTATTTATTAGAAAGTGTGATTTAGTTTCGACGAATCTCCATTTGGTCAATAGCAATATACAAATTTATATCTTTAACCTCAAACTAAATTTATCGCTTATTTAATTAGATGGTTAGGTACATCGGCGAAAATATTTTTCTCATTTATAATAACAAATTATTTTTATTATTTATTCATTAATATCGAAAACCAAATTAATTTTAATTAGCGTTAGGTGTTTTTTTTATATTTATGTATATTCTATGTATATCTGGGAAAATATATAGGAAAATTATTGCGGGTTAAATATTTTGGTTCGAGTAATTACGTAAAATTTAATTTATTACCCATTAAAATTAAACCGAATGTTTCATTTTAATAATTGCCCGTCTATATTTGGTGATCAAGATTTATCTAAAATATTTTTTATTGGTTTCCAAAATATGCGACTCCAACATATTCTGCCAATCCTCTGCAGATATCGCACAATAAACTGATTGTTTTTTGATTGCGAGTGGGAAGGACATTTTCAAATCGACAGTTTATTATCCTTCAATTGAATTGAGTTTTTTCAGAGCTAAAGTTCTTATTTACCTAAGACCACCCAAAATATTGAATTGTACTAATATTAAAAGCAATCTCGGGCAGGAGGAGCTGCATTTTACTATTAGAAACATAAATCTGTTTTCCAAGATGACCAGTTAATTTTATTTAAATTACAAATTCGTATTCAATTTATTGTGTTTATTTGTTTGTTAGTTTTAAATTACAAATACAGCCAATTGCTTAAATAAATAAAACAAATAACAAAATTAAATTAAAAATGAGAAAAGGTAAAAATAGTTTAATATTTTCGACAAAGCTTTATGCGGCTGAGCGCTTTCATTTGTTTATTTTAGGAGGAGGAAATGAAAAAAAGAAAAATCTATAATTTTTGCCCCGATGAACAAAATTAATCAAATCGATGAACAAATTCATAAATGCAATGATTATTTTCATGAATACAATGGATTTTTCATCAATATGATGAATTTCGGTCATCGGTGCAAAAATGATGAATTTTTAATCAACTTTGTTTTCAGTGAAGTAACAGTTTATGGGCCCATATCAGCTGTATGTTAAAAATTGAAAACAATATTTTCTTTTCAATGAAAAATGAAAAATAGACAGTTCGACGCTGTTAATAATAATTGGGAACTTACGAGAAAAATTAAAAATTAGTATAATATATACCGGTTGTTCATCATTTTAAAACTTCCAGCAATAATATCTCAAAAACCAAAAGTTAGATGAAAAAATGTTTCGGATAAAAGTTGTATGATAGCGAAGGGGAAAGAAAATTGCATAATAAAAAAAAATTTATTGACCTTTTCAAGGTCATTTAAAGGTCAACTTCGTTATTTAAATAGCACCTTATATTTTTTTAGCAGATTCATATTTTGTATAAAAAAATAAACAACTTTTGTTTTAAAAAAAATTTTATTTGACGTAGACTTTTCGAGTAAAATGCATTGAAACAAAATAAAAACATTTTAATAAACTGCAGCTGATTATAAACGAAATTAAATTTTTTTTAAGTTAGAAGGCTGTTATTGCTTTTATTATTATTCAACTTATAATTTTAGGACAATCAAAACAAAACACTGTCACATAAAACAAATAAATTGACGTTAGTTTCTTCAACTATTAATAAATTGTTAGTTTTGTGATTTTCAGTGAATTTTTATTTTCCCCGTTAACTTTAGATCTGATGAAAGTTTGAAATCGGATCATTTCAACTCGGTTGAAACATCATTTGATTTGATCAACAAATCGGTGCCATTTTAAATACAAAGTTGACCTTCAAATGACCTTGAAAAGGTCGATAAATTTAAAAAAAATTATACCATATTCTTTTCCCCTCGCGATCATATAACTTTGGTCCGAAACATTTTTTCATCTGACTTTTGGTTTTTGAGATATTAATAGATGGAAGTTTTAATGAACACCCGGTTTATGCATTTTATTCAAAAGTCTTCTTCGAAGTTTTCTTCCCTAAAACTTCTTTATTGCAAAATTGAGAACTCAACAGTTGGTTTTTCGTAAACTCTGAGTTCAGCTCAACTGAAGTTTTACAAATTTTTGAGGATTTCGGGGCACCAACTCACTTGATTTTCTTTTTTCTCCTGATAAAACTACCGAGTTCTTCAGTTGTCAGTGCACTGGGGGGTATTTCATACCCCTCGGTCGCGAGTGAAAAAGTTTGGATCATATTCGAACAATCATGAAAATTGACAACTCCCTCAATCACAGACTATACCTACCGTCAGGGCGAACTTGCAATTGGGGGGGGGGGGGGGGATAATAGAGATGACTACTCTCTTAACTGTTCAAAACCGAACAAAAATGTCAGAAATTTTTGTAAAACAGGCCTTGTTACCCATCGTAAAATATGTGATAATCCCCCCTACCCCTCGAGGGGATAAATTCTGGATAAATTTTTGGCAAGCCAGTGGTCACCAATTTTCGGGGTAAAAATAAATTTACTTATTGGTGTAATTTTCTACAAGGTTGTACAATTCCAATTATAGTGAAGTTGCTGGATAAAAGTACAAATTAACCTGAGAATATAAAATTAACCGGTCATTTTACTCTTGAAATAACAGATTATACCGTCAGGGTGCCCTTTGCAATGGGGGGGGGGAGATAATAAAGATAACTACCCCCTTAACTGTTCAAAACCAAATAAAAATCGGTTAAATGCATTACATTGTCAGCAATTTTGAAATATACCTTGTTATCCATCGTAAAATATTTGATAATCCCCGGGGATCTTCTGCTGGAAGGTGCATGTTGTTTCTTCGTTTGTTATACAAATCTACACTGTAAAAAAAACTCCCAGGATAAATTTTTGGCAATTACTTGATAAAATTACATTTTATTGATGTAAATTAACCTGAGGATGTAAAATTAACCGGTTATTTTATTCTTCAAAAAAATTTCACACTTATAACCGAATCATTTTCAGGGATAAAATTATGCCAATTTTTTTCAATGTTCAAATGTTTTCCACCAGAAAATTTTAATGAAAGCTCTGGCACTTTAATTAGTTAGTAGGAAGACGCGAAAACTTGCAGGGAAAATTATAATTTAGGAATGATAAATTGGAAAAAATTTGAAAATTAATTGTCGAAGTGGTTATTACACGAATTATTGAACTGCAGCTTCATCTTCGTTAGTTTTAATGTAGATTCGCCTCTCTAGATAGGAATCCCGCCGGATACTTTAATCAAAAATATTTGTTTTTTTAATTTGAAGTTTATTGAAATATTTATTTTTCGGTAAAGATATGCCTGCATACAAGTAAGATGAATTATTCCGTCTTGAATAGCAGTGTAAATCATCTATACGAATGGTTTGACCTTTGACCTCTTCAATCCGTTTGAAAATCTGCAAGTAGAACTTGTTGAATAAGAAAAAGGGGGCAAACAAAAGCAGGATGAAAATGAAATAAAGGAGTAAATAATTGTGTGCCGGGCCAATGAGTGTGGAGCAGGGACATAAAATTGGCACCCGATTATGTGGTTATACAAACAATTTACAATTGAATTGAAAAAGCGTGATTAAAAGGAACTTAATAATCTCATTTAAATTTTATGATGCTGGACAAAGCAACTTTTAAATAAGACAAAATTATATAAACTTCAAAATATTTTCTTCGTTTCTTTATGTTGAAACCATAAAGTAGTATTTTAAATCATTCACATTCAAAGCGCTTTTGTAATGTAAATGAGCTTTAAATTATTTGATTTTAGACTCGGTGTGTAGGTCCTTAAGTTTTACTATTTTTTTAACTGCCTCTATTAAAGCAGCTGCTATTCGGAGGCTAATTTTAACATTTTATGAAAATTTAAGTGTATTTATTAAAATAAGGCTAAAATTTATAATTATGCCGCTGCTACTTCAGTCGTAAATTTTAAAATAATTGTCTACTAGCTTTTTTTGAATACACAGAAGTGGGTAAATCGATTAAGAAGGGACCGAATTAAAATATATAAAGCATATTTTATGATATAATGTTCTATAAACACATCACAATTTACATATAATTCGGGTTGTTTACATACGTGAGAACTCAGGCAGCTAAATTTTAAAATCAATAAATCTTTTTTCGTTTAATTTTAGAAAAAATTCCTTAATTAAAATTTTAATATTCTTTCGGTGGGAGTGCTCGATTACCAAAAATTCGGAAGGTAAATAAAATTACAAAATTAAGCACTGTAATTTCGACAAAAAAAGTTTCGATTGTGGAAACTTAAACTATCGGTCGAAATTGTATTTACCCACAAAACATAATATTTTTTAAAGCGCTGCCGTTTAAAACAAAATTTATTATTTATAAATTCCTGTGTTTTTGTGTCTCTAGTTATTACTACCGTTATAATTTTACTAAAGGCTATTAATTTAGAAATTGTATATTTTCTTGAAAAGTATCATTTAAAACCGCTTAAGGTGACCTTTTTTTGCGCCTGTCTATTATTTTCGTATTACCAATGGAAATTTGACCAAAAACTATCTCACAATTCATTAAAATGCAAATTGACAATAATTTTAACAACGAAAATGTGATAATAATTTAATGTTCCCAAAATTTTTTACCGATTCATTTTGCGCGTTGCTGATGATGGTGTGGGCGCCTGAATGGGTGCCCCATTCTGATTTACTTTCAAAACGGAGGGGTTGCGTGATTATCCATTAGATTAAGCCACCCTTTTAAAATGGAAGATTCTTTTAATGCTGACAAACTACCGAGGATACAGAATTATTAAGGACCCATTAAAATGACCCTAATATTATTTGCTTCTGCAGTAATAATAGGATGTCTAAAAAATTAAAGTCGGTGGTTAGTCGTCCTGAATGTAAGCCAAGCAAATGATCCTTTTTTTAACCATTCGTTTGGCATTGAACGAGTTCGTTAGTTTTCATGCAGCATTAAAATCGAACAATAGTGCAGCTTCTCTTATTGGTTCAATTTAATCAACAATAGGCTACACCGGTCGTTTTATATTTAAATTTTATTTTCAAGTAGAAAAAGGACAGACATAAAATCCACGTACCAGTTTTTTGCAACAGAAATTCCATTATATGTTAAAACATTAAGGCGGTACGTTCGATTGTGACTTTTGCTCCAATCAAAATGCCCAAACTTTATTTAAATATTTATGGCTGTCATGAGTTTGTACTGTAAAATAAGAGATGTTTATAATAAACACGTTTAGCCTTTACGCCTTGATTTATGAGGAAAACAAAGAGTAGTTGCTATTTTTAACTTTTTCGATAGAAAATCCCGGATTTTATCTTTTTTAGAGTAAACTTTTATTAAATTTTTATGGGCAACTGATTTATTTGTTTTAGGATTAAGGATTTTCCATCGTAAATTATTTGATAATTTTTAATTAACAGTGGCGGATCCCACGGATCTAACTCCTAAATTACTAACTCAACTGGGTCAACAGTTTCCAAAAAAATTTGCGCTTGTCAGCATATACATAGCACGAACTGTACACAGTCCTATATGTGAAAATCAGCTTTAGTTTTGGGTTACAGTCGATCTTTTCAAAAGTAGGAAAGGATATCTTTAAATATTCTGATAGCGCAAAATTTAAGCTTTCTTATGAGGTGAGGATAAATAAAATCGTCCCAACGGTAACTTTACAATTTAATTTTGAAAATCGACATTTTGATGAAAATTTTAGTTCCTCTTTGCTTAATTGTATTCTGTTGTCGGTACTTGTACGCTGAAATAGTCTTAAAATCCGGTTTTAAGTGGGAAGAGAGCGTGGTTCATTCACTGGCAAGCGGTACCTGTGGAAACATCGTCCGGGCGGTTTTCCCAACCCTTGACGTTGGCAAATCTCAGGTCCTAGCAACCGAATTTCGTAATTTTCATGGAGGCATTTTTTTGCGGAACCCTTGGAGAGTTTTCATGGAACCCCAAGGTTCCGCGGAATACATTTTGATAAACACTGATATAGACCGTTACCAGTGCAAAAATTTCAGCGAAATTCGAGCTTTTAAACATCGAAACAAAAAAAATATTGTAATTTTTTACATGAGGAGATCAACTGGATTGTTTTGCTAAATTATATTTTACTAGCTGACCTGGCAGACACTGTTCTGCCCAAATTTGAATAAATTTATTTGTTCGGTTAGTTAACCTATTGTTTTAACCTGCTCGCGTATATGTCCAGCCCGACGCGACCAATCTGGAGCGTCTCCGTGCTTCGGAGGACATGTTAAGCCGGCGGCCCTCCTGGGTTGATGATTGCCACCATCAACTATTAAAAATAGGGTTAGAGGCATTTTCCAATCCGGTTTCAGCAGCCGTGAGATCTAAATGCTAAATCCTTTCTCAGAAATCAGAAAGACGCCAATTGGACGATCCTGTTCAGAAATGAATAAGCAGGCTAATAAAGAAGAAGAAGATTAAAAACCTCAGTGCAGTTTATTATTACGAAGAAATTAATGGGGAGGGTAAAATTCCCCCCCCCCCCCCCGAGACAGAAATGGCGGTCTGGATCTGCAATTGCTTTAATTGGTATTTTTTTGTTAAATTTTATTGTAAAAACGAAATTAAAAGCTACAACGTCCACATCAAAATTTTATTTAGATTAAGCTAAATTTATTTTTCTTTACTACCGGAAATAAAATACAACCAAAATTGCACGCTTTTCGATGTGTAAAGTTATCTTTGGTTGCTATGGTAACAAGGCAGTTAAATTACTTACTAAATACTTACTATTTTATTACTTCTCACTCCTTCAAAACCAAAAATATTTATGGATTGCGGAAATATGCACCGGGGGGGGGGGGGCCGCCGCTACTCAAGCAATACAAATATTCAAATACTTTTGCCTTCAAAAGTGACCCCCTTTCGATTTTTCTCAAAATTTTATGTTTATGATACCGATGAAATACTCGTTTTTGATTTTTTCAATGTTTTTTGACTATCTGTTTTTGAAATATAATTTTTTTAAATGCCGATAACAAAAATATAAAAATAAAAATTAAACAAAAATATGATTTTGATCCAAAACATTGCGTTCACCGTTTATTTTTAGTTTAATGAAACAAAAATGATAAACAAAACGGAGAAGCTGACTGAAATCACTAAATCGGCGTAATAAAATCTATTTAATTCACTTAAAATAGAGCAGGTGGAAAAACCACATTTTAGGGTAGGTTTATGTTGGAGCTGTGATAAGTGATCAGAGCGAAGAAATATCAGCTTTAATCGCTGTTCTATCAATTAACACTTTCCTCAGAGCGGGATGCCCTTAAAAATTATTTTTGTTTTAAAAATAAAATCCATGTTTATTAATACAAATATGAAATGTTTATAGATTAAAAATAAAAATACAATAAAAATAAGAACTAATAATCTTGTAGAGTTTGGTATAGGCTGGCTTTTTATATTTTTCTGATGAGCAAATTTGCTATTTTGAGGACAGCGGGACACAGTTTCAAAATGTGACTGTCCCGCTCAAAGTAAATAAAATTAAAAAAATTAATTTTAAGTCAAAATTAAATTTTAAACTCAAAAATAAGTTCAAAATAAGCACCAAAGTAGATAATTAGCGAAAAATCACGAAAAAAGCTAAAAAGGTATATTTCAGACTGCTACTTGGTTAGCAGACATACTCATGGTAATTTAGTTTTTGAAGTCGTCAAAAGTTCTTCCAGGATAATATAGAAACATCTGAACATTTTTTTAATAAATTAAAAAATTGGTAAAACAACAGTTACAACTCGTACATACACATGGAACCTATAGAAAATTAAAATTTCGTTTAACATAATCAAGAAAGTATTGATGATGATAATAAAAGAAAGAAAGAACAATAGTTAGTTATATTGGTGTAAAAAAGTAAAAAAAACAATCAGGTAATTTTAATCAAGCTAAAAAGCTTTTAAAAGTCCATTAAGGGTACACACAAAAAGGATACAAATGACAATGCTGGTCGACGACAACATTAGAGAGCCTTGTTTCGGTTTGAATGTCCACAGGAGGTCCTGTCACTGCTCCACGGGTGGCACATTCGATGCCTCCTTTTTGGTATTGCATTTAACGCCAGTTTAAATATAGTTTTTCTATTAAATAATGTCGAATTTTATTTAAAAACATTTTAATATTTCTGCTTGTAATTAAAATGGCGAACATTAACGGAACATTAAAATTAGTTACGGAAATTAAAAAATAGCAAATTTATCTTTTCGACCTCTCTATTAATAAATTATTATTAATATAAAATGACTTCCAACTGTGTCGAACATTATTCGGTTCCTATTATTTGGCAAAGGCCTTTTTTAAAAAAGAACTTTTAATTCACCTTCAACAGCTATTGATATCAAAAAGTAACCGCAGTATATTGTACAAATACAAGAGTATCATTGTTATGAGGTATAAAGAAGTTCTTTATTGCGGCGTATCAAAAGACCTTTCAAGTATCACTCGGCCATGGATGAAGATTAACCGAAACGCCAGATGATAAATGTTTTGTTGGTTAACACTAGCACCTTTGCCTATAAACATTTTTCGCCCCCTTTTTTTATCACCAACCCATCAGAAGACGTCTTGCAAAAATTGGACACTTTTCACTTTTCAAGTGGAATCGGCTGTTATTGTGTCTCATAATGACTATTTAGCTATTTGAAACGTGACTGCAACGGTGCGCAAAAGATTACGACCACTTCTCACACCTGGAAAGGTGTTAAGTGCAGATAAGTAAACTCGTTAGGATAAACTTCCAGATAATAATGTGGACCTCACACGATATATTTGCTAAATCAAATAGTATAAAAGTGTCGAACTGTATAAATAAGTTGCATTGAGAGAAAATTATGGAAGCGTGTGATTGTCCATCGTGGATGAGCTCAAGACGACTTGCACTTTTGCACCTTTGCTTTTCCTTACAAGCTTATCAATTTTACTTCTTGCCTCGGTCGTGTTGTGATGCCTCTAAATGAATTGAAATTTATATTCCGTTTTTACTTAACAAGTTTATTACGGCGATAACTTTATTCAGAAAAAATTTAATTGCTAATATTGAGAAAATTGTAGAGAAAACGAGTTTTGAAGAAAAGCAAACGTGATTGCATAAAATTTATTTTTATTTAAATAACGGGAAACGAGTTATTGCATTTTAAGATTTAAAAGTGCAGGCAATTTTAACGTTGCTGCTGGAAGGTGGATATTCTTCTCCAAGAGAAGAAAGCCTACTCGAACAGCCGTTTGTTGGCCTTTTCCCATGGTGAAATAAAACCGTGTAAGTTATTAACTTTTGAGCCATAAATACAATGACGGTCAAATAGTATAAATAATTTAACGGTGGACAGTTTAATATTTTCAACCTTCATTATGTAATTCCATTCATCAAACTTAAATAGTTTTAATGCTGAAAGTGTGTACATAAATTTCGCTCTTACAAACTGCAAAAACATTTAATAAATTACGTTTCTATTACAAGTTCAAGTTTATCGGACCTACTCTTAGGTAACGCATACGTTGACCAGGCAATACGTTATAACGGACATCTGCGGGGGATTTATAGGAGACACCGGACATAAATTATGTAAATTATCCAGTATAACTTTTGCCTACTCATTATCTTCCCTGTTATCACCTGTTCTTTCTTTTACACTTGCTAGTGTCGTCTTCTTCTCTTATCTTCTCGTTTATTTATGGCGATCCAAGTTTGTTGCAGGTCGATTAGATAATTAAAAATATAATACTCAATGTGAGTTGATTGCCGACGGATAAACAGGCTAACTTTTGTTTGTACCTAATACCATGCAATCTTATTATTACTATAAAACTATCCAAATGTTTGTGGAAATTTTTCAATTAATTAAAAACCAAATTATTTACAAAATTTATTAAAATTAAAATTCACAGAAAATAATCAACAAAAAGTTATACTTTTGATTTTACAGCACTAAAATTTTGATTTGATGTAGGTACTGGGGGTTGACGTGGAAGTGGCGTGATTGGTATTTAAATTGTGGGTTAAACTATGCCTACGTAAATCACAGTTTCTTCTAAAAACCTTTCCGCATGCAGAACAATTGTATGGTTTAATATCCGTGTGAGTTAGTAAATGAGTTTTTAAATTGGACCGTTGATTGAAGGATCTACTACAAACTGGACACTTGTGTGGTGACTCTTCCATGTGGAGGATTTTGTGGACCGCCAGCGTACGAGATTGACAAAAGCCTTTTCCACACTCGGCGCACTTAAATGGTTTTTCTTTGCTGTGAATGTATCTGAAAAAAGAAAAAATGTTAGATTTCACGTAGTAAAACCAGACTATAATGTTATTTGTTTTAACCAAAGTCAACATTGAGAATCAGGTGTGCTAGTGTGGTGGTTTCATTGACCATCTACCGACGGAAAACGATTCCACTGTACAACATTCAAACTAATTTCTGCTATACCTGCTGATTATTGTAAATTTTAAATCGATATTGAAATTATAATATTATCTCAGCGTAGATAAGTTATCATAGCGGAATTTTATAAAAAACAAAACAGTTCATCTCCGGATGATGCCAAAGTGTGAAAACGTTTGCGATAATTGTACTTACAGTGTATGCTATTTGTGAAGACATGTCAGCGCTAAAGAAACTGGGTAGATTTTCTAATATTTTTTTATTATTAATCTGGTCATCATGTAATGTTTTGCACTTCGGCAATCCTCCCGGAATGTTATTGCATGTTATTGCTGACTTAAGGACCGAGTTGCTTGAAAAATTGGGCTGACAGAATGCATATGCCGGAAGTAGCCGTGAGGCACAAAAGCACAAAATCATTTTCAAATATTAATATCATAAATTGAATGATCCGGTCAATTATTACAGTTTCATCAAGCTTAAGAAAGACACCGTTGATAAAAGTAAATTTAACGTCGGAAATTAACGTGATTTTAACGTCTCATAATATATTGGTTTTCAACAGAAAATAATTTTTTTTCAAGGTGTAAGTATTGGACGTGAATGCGAAATTATGTATGCAGCTCAGTCGGTAAATTATGATAAAAAAATTATATCAAAATAGCTATTTTGAAAATTAACTTAAAATAAATGTAATTATAAAATTCATGATTTATACGACAATGTATTATTGGTTGTAACTCAATAATTAAATCTACAATATAAACAAAATTAAATTAACAAAAAAAAAACAAAAAAGTTACTTAAACTAAAATCTGTTAGCTAAAATTAGTCAACCCCTTGGGAACATTCCCCCAAGGGGGGGAGTTAGAAAGGTAGGGACCTAAGAATTTAATATTAAAATCTACGTCTACATAATTAAAACCCCATATAAACATTGAAAAATTATAGTAACTTTTTTCCCTTATTGAAGCGTACTGCCTGGGGGGTATTCCATACCCCCCAGACCCCCCGGTGAGATTTTACACTCTATCCTGTATTGAACCTATGAGAAGAACGACGTAAATCATATTCCGACGGAGGATTTTCATTGTAGTATCTAAATTAAAGATTCCCAGCACCTTTTTTTACATACATAACTGAATTCATAACTTCAACGCCGTTGATTTTAGATCATAAAGAGTTAAAATCTAGTTTGTAGATAAATTCACACATTTTAAAAACGCATTGTATTATTTACACTACAAAATTAATAGTTTCGGTGTTACGGCCATTTATTAGAAAGAATTTTTTAAATGTTTCAAATGGGATACCCCCTCCCACCCCTAGGAGGTGTACATCAATCGCGAAGACACCCTGTATACACCCTATTTTTATTGCGAATTTCGCCGTATGTCTAAATCTTCCGACGGAATATGTAAAGACGGTTCATCTTACCAATATTGATGAAAAATCATAGTTTTGTTTTTTAAATACAGAGTGATATTTAAACGGTAATTCCAGACTGGGGGGCCTGGGGGTATGGAATAGGCAAGACGATTCGATAGAAGGAAAAATTGAAAATATAATAATTTAAATTCAGAATTTATGCCTAGCTTAAACTTCCTTTAAACTTTTTAAAATAATTATAGTAAGTACAATTAATTGTTTACCCCCCCCCCCCCCTACACTGCGGAATCTTTACTGCAGAGCTGAATAGGCCTAAAATTGAAATTATCAAAAAATGAATCTTCAATACTAATATATCATGGATTTAGGCTCTAATGAGTAAATTGCGGTTGCAAATAAAAATGTATTGTTGCCTAGCAACGCACGAAACCTTCAGCTCAAGTGTTTATATTTAAAAATGTCTAAATCATCGTCATCACAATTTTGATTCGAAAAATTTATGTTTTGAAAAATGTACATTTGTCTCTCTTTGCCTTTTGCGATCAACTGCCACAATTTAAAAAAAATTAAAAAAAAAAACTATTTACTGTTTGAATAAGAACAGTTTATTTTATTTCTATCTAACTTTGCGGGGCGGGGGGGGGGGGAAAGTTCTCAATAATTTGTCAACTGTACACTTTTGTTTTATATTTCTATCATATTTTTAAAGAAATGCCATTGATTTTTAACAATGTAAGCGATTTTTGAAAACAGAAGGTTGTGAGAAAGGCTTCCTCCCCCCTCATGGGCCCATCGCTGATTTCTAGTTCTACCCTGTCGTTCATATTTTTAAACATTTTTTTTATACGTTAAAATTAATAATTAATTATTTTTATTAAGGTTGTTAAGAAGAAGGGTGGGGGTAGGCTCTGGTGGGAACTCTGCCCTATGCTGAACACATACGATAAGTATCCACTGCCAACTTTAAATAAACAAAATTTTAATAATTAAAATTAATGAAAATATGATTTTTTATTCATTTAAAGAGTTTAGGTCAGGATCATTTTTTAGAATAAAAATTTAATTTTCTCAGAAACTAAACACAGGACTTTTATGAAATTTGGTACACTTATTTGTAAGACTTTCAAAAGTATTTTGGCGATTTTTTGTAAATCTGACATTTCTGCATCAAATGCAAAAAAGTAACTTTGACATTTTTTATCTCGATAACTAAAATCAGGATTAAGTTCAAATTTTGCCAGAATTTTCTTAATTATATGCAAATAATACACTGTAAAATTTTTAAAAACTTCTAATTTACTTCGATTTTCTTTTTAACGTTTATTTCATTGGCTGTTAATTATATTATTAATTAATTTTTGTTTCTTATTTCAAAACTACGTGAATATAATAAATATTTCGACTAACACAATTTGGAAGTTCACAACTTCAAAGTAACAACTTCGGATCTTAAAGTAATCTTCAAAATCACTTGTATATTAGAATTTAACAGACAGAAAAATTTCAATTTTTTCCTTTTTCTACCACTGCTAGACAGTTCGTCCTGGACATGACCTAAAACTGCCCCGTGGTCTGGATTCCACGTTAATCTTCAGATTTCTTACTAATTCTCTAGAGCAATAATGAAAATCACTGGTTTAGCCTAATCTGCATAAAAATGGACATAGTTCCCAAGATTCAACGCCAGCAGCGTTTTAGAAAAAAATCATACAGATCAACATCAATCCGAAAATCAATTGGTTTTATGGATAAATTATTGCCGACTAATATTTAGAATTGTTAGAATTCAAAATTTTGGGGCGAACAGTGGATTAAAATGGATAGGGTCCTCTCCCGTTCCCAGAAATACACTTCATGGGAGATTTAAAATTTCATTTCGTTGATTGGTGTACAATTAAAGAGACAAACTTTTTTATGGCCATTTTTGCGCTTCGGAGGGCACGTCAAGCCGTCGGCCTGCCTATAGGTTGATTTTGCTACCATCAACAATAAAAACCAGAGGGGTCACTGGCACGGTCCCCAAAATGGTAATTTAAGGACAAATATCAAGTGTTGGATATGTCTACTGATTCGGAAAAGGAATCTCTTTAGATTCCGGCTAGTGGTTTCGGCCCATTACTCAAATATTGGTATAGCAAATACAGGATGTCAAGCCAGGAAAGCTTCAGGATCAATTTTTTGCAAAATAAAATTAACAAAAAATTCGCTGAAGGCGGAGAGGGTAAAATGAATGTTTTAAATTCCCTATCCAAAAAAGATGGAGGTAATCGGCACGTTCAAAACCACAAATGAAAGATGATTTACCCGATTATTATTGAAGTTTTATTAATTGCGTCGATCAACCTTGCTTGGATGATACATTAGCCACCATTTACAAAAGCCAGATCCGCAAGAGATATACAGAGCTGATGCAATTATCGCGTATCTCCAATATATTGAATTAGGCATCTTATGCAATATTACTTAATCTGATATGTAAATTTTGTGTTTAAATTAAACAATTTACGTTTTGAATAACTTGATTGGGTATTACTTCTACTGCATGATTAATGGTTGGATACTACAATTACATATTTTACGAGTTTAAGTGGGTACTAAACTATAAAATTTTTTCTAATTTCAGTAATAAAGTCCTGGCCTAGGGCGGAATGTGAGGAATGCATCTCATTGGAGTTGCTTATGGTTCCCATATCAAACAAGTTCTCATTGGACAATTAAAAGTTAATTTGATAACTTGGAAACAAATGAAAATCGTATCCAAGGGGTATATGACACTTGAATTTTCTCCGTTGTCAAAAACAAACCGGTTGATGGTTTTGCGTAAAAAATGTATAAAACTTGTTATAAAATCGGCCACGATCCCAATCTGTGTAACATTTTGGATTTCAATTAATTTCGGGCACACAATGGTTTCAAAACGAAGCAACACATGGTATCGAATTAAATGTAATCGAAACTTATTATTAATTTGGTGGGTGTGGAACGCCTTTATGTAATTTTATAGCTAGGAGCGCACAATTGAAAATAAAAGGATTTATTTGAGGACACAATATATAACGTCCACTTAATAAATAACTTATAAAGCGTACTTAAAACTTATGAAGCTGTAAATAAAGATGGTTTATTCGAAGACACGTTTGGTTCTTACCTTAAGACACACTAAGGCCGTATTTGTAAAACAATACAAGTTGTTCATGGCATGGCCTAAAATTACTCAGCTCACAATGTTTCTGACAAATTTTATTATATGTTAGCTCGTAAAAGTATTTTTCTTGTTTTATTTTTACTGTAACTAAGTATTGTCTTACCTCTTTAAATAAGACACGTGCTATTTGTTACCTAACAATAAATTTTCCACTTCTGAATGTATTAGAAATAAATCTTCGACGGGTTTCAATTAACTTGAAAGACATCGTCATAAAGAAGAATTAATGAAGCTCTTTTTTGGCTCTTTACATTCGTGCGTTGTAATAGAATGTAATTTGTCACTTCGGATATAATAAAGGACCTTTGTTAAGGCCGTTCGTAACAAAAAATAAATTTTATAATCCTATTAACCTTAAAATCCTACCTGTGATCTCTGAGATGATCTTGTCTTCTGAACGCTTTCCCACAAATGTCACAGGAATACGGTCGTTCATCCGTGTGAGTTCGTTCGTGGATCAACAGATTGTAGCTCTTGGTGAATTGCCGATTGCAAAATTTGCAGATGAATTGTTTTTTTGGTCTCGATGATGATGCTTTTTGTTTTGTACATGGCGTTGTTGTGGGCGTTGAAGTGGATGACGTTACGGTGTTGACGGTCGTGGAAGAACTGGGGCTATAAATAGGGTTCATGATTAAACTAGGATAACTGGTGTCGACGGGTGACGTGGAAATTGGAAAATTGTTCAACGCCTCGTCGTTGTCTAGGAGGGCCAAATCTTCTTCCACTTCCTCGGCCAAATCGACGTCTTCCGTGAGACTTGTGTTGTGCACACTATCTTCGCTGTTGCTTACGCTTTCCTCGGATATCTTTGCGCTGTTGGTAGCGATTTTTAAAATGTCTATTTTCCCGTTGTTCACGTTTACGTTTGCGGAAACCGAAGTCAGTCTTTGAAGGGTTATATAGGACTCGAGCGCTTGCAGATTTAAAGCGGCGGCGGCCGCCGAATTGGGGGGCAAAAGTGCGGCCTGCTGCAGAGAGTTCATCATGGCGTTTTGTAACGAAAGAGCCACGTTTTGAATTGAACGTTGCAAAAAGTTTTCCTGTATCATTGCGAGATTTAGTTGCGCGCTCGTGGTATTAGTAAAATCTTGGGATTTTGGTGCGGTTTCTTTATTATCACAGACCTGTGTTGTCGAAATAATGCTAGCAGTTTCTGTGGTCGCTTGCATTTTTAAACATTTACGCAAGACGGACACTTTTTTGCAGATAATATAAAAATTAAGCCTAATACTTTCTTACCGATCGTTTGCAATTTATCATATTTGATTTTTACTAGTTACAAGTTATCGATGGTATGGTAAATCCATAAGACGAAGACACACAACACAGATTAGATTAGCACGAAATTTTAATTGTTTGAATTGGTCACTTGTGCGGGTTTGTTGTCTATGCGATCGCTGAAGTCTTTCGTAGCTTAGAAATGTAATACGCGCGCGCACGAAGACTTAAACAGTAGACAATCGACTAAGCAAGAAAGCCGCGGCTTCGCGAGTCACATCTTCGTTCTCGTGCGCCATCTGGCAAGAGGTCGGAAACAAAGATGGACTGGTAATAAAAGCGACAGTTAAAAAAAGACGAAATAGTAAAGTGTTGAAACTCGTACTAACAAACCTTTCTGATTTTTTATCGAACTTTATGGCACTTTCTGAGAAGTTTAGTATTGTAGCTCGCATACAAGAGATTAAGTTTTTAAGTACAAGAAAAGAGATTCGGTTTCATGGAATTGTTTTATTGTTATTGCGCATTGTCGCAATTTAGCAATAAAAGCTTTATTTTGAATTTTTTCGCGATTGTTCCTTTTTGACTTGCTCCTCTCATTGGCAACGCGTTCCATTTGAAAATTTATTGTAATGTGTCCACATTCCGCTACGCTCACGCGCGCCACTTGAGGCAGCGTGAACACATTCAATTGTCAACGCCAATCATCCAGGGGGTGCCCGATTTAAAGCTTTTCCATCGTGCGCCCAGTATTCCATTATGAAAGCGTTACCTCACAAATGTGGAAAATAAATTGATGTAAATTTTAGCCTTCGATTACTTCATATTATACAAACGTGACTTTGAGCTTTCAATCCTGACCTTTAAATCCGTGCATAGTTTTTTTTCACATGCTGCATCTAAGCGCTATTTACTATTTATTTCTTGTTTAAACGAGTGAAAGTGTGGGAGTGTGTACAGTCTAATTTTGCTTTTGGCATTTCAAGATTCAAGAATCTGGTTTTTCTCCATTATTGAAATGGAATCCGACTACTTCTGCTAACAATTTAAAAATGTTAAATAGTTTTCACCTTGATTCTTCTTTCACCATTGCCATGTTAACAAGTGTGCAGGGAATAAACGAAAGGCTGTATTACTGATCTCAGAAGTATGTGGCGCCAGAATCTTATATACAGGGTAAATCAATCAGTCTACACAGTGATATACACAATTTTTTAAATCGTTGTGTAATAGATATATAGATCTCATAACGCTGCAATATAAAATACAACCATAGGAATAAAGCAGCTTTATAAACCGAGATCTCACGAGCGAGCTGTGTATTTAAAATTCATGGGGGGGGGGGGGTAGTTAACCCTACCCCCTCTTGTATCCGCGCTTGAGTTGGATCCATTTCTGTAATATAAAACCCAATATTAATCTATGGGTTATGGAGAAAGCAACGAGAAAGCCTAAATCTTAAAAATCTTGCTTCTTAAAAACTGAGGTTTGCCTTTTTGTCTTCCGGTCGAGTCCAGATCAGCGTAGGTGTAATCTGGGAGATATAGAATACCTTTTTAGTATAATTCATTTGTGCTTGTAAACTGCCCCCCACCCCCGACCTTTTCAGAAACGAGAACTTGCACAAATTAGGAACTAAAAACGTAGAAAAAAATTTGAAATCAGTTGAATATTTTTTCCCACAGAATCACAGAAAGTATATTTGCTCGGTATCGGCCGGCTGAACCTTTTAGGCAATTAAATTATGAAAAAAACTACATATTATTTAATTTTGTTGTCACCTCAGACGCGCATGAATTTCATTAACGAGATTCCAAAATATCATATATTGCTATTTATTTCTCAATTGGGAGCAAAATTAAATGTAGTTGTAGGGAAATGATTTGTTCAGTTTTTATAAAAGTGGGGAAGAGGGAAGAGGGGAAACAGGTAAAAATAATATTCTTACAGTGAAGGAAGGCTGCTCTCCCTCCCATGTAAAATTTAAAGAATTCCCCTTACGTATTTTTTGGACACTCACATACGCAGAGCCGGATTAAGGGGGCTGCAGCGCCAGTCCTCCACATATCTAGGGGGGGCCTCAAAAAAATTGAAGCAACAAAATTAAAATTTAAAAAAAATTACTGGACTTTTCCTTACAGTTAGAAAAAAATGCTTTTAAAATGTTAATGTATGTCACTTGTGTTTTATAAAAAAAAAAGTATAATAAAGTATGTGCTCTGAAAAAAAGATTCATCATATTGATGAAAAACACATAATTTTTCAGCCGATGTAAAAAATTCATCAAATTGATGAACAAAATTCATCACAATAGAGATTTTCATAAAAATGATGAATTTTTTACATCGGCTTATTTTTTTCAGTGTATAATAATTATTCTATCAAAAATTTTACTTTTGATCTAAGCGTGGTTGATCTTGAAAAATCAAAAATTTTACTTTTGATCTAAGCGTGGTTGATCTTGAAAAATCAAAAATTTTCGACTGCGGCGCATTTTGTGCAAGGTCAAGGGGCCTCTAAGAAAATGTTAGTCCCAGGCCTCACATATCCTTAATCCGGCTCTGCCTACACGTAGTAAATATGGTAGCTTGTCCATTTAAATTTTACATTTCTAATAATTCAAAATCTGACCTAACCTAACTGGATTTTTATTATTTTGAATATATTTTTTATGGTTGGAATCAGTGCCGTAACTAGGACTTTTGCGCTTTAAACGGAAATGGGTTTAGGGGGAGGGGTTCTCCGGTTTCTTTTAATTACGTGCAAAATGGAACTGATTAAAAACAATGCAACAATGTATTATATATTTTATTTCGTACTTTAGTCAACAAAAAAATAAAAATTAAAAACACTTTGATTTTTTAATTAAAAATTTTGTAAAATTTTAAATTCGGTTCTTTTAGTTCCCACTTATTTTTCAAAATAAATTCCCTGACTTTTCGAGATTCTCCGCGCGTAAAATTGAAGATTTTCCCTGACTTTTCGAATTTTGATAAAATTTAGAAATTTTAATAATTTACAGAAATAAGAAATAATTTTGTTTCTGAAAGTTTCGAAAAATTTTAATTTCCCCGATTTGAGCTTGAAAATTCAAAATTCCCTGATTTTCCCTGACATAATTTAAAATTCCTTGACTTTTCGAGGTTTTCCAGACAACTGGCGTCTTTCCAGACGGTTGGCGCTTATAATACTTAATAAAATAATTTTAATTTAAAATTTTGAATTTTGGCTCTGTTATTCAAACGGCGCCTATGACCGGGGCCATATTGGCCACACTCTAGTTACGTCACTGGTTAGGATATATTTATAATTTGAAATCTCGCTAATTTATTCGTGCGCGTGAGTGGTAGACAGATGATGACGGAGTAATGCCCATACAAAAATAATTAGTAATAAAAATATTAAGTTGATTAAATTAAAAATTTTTGCAAAAAAGTAGAACAAATTTGTGTCCTTTTAATGTAAAACGGAGGACCCAAGTAGGATTATTTTTCTGAAAACAAGACAGTTACTCCAGTAAACATAGTGAAATTGTACGGTTTGATCTCCAGTGATTTTCCAACAAAAAAATTTGCCGTGGGCGCTGCCATCTAAAAAAATTGAAAATGTTCTGACTTCTTGCAGTTTTTAGCACATAGCGGTCAAAGTAAGCGTCTGACAGAAAATTTATTCCATATCTTTTTAAAGCACATTAAATTTTCTACAATTTCAGACCAAAAAGAGTTTTCTAGTTCCTGTAGATTCCGAGTTACAGCTCTTCAAAAATCAGCAAAATTTCCCAAAATTGGAAAATTTGAGAATTGTAACCGAAGAATTACTGAATTATTAAATTTCCCAATTTTGGAAAATTTTACTGAATCTTGAAGAGTTGTAACTCGGAAACTACTAGAGCTAGAAAATCATTGGCATAAATTTTTTGTGATTCTGACTTTGACCGCTATTTGGCAAAAACTAACAAAAATCAGAAAATTTCGCTGCTTATCAAAGAAGGCGATCATCAACCCCTACAACATTAAATAATGAGCTTTACCGGAATTATTCCAAATCGATCATTTTTTAGGTGACTCCTTCTGATTTTTCTCAAAATTTTATGTTTTTGATACCGATGAAAAACGCGTTCTTGTGCTTTTCAATTGTTTTTGACCATCCCTTCTTGAGTTATAATTTTTTTTTCAAATGCTCGTAACTTGGCAAAAAATGCAACAATTGGATCGCTTTTTTTTTGAAAATTTTCTGTTTTGAATTCTCTTTCAATAAAAAAATATGCTTTTGATCCAAATTATTGCGTTCATCCTTTATTTTCAGTTTTATGCAAAAAAAGTTGTTTTTCGAGATGTATGCCCCCTTCGATTTTTTTGAAAAAATTCTAAAAAGTATTTCAATTAATATGAAAAGGTTTAAATCTAGTCTGATCGTGGGTAAACATTTATTTCTATTTTTTTTCTTAATTCGAAAATTGAAATTGTTCAAAATTTCTTCTCAAGTTTAAATACTTCTAAATTTTCGAACAATTTCAATTTTCGAATTATGAAAAAAAATAGAAATAAATGTTTACCCACGATCAGACTAGATTTAAAACTTTTCATATTAATTGAAATTCTTTTGAGAATTTTTTCAAAAAAATCGAAGGGGGCATACATCTAGAAAAACAATGTTTTTTACATAAAACTAAAAATAAATAATGAACGCAATAATTTAGTTCAAAATTATATTTTTTTATTGAAAGAGAATTCAAAATATAAAATTTAAAAAAGAAAAGCGATCGGATTAGTGCATTTTTTGCCAAGTTACGAGCATTAAAAAAAAAAATTGTATCTCAATAAGGGATGGTCAAAAACAATTGAAATTTTAAGAAAAATCAAAAGGGGTCACCTAAAAAAGTTTCCGATATTTGGCGTGAAATGCCTCATATTATATATTTGGGTTTTTTGGACTAAAATTTAACTGCGCTCAGTTTTTCAGTTGCAGGTTAAACCAACAAATTTGGGTTAACCAATGATATTGCGTAAAAAATAGCTTTTCAACGTATTTCATTGGTTAACCCAAATTTTTTGGTTTAACCTAGAACTGAAAAAGTGAGCTTAAGGTGGAAAGTTAAAATTAACTTTTTTTTACAAAAAAAAAACAATTCCATGATTTAATAATTTTAATAAATTTAAATGGTACTATAACAATCCAACAGCAGAATAAATACGATTAATTTGATTCATAAGTTTTTGAATTTATTTTTATTAATTTCTTTTGAATACTGAAGAAATTGAGATGGCATTTATTGATATTTTTTGCTTACCCCCCTTCCAAACAATAATTCTTTGAAAGGAAACTCCACAGTTAGAAAAACAAATTTTAAATAAAATCTAAACCTCATGAGCTAGCACTGCTGGCAAAAAGTCGAATGAGATTAACATTGAGAGCCTGCTTTTGATTTCCATTTTATTATTTTAATTTTAATGTTTTTTTGGACAAAATCTTAATATGGCAACGAGTAAATGTAAATTGTGAAGTCAGGAATTTCCTCTGACAAGTAAATTAATGTTACATTTTACATGAAAATATTGATTACTGAAGCTGTAATAATAATGTTACATCAGTGCAATTTCATGTTTAGCATTCTCCGTCATGAACTTATTTTTTGCAATAGCGGGGGTAAAGTACTCACTTTAGACCCTGATTGGCGGGTGTAAAGTGGTACTTTTTTGCCCTAGGGCAAAAAAGAAGTTACTGCCGGGTAAAAAAGAAGTTACTGCCGGGCAAAAAAGAAGTCACCAGATTTTATTATTAATTTAATTCTCATTTTTTTGTAACATTTATATTTATGTTAACTTGACCGTAATTTGTGATTCCAATATTAGTGCAACCTACAGTGAAATAAATTGGTAAATAAATAAAAAGCACTTACTTTAGCTATAAAAAAATTCTCACGAGGCGCCCTTTTAAAAATTTTACCACGTGGTCAGAGGTTACGACGCGCGATTTTTTCGGAACATATCCTGCGTTTTTCCGCTTCATAAAAGCGGATAACTTGTGGAAATTGCCGATGTCAATCTTATTTTCCAATTTGGTGACCGCCTTGATCATAGAATACTGCGACCACATGGTCAACGACTTCAACGTTTTAGCCTTTTGACACGTCTTATTCCTTCAAAGGCACAAATGTAACTGAACCATTCTAGTACCTTTTAGTGAAAAAATTTTTAGTGAAAAAATTCTAGTTGGCAATAATAATATAACCAATTATGCTTCATTTACTTTGGTACTATCAACCACGTGCTTTATTGAACAAATTTTAATTAAAATTTCGTAATTATTGTCGAAGTAAGTACTTTACCTCCCGCAATTGCAAAAAACAGTATATGCACCTCGGGAATAAAGTGAATTTTTTGGCCTGAGGGTAAAGGTTTGTTTGCACGAGGCGTAGCCGAGGGCAAAAAAGGATCACTTTATTCCCTTGGTGCATAATGTACTATTTTTGACAGTACATTTACGGCTACATTTGATGGAGATTTCTTTCTTTTTCAAATAAATAATACATCAAAAAGCTTAAGTGCTAAACTTCTATTAGTTACTGGCACAAGAATTTTCCAATGTAGGCGTATAAATTTTTTAATATTTTTAAATATCTAACAATCATTAAACTCTCTATTGCAATAATAAATAATTGTCATCTTCGCACTAGCAGTCATTACCGGTTATAGCTGCAATAATAATAAAATAACAATAAACGAGTTTTTTTTCCTCTTCAATACAATCAATAAGCTTTCTGATTAATAAACATTACAGGTAGTTTAAGTTTAAATAATGAAGTAACTTCCTATGCATGAAAGGTTCCGCAGACATACGGAAGAGTTTGGGAGTTTGGAAATTTAATTAAAAATGAAATCATAAATCACTGAGAGGACGATTGGTTGGAATCTCATTACCTAATTTAAATTAAATTTACATATTTTAAAATGAAAATTTGGTGGTGCGGTTCAAAGTCGAGAAAATGGAATATGCGTTCGGAAGTCAGTTTTCGTCGATAGGTCGTAATGAATTCGCTGCGGTGGCAAGCACTTTCTTGTAATTGAGTAATTCATTACGAAAGTGGCGTAAATGATGGGGTTAAAGCTTGAGACTACTGGGTCTGGAATCTTAGCCCTGGAGCTCCTACTGGGTCTCATTTGTACCAATCGACCCCATTGCGGGAAGCCACGCATCGACGTGTAAGCATGCTAACTTTTATACTATAAAATAGCATAATATACGTGAATATAATTCTTGCCAATCTTACAAACAGCAGGACACATAATACAATGACCATTTTAATAATGATTAGGTATTGACGGACTTTTAAGAAAAAGGTGTATCCACCGATAATTGTATTTGAGTCCATATCATTTATAATAAATTAAACAATGAATTTTATTATGTAAATGTTCTTCCTATTATTTAAATTGTTAAACGAATAAAAAAATTAATGGATCCCATATTCCACTGGATGCCATTCCACAATATTTTTAATGAAAAGGAAAACTATGCTCTGCGACTAACATATTTTAATGAAGAAAGTAATGAACTTAATTTTCTTCTTGCGTGAAAAATTCCTTCATTGCAATGAAACGAAAGGATAATTGCATAATAAAATTTGTTATGTACATACAGGATGCTTCAAACTTATATGTTACCAAAACTGCTGATTATGTAGTTCACATCTTCATCATTAATTTGGACTGAATTGTGCGGAATAAATTATTTCTCACTGTGAATTACACTTGAAGAAACTTTTTTTTTGCCATCAACCATTTAAATTAAAGCGTCGTTCTTTTAAAATTAATGTTTGCAATTAAGCTCGCATATTTTTGTTTAAAAGACATAAAAGCCGGATCATCTGGCTTGAATATTTTTTGTTACGTCAAGCTTTCCGTTGCATTTTTACTTATGGAATAATAAATTTGGTTTTTAACACAAAATATTGTCATAAATTATAAAAAATAACAAAACGGCAGGTCGCAGCTAGAAGCCGAGTTGTCAGTATAAATGAAAGGTTGGAGATATTTTTTTTAGTCTGGGACACCCCGGTGTTACGTGATTTCCAAGTCTTTTAACAGTGACCGCTCTTCATAATCATAATTCATATTAATGGATAAAATGATCACGGTGTTTCGAAAAGTCAGCTGAATTTATATTAAAATTTAATTTCAAAATTGCTACCATAAAGAACCATATTGTTAATAATTCACCACTCATAAATTTACTTAATCGACCGCAAATTAATTACCTTTTTCGAAATGGCCAAATCGAAAGAGTATGTCATATGGCAAGCACGCTAAAAATTATAAAAAAAGGTATGACTCGACAATTTAAATTTCGGAATAGAAAAGTAGTATTTTCATTTTAAGTTACAGTGACACCATCAGTTGTGAGCTTAGCCCCCCTCTGTGAATTCTAACATGGTCTCTACCCGCTACTTCATAAAAGAATTCATATTTACCGATCATCGATTTTTAGATAAGATCTACATTTTTGAAATAATGCAAGTCATTTTTATGTCTGCTATGCAAGAGTCGATTTATTTTATTGAAATATTTTTTCGATATAATTACATACTGAAAATATAAATAAATAAAGTAGAACAATAAATCACGACCGCAATAATATAAGAAACGCATTCTTACGCAACAGACTGCGGATAACAATCAAGAAGTTTCTGAAGCCACCCCTGGAGCTTTTGCGAATATTGCGAGAATTTGAGGAGATCTATTTATTTTTCATTTTTCACAATCAGAAATGCTCGTGTTTTGCGTCTTATGTGGTTTCCATCACCGGGATAACGTGGATAGGGTTTGCACCACCTGCAGTTACAGTAATAGGGTCTGCAGGAGTCCGAACGCAACATTGCTACCCGCTACCAACATTCATCAATTATGATTACTAAATATTAATATATTTAACGCAAAAACAATAGTCATGTTAACCATTCATTTGTTAAACGAATTCGAAGGCCGCTGTCAAAAAATTAAATTTAAAATAAACATTTGTTGATGAACACTCGGGGTTATATCTTAATTAATTAAATTAAACTTCCGAAATTAAACGTACACCGATATTACGTAAGGATAAAAAATAAAAATTGCACTTCAAACATTTATTTAAACAAATTCTCGTTAATTTATTCATGCGAGTCACTAATACAAAGAAAAAGGAAACAGAGAAAGAAAGAAAAACGTTTGTTTGTTCTCACCGAGAAGTTGGTAAAACCGTCATTTTTCACAAATCATTTACATTGTTGGAAACAATAGTATTTCTTTGAAAAAGAAATAGAAAAGCCAAAAAACAGCTCATTTGTACACCAACGAAGAGAAGAGCAAAACAAAAACCGTCGATATTTGACAATTTTTTTTACCAATTTAAAAAGAGTAGGAGATTACGGGAGAATTACTGGTCAGTGCGGCCTTGAAATCTAGTCTTATTATATATATTCACGAAGGTGAATAGAACAGAATGGCAGGTTATGGGCCCAGACATAGGCAATTAGTTCATTCAAGGCACTGAACCAATGTCTATATTAAATTACTAGATAATTTTCATTCATTTGGTTATATTTTGAATAAAAGAAATAGTTTGCGTCTTCACTGAAAAAAATAATTGATGAAAATTTATCATTTTTGCGCCGATGAACAAAATTCATCACATTGATGAACAATTCATAGTATTCATGAAAAAATTGATTGTAATTATGAATTTGTTCATCAATATGATTATTTTTGTTCATCGGCGCAAAAATGAAGAATTATTTTTTTCAGTGTATGGCCACCACGAAGTGTTGACTTCTTGAAATTTTAAACAGTTCATCATTTTGATGAAAAATTTATCAGTTTTTCGCAAATTTAATTCATAAATACAAGGATTGAAAAATGTTCAATTTTTTATCAGCTATTTTTTTCAGTGCAATATAAAGGTGATTTCTATAAAAGGCAATACGCAGGTGTAAATCCGGAGGGTCTAATTCTGAGGGAAATTCGATACCTATCAGTGGCGTAGCTATCTTAGGGCAGTTCGGTGCTGCGCACAAGAGGCCAGATAGTTTGAGTGCTCCGCGGGGGACCCTAACAAGAAATTGTTTAGTTTTTTCTTTAGAATTATTATTATTATTTATTTGTTTGAAACTATAAAAACTTTTGTACTTAACCGCTTTATTTTAGGACAGGGGACCTCCTCAAATATTTTGCACCGGGGCCCCAACAACACTCGCTACGCCCCTGATACCTATCCTTCAAAATGATTACTATAAAAACTAAAAAGTAATGTAAATCTGGGTGTCATGTCCCCTTGTTCGCAAATTTATAATTATTGGTATCGTCAAATTGCATTAAATTGAAAAAAATAACTGGGCAAGTATAAAATAATTTGGAAATTAATTGTCTATAAGTAGTGAAAGGCGGGAAACCACCTCAATCGCAGTCAGCAGGCGCGGTTCGAAGGTAGACGAAGGGGGCTCGCGCCCTTTCCTAATCCTCAAGAACAAGCTTTTTTTAATCTTCAAAAACAATTATTTAGTTGATTTCGATTAATAGGTACTTAATATTTTAAAATCTGACTTCCTCCCTCCCCCTGGGTGATAAAATCTGATTTTGCGCCCCTCCGGCAAAAAAATTCTGGATCCGCCCCTGTATTATACAGCTGAAAGCCTGGCGTGTCTGTTCGTTTCTAAAAGGTTAGGCGTTAAAGTTGGGAACACTGCATCAAGAAAATGTACAAATTATTTCTCGAGAAAACATTAAAAAAAACAATACTTTTTTTCGCGAATACTATGAATTTTTCAACAATATGAAGAATTTTTCATCAGGGAAATCTAAGGAAATTGTTGGAAATTGTTGGAAATCTAAGGAAATTGTAAGAAAACTAAAGAAATTGTACACTAGAAAAAGCAGTCGATGAAAAATTCAGAATTTTTGCCTCGATGAACAAAATTCATCATATTGATTAAAAATTCATAGTATTCGTGAAAAATTCATTGTATTTATGAATTTGTTCATCAATATGATTAATTTTGTTCGTCGGCGCAAAAATTATGAATTATGTTTTTCAGTGTATTATGGCCACCACGAAGTGTTGACTCCTAGAAATTTCAGACATTTCATAATTTTCATGAAAAATGATTACTATAAAAAGTAATGTAAATCTGGGTGTCCCCTGGTTCGTAACATTCACTGAAAAAAAAAGGTTCAACATATTGATTAAAAATTCATCATTTTTCAGTCGATGTAAAAAATTCATCAAATTGATGAACGAAATTTATCACAATAAAGATTTTTTTCATCAATATACTATGAATTTTTCATCAATATGATGAATATTTTACATCGGCTGAAAAATTATGAACGTTTCATCAATTATTTATTTCGGTGTTGTAATTATTGGTATCGCCAAATTACAATAATTGAAAAAAATAACTGGGCAAGTAGAAAAAAATTTGGAAATTAATTGTCTAAGAAGTAAAAGGCGGGCAACCACCTTAATCGCAGTCTGCAATTCCATCGAATTCCTACATGCTGTCCGAACTTCTAGTAATTAAGAAATAATATTATACAGGCCCCGATTAAGGGGGGGGGGGCGAAGGGAAAAAGTTTTTTTCATAATCTTCAAAAATAATTATTTAGTTGATTTCGATTAATAGGAATCATTTTAAAATCTGACTTGCCCCCCCCCCCGTGATAAAATCCGATTTTGCGCCCCTCCGGTAAAAAAATTCTGGATTCGCTTCTGTATTATACAGCTGGAAGTCTGTGCGTTTCAGTTTGTTGTTTGTTTTAACAGGAATCGTTAGGAAATTCTACACTGAAAAAAATGGTTAATAATTTTAATCAAAAATTCATCATTTTTACGGTGATGAACAAAATTTATTCTATTGATGAACAAATTCATAAAATAAAATGATTTTTTCATGAATGCTAAGAATTAAAATTCATAGTATTCGTGAAATAAATCATCGTATTTATGAATTTATTCATCATTAATTTTGTTTATCTGAGAATATCTGAAAAAATATAGGAAATTATAGAAAATATCAGAAAATTATAAGAAATCTAGGAAACCTTAGTTAAGTTTTGGAAATAGGAATCCCAGAAAATTAAAGAACTTAAGGAAATTGTACAAAACTTCAGAAAATCTAGAAAATCTTAGTAAATCCCAGGCAATCTTTGAAATCCTAAGGAATTGTAGAGTTGTAATAGATAATCTCAGGAAATCCGAGGAAATGTAGAAAATCCAAGAAAATTGTAGAAAACCGAAAGAAATTTTAGGAAATTTCAGGAAATTAGAAAACTTGAAAAAAAGAATATACATAGGGTTGATTTGACACTAAATCAAACAAAGATGACTTGTTTTTTCGACGTTTCGGGAATCAATTTCTTCGTTCTCAGGACAATCAAATTTATAAGTGTTCAGATGTCTGATTCTAACCAGATATGGACAAATGGAGAGCAACGGAAATCATGGGAAATCTTAAGAAACTCGAAGTAATCTTTACTATTCCACCTTTTTTTAAAGGAAATTTTAAGGCAATTCAGGAGTAAATCCTGGAAAATCCGTTCAGAACGGAACAGAAGGGAGGGATTTAAAGTTGAATTATTTGCTGAAAAGGCTTGATTTTCTTTAGCAGCTACTACATTCTAACTTTTTATTCGTACGAAATTACGAATGATTGAAATTACTAATTTATCATTTTCTTGGTGTACTTTTCCCCTGGAGTTACAATAAATTGTAATTACGAAATTATTCCAATTTATGAGCTGATAATTGTCTATTTTACTGCATTTTATATTGCTTTCTTGAACTTTTAAGAGAAATTAAATCCTCCAGGACATCACTTGCTCGGAGACAATAACATCAATATAATTAGAAAAATTTATTACTCCTACTATTGTTTAATTTATTTTTATATGATTTTAAAAAATTGGGCTCTCGAAAAAAGCGTAATTCGATACAAACAAATTATTCGTTTCGAGGTGTTAAAAAGAGTTAACTAATTTTACGATGGGTGTACAGTTTAACGGTGTAGGCGTGCCCTAAAATAAATATTTATCAAAAAATCATTTAACAAATTGGGCACAACTACTGCAGCTCGACCGGGATCATTGGTTTCTTTGTTGAAAAAACCTTCGAGCGAATTGAATTTAAAATGTAAAAATTTATGACGCGCTTAAATTTTAACTTCTTATAAAATGTTAATATTATAAAATTCACACATATTTTAGATTTTCACAGTTAAGAGCACTTAAAACGACACAATAGAATGACACGAATACAATGCATTATAAAACAGGTGTCTATAGAAGTTACCAATACACGTCAAAAGCTTTCTTTTTGGAATTTAAGCTCCCGATTTTATAAATCTAAACATAACAAACCGCAGCCTCCTCCTTCAGATAGTTCGCTTTTTCTATGATGGGAAAAAAATGGACCTGTATAAAGCACCTCCAAATAATGCACACAATAGAACTGCTTTATAAAGCTGACATATTTAATGAAAAGTGCTAGATTTATGAGTGCCTTAACTTTTTATTATGTAATAAGGTGTTCCAATCCAGCCATTTGAATAAGAAAAGGAATTGGTTAACAAAATACTTGGGCAATTTAGACTTTAAATATTACTGCAATTTATCATATTTACAACGATTTTTTTCAACGCGAGTAATTTTATTAAATTAATTTCCGACCCTAATTTACTCGCGAGCCAAAGAATTTCAAAACTTTAAATCACTTAGAAATTCATTAATCTTCACCAGCTACCACGATCCATTTTTTTATAAACAAGTCAATTCCTACAAAATTCCACGAGGATCGAGGAATTTAATTTAAGTGTAGAACAAGGACTAATTGATAATTTTAATTAATAAACATTAAATCGTAAAAATTCCTAATTCCACGTTCTCGTCTTCTCGACTCTACTGGAATCGTTAACAGAAATATTTTGCTAAAAACTTAATGGTTATTCATAAATTTGCCTTTTAGAGACATTAAATTAAATTAGCTATAGGTAAGTAATTAAAATTTATATTAGGCTGTGCGGCGTTAAAGCAATTTCGATAAAGCGCTACATACGCAATATCCATTCACTGCCCAGATAATTAAGTTTCAGTTAATTAAACTTTATAACCAATAATTATCACCTAATAAATTAAAATTGCAATTTACACTTTGATAAAAGTTTGTTTTTGCCGTTACTTTTTAAATAATTAAGAAATTTCCTATTATTAACAATGTTAATGTGATAAATATTTTTTTGAGACGTATTGATTGATGGTTGGCGGTGATTTCTGTTCACGGTAAATAACCACACCTAATAAATCTGTGACGTCACGCTTTTCACTTTGTCTGCGGTCTCATCATTCAAGAATCAGACATGGTTCATTTATGATAAAGTCTTTTGAACACGATTGTTGCGTTACAGAACAAAACTCGAGTTTATATCATTTTTTTCAAAATATAATAACTTTTAATAGGTAGATTAATATCGAAACATTCGTGAATAGAAAAAAAAATGGAAATTTATAATAGCGACACCTTGTTGAAATCCTTTTATGATCTTATCGGAAATGTTGATTGTCCTCATCTTCCTTTGTTAGCTTCTGACACTTGTTGAGCACGGCTTTTCTAAACAGTGTCATTTTATTTCATTGTCGGGTTTGTTAACCTACAGATCAGAGTAGAAAGTCAAAAACTGCGATCGCAAAAAATGATATTTTTTGGTACTTTTCAAGTTATAACATAAAAATGAATTGCGGTAGAGTGCGAGGCTACTACACCCCCTTGAATTTGTATTTTTACAAACGCGAATAATAAAATAATACAGTAGGAATTGTTCTTTTGTTATTTTAAAAACATTTTGTTATTCACTGATTGTCATATTAATTATGGTGTTTGCAGAGTTTCCAGATGAAGTGGGCAAGTTCAGTTGTTTTTGAACTGACCACACAAGTTTTTTTAACAACAAACTATTCAAAATTTCACGCTCTATGATGTGTAAAATTTCTCATTAAACGTAGCTGTAGCAGCGTAAAAAACACGACGGAAGTACAAAGTTTACATTAAAATTTTTACTTAATTTATTTTAATTAAATCTGTCATTGTTAGTTAGTTTAGAAATATTGTTGAAAAACTACAGTTTTCACTGTCATTTATTTAGTCACCAAAAATTTTCAAATTATTATTAAATCCGGGGGCCGGCCGGTAGTAATCTACGGCATCAGATTTCAACATTATAAGTTCAGATGAAAACATGTAACAATAATGGCGTCATCTATTTCCTCCGAAAAATTTAAAAAAAAAATTCACAACGTCACCCTTTCCCCCCTGGAGCCGTCCTTGCCCATCACCACCTTATTATAATATAATAAGAAAATTAAAAAATTGAAAAATTTAAGAAACATGTTTACAGCAAAATTTTGTTTTAAAAGAATTTTGCTTTAAACATATTTTCATTACGGCCCTGGCTTAGGGATACACCGTGTATTTATACAAAATATACAGATATTTGTATTTAAAATTCACAATAATAAATTGAAAATTTGTATTTGATATTGCAAAATTTGAAATAAAATACAAAATTTGAAAAAAAAATCAAAATATAAAATACAAGATACACAGAATATTTCTATTTAAAAGACAAAATACATTAAAAAATTATTATTTTAAATACAAATAATACAACTTACAAAATGTATTTCAAATACTGCCTACCCCTGATAGATCTAGTGGTAGTTTTAGATAAAATTAAATGTTTAAAAACAAGAAGAATGTTGTTGTTTTTGAAAAAATTAGGAATTATTAAAAAAAAGTTGTGTACATTTTTTTTTCAAAACCCATGTGTTAAAAAACTTTCATAACACCCCTTACAATGTTTTCACCCCCCCCCCCGCCACAAGAGGCCCGGCACGCCACTGATTATACTTACGGAAGTTTTTTTTGAAATCAATACATTGAATTTGTTAGCAAGGCAACTTATTTTCAAAAACTACTATTTTTGGAATAAAAATCGATGTCAGAATTTTAGTTTTTGAAAATATTATTCCATTAATACCAACAGATTAAATCTAAACAACTTTTAACAAACAAAAATTATTATGAAAGTTCAAGCATAGTGCTGGCTTTCGACCTTAGCGTAAATATCCTTGTTTGTTGCCATGGCAACTAGACAATTAATGCTAAGCTGTGACTGTACACATCGCAGAGCGTGCGATTTAATTACTTGCAATACTTGTTTGCACTAGCCCTAGCATAAATTAATTAATTAGTGGGGTAATTAATGGGGATGGATGGTTTCAGTGCTGCAACAGCATTACGGACTAGCCAGGAAGCGTTTATTAATTGCGGAAAAAAAATTTTCGAAATTTTTGACTCTTTGTCCTTACTTTGGATTGGAATTTCTAACCCACCCTACTGTCCCCAGGATTTGAAATAAATTAAAAATGTTTTTATATTAGTTTTTAATTTTTTCAAAAGTTTAAAATTAATTTTTTTTATGAAATAAAAAAAGAACAGAATTTAAATATTAATTTATAACAAAAATAAAAATTATTTAAATATTTATATTTGTGGATTTTACACTGTGGACCATATGGCAGTAAGCCATTGCGATATAGAAATTATACAAGAAAAAAGGAGACCTCTACTGTCAGAGTTCCAATACTAAAAAAATAATTGATGAAAATTTCATGATTTTTACGCCGATGAACAAAATTCATCATATTGATGAAAAATTCATGGTATTCATGAAAACAATCATTGTATTTATTAATTTGTTCATCAAATTATGATGAATTTTTCACCGAATTTTTTAGTGAAACTTAAAATAAAATTTTTAAGCTTTTGGATTTTTGTAATCACATTTTGTTTATTTTTTTAAAGTGGAAAAAATGGCAGAACCTTTCATAAGGAACACTTAGGAACACTCCCCCTCTCAAACCGTAAGGATTTGTAAGGTTTAAACGATTGTAGAGGGCGCGATCGTCATTCAAAATTAGGGTGAAAATTCGAATTTTCATATTCAGTACTGTAGCAATTGTTTGAAATTTCTTTTAGCCTCTTCAGGCCCAGCAACATTTTTTGAAAAACATTTAAATTTTTTTACGTGCCTTAATATCCCACAGAAAAAATTCCAACGTATATTTTTGTCCCCTGTGGGGGACACTGGGCCCGAAGAGGTTAGAGTGTGATTATTAATATTTTGTAAATTATTTTAGGCAATGGAATTTTCTTTTTTTATACTTACAAGGGAGTGGTTTGGATTGTAAATCTCGGTTTTCGGGAAAATTTCTCCATTGCGCTCGCCGCCATCTTGATTATAGGGTAATTTTTTGTTTTTCAAATAACTCGCTTATTTTCAACTTTAGAGTGAAAATTATAATAAGCGAAATTCTTGGTAATTTGATTCCGCATAACTTTCGTCATTACTATGTTTTTCCTAAAATTGATATTTAAAGAGTTAGACTGCAATTAGGTGTGAAAAACGGTTTTCTGTCAATTATCTCTTTTTAATAATGTAATAATAAACTAGATAATGGAAAAAATACCAAAATATCGATCCTAAGGTAAAAATGGTAAAAACCAAAGTTGTGGGGAATCATATTTCCAACAATTTTGGTTATTATAATTTCACTCCAAAGTTGAAAATAAGGGAGATACTTTTTGAAAAACAAACAAATTGCCTTTTAAATCAAGATGACGGTGGGCGCAATAGGGAAATTTTCCCGAAAATCCTGAAAATCGGACCCGTTAATTTTTTCCTGGTTTACTGATTTTTTCCAGTTCTTTTTCCCCCCGGATTGAAACCTATGCTTTGTATATTTAAAGAGCAGCTTAAGTTGAACAATTTGTTACAACCAATTTTAGAAGTTTTAACAATGAATTAAGTGTACTCAAGGGCGGATCTTATTCAAATTCATAGGGAGGGTTAATTCAATGTTTTACAATGTATTTTGATGAACAGCTTTTTTTCCTGTTGTTTTGAACTTCAACCGAATTGATCTATTATGAGTTATGACGTCTACTGGAGGTATTCAATCGGATTGAAAGGGCGGTCCAGCTTACTCCGAGGGGCCCGGGATGTTGTAGTGCCCAGAATCTCTGGCTAGTCCGCCACTGTTTAAATGTCTTAGTTGATTGTTTGTTTAACAGTATGGGAACTACTGGGTACGGAATCTCACATAGAGGGAGCTGATCACTGCTTTAATTAATTGGCGTGAGAAAATCTGCAGTGTCAATATTTTTTTAAAATTTTGTGTATATCGTAATCGTCATTCGTCGACCAACTGCTTGTTTATAAAACTAAAGATATTGAAATAGAATCTCATTTTTACGATGTCTTGTAGTCAGAATTTTGCTCTATTTTAGGTAGCACAATATAATTTATTGCTTTAAAAGGTTCTGGGAGTGATGTCCTCTGAATATAATATTACCAACGGGATCGTAATTTTTGTCTGATGTTAATAACTTATACAATACAAATTATATTCTAAATATAAAATGCCCCCGAGAATTTAAAACTTTGCTGATTAAATTACCGTAGTTGAGGGTGTAAATTACAAATAATATTAAAATTTGGTAAATTCCATAAAAAAGCAGCCTAAACTCGAAAATTTCTGTTTAACGAAATCAAGTTTTAAATAAAAAAGGTAATTGTGGGTGGCTCCGCCCACTAAAACAAATGCAATTAATTATTTACTTAATAATTAAAGCAAAATTTGCTTCAAATTCTACAAGAATTTCGGTCGTAGCTATAAAGACATGCAGGGGGGGGGCATTTATCGTTTTTGCCTATATGCTATTGGTAAGAAAATATTAAAAATACATTTTTAAGGTGGGCTGCCGTCCTCGACTTATATAAAATAATATACGAAAAATTAATTGCATAAAAAAATTGGAATTTTGAAAAAAAACAAATCAGATTAAATTGTGTATGCTAACTTTATAAATTAAACTAGCCATTAAAAATCGTAAATTAAATTTGATATTAGATATCAACTAGATATTTACTAAAAATTAAACTTGGCTTAAGGGGGGAGGGTAAAATATTATTTGGAACCCAATGAAAATTTGTAAGTTAAGTAAGAAATTAATTAAAAATTGTGTGATATAGTAGAATCATAAGATGGAGCAATTAAGGCCGTAACATTCAATTTGATTCGCTAATAAGTATCATTTGAGCGTGTAAACGATGAAGTTATAAATTCAAAACATTTAATAGTACGGCAAAGATTTTAATTAGACACGTTAATAGTTGTAAATTAATTGGTGTTTATCTTGATCATAATTACATATAATGAAAGAGATACATGGCAGTTATAAATGCCATATATTTCTGATTTAATTTGGTATAATTATTGGAGTACATCAAAACCGATATTTAGATTCCAAGTGCTATTATTACACGTAGCCACGGGGGTGAATTTTAAAATTAACTAATGTGGATCGTTTACAAGTTCTTTAAAGCCCAGCAACGTTGATATTTAATATCATTTATACTTAAACTATGCATATTAAATACTTCTTATAAAATATGTGATTTCGCAGCGGTTGGTTTGAGATTAAAAACAAAAGGAAACTACCTACACAGAAGTGAAAATAATTTTATAATTTCGAGATTTTCAACACATCCTCGTAGCTTATCTTTCTTCATCTTGCGCGATATTCCAAAACCGATCTTTTCATCGTGTAAATATTTGAATATTTTAATAATATTTTTATTACCAAATTTACATGTGAATTACAAATCGTTCCTTATTTTTTTAATTTAATTCAGATATAATTTGTTGATGTCATTTAAATATTCTATGTATTAAATTTTACCCAAATTATAATATTTTAATACTCGGTTGCCTAATACAATTAATTTATTATGTTGATTAGACACACAAATTTTACAAACAGACAAACTCTGCTTTTTTATTCTTTATTTGTTTTTTAATTTTAGTATTGTATGCATATACTTAGCGTTAGATTGTCTAGTCGAGATAATGTAAAAAGTAATTAGCCATTTTAATTTTATTACCAATAAAACCGAGCGAGCGAGCGAGCCAGCGTATGAATTTTTAATTTTTTTATCATAATAATCAACCCTAAACATTTATCAAGTGTAAATAAAATGGGCTGCGGCCGATTAATTTGCGGGCACTAAAAGTATGTTTAGTACGGAGGTTTTCCATTCGTTAAAGTGGTGCTGACCACTAAGTACTTGGTTTAAAGTCTTTGCCCATTAAAGCAAGAAAAAATGGCTAATGAAGTACAAAGTGGAAAAATTACATACATCAATTTTGAAAGTAAAATGTGGAACTAATAGTGCTCATTCCTCAATATTATTCAAAGTAATATTGCACTTATGAAAAGTGAATGTTGTACTTATTCGACCGTAACCTGACTAATGATGGTAGTTGGTAGTGGCATTGTTATTTCCTTTTACAGAATATAAATGCCGCTTAAGAGTAACATAATAGATCTTTGTGAATCTATGACAAGGTCCGTAGCTAGCTACTTCAAAAGTTGGGATTCATTAACAGCTCATGTCAATCATTAAGTATAGTTAATGACCAATACAGGAAAAAAACAATAAGCTAAAAAATGTAGAAAATCCAATCTCGTACATTTTCGAATCTATGTTTGGGCGGTACTGGCCACCGGTTAATTACACGGGAAACTAAAAATGATCTTTGGATTTTTAAACTGACAGATTTTACCCTGGGGCGTTGATTACAAAATTTTGCATTTTTTAAAACAAATTTTAATTACAAATTTAAATTCAAACATCTAAAAATATGCCATAGCTGCTACGGGGTCAGATGAATGCATGTGCAGGCAGGGTATTTTAATTGTAAACTATTAATGTGGCCAGCCTGGTCGTCATATATTACAAAAGCCCTCGGGCTTGGCGCGGACCCCTGCTGCGTGTTCCCAATGACCATACCATCGCACACAAGCTCCACTTATATTTTCGATTTTTTTTGTGCAAACGTACTTTTTTAATTTTTTCCAATAACCATTTTTTATTTGCTTTAAAGGTTGTTTTTTATGTACGGTGGTGTTGGTCGATTAATGACGTGCCTAATTAAAATAAACCACGTTCACATCGCGAGTAACTTATTTTGGTCAATGGTTCGCATGCTAAAAAGTAATGCAAACGATAATAAAATACCCAACATTTTGACAAATGCAACTTCAATAATGAAACGTATCGCCTTGCATTTATGAGTTTGAATTAAAATATTATTGCTTCTTATGATCACGTTTTATTTATTTTACATCCAATTTACGATCAAATTCATAAACGCGTAAATATTTTTCAAACGGGTTCGATTTTGTTTTTTCATCTTCGTAACATGCTTTAAATAAATTCTATCCCCATCTCGTAAGTCGATTTATTTATTTTTCGAAATTCTCGCTTCCGAAAGTCCTGTTTTTAAATATCACAATGTTTCGAAAATGATTTTCCCATACCCATAATTAAGAAATCGAGTTGTAAGTTTACAAGTTACAGAGATACAGCTTTCCAAAACACCCCAATTTTTTGGTGAAAATTGTAAAATTTATTAAAAAATTCGTTTTTTGTTTTTAATTAAAATTTTATTTCTACACTTGGGGCTAGAAATTCAACTTTTTATAAAAATTTAATCAATTGGAAAAAAGGTCAAAAGAGATTAAGGGCCGATTCCATCAGGGAAAAACAAAACAAGTTTAAGGTAAACTTATCAATTAATATGGCGAATTTTGATGCAGTTACACCGGATAAAAACAAACCGAGTTTAAGCTAAACTGGTTTAGGGCCAGTTTTGCAATTGTAAGTTATAAACCAAGTTCAAGAGCAGGCGGGGGTGCAAGGGGTGCCAGCACCCGGGCGGCATCCTATTAAAGTCGGAAAAAATTAAAATAATTTGCCATGATGATTTTTATTTCTTGAATAAATTAACAATAAAATTATCAAAAAATTGAAATCAGAATTTTGCAATTAAAATTTGATTGTAAAAAATTCAGGCAAAAAATAGGAGGGATGGTGGTGGGGGCGGCAAGTTGCCAGTAGTCCTTAGGCAACAAAGGTATAAATCCGCTACTGGTTAACTGACAATTGAAAAACTGGCTCTTAATTACCTAGGTAACATAATATGGTAAATTCGCCATATTAACATAAGCTTAGCTTAAACTCATTTTGTTTTTGCCTGATGGGATCGGCATGCGGTTACCAAGGTAACAAAAAGTTTAGCTTACAGACTGTAAGCTTTTTAACAAATCTAACAAATCGAGTTTAAGCTAAACTACCGATTCTACTAGGCTATAACAAAACGAGTTTAAGCTAAACTTAGGTTTTCATGCTGAATTTACCGTAATATGATACCTAGGTAATTAAATATTAAACAAGTTTAGCTTAAACTCGATTTGTTTTTTTCTGGTAAAACTGGACCGAAGTTAGAAAGCTTACAAACAAGATCGTATTTAGGAGGTAGAGGGCGAACGCCCCCCCCCCCGAAATTATTCATCAATTAATAAAGTTCAGGAAGCCCGATTGCAATCGTAAAAAAATGTTTAAAACAAAAACTTTAAACTATAATATTAAATCCCCCCGACAATTTAGTAGACTAAATTTACAAATACGGCCCTGCTTACGTTATTGTTGTATAACCTAAATTTACAGATAATTGAGTCTAAAAAACTCCACATTAAAAACTGAAAACTAGGTTATTTACCAAAAAAAAGAGACCTATTTGAGGTGTAAAATGTACAAGAACTGGTCAATTGGTCATTCCTGACATGATTACCCCTGTTCAAGTTTGAATCTGTTTTAAAAAGCTTAAAATCTATTTGCAAAAAAATTCATTTTCCAGTTATTTTCATGAAAAAGTCCCTAATCACTGGAATAATTTGTTATCCTTCGACAGCACTGATGAAAATTAATTATTTTACATTCACAATTTCGTTGTGCTACTCGATTGTCTAGGTTGTGCGGCCTGAAGGCCGCACTGATCCGGTAGTTTTCTGTAACTTCCCAAAACTACCAATTGTTTTTGTCTAATTCTAATTTAGGAAATCTGAATAAATCTATCAAGATATTTCTTTTATTATCCTCCATCCAGATATACACAGGATTTTAAAAATTTTCATTATTATTAACTATAAAAGTTTAAAGATTGCCAAGGTTGTGCGGCCTAAAGGACGCACTAACCCCCCGCTTTCCCGTAGCTTCTGAATTTCTTTTAGGTTGGTAAATTATAATGAACCAATCGGAAGTCTATAAAATAATGGTTCGCAAGTTATTCTTCTGTGTGATTAGCTCTTATATTATAATGTATTTATTAGTTTTTTCAGATTTTTTATCTAACAAACTTATAAATTATATTTTATTTGAAAAAAGCCATGTGTGTTTACTGTAACATTCTACCAGCCTAAAAAGCACAACTTGAAAAATCTAGTATTTCTAGATATCTAATTGGTCAAGTTATTTTACTTACCTAAAAATTAAATATAATGAAAATTTTCGAAATGTAAAATATTATTATATCCAATCAAATTATATCAAGAAACGTTGAATTCGCTAACGCTACAGTCGATCACGCTAATTATTTAAAGCTTCTGATTGGTTCTCCGTATATGCCAACCTAAAAGGGGTGTATCCTGAAAGAACTTCAATTGTTTGTCAGCGAAAATTTAATCGTTTTGTAATATAAAACATATTTTATATTATTACTAGCCTGGATACTCGGCTTTGCCAGGGTTGGAAAACTAAATAGTAAAACTCGGTTTTTACAGTTTTATTTTGGAACCAATCAGGTTCCTCCTTCCTCTTCGATCTCGCTTCCCGAAGGATTTTTAAAATTCACACAGTAATATTGCCAATTCTTCTTTTTCTTTTGTTTTTGTTTGTTTTGATCTGTAGAAATTTTGGTATTATGACAAAATACCGAAACAAAAGCACCGAAAACAAAAACGCAGAAGTCAAAATACCGGTGTTTTCTGACAGTTTTTCCACTACTTCAAAGATGTTTTAAAATATTCTCGTATTAAATAAAAACACTCGATTGGAAAATTGTCCAAAAAAATTTGGACTTGTCTTCTCACCATGTTCAAGGTAAATGAATGTTTTGCAGAAAATTCAACATGGAAATAATTTTGTAATAACGTATTTAGATTTTATTATCGGCAACATTTTAATGACAGAAACTTTATCCACCTTTTTGGATTTAATTTGTTGTAAAACCGAGAAGGTAGCATTGGCTACATTACACGTACATAAAAATATAAAAATACGACTCTGTAGCAACATAAATTTACGGGAAAGGCACGCGATATAAACTAACACACGAGAGTATAGGTAAATATAATATTTTAACATAAAGCTACCACATTTTCGACATTCTACGTTCTTGTTGGGTCGTAAACTTTATTCAACCCCAAAAATTACCGATGTTTTCACGCTTCCCGCCTAAAACAAGTTGTCACGCTGTTGTGTTTTCGGTACGTGTGACATCGTTTTGCGCGCGCCACGGCGCTATCGATTAAATTGATAAAGCAAAGTTTTATCTAACAAGTTTATTAAAATTAATGATAGTAAACAATAACGCAGTATGAGTAGCCAAGTCGAGAGGACTTGAACGGATGAAAAAATGAAAAACAATTCTGATTAGTTTACCATCACCGTAGGAATCCGGCGATTTCTTTAGAGGGCAACTAAACCAATCAAGAACTGTCGCTGGCGTGATTAATAAAAAGTCGGAAATTATTTCATTTTTTGGTCATTAAAAGAAGTGCGGGCGTCCTTTTCGAGAATATGCCAATTAGAAGCCGCTTCTCTTGGTGAGCTTCTCAGCGGGGAGTATAAGATGGGTACTTCAACCTATACATCACTAAACAAGGTTAAATTAACCCAAAAAAAAACAAACGAAATACGTTTTACTTTTATACACCAAATTTAACGGTTATAATACAAATTAGAGGAACATTAAATTTTAATTTTATAGTACCTACCTGACCAAATCAACGAATCTGCCATAAAAATAACACATTTTTATTGAGCTTAGGTTTGTGTTTCTTAGAAAATTGGAAATTTGGATGGAATTTTGCAAAGAAAAAGAGAATTTGCTCTCCCGACAAATGATTGTTAGTAATCGCAGCAAATATGTTTAGTTGAAATGACATATTTTCTTTTTCTCGATTTTGATTGACAAGAGAAAGCGAGTTTCCGCATGCAATTAAACAATAAGAAAATTTCGCAATTTGAATACTGAACAAAAAATATTGGGTTCTAAATTTCCTAACCGTTGTAAGCCAATTTGCGTTACAAAACTACTACATGATAATTATTTTTATTAATAAACGCAAGAACAATCATACATTTCTCAAAAATTTTAAGGTAACCAACCAACCATATGACTAATCCTTTAACTTAAAAGCGTGAGAACAAATCTTAAAACGCTTGCAGGTCCGTCCTAATTACACGTTACGAAACGCGTGGTCTTGATATCTTAGATCGACCGCTTCATCACGATTTTGCTCGATTATTTCGGCCAGAAGACGCAAGAACCCACCTACAACTTTATCGGTCAGGTAGGACTACATTAAATAGTACCTGGTGTGCAGGCGTTTATCGTAAACAATGAGAAATATCATGATTATTAGGTATAAATATCGATAGATTGGGCAGACACGGTTAAGCACGGACCACACCATCAGCAACTGCAATCGTGATGCTATGGTAAACGTTTTAGGAATCCTTATAAAAAAATTGTTAAAATTCCGACACGTTAAGGGTTGATTTTTTTAAATTTGATTGTTGAAAAACGTAAATTGATGGGTATCGTAACTGACGACTATCATCGAGTGATCACCGATCGCAAAAATTTTCCCAGGCTAAAGAAGAAATTATATTTTTCAGAAAAATATAACTTCAATTGAGCGGCAGAAAACATTTATTTTAATATTATTTTAAATAAAACACAGTTTACTTTTCCCACTCCCTCTCGTTTGGCAGTAACCTACTTTTCCGCACTAGTGCGAAAAGAGATTTTAATAAAATTTCTGTTGCGAGGATTAATATAAGCATTTATTTTAATATTATTTTAAATAAAACACAGTTTACTTTTCCCACTCCCTCTCGTTTGGCAGTAACCTACTTTTCCGCACTAGTGCGAAAAGTGATTTTAATAAAATTTCTGATGTTTGACAAATTAACGCCTATTGTCTATTGTCAAATTACACCCTATGGTTTTCAGACCAAATCCGACTTTCTGATTTGTCCGAAACGGATGATGTAATGTCACCAAGAGCAGATTAGGTCAAAGTTCATGGAGAGCGTAAATGAGGCAAAAGTATGTTTTGAATTTTATTATGTAGATCTTACATTTTTCTTGGTGACAAATAAGACCTTTTATTTTTGCGAGATTAAAGAGTATTTAGTTTGAGTTGCAGGGTGAAAAGTAGCACTTTACTTCACTTTACTTCACTTCACTTTGGGTACAAGTAAAGAGAAATGTGAAGAATTTCGAGAAACTGTACAAAATCTTAGGAGATTCAAGGAAATCTCAGGAAATAATAAAATATCCCAGGAAATTTCGCCGAAATTTTTGCACTGGGTGGTAAGTAATGGTCTATATAGGCTATATCTATTTTTCGAAAATAACAGAATTCCAAAATTACAATTGCTAAGGTGATGTATCCGAGATTTGCTGTTGTTGCACTTGTCAAAACTACGACTTTCACAGTCTCGCTTTGCTCGAGCGTTACGAACGCTAAACTCATTAAAAACATCCCCCGGGGCGCAACAGAACTAGAAAATTACGAAATTCAAAATTTACCAATGTCAGGGGTTGGGAAAACCGCCTGGAGCCACTCGAAAATTATTGCAATCCTCGGATCGCAAATTCCCTCGAAAATGCAGGAACTCGAACGATGTTTGCACTGCAACTGCATGCATTAGAAGAATTAACACGCACTCTCCCCACCTAAACAAAGATAATATGAACTTAAATTTGTAAAATTTTCATCAAAAAGTCGATTTTTAAAATTCACCTTAGACGAAAGCTTAAGTTTTGCTTTTTCAGAATATTTAAATCAATCTTTTCCTACTTTTGAAGGAGAAGCTCTTAAAAGATCGACAGTAACAAGAGGTAAACATCCCAATAACGTTGTGTACACGTGGTTGGAATTCCCTTGGAAATCTTTGGAATTCTTTGAATATATTTGCAATTCATGGAAATCCTTGGAAGTCTCTGGAATTCGTTGAAAATTACTGGAATTCCTTGGAAATCATTGAAATTCTTTGAAAATCTGTGGAATTCTTTGGAGGTCACTGGAATTCTTGGAAATCACTGGAATTCTTTGGAAATCACTGGAATTCTTTGGAAATGCTTGGAATTCATTAGAAATCTTTGGAAATACCTGGAATTCATTGGAAATATTTGAAATTCCTTGGAAATCTTTGGAATTCCTTAGATTTTCTTGGAATTCATTGGAAATCTTTCGAATTCTTGGAAATCATTCTAATTCTTTGAAATCTTCGGAATTCCGAGTCTTGTGTACACAAATTTTTCTGGATATTTACCCCCTGGACAGTAATCTTTATGTTCTCTAAATAAATAATCTCCATTATAATAGTAAATGCAAGGGCGGATCCAGATAAAATTTATAGATGGGGTAGCTGGAATCAAAACATGTTTTATTTTTTTACCTTTTTACGCCAATTATGATGACAAATAAGATCTTAATTCTTGCTGGGGGGGGGGGGATATATTCTAATAATTTAGCTATATTTTTCAAATTTTAACAAAAGTATGTGGATTTTGTTGTTTTTTGATGGATCATGGGAGGGGGTTAGTTATCTCCCATTACAATCCCCTCTTATTTTTTCCCAATTATAGAGTTTTTAAGTCATTTGATGATCACATCATTGCGTTTAAGTCGTATTCGTCGCACTTCTCTAATTCCTATTGATTAAACGTAATCTTTGGGTGCACGGAGTGCGCACTCAAAACTCACTTATTTGCTAAAACCGCTGTAACTTTTAGTGCCATTCGGTTGCTATATCCTCCGGGATGGGACGTTCGACGCAGCCGGTTTGGTGTGAAGACGGTTCGGCGCAAAGACTTTTCAGCGCGTAAATTTTTAAAAAATATTTGAAAAACAGAAAGAAAAATAATTTAGAAAAATAGGTTAATGTAGCTAGGGATTCATTTCATTACATTTTATTGGCTAAAATCGGCGGCTTTCGAGTTATAAATTAAAGTAAGTAAAGAAATGTTGAAAAAATCGAAATTTTCTTTTAATTCTTTTGAAAATCCCGTATTCTTTAAACTAAACATTTTACAAAAAATCTGACGCCCCATTCCGGATAGGAAATTTAACGGACTACAACTTTTGTATAGCAAAATTTTTTGAAAGACCAATCCATTTCCCAGAAAAGCAGAAAATCTGAAAAGGCAGTTGCAAAACAAAAGATTTTTATTATCGCGCCGAAAAGTCTTCGCACCGAACTGTTTTCGAGCCGAACCAGCTGCGCCGAAACGTCGTAGACCGCATATCCTCAGTGTTGTTTTCAAATAAATATCAAGTAAAATTACAATATGGAATACCACCTAGAAATAGCCATTTAAGCAATAACCCCCCCCCCCGCTACAGTTCACTACTTAATATTCATTGAAAATTTTGTTCAAATACACACATTTCTTACATTGGACCCCAGACCCCCCGGTCTGCAATAGTTTTCATTGCATGCTCTCTCTACCTTGTGTTTTTGTTTATACTACTTTAAATAAATATCACTAAGGGCCGATACCACCAGGCAAAAACAAAACGAGTTTAAGATTAACTTGGATTAATATGCCGAATTTAGTATCCGTTACCAAGGTAATTAAAGAAGTTTAGTTTAAATTCGATTTGATTTTGTATGGTGAAACTGGATATAAGCAATGCTTTCTCAAATTTTAAAATGGTTTCTTTCCTAATCGAATGGCTTCGAATGTTGTTCACGATTTCGGCAATGAAATTTATTTCTTCAGATCCGTATTCAGTGAATTACTGAAGGGCACTCTCAACAACTTGATGCTGTTTGTAGTCTTGGGTACGACTGAAAACTGCATCAACGGTTGCTTTGACGCACATGAATGGTCAAAATTAGCACCATTCCAAATTTTGATAAAATTAAAACAAAAAATTATCACAACTTGAAAAGTTGATATTTTTAGTTCAAATTATTGATAAATTGGCTCAAAATGGGTTCGGGATAGTCGTGCGATCAGATAGCAGATTGTCTGAGAGGTCGTGGCTTAAAAATTTTGTGTTAAAAAAATCGGTAATATTTCTACGTTTTAATTGAAACGACTTTCTTTAATTTCTTGTAAAGAAAACATTAAAACAACTCAATAAAAAAAAGTTACACTGTAAATATCTCCCCGTGATATTGAAAAAATTTTGTTAGTCGAATAGAAAGTTTTGAAAACATTTGTTTGGTAAAATATTAATCATATTTTTTGTAAGAAATTATTTGTGTTGAATTTTTAAAGATGACAGGGCGTTGTTGTGTTGACAGTATGAGTTCTGTGACACGACCCCTTGGGGACCGGCACCAAAGGGGGGCTTAACGCAGCACGCGTATAGGCGCCCCCATAATTCTTAACTTGTATTTTTACTTACATGTTGTATCCACAAGAATCTAGCGACGGTCTTTAATAACATTCATAAATTTATAAATTTTTATGTATTTTTAATGTTGAAGAAAAATTAGCCGAGCTTTTATTGCAATCATTTTCGGTAAGAAAATGGCAGGAGTAATTAATTTCGGATTTTATGTTGATGTGCTTTTCGCATCGAAATTTCTGCTTGTTGATTTTAATTTAGTGGCGGATTTTTAGCGAATTGCATTGTAATTTTCTATCATTAAGGCACACCTTGAGATGTTTACGTTGTATTGATTATGCGCTTCCATGTCTGTCTCATGCCGGGTCTCACACTGTCAGTTCGATACGAAACATTGTAATCACGATCGATTATTTTTAAGAACGTACTTATTAGACCTTTTTTAAGGGTTTCATTGTCCTCGCTTACAAACAATAAGAAGTTTTAATTTTTCATTAAGTGCAGTTCAGGGAAAAGCCAGTTCGATTCTCGATTGGAGCAAAAACTGCGCTCTATCATTTTTGTAATTACATTAATTCGGACAATTAAAATAATGCACGTGCGTAATCAATCTTATCTTTCAGATTGTTTTTGGACTTAAATACCTCCAGTTTTTATGTGTGTTTACCTGCTAAATAATACCGTGGACGAGATAATAATTGCCCAATTATCAGATAATTTCGAGTTTCTATTAGAGAAATATGAATACAATGTGCAAATTGCTCGAACCGCCGGAATAGATCGGTCAAAACATAGCCGTACTTTTGGCCGACGTTGGATCCATGAGGAAGCTGTCGGATGAAAACTGACATTATCTCGGCGGAATCTAATCCGCATAATATAGAAGAATTCAACATTATGACTGCTGGAGTATCACCTTGTCACAGCTTAGTTATGTTGAAACGAAACTAATCCTTTCGTAAGTCAAAAACCGTGAGAAAAACTGGCGCACTCTAATGGATCAAATCGTCGACATTTATCGAATTAAAATGTCTTCAACGTGTTCTATTTAGAATATGATAAAATGACTACCGTATAAGAGCGTATCTCTGCAATGCTGCCAACTACTTATTATAATGTAATCAAGTCTGCCCGCGGTATATCTGCATTCCGTTGTACCACCTTTTTGCTCTACGGCTAAATTTGATTATGGGAAAATATTTTTGCGTCACTTACTCGTCTATCGTGACCTTCTTTGCATGACCCAAATATCATTTATTTCGTTTTTCAAAATTGTCATTACGGGACGCAAAAAAGCGCAACCTATACTTAGCGCAAATCTGTTAACTTTTCGCATTTTTCCCGTTCGTAATTTGCGGGGGTAAGCTCATAGTTTAGAAAGTTATTTTGACTGAACAGCAAAACAGTAGACCTATAATTTTCATCTATTCCAGTTCCAGCGGTTTTAATGCGTTTTAGCAATAATTGCAATGCACCATCTTCTATCATAGTAATTTTGGAAGGAAGCAGGGTTCGAAACCGTTTTGTCCCTAAAATTGGAAACTATTCTTCTTAATGAAATTTTGCCTAATAATAGAGATTTGTAAGTTTGCAAAAAGTTACGCTAGAAAAAAGCCACCGAAAACCTTTTTGATTAATGCAATCATTTCCATAACAATTTTATAAGCTACAACAACATCTATGGGTAGCTCATTTATAAATTTGTAGGGACATTAAATAAATGGGATTTCTTTTTTCTAAATGTGCAATAAATTACAAATAAAAACAAAATAATGAATATTTTATGTACTTGACTTTTGTCGTTGAATATTCTTGGTATGTTTCTTGAAGGCGAGTAATCTCTACGTGTGATACAATTTGTCAAGATGACAACGCTTCTGTTCGAAATCTCTCCATATTTATAATATTGTCAACAAGAATTATTTATTAGAGTGTTTTACATAGTTTCTGAACAGACTTTGTTATTAAAGCGCGATCACGACAACACAAAAACTCTTAAACCAAAACGACAAGAACATCCTCTCTGCTGACTGGACCCCCCCTCTTTCAGCATTCAAACTATTTCATTTCAAATTTCCTCCTGAACGGCTCAGAATTATAATTTCACTGCAAAACTGCGTTTTGAAGGGATAAAATATTTGTTTGGACGTGAGAGCGCTGTAATGAGTGTGAATGATTATTGAGACAAGCTACCAACTGAAATATTTAGGGAAATATTTGTAGCATGTTGTGGCAATTTCTTTATTATGAAGATGTCTTTGTATAAATGCGCATATATTATTTTTCCAAACCCAGTTGGAAATCGACGCATATTTTAGTTTAAATTATGCATCATTCAATAAAAAGGTTACCACAATATAACCACTCGTTTATTTGAATTTATTGGATTTTTATTACCAAAACACGCGGAAAAAAACTTTCGGTAACAGAAAAATTAAACTGCCAACTTAAAAGCTATTAGTTTATGTCAGCAGTAATGAAAGGCATAAAATTAGTAATTAAATCGATGGCACAGTTTTTGAACCCCACTTCAAGCAAATCTTGAGAGGGAAAAAGGTCTTGATTTTTCAGCTGTGGAAGAATAGCTGAAAACATTAAAACTTATGTAAAACAAATACAGGACGTGTCGTTGGGTCTGTCGTGATCAGTCTTGCCTGAAAGCGCTGATCCAGGCAAAGTTAATTTTTTTATAGATCCTTGTTTCCTCCCTTGTTCTATCAGAAAAACTATCTATCATTAGGTAGGACAAAGATGAAGTTAATTACATTGAAGATATGACTAAACTGATAGCATAGAATCCAAACCAAAGTTATTAACTCTTGTCCTTATCGTCGTCCTTTATCAGGATAGTTAAGATAAAGAGTCAAAGGCTTGAGATATGTGCATGATTGCTAATGTCGAGTACTCCGGAAAAAATCAGAACTTCATTTCTAACTGTCTTCCTTCTGGAATTTAATCCATGTGAAAAACTTTCCAGCGGTCTGGAAAGGCAGATTTCCAACAGCAACAATGGAATATCTTCATAAGGCTCAAAAAACCGTCTCAACGGTTATTGTTGCTTTCTCTTCTCTCCCAAACGAATCTTTAGGCCAAATTGATGTAAACTATTTTGCAAAGCTGCCATGTGTACAATGAAAATTTCATAAAATCAATGAAATTTAACCAATAAACTCAAATTCAAAATTGTATAGTAAATTAATTTATAGTATTTAAGAATTTATTCGTTGAAGTAATGAATTTGTTCATTGAAGTAGTGAATTTGTTCATTATATTTATGAAATTTTCATTACTAAGTTCATTGGTGAATTAACTAGATTGCCCAGTCTGACATGACGGCCGCACTAAACAGTCACTCTCCCTTAGACAGCCTTTCTTTTGTTTTCAATTACCTACCTATCTAAAAATATGGGAGGTTACGAAAGAGTATATTGTACTAACTGGTCAGACTGCAGTGGAACAAATAGATTACCTAGTTTGTGCGGCCTAAAGACTCACCCGCACCATGATCCAACTTTTGTATAGGTTGGCGAAAACTTTGTGCCAAAAAAATGTCATTTTGGACACTCTAAAGGGGCGGAAAAGGGCAAAGCGCCCATGAGCGTCGCAAACGGGAAAATTTTCAAGGTCAACAGGGTTTACACATTGGAAATTTTTGAAGGTATTATTATAATACAAAGGTAACTACAAAATTCCAATGACATTTTTATCAAATAATTGCTTTCAATGGCTACGAAAAAGGAATTAAATAAGCCTTAACTCATAATTTTAATAATAATTTCACGTAAATCAGGCTCATTTCTTTGCAGCAACCCCCCCCCCCTCCGGGCCCCCTCTTTAATCCGCCACTGTACACCTCCCAGCTGAAATTTTAACTTTAGGCCCAGTTTTTCAGTTGTAGATTAAACCAAAAAGTTTGGATTAACCAATGAAATACGTTGAAAATCTGTTTTTTACGCAATATCATTGGTTAACCCAAATTTTTTGGTTTAACCTGCAACTGAAAGACTGGGCCTAAATCACTAGAATTCTAGTAGCGAATAATTTGTAATGAAGAGTCAAAAAAACGACCCGATGGAGGGAAGGAAAGAGTATCCACTCTCTCAATATTTTGGGCAGTTGAAAAAATCTGTGAATAGTTGGCAAAATCATCGACGAACTGGCTTTTGTTTAGAAATTATCTGCTTATATTATAGGAAATCGAAGAAATCGTTGGAATTCTTCAAAAAACAAGCTGAAGAAGCTAAAAACAGTTAACTATTGGCAAACTCAGAACTGCTACCCCCCCCCCCCAGCAAAAATTTGGACCAGAGATTTGTAGATTTAAGAATGAAATTGTTTAAATTCTATCCATAATCTATTATATTATCATTATGTCGGTTAAGAAATCCCCCCCCCCCCCCCCCCGATGCATACTACCGTAACAAATAATAGTAACTTGTTCCGAAAAAGTGAAAAAGCGTAAATCCGGGGTTCTGAAACCAAGGGAAACTTTTAAAGCCAGTAATTCAGTCTCACTTGAAACTTTCGGCCGTTTCGCCGTCGACCATTTCGCCGTACATTACAATAGAGTATTGTATGGAGACGGTCATACATTATCTTAGTAAGTTAACGTCTGACTTTAAGGCACCCGGTTTAAATCCGGGAGAGTTCCATATATCCGTGTCCACGTTTATGAGGGCACGAAAATCCGGTGGCCCCCAGGATTGATGATTGCCACCATTAGCAATTAAAACTAGGGTTACCGCATTCGCACACAAACGTAAGTTGCCCCAGTTGGGGAAAGTTTCCAATTAGATCCCGGTCTACAATTATTTTTTCTGATTATTTCTACACCGAACCCCATTGAATACAAAGCGTACTGGGGGTTATAAAATACCCCCCCCCCCCCAGAACACATATAAATGAAAGAATTAAGTAGATTCAAATATATTGTCAAGTCAAATTAACTGCTTTTTTTTGAGATGGTCAGTAGTTAGAGAAATTGACGTCATGCTGTATCCAAACAAAGCGTGTATCCAGTCATATTGATTGATTGATGTGTTGTATTTAAACGGATGAGGTTCCCCCAAGTCTTCCATCCGTATGTGATCCTTCCCCAAACTTCTTTTGTTGCAATAAAAATAGGAACACCGCAAACATCTCATTTAAACTATTGCATAGACGATCTGACAATACTGACTTCATTATTTGTGTAAACTGGAGGCTGGTACATCCAAACCGGGGGGTCTGGGGGGTATGGAATACCCCCCAGTTTATAAACATGAAAATCAGCTTGAGTTTGATCATTAGAATTAGCTGCGGGCATTTTATTATTTGTCTATACCGGAAGGTAAAATCCCATAGTTGTTAGGAACAATTGGACGAGAACAGGGCCGTATTAAGACTAAATTTTCGGGGGGGGGTTAATGTTTTAGTTTTAGTTTTGAAGATTTTTTTACGATTGCAGTCGGACTTTCTGAACATTGGTAGTGATAAATTGATAAATAATTTCGCGGGGGGGGGGGAGGTTAACCCTTAAGCTAAGAAAAAGGACATGATATCAATTGCATAAATGTAATACAAAATAACAGTAAATGACGAAAGAAAAAACTGTAAAACCTAACGTGAAGACACAATAATTCGAATTTTAGTGTTTAATTAATCTATTAAGTTTAAAATTTTAATTTTAAGGTTGAATCCTCAAAATTTTTGAAAACTGAGTTATGCATATTTATATGTTTCAAATGTCGTACCTTCATGTTTTGTCATTGGCATTTATCCAGAAGGAAATGGGGCAATAATAGCATCAACAAAGGTTTTTGCTGCCACAACAAATTTTATGCTGCCACATAATATTTTTTTATCAGTTCAGAAGAAAAAATTTGTTGGCTCAACAATTTTTCAAGTTAGTCGAAAACTGAAGTTTTTTTTTCAGTTTATCTGAAGTTATGTGAAGAACAGAAAAAACTTTGTTATGGCAGCATAAAATTTGTTGTAACAGCAAAAAATCTCTGTTGACGCTACTAAAAAATTTGTTAGGGCGACAAATCCTTTCTTTCTATCAAACCGGAACGAATCTCGATACAAATTTAGCACTCCTTTGTTACAACTTCCGTTGATCTGTGGGCCGTGGGTGCACCATTGTGTAACAATGTAATTTTCAGCCTACTTTCTATATGTAATAATTGTGCATTTCAGTTTGCAATTGTAGATGAGGCACTTAGTGATTGCGCCGTGATGTGAGTGAGACCTCCCATGCTAATGTTGTTTTGAGAGTTACAATGTAATTATAAAAGTGCCTCGGGTTCGAAGCCTACGATTTGTGTATATAATTTGATTGCTCACCATATAATTTCTAATAATTAATTATTTATTTTAAACGCATCGGTTGGAAAAGTTCGGAATGAAACGGGGAGGGGGAAAGCAGGGCGAGGGAGTTAGGGGGTAAATGATTGGTGCAAGAATGTTTGCATAAATTGCGAAACAAAGTAATAAAGTACCTTGAAAGTTACTAATACGAATAATTTATTACTATTAAACTAAGAAATGTTAAATGGACAAAAATTGCCATGTTTCTTTAATCTCATATCTGCATGACTCTAACATTTACACCTTGTACTGGGTAAACCAAGAAATATATGCATTTACTATAAAATTATACCTATCTATAAAGCATCTTCAAGTCTATGTAAATGTATATGAATGTTATGGAGTGAGCATTAGCTGAGAAAATTGTGTTTTTCGCTCACACTCGAGATTTAACACTCATTTATAAAAGCATCAAGGAAGATAAATTTCTTGACGTAGCCACAAAATAGACGGAGCAGAAGCGCGTGTCTGGCAGACTCCTTCAGGGTATGTAGGAGTTCAAGCCGTGGGAACGCGTGCATATGACGACAGTAACAGTTTTTCAAAGTCTTCCTCCAGCCAATAATCATTATTTGATCACTGCAGCCGATCATAAATGCGCTTTTCTGTCACTATCAATTAAGTGCCTTCGTCGACAATTTGTCAACAAATTCCATTTTAAATTATAACATTTATTATTCTCGCGGATAAAAAAAGAGAATTGTTTTAAAAGTAACTGCAAAGGTCAGAGGTCAGTAGCGGGTCACACACCTAGCCGCGGGGCTAATAGATCTGCACGAAACTACATAAAGACTTTTGTCGCGCTTTAACGGTTTTACACATAGTCATTACAATCCTTTGTTATTTAAAAATTATTTCTGCAAACCTAATTATAATATTTTAATAATTTTACCGTTCACTTAATCGTTATTATTTTATATTTATGTTTATTGTGCAATTTTTAGAAACGTATCAAGGATATTTGATTGTTTTTTCTCCCAAGCTTGCGTGCCGGTCAAAATTTAAAGAATACTATTAATTTGGTAATTAAGCAAGGATTTTCATTATTTATTCCATTGCTCTCGAACGGCAAAAAATGAATTTTTACTAAAACAACGAACCCGGACTGTTACACAATTTTAATATCCCAAACAAAAAATAATAGGGGTGATTATACAATCTTCACCTTCGCAGCCGCTGAAGATGCCTTTAAATAGCGTCGCCTGCAGGACATTCTTGAAGATTAATATTAAAATACCCACCTGTTGTTCCTGCGAGTCCGCGATGTTTGAATACTTTGGCTCTCGAAATAATCTGACAAACTGACCCCCGGTCTAAATTAGCATAATATTGCGCAAGTTTTTACCTTTTTCGATATTTTGGCAAATAAATTGTGGCAAGAAAAATTGTGTAGCCTGTTAGTAAGTTGTCGGCTTGTGGCCTATACTTAAGTGTGTCTCCAGAGGCGTTCCTCATAGGGGTTTGAGGAGGCGGCGTCCGCCGGCAAAGCTCGCGGCGCCCCGTACAGCACGTACCTGATAATTTAACTGTTTATGTGGGTGGAGTATACGAAAGATTAAAATCATTTTTAAACTTTTCCCAGACTTAAACATGTAATTGTGTGGTTTACGTTAAATAATTGATATGCACTACCATAAACACTAGTAAATCCACCCTTTAACCTAAAACTTTTATAAAGTTGCATTGCTAATAATAACTCTATAGAGGGCGTAGGTGCATCATTCACGATTCCTATCGTAATACGTATACCTTTTATATTTATTATTGTGGGCACTCGTTTTGTTTTGTTTCCTAAGTAATTGCGTCGTTCCTCGTTGATTAAGTTTAATTTTTTATAAATTTTGGGTTATTCTCAGAATATGAGGGTCCCTAGTGGCGCCGAAGTACCAGCCTCCCGTTTGTTTGTAACCCCCAATTAGTATCATATAAGCGACCGCGACACAGTTTTATACATTTTAGTAAATTACTGGGTTCGGTGACTGTCCGCCCGCCTTAACCATAGAGACTATGATTGTGGTTACCGTTGGATTGCAAGGATCTACGTCTAAATATGCCAAAATATAACCCTAGTAGTTTTGAGTTGACCGTTCCGTATTATTAGATAAAACTTAAACAACCCATTAGCTAACTTCAATTAATAAAACTTTCAAAGGTACCACGATACTCGAAATTATGTAGGAACCAGGGTCTGGAGTCTGCTCTAAAGTATACTTCTGCTGGAACATTCCATAAGGTAATTTTTGATAAGAACATTTTATTCGTAATTATAGCCATGAACAGCAGAGAGCTAGTTTAAGAGAAAGACAGCAAGTCTGAAATGGCTCCCAAGACTTACAAAAAGAAGATGGATAAGGAACCTCGTGGTATCAAACTGCTAAAGATATATGAGGCCGATGTCCAGCAGTGTACGAAAAACCGCTCAGAAAAAGAAGACATATTCGTTGTTTCTTCCAGCCAGTAAAGAAACTCTCGAAACAAAAGCGCATCAACTGAGGGTGGGTGTTTTTGAAGGGATTTCATGTCAGATTACCTCGATGGTTTGCCATTGCCTGTCTAAAGAGAACGGTTAGATGGAAATTCTTTCTCTACCCGGGCTATAATTGGGTATATCTGTCAACAGTCAACGCCAGGAATATATTCGATCACTTATTCCTTATAAATATCTTGTGTCAGATCCAAATTATAACAATATGTCTAGACCAGTATTTCTCAAACTTTTTCGAATGTGGAACCCATTTCCGTTTGGAAGGTAAGAGTGGAACGTGACGATTTTCCTTGACGGTTTTTTTTGCGGAACCCTTGGCGAGTTTTCATGGAACCTCATGGTTCAGCGGAACACACTTTGAGAAACTCTGGTCTAAACCATTTACAAAAAAAAATATATAGATTTTTTCGACAGCTGCTGTCGAATTGCTGAAAATGTGTTTTTTTCAAGTTAATTAAAAAAAGATATTCCGACAGGGCCCGCGCCACAGGTTCATTCGAGGGGCCCACAGATTCTAAATCCGGCCCTGGTCAACGCATTTAAGTCAGGATTAAAATTAATAATAACTTTAATCTGGGAATAAGGTCCGCATCTGGACAATTCAAAACACATAAGAATTGAGATTGGAAAACACAATAGTTTCTTATTTCCTCAATATGCTACCCCCCCCCTTGTCAGAGATTCCATTGTGGCCGAATATTTAAATAGGGGGCTGATGCCTCCAGTAATTCAATACGTAGACCATATTCCAATGGAGAAATTCATCATTTTAACGCCGATAAACAAAATTCATCATTTGATGAACTAATTCATAAATACAACGATTTTTTCATGAATAGTATGAATTTTCCCACAATATGATTAATTTTGAAAACAATCCATCTTTTTTTGTGAACTAAGTACTCAAAATATCAAACAATTTGAAAAATGTTTTTCTAGATAGGAAGCAGAATACTAAGATTGAGTACTCTGCATTGGGTTATATCTCACCCCGCCCCCTCATTCCCAGCTTTGTGACATATCAATTTTAGGTTTCTTTAAAATGCTATCTTTTTAGATAAAAAAATTTTTTTATGATGTAATTGAAAGTGCAGTTTTCATTATAATGTATGATTTCTTTTGTGATTTATAACAGGAGAAACCATAAAACGCAGTTTACACTGTGTTTTCTTTCTTAAATTTATAAAGAATATCATGTAAGCAATACTTTATGGGTTTTACCATAATAATTCATAAAAGAAATCACATGATGTAAACTGCACTTTAGTTACGCAAGAGAATATAATCCCCCCCCCCCGTTTACGTTTCTTCCATGTATGTTCTCTGCGATTATCAGGAATCAACCGGAATAATAAGGCAAAAATGGGAAAATACCTTAAGACACTCAGTCAGCGATGGCGCCAGAGGGGGGGGCCAGGGTGGGCAAAGTGCCCGACTAATTGCCCACCCAAAATTTAAAAAAATGTTAAAATGTAGTAAACCGAAAACCCTTTTTTTTAGATGCTTATTTGTATAAAGCAGTATAAAGTAATTTATTGAGTTTATTTATCAATTTTGGGTGCCCATTCCCCATGCATTCCAGCCCATTCCTTTAACCCCCCCGAGGTCACACTTATTTTTCGAACCAGGAGTACACTCTGGGTCAATTTAACTTATCATGAATTTGATCGTTTACCATAAAAAAAAATCTAGAATGCACTTACAACATTGTTTAATTGATTAATATGGAAAACAAGAGTGTATTTGGAATTATCGAAATAGTAAAAAGAAATTCCTGAAAAAATGTATTTTTAGAAAGACAGAAAATTTTACGAAAAAAAAACTATAGCTAGATTTTGCCAACGAGCAAAATTGAGGACGGGTCAAATTGACCCGAGATGACCGCGGAGGGTTAAAATGCAATAAAATTCTTGTTTATTTGCTAGTTGAATTCATGCAGCATTTTATTTTAGAACATCAGCAAACTAGGTTCCATGAAATCTGTTTCGAGGGCAATAAAAGAATTCAAACTTTAACTTTTAATTTAAGCCGGTTTAATCTTGAAAAGTTCAAAATTTCTAACTGCAACACCAGAAAAACTGATCATTTTTGCCAGAAAAGAAAATTTAATTTGAAAAATTCTTTTCTTCCTTGTGATTTTGCCAACACATAGCTGGATTTGCCAACGTCTTGGTAGATTTTAGCAACTTTAGCTAATTTTTGAAGACATTGGGTGAAGTTCGCCCCCATGACCTTCGCTGTAAAGAACAGAATCACAAAATTTTTCTATAATTTTAATGAAATTTAACTCCCGCATCACAATGAAAGCTTAAGAAGACTTAAAAGATTCAAAATAGGTAAGTTCCACCAATGGCCTGTTCTCAGTCCTTCTTTTGCTAGGCTGCCGAGGGTAAACATGTAAGTTCCACCGCTGGTCAAAAGGTACCCGGGAAAAAAACATGTAAGTTCCAGCGTTGGTAACTTAAAGTATTACTGGATTGTAGTACTCACAAATGGTGGATTTTAAAATGCCCTGATCCGAAATTTGCCGTGGTTGCGCTTGTCAAAACGGCCCGGAACGCCCGAGTGAAACGAGGGGGTGTAGCTAAACTAACTGAAAACATCCGCTTAGGATTACCAAACTCGAAAGCTGGGATCCGAGAATTGGCAATGTCAAGAAAGCTTAAACTTTGCTCTTTCAGAATATTTAATGGTTTTCTATCGTACTTTTGCTTTTGCTTTTGCCTTTGCTTAAATAACCATCGGTGGAATTTACATGTAAGAAAATAATGACCCAAAAACTTATTACTGGAACTTACATGTCGGCTTAAAAAAGATTTGACCGATTCGTGGAAGTTACAATCGCCCAGTTGGAGGTATATCTACCTCCTAGGTGGAACATAGGTACTGTCTATTATGTGTGTATAAACTGCAGTATATATCGGTTTCATGCGTTCGAATGGGTCGCTTACCTTAGGTCGGACCAATAAAATGATCGATGGGTATGGTAGGTTAGGTAGCAATGCGACCTAAATTATTTAAATCGAATTTAAGCTCTTTATATCTGAATTCTCAATGTAAAAAATATTGGGAGAAAACCTTAGGGAACTCCGGATGAAAACTAAAGAGGGCACATAGGCTATACTGTTATGTACTGGGAGGTCTGGGGGGTGTATGGAATAGTCGCAAGCATTAGTTTAAATAATATTAAATTTTCAAACCGATCGTACCAGTCAATATTAATTTAGCAGCGCCATCTTTTAGAAATTTTTGAACTACATCAGGTGTTTCCCAGCTCGGCATAAGGTTTATTTATCTAACACTGAGTTCCCATGTCTAAAAATCTTCTGTAACCGCCAGTGATAGTATATTAATTTTCTTCCGGGTACATTTTTTTTATATAGTAATATATAAAAGTTAAAACCAACACAATTGAGGAAGAAAGTTGATGAAACTCGGCAATTACGATTATTTAATAAAAATCGAAAGTTAATTGCGTTTATGGGCAGTTTAAATTTTTATGGTCCAATTAAACGGCAAAGTTTTTTGTATTTATAGAAACAAAAGCAAAAACCGAAATTTCGGTTTTATATTCGGATACTTTTGACTGAAACAAAAGAAAAGTAAAAAAATTTACTAAATCCGGGATTGAACCGCCGTTAGTAGTCGGTTCGCTATATGCGGCTTATCCTGTCTGAAAAATTAATTATTTAATTAAACTACTAAGAATTGCGGTTTTTGAATTTTGAAGAAGTTTGAAATAATGAATCATTTTTGGTAGGGCTAATAATACAGACACCGGTTGAGTGTGTGAAACAAGAGGGAACTTTAATTGTGAATAGGCCATTTAAACAATTACATCAGAAGAAAAGCTTAAAATTCCAGCATTTCCTATCTATCACAATTGACAGGCACAAATCAAGAGCGGTTTTTAAAAAATAATCGGATCAAATTATCCTTCGAATAATTGCTCAAAGACAATTACAAGCAAACAACAATAGGGTCGATTAAACAATTAAATGCAATTTTAACGAAAATAACGCACGCGATTTCCACCTGTCAAATAGATTGATGGATTCTTCTTGTTTAGCCTGCGCTCGGGTAAATCACTTCGAATTAAATGTAATAAGGTGGTAGTTTGAGGTTTTTGTAATGATTGACAGCTTCTGCCTTTCACGATTCTTATTTATGTGTTTAACTATGAATTATTGACTTGTTCAACCTTGATGTGTGGTTTACGTTTTCGCTTCGGAATTAAACGTGATTTAGGTTCACATTTTCTAATTTATTGCCAGTGCAATTTTGATTTTTTTAACAATCAAACCATTTCCTAAATTAACGATTTTCAATACCGGGTTTAGTTCGGTCGATTTTATGCAGATGGCGCTAGCGACTGGGTGGTTAAATTCCGCTCTAGCGGCTTCGCGAGCAGGTAAAAACAAGCGGGCAATCGGTCAATAAATAATCGAATTTATGTGGAAACGTGAAAATTAAACTAACTTGTGCTTATCGACTTTTGTGCAGCGCACAAACACACGTGCAGTTTCTGTGCCTTTTATCGTGCAAGCAATGTGAATTCAAGCTGCCTGGTAAAATAAAACAAAGATATTGAAATAAAAATTTATTCTGTCAAACTTAAAAATAATGTGTACAATTTTTTTTTATAAATTAAGGATATGTACAAAAATGTTAGAAAAAAACAACTTCTTGGTTAGAATGGTAACTTAAATAATATTTATGATCAGTCTTATTAACGGAGGTGTGTATGTACATCTTTGGAAAAACAAGCATTTGGGGCCAAAAAACAGGTTAACGTTTCATGATGTCTTCGATCGAAAAACCAAGCTTCTTCTTGGCTTTCGGTTCTTCTTTTGGTAACGTAATTTGGTAGTTTTTGATGGTCAGATCCAAACAGGTGTTTTGTTTTTCCACCAGGGGAAGAAGATTCGCGGCGTTGTTGTTGATTTCGACGTCTTGATGATGGTGTTGTCTTTCGTGAACTTTAAGTTCTTCCAGCGTGACGAAAACGCTGGTGCACGTCGGGCATTCGATCAAGTGCTCCGTGTGGGTTAGAAGGTGAGTCTTGAGATTTGACCGTTGATTGAACGAACGATTGCAGTAGGTGCATTTATGAGGAGACTCTTCCAGATGAACTGTTTTGTGCGTTGCAAGAGTTCGGCTTTGGCAAAATCCTTTTCCACATTCGTTACATTTGAAAGGCTTTTCCTTGCTGTGGATGTATCTGCAAAGAGGGGAAGATTTAGTTTGGTGTTATTTTTTGAAAATTGACTGACGAGACAACTAACCTGTGATCCCTGAGATGATCCTGTCTCCTGAAGGCTTTTCCACAAATGTCGCAGGAATACGGTCGCTCGTTGGTGTGCGTTCTTTCGTGGATGAGCAAATTGTAGCTTTTGGTGAAGTGACGGTGACAGTACTGGCAAATGAATTGTTTCTTTGGACGTGTCGATCCTGTGGTCATCTTAACTGGAACGGGTGCTCTTCCAGGGGTTCTTAAATCCTGGATTTGGTTTCGGAACTGGTACATGGAAGCGTTTCTCAGCCATTGGTCGACAACGGCTGCGTTGTACGCGGGATGAGGAAAAACCGAGGTATGGTTAGCGTATGGCGAATATCTATAAGTTTCCATTGGTTGCCATGTTGGGTCCACTGGTAATCTTACCAAGGGAGATGAAGTGGAAGGATAAGCGGGTGACGAAGGTGGAGTGGACATCATGTTGGATTCTAATTTATTAGAAACTTGAAACGGAATCGTAACTGATCCTATGGAAATAAAAAAACGAATGAAAAATTTGGATAAAAATAAATAAAATCCTGTCGACCTACCTTGATAGTCTTTCGATAACGAATTAATTGCAAACTCGGTGTTTGTCATAATAAATTCACTCTCACTGATAAAATTCAACCTACACACTTAACAAATTTGTTAGAACTGACTGAAACTGCACGTCAATCTTTACGGGAACTTTACTGCTCCCACTCTAGCTTAATGGTAGCCATAGGTTTAGGTAGCAGCTAAACACTCCCTCATTGGCTACAGCTAAAAATTATTGGTAGAAAAGAAACATGCGCCGAAGGTGCTTTAAAAAATAATTACCTGATCCTTAGCGTACGTACTTTTCATTGCCGGTGTTATTAAATATTGATTTTGTAAATTAGGACCGGATATTACTACTGTAAGCAAATATCGCAATCTTAAGTCGGGCTTAATTTTAAAAATTGCTGATAAAGATATTACTCAATCGATACGTACACTGGGATTTCACCTGACGACGATAAGGATGTTATCGTAAATCGTAAAGTAACTACTAGTACTTTAGAAACTTCGCCAATATCAAACGACTTTTTTTTATTAAATTTAACTTTTCTTATCTCCAAGTGTTCGGCTTGTCAGAAGTATAATTTTCACATTAAATTGATTGCTCATTTTGAACTTTCCTCCTGGGTGGCGAAGCTACCCATACAAGAACAATGATTAAATTAAGAGGGATGAAGCCTGAAGGGCCAGGTGGTTTTGGCCATCATAATGTCAAAACTAAAATATCATAGTTTTCAAGTAGTCCTAGATATAAGTTATAACTTCTGCCCAATATTTTAACGATATCCTTAAGCAAATCTCGACGTTACACCTTGCTTTTGTGAATAATCGTCTATGCTGATAATCAGCTATAATGAATCCGCACCTGTTTATATGCTTATACGTTTGAAAAACCACTAAATCTTAGATCACAATCAAATTATCACGTTGACATGTTAATTTTTATATTATTAAGTATTTAAGCGTTCGATCGGTAAGAATCAAAAAATTTCTGATTTTGTTTTGCACAAAAGCTGCTTTATTTCGAATTTTCTGCTAAACTTGCATAATAATCCAATTTTCGAATTTATAATTTTGTAAATAGACGATAAGCCCCATGAGTCAAATGCAATTATTTTTAATAACATACATTGTACTCAGGCCTGATTGTACTTATACCTATCAGAAATTTTGAAAACCACCCAAATTGGTACACTAGGATTTATTTATCTACAATATCACTTTTAAAATTTTTGAAGTTTGACCTCTTGTCAAGGAAAGTTATTGTAAATTTTAAGTACCTAATTTCTTTCTTTGTCGCCTTTTGAACTTCAAGGCTGCCTTTTCAAACTTCTAAACAAACAGGTAGCTAATGCCCTCGTATTTCTATTGATAAATAAGTTTATTACTTGTAGTAAAAATTCAAATCAAAATTTAATGACGGTTTTAATATTTTCGGTCACAAAGATACCTAGATAATTTTTTCTTTAAATTGGAATCAATGTCAAAAACCTGAAGAGACAAAAGATCACACGGTAAAGAAAACCACGACAGACCCAAAGAATTTAATTAAAATCGGCCCGATACCTTTGGAATAATTAAATTATGAATTTCGGCTGGATTTTTCTTAAAATCCTAAAATTCAACCTTTACGACTCTTTTTTACATTCATTTTTTTAAATTCTGAAAACGACAACTTTCAAACAGTCAAAATATAGTTAGTTTTTAACGAAGATCGCCTGCGGCGTTTTTTGTTTTGAACATTTCAAGTCAAAAATTTAAAATCCAAAAAAACCTGTCTGTATTCTTTGCAAAATCAGTTTTTATTCCTTTAAAATTTATTTCACCTTGAATAGAGTGAGGTTTAAAAATGTCCCCCTTTTCACTTCTTCATAGTTATAGTCCACCTGTGCTCCTAAGTCACCTAAGATACCAAAATTAAAATTAAATATAAAAATCTTTATCTACAATGTAAGATTAACATTGACAGTCAAAGAAATGTAGATGTTCCAAAGGGCAAACGCTTTTGTGTAATGGATAATATATAACGATTTCTATAAACCCATTTTTCAATTAAAAAATTAATTCTAATAATAAAAAGTCCCGGTTTGGTATAAAATAATATTTTTTTTCCAATTTCAACCATTAGACCATCCATGCATTCAATGCCAAATGTAAAATCGCAATTTTCTACTGCACTGTCTGCGATTAACGGCGCTAAAGTACTACTTTAGTGCCTCCCCTCACCGTCAGTAAAAGTGTGTTCAAATTAAATTTAATAATTATCCATATATTTTTTGATCAAATTTAATTTTTTTCGGCTTTCCAATAGTGCAGCCAAATTAATATCATTGGAAATGGTAAAGAGGAGAATGTAAAAGAGAAAATGAAAGCCTGGGGGTGGCATAGGGATAATTTAGGGGGTTCAAAGTGTGCGCAAAATATTATATTACTGCATTTTCCCACGAAACTTGACGTTCTATCAAAATATGTTCTACAGAAAAGTTGTAGATGATAAAAAAATCTTCAACTTTCGTGAGAACCATTTTTTACTATGACCTCAAAATTTCCGAGAAAAATGTGAAAAGTGCGAAAAAATCGATTTTTTCGATTTTTCTTTTTCATTCTTGCAAAAATAATTCAATTTTGATGAAATTTTGTGAAAATATGCTTCCTTATGTCTTAAATAAGCAAAAATTTTTTCACATAAAAAAATTTAAAAGTTTTTGAGATATTCTGTTTTTCAGTCAAAAAATGTTTTATTTCAAAAATAAATTAGAGTTCTTTCGGTGCTTATTTTTTTGTTATTACATTTACTTTTTGATTCAATAACAAAAAATTTTAAGAAATGAAAAACTGATTACACCATGTCTGGAAAATGTACAAAAGAAACTATCTTTCATTGTTTGACCCGAAACTTCATTTTTTTAAAAGCTTCACATAAGTTAGCAAAATAATCATTTTTTTGTCTTAGAATCAAAAAGTATCCAATACAAAAGTTGTAGATTATGACAGAATCTGCAACTTTTGTAGAGGTTTCTATATTACATAACCGCAAAACTTCCGAGGAAAATGTGAAAAAAACTTTTTTGTGAAAATTTAAAGTGAAACATTCACCATTTCCAATGATAAAAGTCCTGTCTACAAATTAATTTGTTCAAATCCAATCCAAATTCTACTATATCGATAATATTCGGTCGGGCTGGGGGGTATTCCATACCCCCCAGACCCCCCGGTCTAAAACAGTTTAAACTGCCAATTACAATAATAACCGACTACTCAACTTTGGCATATAATTGGAATGTAATCATCACTAGGATGGAAAAAGCACGGTAGTAGCCTAGTAGTTAGAGCAGTGGTTCTCAACCGTCGTTCCGCGAAACACTTGAAACAGGTGGTTCAGTGTTCCTGAATCGTAATAATAAGAATATTTAAAATAATTTAAATGCAAAGTGTAGTTTACGATATATTATTTCTTTTATGATTTATCATAGGAGAAACCATAAAACACAGTTTACACTATACGAAAAAACTACTATTATATGATAAATCCTAAGAGAAATCATATAATGCAAACTTCACTTAAATATGTTTTGTATATAAACCTGATGTTCCGCGATTTTTCTATTATTATCATAAGTGTTCCTCGTCCACAAAAATGTTGAGAACCACTGAGTTAGAATATTGTGTTGCTATGATCATAGGCATGGGTACAACTCCATTATCGATATAATTTTTAATCGGTTTTAATTTTTCTCAGCTTTTCAAGTAGATAATTTATTGTTAAAATTACGAAATATTTCTAAATTAAGTTTTCTATAAAACGCTATGTGGCGACTGGGGGGTCTGGGGGTATGTTCCAGTCCGATAAATCGTAAAATAAAAGAAGTTGTACCTGAAAAATGTAATAAAATAAATTCGGACCTCCCGGTTTGCAACAGTTTAATGTACCAGTTTCCTCCATTTGTTTTTTATACCCCGGAAACGACACTGAAAATATTATTTTCCAGTATACATTATTTGGATTGTATAATCCGGGGAGTTTGGGGGATATGGAGTACAAAAACAAAAAATAGTTGGAACGGCCGACTAAAAATTTAAAATGGCTGTATGCTGCCGGATCTCTTAGTAATTATATCATTTAAAAACTCGGTTGTACAAATCTACATAAAATTAACAATGAGCTGACAATTTCCTAATTTACACCCTAGCGAAACCAGGCGCTTCAGCTTGTTATTAATAACGAATTAGCACCGCCAAATTACCTGGTTCGAATCTCGAACTGGAAAAGCATATTTTCGGTATCGTTTCCGACATAAAAAATAATTGGAGGGAACCAGCACTTTAAACTGTTGCAAACCGGGGGGTCTGGGGGCAGCCCGATCGAAATAATATAAGGATTACAAAATTTCCTAAGTACGCACATTATTGTTTCTAATTGTTAACGTGTGGCTGACATGGGCCCATAACTAGTTATTATTTGAACTTCTCTTCATAAATTATTTAAAAATCTTGTCGGGTTAAATTTTTCCCGGTCCGTCTCTGCAGATGATTTTAGATTAAGTATTCGATAACTAAAATAAATAATAAGCACGCTAATTTAATTAATTCAATCTAGAAAACAGCATAATGGATCGGCTACTACGTTACCTTCACATTGTTTGGGTTCAAAATTTCCAAAATTACGTTGAACGACCACGACAAAAAAATCAATTTAAATAAATCTAAAATCTTTATTTATTAGTTTTTTGTTGACAAATTATGCATGCCAATTAAATATGTATGTGCAAACAGCTGCTGGCAGTTGCACGATAAAAATTTATTGTTTACGATAAAAATTTTGAATTTCTATTTTTATCGCTGGATTTAAATAATAAAATAAATTACAAAGATAAATATTTTAATTGTACTCCCAAAAAAGGGGAGGGAGTTTCCAAAATTTCCCTTTGCGGGGGGCATTGTCCTTACCTACAGCAAATTAGTATAATAATTAATTGTAGGTTAAGTAAACACAAATAAATTGCATAAACAATTTAGCTGCTCAATATTAATTTCGTACTTCAATTGTTTAAGTGGTTTAATGAAACTTTAAGTGGTGCGATAGCATTTGTTATCTGGAATAGAAAATTACTATAGGTATTTGTTTGGATTTGTAATATCTGAATTATTAATTGTTTTGTTTCTTGCTTCCTGCTTCAAAAATAAATTTCAAAATATTTACTTTTGGATTTTTAATTACTTTGTGATTCCATAATTGGGGAAAACACGTACTTGACAATTCTCTGAACTGTATTGATTATCTGAACATCTACGACACACAGACCGACTGGATGGAGGAAAAAACCAAAACATAGATTGCGCGCTTGGAGTCATAATTCTTGCCCATTTAGCGAAGTGACATCACAAATTAATCCACTTGAGTTTGTTTACCGTGCAAGCGTCATAATATTTTGAGTAAATATCGCACCTAGACAAACCGACTTGGTCGGTTTGAGTCCTTTATTGATTAAAATCTGCCAAATAATTTGATGCTATTAAAGAATTAACGTTAGAAAGCGCACACCCTCGATTAACGCGCCGCGACGGGCCCTTATCGCTTTAACCGTTTGACAACTGCAATCGACGGCTTTTTTGTTAGGATCGGGAGTATGTCAGCACACGTTTATTGAACAAACGAAACGGTGAGCTTTGCAAGGTGTGGATGAATTTTAATCTGTAACTACCATATATTTGAGCCCGATAGCGGTTCCTTTCATTTTCTTTTTTACTCGCCGCTATCAATCATTTCAACGTAAAATTATATTTTGATGTGTACTTTGGGTGTCATCCGCATTTACTTTTCAAAAAGAATCGTCATAAAGTTATTTTATGTGTCGGTAGGATTAGCTAGTTAAACATTTAACCGGAACGAGCACACGAAGTGTTTGCTTCGAAAATTCCAAATTTACACATAATTTGTTTTTTTTACCATTTTAATTATTCCTCAGCAGATGCTGAGATTTTTATGATTTGCTGGATTGCAGGTGTATATTAAACGACTTTTTTGCGTCCATCCAAAACCACAATATAATATAATATTCAAATTTTAAAAATACATATTCCAAAATTTATTTTGACAAAAAATTTGCAACACCCAATTCAGCTGGCCGAGCCGGTCAAATCCTAAAATTTAGCACAGGAACGGACTAATAACTTACCCATAAGTTGAATGTATACAACACTCGCTGATCGCTCGTGCCGGATTTAATAATGATTTATTATTATAATCCAACTAGATTGCCAAGGTTGTGCGGCCTAAAGGCCGCACTATTCCGTCACTATCCATTTCATTCAACTTTTAAATGTTTCTTCTTCTTTTTTATCCTCTTTGATATCTATTGATCTGTAGATAGCAGGGAGTGGTAATGGGGGTAACTACCCTCCCCCCCATGAAATTTCAAAATAAAAATTTATTCAAAAAATGGACGGTTATTCCGGATTATTCCGGATCAGCCTTGCACCCGTGGTTTACATCACACTGCTGGTCGAATTTTCGATTGTTAACCAAAAATGAACTGATTAATTAATTTTTTAGTCGCACTGTTAAAATAAATGCAAAAAAAATACTTTTCAAAAACTTTATCAATTTAAAATTTTATTAATATCCTCGAGATCATCCTAATCAATCCAATTAATTAATTTTGTTGTTTCTATTTTTAAAAAAGTTTCTCGAACCCAGCTTTTTGAATATCTTCAAAAAATCTCCTGCGGTAACTTTTCGTCGGCACCGGTAAGATTTTCTGAACGAAATTTTTAGAAATTGACATGATCATTTTTAGATTATCATCTAAATTGTTTTTTAAATATATTGAACGGGCGGGGGGTGCTCACAATGGCCGAAACTCCCCCCCCCCCCCCGGATAAAGAAATTTACTTACGAACGCTGACACACAGACCGACAGCTTTTATTCAAATTATTTTTACAAATATCAGAAACGTCTAGACGATCGCCGGAGACGGGGCTCCAAATTGACTCACCCCCCCCCCGTCAGATGTTTAGTATTTGATATTATTTAATTTTGCTGTCAGCTCCTATTTTTACTTCTATTTCGTACTGAGCCCGTTTAATTTGAACGTAAGATCTAAATCTTGGTGTGAATACGAGGACGGATTCACGTAAAATTCATGGAATGAGTAAACGGGTTAAACATGTGTGGTGACCTTTTTTTAGGGCTTTACGATTTTCATGGATACAAATTTTTAAATTCTTATTGGGATTTAAATACATTTCGATAGGAATAGGTATATTTTTCAAATTTCAACAAAATTTTTGATGGATTTTTTCGGATTTTTAATGAGTTTAAAAGGTGGTTACACCTTTACCCCCCCCCCCACGTCGATTAAAATACAACGATGTTTTTTGCCAATGTAACGAATCTAGTTTAACAATCAATGGAACAAAAAATTTAAATAGTAAAAGGAATTTAGGTATATTTTTAAAATATCAACAAAATCTTGCAAATTTTTTCGAGATTTTGATGAATCATGGGGGGTTACCCCTTTACCCCTTCTTGTATCCGCTCTTGTGTCGGAATATTACCTACGTATACAGTGAAAAAAATTCAATCTAATTAATAAAAAATTCATTATGTTTACGTTTATGAACAAAATTCATTGCATTGATGAAAAACTTCATAAATACAACGATTTTTTTGTCAATGCAACGAATAAACTTTTAAATCGCAAAAGGAATTTACATTTATTTTAAAAATTTGAACAAAATTTTGTTGATATTTTGGGGTTTTTGATGAGCATAGGGGGGGGGGAGTTACCCTCCTTGTATCCACTTTTGTGTCGGAATATGACCTACGGATGCAGTAAAAAAAAATTCATCGTGCTAATGAAAAAAATCATTATGTTTAAGTTTATGAACAAAATTCATTGTATTGCTGAACAACTTCATAAATACAATGCTTTTCTTTGTCGATACAACGAATTTAGTTTAACATACAATCGAATAAAACTTTTCAATCAGTATCGTAAACCTACTCTAAAAGGCTTCATACACGGTAATACTAAATCATTGGGGCGGGAGGGGGGCATTCTGAATTAAATCTGAAAAAAACTAAAAGGTACTTTTAGAGACATCCTGTATACAATTTTTGGATATTTCACAACCCCCAGACCTCTCACCTCACCTGCAATGTACAAATACAAAAGTATTTATGTGATTCCTTGGGAGGGGGATAATTATGACCCTTAAATTGATCATTCAAGGGTTAAATAAAGAGTAACTATGAACCAGGACCGTATTTAGATTAAATTTTCTGGGGGGGTTCAATGATAAAATTTATTGTTTTAATTTTGAAGATTTTTTTTGTTTTCTCTGATTTTTTACGATTGCAGTCGGACTTCCTGAACTTTAGTAATTGCTAAATTAGCTCGGAAGGGGGGATTCCAACCCTAAAACCCTCCCCTTAAATACAGTCTTGCTACGAACGTTTCAATCAGGGGCGGATCCAGAAACTAAATAATTGTTTTTGAAGATTACGAAAAAAGATTTTTCTCGGGGATTTGGAGGGGGCGAGGATCCGAGCCTGGTTTCAATTTAAATTTCGAAAATAAACAAAAGAATTCTGACACAGGCTCCCCCCCCCCTTAAGACCATATAATTGAAAATAATTTTTAATACTATTTTGAAAGTTTTAATATTAGTATGTATAAAATTTATTTAACCTTTAAATTATCAATTGATGACCCCCCCCCCGCCACCAAAGAACCAGATGATCACCCTTGTACTGTAGGGGACGTTCTATTTAATTTAATGCAACTTCGGATGCAGCTGAAACCTGTATAGACCGGGGGGTCTGGGGGGTATGGAATACCCTCCAGCCATACAGGATATCACACTCCTTCGGGAGCCAGCCTTCTTCAAAGTAATAATTCGATTTTTACTGTAATTAATTTAATTCGAGTTATGAAAAATTTAAGTTTGTTTACTTTTTTCAACGAAAAACACTAACAAAAACAAAATCGACTAAAACTGTCGTCTAGTAAAATTTTTTGAAGAAAAACAAATACAAAACAGCAAAAAAATTCATATATTTTGTATTATTGGAAGTTTCATACCCAACTCGTCTGCATTTTCGGTTTTTCCGTGAAATAGATCGGATTTTCAAAAAAGTTTATTAGACAAAAGTTGTAGCCTGTTAAATTTCCTATCAAAAAAGGGCGTTTCGTTTAAAAAATGCAAGATTTTCCAAAAAATCTACAAAATTTTTCATAATTTTGGTTAAAAAAAATGCTTTTAAAAGATGCATTTCGCCGTTTTCACTATAAAAAATCAATAGTTGCGGTGTTGTGGCCATTTGAATTTTATTCGATCATTTATTCAATAAGTTATTATTAATTGTTATTGTAATTCGTAGTCATTATTAGAAAATTGGAAAGCAAATCAAATCAAACTTCCTGGTTTGATTGTTTTATGCTGATGGGCAACGTAATTGCTTTACTCTTGCTTTTCAGGAATTAGAAAAATAAAAAATCCAAACTCCCACGAGCAGTTTTTTTTAAATTGGAGCACCAAAATTGTTATCACTTTCTTTGCTATGTCAAAATCCACTTGTGCAGATATCGAAAAAGTTATGGTTTTTCCTATCGGTCATGATTGATAAGTTACACACATCTTATCTCATATTTTTCGAAGAAAACTATTTCGAGATATGGCAACACATTTTAGAGATAAATTACACCAAAAGTCACATCTCGAATTTGCCTGAATCCCTAACCGTCGGGCCCTTTGAAGTGCATTTTAAAACTTAGGAGTTTTTGCTACCGAATGGAAGCCAAGTGACCTCTTTACCTGTGCAAAAATTTTATTTTAATCTTCAGTCAAAAAGTGTTTCCATCCGGCAACAAAACCAGCTTTCGGCGCAGTAAATATGTTCTACATATTTTGCCTTTTGACTGGAAATCTAATTATTGAACTAAAATGGAAGTTCGATATTACTGATATTGCTCGACGACAATAAAAGCACAAATGGCTCTAATATCCCTCGGGCGCCGACAATGCTGTAAACGCCGGATGACCCAAATTGCTCCGTTTTATTACTAAGAATTTAGAACGTGCTCCTTCAGAAGGTACAAAACTCTCATCCCTAGGTCCTACCGATCATCTGCGCTGGCACTTTTTAAATTTTAATTTAGTTACCCCTAAAAATATTAACTAATTTTGTCTGTCATTATGACTAGAGGCTGGTGAAGGAACTTGTCAATAAATTATCACCTTTTTTATTGGAAAAAAATGGGTAAGTGGTTTATTTTCGCGAAGGGATGGTGTAGGTGTTGAAAATATCCACTTCGTGACGAACCATGGTAATATTTTAGATAAAAACGTCAAGATGTTTATATTAAACGATTGCCCGAATTATTACTCAAAAAATGAAAAAACTGCATTTGAATTAATTCAAGTCAAATATTCCCATAAGAACAAACTGCTTTTCGGCGCTTTGTACAAACTCCAATGTTTGCATCCTCACAATAGCCGATAAGCATGCCCTTATTCCGGTGTCGATGTTTCACTTTCACCCGGTTTGTTGACTCTGGCCCTAATTGTGTCAATAAAGGCACAATTGCCGGCTCCTTTTATGACTTTTAGTGTTTGCTGTTTACCGATGGTCATTTACAGCCGTCCCATATATTGCAAAAAAAAACTAGTTTTACGATTTTTGCAAACATTTTTACCTGCTCCAATAACGAACCGGACGAAAAATATTCATCGTTTAAATTTTCCAATCGATTATCCTGATTAATCAGACTTCGGCGTTACATAAAAATATTTATCCCTTTTTAGGTAAAACTGTAACGTGAAAGCGACAGTTATGCCCATTTATGTAACAAAAGCTTGTTTTGCCTCGGACGAAAATAAAACTCTGTTGTACCCTTTCACGATGAAAGGGTAAGTTCTGAACTGATAACCGTTTCTTAACGGTACCATTTAAAATGTCCTTGCTACCATAACAATATAAAATATTGCTTGAAATTTTCAATTTTATACTTTTACGATAATTGCTACAATTTAAACTGTTCTTCCACATGCTCAAAATTTTATTTTGCTCTAAAAGGGAAACTAAAATCGAAATTCAATTGGTTTCAGCCAGTCTGATAAGTGAAGAATTAAATTCTAATATTTTCAACTTTTTAAAATTTTTACTTCACTTTTTAAAATTCAATATCAAATCGGGCGTTTTTGAATTTTTTAGGACAACTATAAATAAAGAGGTGGTCCCTTTTCATGACTTACTCGTAATCTTTAAATTTTCAAATAAATTACATTGGGGTAACCCCTTAAGGAATGTTTTAGATGAATTATTCAACTGTGTAGATTCTAGAAATTTGAGCTTGGGCGGGGTTATAATAATTATATCACATAGATTATGTTTGGGTGAGAAGTATTCCAGGGATTGAAAATTTATCTTTTCCACTTGAAAAATTAGAATTTCAAGTAAATTATGTGGTATTTAATATATATTGTAAAATATGATATTTAATAGAAGTAAACAGTTTTGTTAAATATTATTACTTTCTACTGATGGTTATGACCCCCCGGTTTATAATAGTTTAGCTCATGTGCTTTCGATTTACTTCATTATCATTTGAAAAAATACTGAGATGGGTTAGGTGGTAATTTCAGTTTTTAATGCGCATTCAGTGCCGTTTGACGCCGTCGGTAAAGTAAGACAGTTGCTTATACAAAAAAAAAACGTCGAAGTTGGACAATTAAATGACATAGTCACGAGAAAGTTTGGAGAAATATGTTTTACTTTTTGTAACAAATTTAACGAGCCACAAAAAATAAGTAAGATCCGAATAAAACAAATTAGTTTCCTGAAAACACTAAAAGTAATTAGTAAATTTAATTATCCGAGATTGGGGATTCTTGAAGAAATTTGGTGTACAAGTGAAAAGAAACTGAACATATCCGAGGAAATATGGGAAAATTTTAGGAAATTTCAAGAAATCTTTGGATAAGTAAATCTTAGAAAATGCAAGGAAATCTTACGAAGTCCGAAGAAATCTGAGAAAATAAGAAATTCGAGGAAATGTAGAAATTTCTAAGAAATATTAGAATATTCAAGAAAATCTTAGCAAATCCCGAAGAATCTTAACAGTTTTAAGGAAATCTTAGAATATCTAAGGAAATCTTAGGAAATTCTACGAAATCCTAAAGAATCGAGATTATTTTAAGAGATCTCCGGAAAGAGAACGTACACAAACTATGCGACTTACTTAAGGGGGGGGGGTTAGGTAGAATACTATGCATGGCTACATGAAGGTAAGGTGGAGCTAAAGTCGAGCTACGTAATTTTCTTCATTTATATGTTATTCGGCACAAGCAGACCTAAATTTAAGGAAACCATAGAAAATCCAATGAAATCTTAGGAAATCCGTAAAAATTTTAATAATTTTCAGGCAATCGTACGAAATTCTAGAAAATCTTAAGGAAGTCTACGAAATCTAAGAAAATCAAGGAAATTTTAGTAAATAAGAAATTCAAGATAATTCCAAGGAAACTTTAGAATATTGATGAAAATCTTAGGAAATCCCAGGGAATCTTAACAATTTCAAGGAAATCTTAAAACATCTAAGGAAATCTTAGGAAATTCTACGAAATTCTAAAGAATCGAGATCATCTTAATAGATTTCCGAAAAGAGAACCTACACAAACCATGCGTTTTACTTAGGCGGGGGGGGGGGGTAGGTAGAAGGAGCTAAAGTCGAGCTACGTAATTTTCTTCATTTATTTTATTTGGCACAAGCAGAGCTAAATTTAAGGAAACCATAGAAAATCCAATTAAAACTTAAGAAATCTGGCAAAATTTTAATAAACTTCAGGAAATCTTATGAAATTTTAGAAAATCTTAAGGAATTCTACGAAATCTAAGAAAATCGAGGTAATCTTAGAAAATCAGAAATCCGAGGAAATGTAGAAAATCCTAGCAAGTATTATAATATTTCAGAAAATCTCGAAAATTCAAGAAATGCTGGAGAAATTTGTAAAATCTTAGAAAATCTCAAGAAATTTTAGAAAATCTCAAGAAATTTTAGAAAATCTCAGGAAATCTTAGAAAATTTTACGAAATTTTAAAGAATCAAGATTATCTAAAGAAATCTCACGAAAGGAAACGTACACAAACCATGTTTCTTTGTCAAGGGGGGAAGGGATTAGGTAGAATGCTATACAGGGCTACATGAGGCCAAGGGGGAGCTACAGTCGAGCTACATAATTTTCTTCATTTGTTTTATTTGTGACAATTAGAGCCAAATTTAAGGAAATCTTAGAAAATCTGACAAAATTTTAATAAACTTTAGGAAATCTTGCGAAATTCTAGAAAATCGAATTCTACGAAATCTAAGAAAATCCAGGTAATTTTAGGAAATTAGAAATCCGAGGAAATGTTGAAAATCCTAGCAAATCTTATAAAATTTCAGAAAACCTCGAAAATTCAAGAAATGCTGAGGAAATTTGACAAAATCTTAGAAAATCTTAGGAAATCTTAAGAAATTTGAGAAAATGTTAAAAAAATCTAGGAAATCTTGGAAATAAAAAATACGTGCAAATGTAAAATATCCTACGAAATCTTATAAAATGTCAGTAAATCTTAGGGAAATTTGAGAAAATCTTATGAAATCTATAGTAGGTAATCTTAGGAAATCCAAGGAAATCTAAGTAATCTTAGGAAATCCAAGGAAATCTTAGGAAATCCAGGTAATTCTTAAGAAATTAAGAAAAGGACACAAAAATTTGGCTGGTGACTCCGCTCTTCGGCATTACTTTTAGTTTAGTGCCTCTGGCCATCTTCTTTGCGTTCACAAAAAATGACATTTGAACTTTGACAATCCACCAAGCGCGGATCAAAATGGGGGGGGGGATAATGGGGATAACTGCCACTCTAGAGGCTTCCTTGAGTTTTATATTTTTTATTATAAAACTTAATAATAGTAGAAGAGCACCAAGATTAAAATTTATAAGACCTCGATAAGACCCGTGGTACTGGGACCTGCAAATGTGAATGAAGAGCAGTATCGAAGAAGAACTAATAGTGAGCCGGGCCATGTGGAGAGAGCAGAAGAGAGAAGAGTCATCTCAAGAGTAATGAAATAGAATCCTGATGTGGACATACCAAGGGGAAGAGATGGAGAGAGGATGTGATCGGAGATCTGAGACAGATGGACATGGATGATTGGAGAGATAGAATATTGAACAGGCAGATGTGGAAAAGAGTCGTAGAAATTACAAAAACCGATGAAAAGCTGTGAGATGTGAATTGCAGGAAGAATGTGAAAACTGGGACTAATCCACCCCAACAAACTGATTAAGTTTAGCGTTAGATGCCTGATCCGGACCTGATCTTTCCTAGGGCAACCCGGATCCGGACTACATTCCAGCCTTAAGAAATTTCTAGTCGGGCTTATTATCTGTGCAACTTAAAATTTGTTTATCTTTGTAGAAGTTATTGTTATTAACTTCCAGTTGTATGTTTGAAGATTTATTGATCTAAGCTCATAATTTAAAAACAAACAGGTCCGCAGGCGATTTTCCAGAGGGAAATTATTGCAAATTCACCGATTAAGCTCTGAATATTTAAGAATAATTTTTTAATTCACCCCTAACGTTGCTTGCCACCCCAAAGAGCGATAAAAGCTTATCTTGGGCCCACACATTCAATTTTTTTGATACCTACAATCAAGGTACTTAAAATTTTTAAACACTTTTTTTATGAAAAACTTATCGTTTACTACTTAAATACCAAGAAGTCGAGAAAAGCTCTCAACTAACGAAAACGTGTGAATTACAAGCGTTGAAAGATCTGTTAGCTTAAAAAGCTTTGATTTTTATTTACACGAAACCGATTTGGGTCTGGAAACAAAATTAATGAACAGAGATAGAACGTAACGGAACGAAGCACAAAATAAATTTGAAATTCAAATATACAGGTGGCCCCTAAAGCAAATGCCACATTATCTCTTCACGCAGCTTACTCTATCTTAAGAGCCTCATTGAATTATCGCACTACCAGCTGACATATGGAAACCTCTGAAGTGGCTGTTCAAATTATTGGAAAATATTTGTTTTAAAAGATTTTTTTACCACCAGTCAAATTTAATTCGAAACTTTTGAATTATTTGGTTCTTCATTAATTGGCCACCCCAGGACTGCAGGGCAAATGGCGGAAGGACCTGACGATTTAAAATATATGGGACTACCAGTGTGGTAACACTTTAACTTCCGTTAACGGGAGTAGAAAAATTATAATGAAGCCAAAAAACATCACTTTTTGGCGAATGGTCTATTCATCACCATTAAGTGATTGCAGATGAAGCAGCTGCAAAAATTTTTAATTTTGGTAGCTAATTGTGTTTGTTCACAACTCACCCCACTTGTCATTTTTAACGAAATAATTATCTGATGGAGGAAAGGAAGCAGAAAGATGAAGAAGAAAAAAAAGAAGATTACAAAAAAATTGTTTATATAAATTTTATAATATTCGGACCACCCTGGTTGGGAAATGTGCAGGCACTAAAGGGCTAGATTATGCAAAACATCTGGCAAACCTGCAATTTTGAGTTAACGGTTTAGGTAAAATTTTGTAATTTGGTGAACCAGTTAGGTTTTCCAGTTATGTGCAAGTAGAACTTGCATAACTAACTGTACCTGCCCTCAAATTTGACTTTCAGACGATTTGAAACGGTTCGAGTTTAACAACAGCTTCCAACAGCTATTGCAATAGAAATTTATGAAAACGTCAAAAGCATTGTTCGAAATTGTCACGGATAAGTAGCATCGAACCTTTGTTTACACAAACAAGATCTATTTGCTATTTACAGGGTCAATGGTTATTATCTGTCCATTGTTTAGCTTTTACTTGCAAGGTGAAACAGCATTCAAGTGAAATTTTATTAATCGCGCACCGGAAAAAATTCCAAATTTGAAAAATTAAAATTTTTTATTGGGAGTAATAAAATTTTGGGAAAAAGTAAGAGTAATAAAAATATAAACGAAACAGCATTTGGGCCAAGGACAAGTGCAAGTAAGTTACTATAAAATATGGGCAAGTCGGCCTTTAATTTTCTACTCAATGGTCCCTAATAAATGTTTTTACGGCCGCTTCTGTGTCCAAAAGCTTTCAAATAACAGGACAATAATTTTACACTTTTTGTCGTCCACATTTCTTCGAGAATATGACGCACAACTTCTGATTTGGAATTAATTTTGCATGCTTTGTTAAATAATACTGTGCCCTATTTGGCGCCTGTCGGGGGAACCTCACAAAAATATCGAATATCTGACATATTGGTAAACTAATTCGGTTTGATTTTTAGGACCAATTTCAAAATTCTGCACGCTGCAAAACCGGAAAGACTTAATGAGTTCAAACATTTAGCGCGGGTGGAAACGTCAACGCATTCGTGGAGGTGAAATATGGCAGTGGTCGGTTTGTGAAATTAAATTGTTAATTATTGTGAGGATTAATCGCTCGACTAAATCTGCACATAAATTAGCCTACTAAACAGAATATCGCGATTACATGAAATTATACTTTAAGCCTTTTATCAACACCGGACCATATGTCGGGGATGTCGGACAAAATTTAGCAATTTAGAACTTAGGAGCAGTTGCTTGGTATCACGTTTTGCTTTTAATATCAAAACAGCGGTTATAAATTACTTCACTTAAAGATAAAACATTTTTCCTCATTGTGAATTCGGTAACAACGATGAGAAAGCTTTGTGGGCAGATTCAACTGTCGAGAGCGCTTTCCCGAGTTGTTTACCCCCTAATTGTTTATCAGATACTACAGCGACTCAATATATTATGGGTATTATGAAATATTATAATTACGTAAAGTTCCCATAAGGTTTACCTATCCGATTCCACTATTTTCGCGATTCAAATTAAATTTTGCGTAAGCTAAGCCAGGGATCTGGATTGGCCCGGATTGTGGTAATAATTAATTTACCAGGCAACACCTCGTCCGGCTCTAGGTTTCAAGAAATTTTTTACAAAAATTTTGTTCAAATTTGAAACATTATTTTAATACATTGCTTTTATTAAGAAATCGTCCCCAGACTCCTCGGTCTGCAACAGTTTAAATTATTTATATCAATTTAATTTTTTTTTATAATTTTTCTCTTGTTTCCAGAACAAAATTTTCACAAATTTGAAAATATCTTTTCTGTTGTAAGTTTCCAAAATCAAAAATATGATATTAAATTTTTAGGTTGGTAATTTAAAATGAACCAATGAAAAGTCATGAATCAGGCGCCCTCTGGGGCCGAAATTTCAAGAATCTTGACTGTTTTTCGGTAGATCTACCGTATTTACTTACATTTTAAATAATGTCTGGGAGGCTGAATTTTTTGATTTCGTGAAATTTGATCTTAGTACATTAACCTTTACCCAAACATGTGGCGACATCTTCCGATAAATAGCACTACTAATGTTTGAATGACAAAAACTCGATTGATGTGCAATACGATTGCACAGGTTGTGCGGCCTGAAGGCCGCACTAATTCGTTACCTCTCAATTTTTTTTAATTTCTTGAAATTTGATTGAAGTACGCTAGCTTGACCCAAAGATATTATAGATATTTACAAAAATGCGACAACATCTGATAGATAACACTAAAATAAACTGATTAAACTACGGAGATACTCCTAATATCGATTAATTTAGGAAATAATCAGTGTCAAAGTTTGGATTTTTTATATAACCATGTCATTTTTGCCTTGTGCGGAGTACCGAGTCTTAGACCACCATTTCCTTCATTCGTAGGAGGGGGACTCCAACTGATCAGACGGAAATCCTCAATAGAGGACTGATCGTCTTAGTTCTGGCTGAGTTCCACTGGCATCGTCGCCGACGTACCGGTCTTCGTCATAGGGGGGATTCCAACTGCTTAACGTGCCCTTCGAAGCACGGAGACGGCCATCTGAAAGTTTTTCGACTCTTCCCAGATTCAAACCGTGTACTACCTTAGAGTCAGTAGTTGTTCGGCTAATTTATTAAGCTAACGATCGTCTCCGGTCATACCGGACGTACCGGTAGTCCAGAAGAATCACCTACACCAGTTGACTCTGTCCTTCTTCTACAATTGGATGGAAAGGAATTCAAATGGTCGTTGGGACTCTTATACCTTAAAAATTCTTCGAGATCGTAATCCCTAATCTTTCGGATTAATGGGTTGTCGGAGATTCTCAACAAGCTGTTGTAGAATTTCTCCGCCGAATGAGTCTGTTTTATGGAGGCAGCTTGCTGTTTCAATTTAGCAGTGGTCAATTTGACCAAAAGTGGTCAATCAAGGTTTATTCACTAATATTTGGAGGTATCTGTCCAGAGGATCTCCACGACAAACATATTTAGGGAGGTGGTCGGGAGTCGTTCGAATTTCAGGGATGATATCTGTTTATAGAGATAAGAATGGAAGGATATCTTTATCCTTGAGAAGTATTTGGAAGGAGTATTTATAGGGACAATTCGTGGAAAACATAATTAGTTCCATTGCCTGGAACTGCTGCCCTGGTCCTGGGTACGACCTAAAGCTGCATCCCTTGTTCTTCACGAAAAGGACAAGCTTCGTCACTGATGTCACAGGATGTGGTGGTGTGGTTTGGGTTCCACCTTCAGCCAAACTGATTTACAATAAAAATTTTGCTTTGGAGTTAAAAACCGAAGCCAGTTTGGAAACTGTTTTTTAACTCATTAATACCCAGATCAGATCTAACGAGCTACCCTGATTAACATCTTCTTGTATGCGTCCTTGTTCGCGTTTCCTGACTCCAGAACCCGATTCCTTAATAAATTGGATCTCCAATACTCTACACCCTAGAAAAGTATTCTCAAGTAGATGTGATTACGAGAATCCTAGAAGGTCAGGCGGCCTCTGGTCGCCCTGACTGCATAATCAACGACTCAAGTAGTTGTTTTGTCGTTGAAATATTGCGTTAATGTGTAGACCGCGGTTGCCCAGGTTATGCGGCCTGCAATCAGCCTTCTTCTCTGAGGGAAAGGTTTCAGCTTCAAATGGTTATAGCACCGACATTAAAATTTTTATGTAAATTTTATTTTAAAGAACGTTATTATCCTTTATTGTCTAAATTTGCTATCAGAAAACATCGATGACGTTGTGTTTGAAAAATGTGTAGTTTAAAAGATACAGGATTTACAGGAAAAATTAAACAACTTGTAAGCATTTTTTTACCTAATTTAGTCCATATCTCAAAAGCTGTTGATTTTAGGCAATAAAGGGTGAGAATATAGTTTGTAGACAATCTCAAGCTCGTTAAAAAAGAACTTAAATATTTAAGCGCAAAATCTATAATTTCAGTGCTAGAGCCATTTTTGGACGACCAAAAAAACTTTAATTTTTAAAGGTTGCAATTTTATTTACTTTATTTATAATCCACTTCTGAGATTTTGCAAATAAAAGAAAAATTGATAACATAATTGAACATTCGGTACAGTTACGAGGCATTTGATTTCGGTAAGCGATTATCAGGACAATTTATCTTTTATAAAGACCCCATTTGCATACCGTAATTGTTTATCAACTCCGAACAAAACAGCGAGACAAAATTGCATTCAAATCGTTACAATTGAATTACGCAACCTTTGACTCTGAAAACTTGATTACGTTCGTGATATCTTTGTATCAGCGTTGAACGTTTAGATTATACGTTCACGTCGAACGATTTGCATTGAAGATTTCACATTCCTATAGCGAAAGATGCTGAATACGTAGGCGGCGCTTTGGCAGCCATTTGCATGTGGAGCGGCAGCCATTACACCTCAGATCAAAGTGTGCCCTAAAACAAAATACAGTCGAGGTAACTAGATTTAGGACCGGTGAATAACTTTCAACTCGCTTCCAGAGACATATCGCCTCCGGGTGTCAATTTCAATATCCCTTTATAAAGTGCCCATTAAAAAGCACTTGCCTGGATTTTAAGCGATTTTTTTTATCAAAATGCTAAATTTTCCTTATAAATTTTTAACACTTTCCAGCGTTCTCGCTTCAGAAATTCCGTAACCTAACCCATCAATGGCACTCAATTTTATGTCCTACGCCTGACAAAGAAATCAATACGCTTTTTATGCAAGATTTCGAGAAACCGAACATTCAAAAAATATCGTCACGGTCCCAAAGCAGCAATAACATTAATTTATTGCCGAATTTGCTTTTTACGCGCTTTTAACTTTCCTGGTAGCAGGAAGAATAATTTAAGAAATTTAAACACTTGTGACTATAAACTTTTTGGATTTTATAGCCGTTTGTTTGTTGTTACGGCAAAATTAATGGTTTTCTTTAGAAAATTTAGAAAATAAAAATGCGACCGTGCTTTATGTCCGATCGTTTCAAAGAGTTAAGTGGAGGTTGTCGGCGGTTTATTTACTTGGTAAAAAAATTGGGTGTCCGGTAGTAAAGACCTAAAATTTTAATGTTCACATAAAATCGAAGGTCTCGTAAATCACGCATTTGGAAGGTTTAATTTTTTTCGTCATACATCAAAAAATTAAAAAAATTAGGTTTGAATTTCAAGTTCGCCTACACTTGAAACGGTGAACTAACTTTTTAAATTTTAACGCCGTTGTTTCAAAGATGTCAGTAACACCAGCATGAAGTGGTTTTTCAAGTTACAAGGATCCTACCTGTTGCGAGCTACCTGCTCAGGTAAAGAAGATGTTTTAAGCTGTGTTTGCTTCCAATCTTGTAGATGGAGCACCGTGTTGGTATTTTCGAGAAGAACAAGAAGAAAATATAAGTTGGAATTTGAAAAATTTATTCTTCTGGTTGGCAACCAGTTATACACTGTAGAACTCGAGGAAGTGTGAAACTGCTCCTTGCTGATTTTCTCTTTTTCCTGTGAGATTGATTTATAATTTAGGGAGAAATTTTACACCTGAGTGACTTTGGGAAGATTTAGAGTCTTGGATTCTACAAGGGCTTTATTACTGTATATGAAGATTGATGAAGTTGATATCAGTGGACCATTAAGTCCAGATATTTTGGCTTAAGCTGATATTCAGCGTTTTCAACATTTTCATATTCAGCATTTTCAACAGCAGAAACAGCGTAATTTCAGTTGGTTTTCACCCGGCAAATTAGCAATTCAGCCTCTGACGTCACTCGGTTGTATTTGGTTTACTATTTCTTTGTTCAGGGGAGAAATAGTTTTACTTCATCCTCCGAAGCTTCCCACTCCCCAGAGTCTCAAGTAGGACGTCACGAACGACGCCAGGACTACTCTGCGGATATAGCTCTTAGAAACTACTTAAGAACTAGTCCCACCGTCCCTCTGATGGAGGAAGGCACAGCCGATTGATCTGGGATCGCCAGTTTAAGTAGAAATCAAAGCCAAAGAGGAGTGTTTCTAAACTCAGGTGAACTACATCCGCTTCCGGGTGGGTTCAGCCACCAAAATCCTTTCATCCTACCTTACGGGTTTCTGGTTTCTCGACAGCTCAGCTCGTGGACTAGGCTCTTCAGAAAGCTTTTTTTAGCCTCAAACAAGCCCATCTGGCATAGAAAAATTAATTCCACCTTGTTCATGATCGAAACTGAAATGTGAGCTGGCGATTAGGTAAATTCACTTAAACGATATGCTTCCAGCGTCGGTAATATCTCGGGAATCCTGATGAAGAAGATTAACCAGCTTCAAAACTAGCGCTGCTGCTGGCCACACGCAACTCTTTGGTCTGGAACAAAAAATATCTAAGTACTCGGAAAAAGGCGACCTTGGTTCTCATACGCATGAGACATACCCCCCAGACCCCCCGGTCTGCAACGGTTTAATCGATATACTTTCAACTTTAATCTTGTGTTAGTTGAAAAACATAAAAAGTCGTTTCAATCCTTAGAGACGAGGGGGAAAGGAGATACAGTGGCGTGTGGCTTCACCCCCCCCCCCCGCTGCTGTCCATAGTGCCGCCCTAACGCCCCAAGCAAAACATTTTGTAAAACTTCGGTAATAAACTATAAAGTTTTTCACTGTTATTTATTTACTTGCCATAAATCTAGGGAGGAGTCTGTTAGTCTGGATTCACAATGAACATAAGCATAAGAAATACATATAAGACATAAGAAAGATACATGCAGATAAAAGCTTAAATGACAATTAAATAATGCTGGAATAATTCTAATGTTTGCCAAAAACCATTCCACAACATGCAACTTAGATTTCAATATTTTATAAAGCCTTTATTTGCATTTATATTTCCTATGTCTTATGTATTTCTTATGTTTATGTTCATTGTGAATACGCATTAAGTTTTACTTAATAAAAGTCAAGTTTATTATCTCGAATTACTCAAAAAATGGTGGATTTTAGAGCGCCCCCATCTGAGATTTGCCTTGGTTTCTACTGTCAAAACGACTCGGACCACCCGAGCGAGGCGGAGCCGAGTATTTGTTGTTTTTGAATAAATTGGTAATTATTTAAAAAAAATTGTGTAAATTATTTTATTATTTTTAATTTTAAAACCTATGTGTTAATAATAATGTTTCATTTGAAACTCATACATATTTGCGCCATTAAGAACATTTTAAACCCCCCCCCCCCCCGCCCCAAAAGGCACGGCACGCCACCGAGGAGATATTTCTGTTAAATTTGAGGGCTAATTGAGTACTCATGCAAAGTTGTGGCTTTTTAGGTGATCTAGGAATAGCATAATATTTTGAGAGTTTGTTGGAAATTGTAACTTTATAACAGGGGCGGATCCAGAAATTTTTCACCAGGGGGCACAAAGTCAGATTTTAAAATGATTAGGTACCTATTAATCGAAATCAACTAAATAATTTATTGTTTTTGAAGATTATTGAAAAAGCTGTTTCTCGGGATTTGGATGGGACGCTCGCCCCCTTTGCCAGCTCTGGATCCTCGCCTGCTTTATAATCGCTATATAATATAAAAAAAATTATAATTTTTTTACAATTTTGTATACAGGCAATTTTAATGAAAATGTAATTGTTTGCGAGTTATTTACATAAAACAAGCACGCAAACACGAATTTCCAATCTCATCGCTCCACTTGTTGCTTGATTACTCACAAATTAGAATTCCTCTGTATATGGTAAAATTGCATACCACAGACTGAATTTGAAAATTTTACTATTTCGACATTTGGGTGCATGTAAATTATTCTACCGGTTCTTAAACAATTACAAAAAATAATTTGGGCGCAATTGATTAAAAATAAATTAAAATATTTTGGAGGTGTATTTTTTTATGTAATTATTTATTTACAATATTATAAATTATGTTACTTGGGTATGCAACACACAATACACGAAAGCATATCGATAGATTATTTCTGTAATTTTACACAATATCAAAATAATTTAATATTGCAGTTACTTATTATTATTTATATTTTTTTTAAATTAATATTTAGAAATTTTTTCCAATGAAAAATAGCCAATTCGATGTATTTTTTGAGCCCAGCACTCAAAATTTGAAAAATATTTTGTAATCAGAATTCCTTTTCAATTATAAATTTAACAATCAAAACTGCATCTAATTTAATCTATTCGAATATAAAAAAAGACTCTATATGTATATAGACGATGTAGTCTGTGGCCCATCCATCTCAGATTTAATAATGTGATTAGATACCGCCCTGTAATTAGGGCGTTTTTTATGATTTCAACGGAGACCTTTTTATAGTTATATTTATCAAAATTATTAATTTTTATTTTTTTTCTTCTTGTGCGAGTGTTAAATTTGAAATTATTTTACAAGAAACACAAAATAATATTCAGATTAAGAAAGTAAACAGGGCAGTACGAAGCCGCTCGTGCTAAAAGATTTTTGTTCCTGATTGGGAATTTTTAAAATTTTTCCATTTTTATCTGCCGAAAAGTTACGACTGCTTAGCAGCATTTAAATTTTTCTTCTCCTTTTCAAGTTATGACATTCTTAACTCTTTTAAAATATTTGTATATAAATTACGCGTATTATATTCTCAGAATTTTGAAGAATTCTTTTATATAAATTTTTATTTTTAAGATGGTTTATCACATTCTTTGGGGTTTTTTTATTAAAAAAAATACAAGTTTTGTTTATTCAACCTTTGTAATAGTTATTATGTGTCTTGGATTTCAAAGATACCACCAGGTTCGGTCGGGGGTCGGGATGACTATTTTTTGAAAGCAACTTTTTGAATTATTGCGGTGACGGTCTCGCATTCGAAACTCGTAACATGGCAACCGGTTTGAAAAAAATTAGATCAGATCGAGAAAAATTTGATTTATTGTCCACGTAAGTGTATCAGTAAATGTATTTATAGAAATCATTCCTCAACCGGGATGAACAACCGTGGCAACGTTGTCTAGGTACCGGTTCTTATTTTTTGTGACAAGTTGCGTCTTTTACCTTAGAGAAAGAGAAATGATGCTGTAATATTTATAATTGGTATGAACGAGCGAGCGAATGTTGCGGACAATATTCAAAAATTCAATTAACAAAAAAAACAAAAACATTTATTACCGCCCTGATAGCCAATCAGTTGTGCAAACTAATATATTTTGAGCGCGTTTAGCGACGTTAACTGGTAACCAATGGTAAACAGTCTAAATTAAGGGTCGTTTGTCGTTTCCCATGTCTATTAAAGATTTTAATCAAAGCAAATGGCAGCACTGGCTGCTCATAAGAAGCTTCGATTGGCAATCTGGAAGAATTATTATGTTTACCGTACATGTCGTATAAATGGAATATTTTTGGTTACATTTCTTTATTGCCCGGATTGATTAGAAAATTTTTCCCTATTAGAGCAAATAAAATTTGTTATCGCCACAATGGGTTGAGCGCTCGGGCAGCCCCTAAATTGAAATTTACAGTAATTTCTCGTTAGTTTGACGCCGGTACACAAATATCAGCAATAAACAACAATGCAGTTGTTACACAAAGACACAATGCAGGTGCTTCTCGTGCACCTTTCGTCCACTATTGTAATTTTGATTACCCTTAAGATATATATCCACCCACAACTTCTTAAACACTAATTTCTATGGTACTCTCACCCTAATTAGTAGAAAAGTCAAAATTGAATGATGTGTTTGTTTAAGAAAATAGCCCGTCACAACCTATGCTTAACAGAAGTGAACGCTGATATTAAGCACAAGGGTTCCTTTTTTTTTATTTGTATGTTTGGGCAAATCGGCGGTAGGACGGTAAAAAATGGACAGGTGCGGGATGAATTACTAATGACTTAATTAATTACATACAATCAGTAAAATTTTAATTATTGCAAACAACCATTAAATCTCGCAAAATCACGTTAATTATTATGGTTTAAGCATGCTAATTTAAATAACTTCTATGAAATAATTAATTAATCTGATAAAAATGTTTATAAAGCTTTTATTTTTTGTGTTAGCAAACATCTGCATTGTGCTTGCTTTTTACCAATGCTCCAACCGCCATGGTGTAAGCTGGTTTGGTGGTTAACCCATTCTTTGCATTTATGATTTTTAGATTTTAAATATTTACAAAACACTCTGCTGCGAATGTTTCTTGAATTTTATGGTTTAATATGAAATAGAACATTTAAACCACGCCAAACCGGGTACATAAGCTGATTTAGAAAAGATAGGATCTGTGCCTTCGGGATTTTCTGGGTGTCTTTATTAAAAGTCAGGCTCTTTCACATAAATGAGTAACGACGAGAACGAGCTCTGCTTTTGTTGACCTCCGAAACCCCGGTAGTTACGCCACTGCTGCCAAGTTTGTCAAAACTAACCCAAACTTTTTTTCAGTTCATCTCAGTGGTTTCAGTGGTGATCTACCAGGAAAAAAATTTCCTTGTAAATACAATAATTACTGAGGTACTGGAGGATATTACATAATATCACTTTCAGGTTTCCATGTAAACTTTAATGGGAATACAAAATAAACCAGAATAATAATTTTTTTTGTACACAATAATTTTATGAAGAACTGGAGGGTATTCCATACCCCCCAGACCCCCCGGTCATGGAATCAGAAAATTTTTGGGGAGTTGAATACCCCCAGTGTCCTATTTTTTCTATCCGCATCGTGATATATGTTTTCATGTTGTAAAAATTGGAGAGGAATAAAAAATAAATCAGAATTAATCTGTTAATAATTTCAGACTTTTCAGATCGTGATCAATAGCTTAAGTTTGATATTATACAGACTATGGATCCTGCTAGCAAGGTTAGCACCTCACCAGAGCATGCCTGATTACAGTAACAGAATTACCTTCATTCTTCTTAACTTAAGAGGTAAAAGAATTTATTTCTGATGAAAATAACTTGGAAGTTTGGTAATTTAAATATGATTGATTAAAAATTTACAGGGGTGGCTCCAAGTTCACTAAAATATGAGGGCGACTGCAACGACTGACCTGACTGACGATTTGGCTATATTATGTAGTACAATAAATTGTTACTAGATTATTCCATATAATTAATAGGATACTGGGGGAATTTTTTTAAAGACCCCCCGGTTTAAAATCCGAAAGTTTCTGTGTATCTTCTTTAATCGATTTTATTAAGCTTGACGTCTTTTGGGACAAATATATCCATATTTTGCTGCAATAATGATTGGGGGGGGGGGGGAATCATACCTCCCAGTTCTCAACTTATTACATGGAATATGACGTTTGCAATGTAAGATCGTGCCGCCACTGCCAGCCGATTAATGTAAAGCTTAAATGTCCCATGAAATTAGTAAGATACCGATATACTGAGTAAGTAAGCATTCTATACCCCCAAACACCCCTTAGAACTCCTACTTAATATAATTAATCATAGAATATGCACACAAACTATCGGTATTCGAAACCGGGGGGTCTGGGGGGTATGGAATACCCCCCAGGTACACCATCAGGAATTTTATTTAAAAGAGAAATTCCTATCGTGGTAGATAACTGTTCAATATTTTCTATATAATTAGTGGGATACTTGGAGGGGGGGGATTTCATACCATTATCGAGATAACCGGGGGTTATATCCTTCTCTGGAAAAACTCCCAAACTGGCCCCGGTGCGTACTGCCGCGAGTTCAAGTGATAGATATATTTCATCTAAAAAAATGGAAGGTTCCTTCCTAATAAACCACACAACATTGCTTTTCAAAACCGGGGGTCTTAGGAATTTTGTTCAAAAGAAAAATTCTTATTGTGATAAAATAATTAAAAGTGTTAAAGACCCTCCGGTCTGGAACCCGAAAGTTTCTGTGTATGTTTTTTAATTGATTTTATTTCTTCTGAAATAAATCTGAAATAAATCTGAAAAGAGGAGAACTTTTCTTGTAAACACAATAGCTACAGGAAAGCACGAGCCGCCACTGCCAACTTTTGGTCTCGTTATTTCTTTGAAGTTTGATAATTTAAATATTGTTGATTTAAAATTAAGAAGATGACTGCAACTACTGGAATTGTGACGTCAAAGTGTTATTCTATCGAGATTACAATAAATTACAATTTCAAGAGTATTAGTGACCGTTAGTGAAATACTGGGAGGTGTTCCATACTCCCAGACCCCCCTTAGTATAATTAATCATAGAACATGAACGTGTAAATTGGCTGTTGAGACCTGGACATTGAAAAGGGCGGATCAAAAGAGAATTGAGGCATTCGAAATGTAAGTCTACCGAAGGGTCTTCTGAATATCTTGGACAGAGCACCGCACTAATGACTCTGTTTTGGAGCAGCTCAAGGTCAAACGACACCTGCTTCGGGATGTTAACCGAATGTATCTTCAGTACCTTGGACATATATCCAGGAGGGATGGAACTAGGGGATGATCGCCAAAAAGATGGGTCGACCAGACAAAAGAAATAATAAACTGCAGACTGCGGGAGACAATTCGCCTGGCTTCGCACCGAGATGCATAGAGAGAAACATTAAATAACATCAGCACATGACTGAACAGTACGTCACCAAACCCTCGTCAGGGTAAAAGGACCGAGGAAGAGGATGCACACAAACTATCGGTCTATGTAACCGGGGGGTCTGGGGTCTGAGGTACACCATCAGGAATTTTGTTTAAAAGAGAAATTCTAATCATATTAGACAACCGTTCAATTATTTTCACACAATTTCAGGAGTATTCCCGACCATTAGTGATATTATACTGGTGTGTGTTTTATCCTCCCAGACCCACAAACCTCCCGGCGTGCACAGTTCTAAATTTGTTCTAAAAGAGTAAAAGATTCATATGTAATAAAATCAATTACAGAATATGCACACAAATCATCGGTTTTCAAAAGTGGGAGGTTTGGGGGGGTACACCAAGAATTTTGTTTAATAGAAAAATTCTTATCTTGCTAGACAATCGCTTACATCCTGAACTGAAAAAGAGAAGTAGTAAGTTATGCTCTCCTTCACCAAAACATATAAAAATTTAATGGAGAAATCCAATCAGGGAAAATTTGAGAAAATCCAGAATAATGTCCGTGTATATCATTTCAATCGTTATTTTTATTTTAAAAATTCGTGGTAACTATCCTGGAAATGTGCTACTTTTGAATTCTTATTTCTATCTTTAAATTTTTGAGAAAAAACAATCGATAGTGACGCGCATAGTAGATTAAGGAGATTTACATTCCGAGATCGTTTTTATAATTGTTATTTAATTTTTTTCCAATTTGTGACGTCAACTATACCATGCTCCAGATATGCATTCGTACTAGTTTTTGATATTATATAATATTTAAATTTTAATTTTTTGAGAGCTTGAGGTAGCAGTGACGAAGCATAAAATTTTAAGCAATCCGCGAATGCTCTTAGACATTAACATTAAACTTGTATTAAAATTTATTTCTTAATTAATTGAGCGCTTTATGTAAATTTTCGAAAAACACCATTAATTCATTTAATTTTGATAATTTTTTTCGGCTGCTTTCATAGAAATACACAAAAGCGCCATAAAAAGCGATTATTAAATTAAGTTTTTGTTTGCATTATTTGTATAATAAAAGCATTAAATTAATTTAATTTTGATTTGAAAAATGTTCATTTTTTAGTTTAATTGTTATCAAACCGATTATGAGTTAATGTGCCCATTCTGGAAGCGTTTTTGCACATACCCGAAGACATAAATTTTCTTGTAATATTACGAATTTTAGCCAAGTCCAATTAAAAGTTAATAAAAAATACATGCAAATAAATATACGTCCAAGGTATGATTTATAATTTAGTTAAACTGGTTTGTAGGTATACATAAATTCCATTAGTACCATATATATGTTAGAAACACAATTTATGTCATGGTAATGGTAATTTTATAGCTTTTCAAAATTTTAAATATAATATTTTGAAACAAAGTAGAAAAGTTCGCACCAACCCAATTTGGGCGTTTTGATAAAATTAAGTAATCGGAAAGAGCGTGAAATTTTAGTTAACGACCATTTTTATTATCAATTATAATATAAGGCAGAATAGATAAATCAAATCTTTCAGAAATTTGAAAAAAAATTGCAAAATAATTATTCTATCTTTGATAGAAAATTTAGCTTTTTTACGAACAGTAAATCGAAAAAATAATTATTCGTCATGATACTTTTTCAAAATGGAACCATCGAAACCTTTCACGAAATATCCGTATTTTAAATTTTTTTCTGGTTAGTAATCGATTATAATGTCTCATCATTGCTCAACAATTTCTTTGTTTTTCATTTCCGTAACAAATATATTTTAGTTTAATTTTTGACTTCGAATAAGCCGGGTCGTTTTCGTTTAAATAAATTAAGGGGGTGTGAAAGTGCGATATTGACTTTGTACTAACAATTTATGAAAGGTGAGTCTTTCTGCCATTATTAGAAAATCAGTCCTTTGCACTATAAATTATGAAATCCCCCCCCCCCAGATAAGTCGGGATTGACTACGTCCGTCCCTGATATTTGATTTTGAAGCGATACGCTTTCTTCTTATGCTGGATTGTGCAGAAACGTTCTAATCGACTTTTCAATCGTCTAACAATGTGCTTGACAACCCAGTTAGATGCATCAAGAAATAATATATAATAATCCAAAATAAAATTAATTTATTCTGGTCTGTCGACTTGATGGATGTACTTCTATTTGTTAAGGCTTCCTAAGCTCACGGGCTACAAATTTGAATTGTCGAATCAAATTAATCAAACGCATTTGATTTGTGTACTCTCTGTTTATGCTCTTTATGACTTCGATTTTAATAAATTATTACAAATTTAAAGAATAATAATTTAGTGCGGTGTGGGAGTGTGGTCTTATAAATGTCACTCTCTAGTAAGGACCCGACCTCAAACCTATTTTCATATTATTTATGGGTGTAACTTTTATAATCAAGTCGAACCATGATTTAGTAAGCCGAAAATTTCCCAAACACCTACGTTGTGTGACCCCCCCCCCCTTACTGGCCAGCTTTGTATTTTTTAATGGTGTCTGCGATTGTAAATTTTTTATTCATTTGAAAATGAATGAGAAGTGAAGAAAACGAATAGTAAAAATATGGACCACCCAGTTACTTTTTCTCACTTACCGGTATCTAATAGTGTTAGTACGGTTCTGGTTACGAATATAAAAATTTACTTTGATGTGCTGTAATTGTTTTGCTACAAATATAACGGCAGTCGTTTTTGAATAGTTAAATTTACTTCGGTATTCCCGGCTTAAGTATGCTTAAGTTTTTTAAAATTGCATAAACCGAAAATAATTTATCCATAAAGAAACAGTAATGAAATTTTTAAAATACTTGCTAAGATTAAGGAGGGTCAATAAACGCGACATGTAGCAGATAACAGGGAGACCTACATTTTTTTCAAATATTATAATTTCAATAAACGACCATAAATTTGTACTTAATGTTAAGTAATTTTAAGGGGGTGACGAAACGTGTAGTTAAAATACACCTGCTTTTTCACGATTAATTAATTTTGATGAAGTTGTATGATAACATTTACCGTATAATTACATCATAAGGGTTGATTTATACTACAAACATAAGCTTGGTGTAAAAAATTTAGCCGGACAAAACATGTGATTGATCTAATTAATCAGACACGCATGACGTGACGACAGCGGCGTAGCGCCTTAAGGGCAAAAATTAATCTAACTACGTAAGTGCCTGCGGTCACCCTTGTTCTCATCGGAGAACATATCCGTAACTTATCATTGGCTGGAAGCAGATCCGGACTGCGCAAAGGAGCAAAAGCCCAAAAAAAATATTTTTAATTTGTCAGGCTTTTCCGACACAAAAACTATATTTTTTTCAGTGTAATCTACAAAAATTGGGAAGTAACATTTTATTTGGTCTTTCATGTAACATCATTTTTGCGTCGATGAACAAAATTAGTCATATTGATGAACAAATTCATGAATACCATGAATTTTTTCATGAATACTATGAATTATTCATCAACTGTTTTTTTTAGTGTAAGTAAATGCCTCTAGTCTAAAAAATATACTTCTACTCTGCACTTTCAAAAAGTGATCAGAACTAGAGGGGGTTCTGAGAGGGGAAGGCTCAGCCACCCTAAAATCACAATTAACCCTCTAAAATTACTTGACTGAATTGAAAAAATCCGTTAAAAACCAGTTCTATATACCGAGTGATAGGTTAGAGCGGCCTTCAGGCCGCACAACTTAGGCAATTTAGTTTTAATTCGTTACTAATTAACCTTTATAATAACAGTTTTGTAGAACTTCCGCCAAGATTGGCTGAACTGAACTAAATAAGAAAATTAATCAAATAGTTAAATAGTATTTCCAAGATTTACTGAAATTTTCTAATATTGCCTTGGATTTCCTCCACTTTTCCCGGATTTTCTTTTAAATGCTCTAGGATTTCTTTTCGAAAACGTAGAAAAATTGAAAAAAAACCTAATTACCCAATTTTTTAAGATTTTCTGAGTTTCTGGGATTTTTTCAAATTGTAAATTAATTTTCCCGAATTTTCTCAAATTTCCCCTCACTTGTACGCAAGATTTCCCCTCCAAATCCCTCTCGTCAGCATATTGTACAATGAAGCACCACGAGGAGTGAAGGTTTCCTTTTACGAGATGTTTGAAAGATTTCCCCTGATTTTCTCCTGGATTGCTTTCCTACATATTTCTCTCATTTTTTTGATTTCTTATTTTATAAGATTTTCTCGAATATCTCCCGATATTCTCTGATTTTCTTTCTCATGTACATTAGATTTCCTCAACGATTTCCTCTTATTTTTTTGATTTCTTATTTTATAAAATTTTCTCGAATATCTCCCGATATTCTCTGATTTTCTTTCTCATGTACATTAGATTTCCTCAACGATTCACCCCGATGTGACACAAAGGCAGATTCAGGGCAGGGAAAGTTCAAGAACGGGATAAATGGAGCGAAGATGTGACAAATAAAACATTTTGATTTTACCGGGGGGGGGGGGGGGCGTGTAAATAAATATCAAATATCTTCTGCTTGGAATTTAGGTATATTTTTAAAATTTTAACATAACTTTCTGCATTTTGTTGGTTTTTGATGATTTCCGGGGAGGGGGGGGGGGTGAAGTTACTAGATTTCTGGTAATTTGACCGTCAGGAATTTGGTTCCCTGTAATTTGATGCCCTGGTAATTTCGTCTCCGGTAATTTCAACCCCGGTAATTTGATCCCCCGGTAATTTCATCTCCGGTAATTTCACTCCTGGCAATTTGATCCCTGAGTAATTACTTCTCTGGAAATTTCATCCCCAGTAATTTAATCCGATAGGTCAGATGAAATTACCGGTGACCAATTTACTTGGAAATGTAATTGCTGAGGAGTGAAATTGTCGGGGAGAAATTACTAGGAGCGAAATTAGTGGGGGAGAAATTATCTCGGGCCGTAGCCGGTAAGTTGACCTCTCCGTAATTCAGTTCCCGGTAATTTGATCCTTGGCAGGCCTGATCCCTGGGTAATTTGATCAAATTAAAATTTCCCAAGGACCACATTACTGGGGACCAAATTTCGTAGTCCCGGCCGTAGCTGGTAATTTGACCCCCTACTAATTTGATCCCAAGGGAATAAAATTCTGTATTTATAAATTTATTATAAAGTAAAATTAATTTTACCGTACTTAGGTTAGATGAAATTACCGGGGACTAATTTACTTGGGGATATAATTACTGAGGGGTGAAATTACTGGGGGTGATATTACCGAGGTCAAATTACCGGGGACGAATTTACCAGGGGATTACAGGGGATTAAAGTACCGGAGAACAAATTACTGGGGACCAAATCACTTAGTCCCGAGTTACTCTCCTGTTTATTTTACCTCGTCGTCACCTTCTATAAACTACAGTGATTTTTTGAGATACAATAAATGTCCTAGTTTGTTTATAATATCCAATCAAAAAAATGTTGGCGGTTTACCCTGTATACAGGGGGCAGCCATAATGGTTTTTATAGAGAAGAGTCAATACTTAGGATGTTAAGGGTGAAAATACATTTTATGTATGTATAAAATACATTAACATAGTAAGTATTATCACTAAATATGAAGTTCGGGGGGGGGGGGAGCTCATGTGTATAATTTAGAATAAAATGAAAATAAGTTGTAATTCTGGTCTTTATCGCCTAAACAATAAATCCATACAATTATTTTCAGAAATCGGGAAGGGGGGGGGAGAAGGGTAGGAATATTTGTTTTTAAGTTAAACTCGGAAACCAGTTCATTTGTAAAAAAAACATCTCTATAGTAAAAGGTGAAGCTGCCGTTTACTTCCGGTCTTTTATGTTGGGGGAGAGCGGTGTGGCCACGAGCGCAGGTTTTTGCTTCGGCCGGGAAGCAAACCTGGGGTGACCAAACCAAAGCAAACCCAGCCAAGCTGTTCGTCTGTGCTGCCTATGTAGCGTTTAAAAAAAACTCTTGGTCACTGCAAACAAGTAGGCGTTTCTTGCACGATTAATCGAAATTCTAAGTTTCTAAGTTCATCTGTAGTTTTCGCTTGATTTTTGGGGTCGGATTATGCTAGTCCCGATAAGCTTATTTTTGAAAACTTTCTAAAATTTATACTACGTAATTTTATATTGACAAAAAATACATCGATCCTACGGAGGTAAAATTATTTGAATATTTTGGAATGGAGGTTCGGGCCGCTACAGTTTAGGAAATCAGTATATTTTCAAGAAAAAGAAGAAGTGGATAGATAGAGTAAGAAACAAATTTATTGCGATTAGAATGGACAACGACTTTATTAAAGAATCAATAAATTCAAAATGGCTTTATCTGTATGGGCAATTCAGGATGGAAGAAGGAACTCTACCAGTGGGCAAAGGGGGAGATCCTGTGGTTTAGGGACTGAGGGTATTCCAGAGGTAACCTGGTAACCAAACCTCCCAGCCTATATCAGTTTAAGTAGTTTGAAAATGTATCTCTTTAACTGATAGTTATGACTTGTACTGGAGGGTATTCCATACCCCCCAGACCCCCCGGTTTACTTAACAGTATAATTTAAATGTGTTTTCTTAAGTCAAAACAAATTTAAATTAAAATGTTATAAGTAAACCGGGGGGTCTGGGGGGTATGGAATACCCTCCAGTACAAGTCATAACTACACTGAAAAAAATAAGTGGTGAAAATTTATAATTTTTTCGCCGATGAACAAAATTGATGAATAATTCATGGTATTAATAAAAAAATCATTGTATTTATGAATTTGTTCATCAATATGATTATTTTTGTTCGTCGGCGCAAAACGATGAATTTTTCTGTGTATTAGTTAGAGTTACATTTTCAAATAGTTTACACCGATATAGGCGGAGAAGTCTGAGGATAACCCCTGGGTATCTAACAAAAACCATTTGTTGCCCCGTTGCCCACCGGGCGGGTCCGAGCCTGGTGTTCCATGTCGGCTGGCAACAACAATTCGAAAACAACTTGACGTTTGTTTTAAGTAAAACTCACAGGCTCGTCCTCCAACTGCCGGATTTTCCGCAGATTTTATATTTTTTGTTTTGTTTTGCTTGGGGCGCTAAGGCGGCACTATGGACAGGGGCGGGAGGGGCTGGAGGCCCCCCTAGCTCCCACGAGGGCACGCTACTGGCTGGCAATTATATTATTTGCAAAAAATTAGCGATGGGCCGATGGAATATACAAAGTAAAGTTACAGTTATGTACGTCGTACGTAAATGATAAACAACACTAAAAAAGTTTGTAGGGTAATAAAATGTTTATATGTACCGGGAATTGATTAAAAATTAAATATTTTATTACAAAATTGGTCACTTAATAAATTAAAATTAATTATCCGAATTATGTAGGATTTTAAGTATTTATATCTAGGCGAAACTATTAAGAGATGGAGGATTCGCTTAATTAAAAGTTAGAAAATGCTGTGCGAGGTATGAGACGATCAAAAAATTGATGGGAGTTTGTATTTAAATATAAACTGCTTTGGCTTTATAGATAATTATCAATTAAAATAAATGGATCGATCTGGTTTAATCGACTTAATTTGTTTTCTGCCGGAGCTACTTTTTATGTAGCATTCTCCACTTGTTCTGCTTCTTTTTATTGTATAGCTAGACAGTTATTATGTTGATTGCAACTTACAATTATAGGTAGTTACTAGTCGAGAGATTAATAAATTTCTTCGGAGGTGTATTATTTTTAAAAATTGTCTCTTGAGAGAGCCGCGCACCTGACGAACCGACGCAAATGCAACCAACGTTCTAATTAACAAATTCCTCTGCCAGTTAACACCTCGACTTTTGTGTGAGAAATGAGTCGATCCAAAATTATTTCATTTTCGTGTATGTAGTGCCCACTCAAATCGTATTTGCATAAAGATTATGATATTAAAAATATTGTAATAAATGAAGCACCTGCAAGATTAATCAATACATCGATATGTTGTTATTAAAATTGTTAAGCTCCTTCAAAAAGTTTAGCTCTCAAAAGTTAACGTTAAGCCCGTTATTCACAATCACATCGAAAAAAGAAACACACCTAAACGGTCTGACAGAGATGGATTTCGATTCAAAAAAGAAGACCCATTACTTTTCATTAGCGGTTGACAATATCGCTCTTTTAAAATATTAAATGTAACGACCATTAAAGAGCCTGTGTTAACCAAATATAAATAATTTTTGTTGAATTCCTTCGTTTTTCTATATTTTATGCTACTTCAAAATTCCGACCAGTTTTTTTCTTACTCGAATAAATTGGTAATTTACGGCCGCAACTTTTTATAAAAGTACCAATGCGCGAACATAATTATAAACTCATTTCATGTGCGCACTTCTTATTCTTAACCCACATCTCATTGCGATGACCAATCGAAAAGTTGTTAATTTTTTTCTTCTTCTCTCTGAAATTGACTTTCGTGGTGAAGCTCCTAATCGGAGCAACGTAACGGAGCGGCTAAATACTCGCACTTAACACAAGCATTGCATCCGTCGTGGATTCAAAACGTGAGCGCAATTCCAATTTTTCCAAATTTCAAAATTATTACATTGCGGTGTAATTTCTGTTGTAAACTGATGCGATATCAAAAGCTACTACTCTGAAGCAGCATCTTCACTCTTCAATGTCAAGATACAAGTCAAAAACACGGGGGAATAACCTCAGCGCATTACCGGTTTCAGGATTACTCAAAAATATTTTTTCCTTAGACATAGACATAGTTGTAGGTGGTCTGATCTCTCCCGAATGCAAGATTACCCCCCCCCCCCTACCAAAAACCAAAATAAATGTTATCATTTTTTTCGGAAAAACTGACTATTTCCAAATTTATGCAAAAGTTTTTAAATTTTCCCTTTTTGATATTAAATTTCGGATCTCAATTGTTCGGTATTGCCGTTCAATTGAATTGGCATTTGTTTTCACGTTTAGTTGTTCATGGACATTACAACAGAAAGAAAACTACGCGTACTTTTTTGAAAATTTTTATTTTCGAGGAGAGCTCAAGCCCAATAATGGACCCAGGTCAAACTTTCATTAAAAATTATAATTATTTGCGTACTTTTTAATGCGATGACCGGTGTTCTATTAGATTGCCTAGTTTGTGCGGCCTAAAGGCCGCACTAATTTATCGCTTTACCTTATCCTCCCAATTTATTTAGACTGGTTTTGGAAGAAGGGGTTGAAATGATTCTTTGTTATATAAGAAGATAGGCTTTTGCAAAAAGTTAAAAAATTTGTTGAGCTTCAGTTCAGCAGAACTTATCTTGAGTTGCCATTATAAATCAAAATCGTAGGCAAATATGGGGGTTTGGGGGTTAAAATGTAAATGTTAAATCATTAAGTGCCGCTAGTTTTGTTTTCGCACTGATTCAAATAAAATTTAAGAAAAACCTAAATTTAAAATTTTTTTTTTTTTATTCTCATTCAAAAACTAAGAAATTGTTAGTTGCCATGGCTGAGGCAATTAATTTCACAGATTTCAATATTAATTACATTAGAACCTCGATAATCCGGACGTCGAAAATCAGGACCATCGATAATCCGGATGCAATTCCAGGGAAAAAGAATTTTTTAAAGGGGGTTCGAACCTGCGTAATGATTTGAGATCACGGGGCGAGATTTTACGGTTTTAGCAAGTTTTCAATACGTTTTAGGCGTCTAACGGACCCTTTTTCAGTTCTTTTCGATAATCCGGACAATTGATCCGAATTATCAAGGTTACACTGTATGCAGTTTGTGTAAGATGGAAAATAGTCCTCCTGAGAGCAAAATATTTCTTTCTTTTCCTCTTTCTTCAAAGTCGGTATTTTATATAATACTGTGAATTTGGAAAATCTGCAAACTTTTCAAATGACCTGCAGATACATTTTAATTTTTACCCCGTCCCCCCCATTGCCACCCTGTCAGCGACTTGATAAAAGAATTCTTTGGGAACGATTACCTTTACTGCGGTCTCTTGAATGTACGCTTGCAGGCAAGAGAAGAGAAAATTACATATTATACGCAATATCAATAAATTTGAGTGCCAAGATTGTGCGGCCTGAAGGCCGCACTGGCCTGGCCATCGATCCTAGCCTCCCAATTTTTTTAGGTTTATTTTTTAGGAAGATGTGACAGTTGACCGACACTCTTGGACGGGCAAAGTTTTAATTAAAATAAAGCAATTAATTTCTTATCTACAAGTTGCTAAAATTCATTCCCCCCCTCCCCCTGTCATTATACCTACCAACTTTACAATTTTAAATAATGGGCTGTCCATTAATTACGTAGGGCTTTGCGGGGAAGGAGGTATTGGTAATATTACTGACCTTTACGTTGGGGGGGGGGTTAATTAAATTTTTCAATTTAAAAATCACATATTATAACTCTGTTTCTGCTTTCCGCATATCGAAATTTTAATCTCCCACAAACCAAAACTGAACTTGAATTTAATTACAAATTTTTTGTATTAACTTTTCCTGTAATAAATCTTATCTTTATTAAATTTTTAGTCAAAATTTTTTTTTTTAAATAATCCTTACGTAAGATATGGGGGTCCTTACGTAATTCATGGATCTTCCCCATGCGACTTCAGAAAAACGTCTCTGGAGACGATTACCCCTACTATTCCCCCTTGAATCTACCCTTAGTAAGAAACTGGAGTAACCCGATTGTGCGGCCTTCAGGTCGCACTGACGCGTCAATCTCGCTCCAATTTATAACTTCAAATTATAAATGCTTGAAATACTATATATTTTTAAAATTTTGATAATCTACACTAACTCCGCCTATTTAATTTTGTTTATTTCTTCTTTTGTTTTTCAGAACATTGCTGGTACTGGATTCGCATACCGGCGGCCTGATATTGAAAATGTACTGATGGTGAAAAGCATGGAAGAAATGAATGGTAAGTCTTAAGATTGATGGCTGTTGATTGGCTTCTGTGATCTAAAGTCTTAGACCTGCGGGTTATACACAGTGGCGTAGCATCACGGCAGCCAAGCAGGTAATTCTGTCGCGTGCGACAAAAAGAAAAAAGAAAATCGCACTCGGTCGCATGTTGCAATTGTAGCCCTGGCCTAAATTATTTACCTCTCGATCTGTTTTCATACATGTAGAGAACTTACCGTTTGACGTGAGCTGGAAACCACGGGGAAAATAATACATTTCTTTACCAACCTGAAAAAAAAAGAAAGCATTCTTATTCCGCTAGGGAATCTTGACTTGATTGCTACATTTCTAACCAACAGGAATAGCTCATTTGAAATTTTTCTCGACTTCCATTGGTTAAAAATCCAGAACTTGCTGAAAAATAATATTTCTTGACTAACTGATGGAAAAAAATTACAAGGTCGAATTTTTAATCAATTTTTTTAATTTTTCAAAAACGTACATCACAAACTAATCTTATCCTATTTATAAAATTTCAAAACCAATAGCACATAAAATTTTGGAGTACCTACATGCAATTTACTTAATTAAATGAGATCGCCAAACAGCTTTAAAAAAATTCTCAAAATTTAAACAATTAAATGTAAAAAATAAAACTATTCTATTTTATAATTTCAAAATTCAAGTGGTCTTCTGCGCGTGGATAAATTTGTACTACGTACTATATTTACAGTAAACGACACATTTGCTGTGCCTGAAGATGACGGCTGCGCGACGAAACGTTAACTATAAATTAAAATTTTGTTGAACAATCGTCACCGGACACTTTCTTAATCCACTGTTGCACAAAATGAACCACTACAATTTGCTGAAGTTGCGAGTATTTGAGTTCCTTTTTACAAAAATAAAATTTACAAACTTTTAAATCTTTTCCTTCGCTATTTACAAGTTCTTGAAGATACTTTTTCCCCGAATAACATAAACTCTTTACACTTAAACCTTAACATTAAGTTTTGAACACTTTTTCACTACCTCCTCATCAGTTCGTCGATGGTGAAACCTGTCTTTTTTGGTGGGTTTTGAGGTGGCGGCGGTCGTTGCGGTATATCGGTTTTCTTTATCGATAAATCGCTGGCGTAGCTCGTGCTGGGTCCTGCAAGCGGGTCGGAAGAAAATTTGGAAGTCATCTCTATCGCGGAACTTCTGCCTAAATTCGACGATATGTGCGCGTTTACAGGCTGCATTTGCGACGTCGAAGCCGACATGTGAATGTTGGGTGCGGATAGTATGTGGCCCGTGTCGGGTGGTTTCATCACAGCGGAGGAAGGTGGTATGGGAACACTTTGTGGTATCATTTGATGGGGTGACGGTAAATGAAGCGGTGTGATTCGGAAATGAGATGAATGACGATCTCCTGGCGATAATACTGCTGACGGTCGTTTTAGGAAGTTACTGAAGAAGTTAATCTCGGATGAAGATGCGCTTGTAACTGTCGATGGTTTGCTGATTGGATGATGCAAGTCTCTTCGGATCTGAAGTGTGGGATGATGCAGATCTTGCTCTGGGTTTTCTTCTTGCCCGGGATCGATTTCCGGTTCGTCAATTTCGGGATCTTCCAGATCTTGCTCGTATCTTCTTTCGAATATCTCACCTTGCGGCCGCATAGTGTACGGACTGGAAGATGAGCATGGTTCGTGACATTCAGTTCGTTCAGGTGTTGGAGAGCAAACTCGCAAGTGTTCGTCACGATTATCGACGGACGGGCTTCTGGGTCTGGGCGACAAGGCTTCGTCGTTTTCTGGGAGCAAACCGTCACCGGTACCGTCACCTGGAACGTCGCCAACTGCGTGGGTTAAAGCGTGACGACGCAAGTCACAATTTCGTCTGAACACTTTTCGGCAGGAATTGCACTCGTATGGTTTTAGGTCGGTGTGGGTTAGAAGATGAGTTTTGAGGTTGGACCGTTGATTAAACGACCGGTTGCAAACTGGGCACTTGTGGGGAGATTCTTCCATGTGGAGGATCTTGTGAACTGCGAGAGTCCGAGATTGGCAAAATCCTTTTCCACACTCCCCACATTTGAATGGCTTCTCTTTGCTGTGGATGTATCTGCAGCAAAAAAACAAGGTTAATATTTGAATATTTCTTAAGTTAATTAAAACATAAATTGATAAGATAAAAAATGCGAAGATCGTTTAACGTTAAAATATGCAGCAGCATATTTTTTTAAATTCTTAAACCTGATTTCTTCGTATGGCATGCTACTCAGGTTGTTAGTGGAGGCTAACTCTGTTGCATGCATGCAAATAAAAATCAACTGCACGTTTCATGTAGCCGAAGTTTATCTTCGCAGTTTGCGATTTAATTGATTGCAAAATAGAACCTTCGAGGAAGAAAACGCAATCTTGCATGTTACCGAGTTTTACGTTTCACAAAAAAATTATTTTCTTAATTAGGTTTCTAATTTCGGAAAACTAGAAATGGTCGAGTTGGAAGAGCTCAGTTTTTGACTCATAGAAATTCGTTTCGATTTAATTGTACGGTTTTTTACTGTAAGTGGGATTTAACGTGGGATTTGAAAAGAAAAATAAGAGTATGACAGGTTTTCGACTTCGCGTATGTAATTACGTACCAATTTTTAATAAATTATGTCCAAATTCGACAAATTAGTCACTTTTTATGGATGCGAAATGAAAAAATGAAGAGTAATTTGTGGTTCTTTAATTTCTTATTGCGCACCAGCGGTAAAAAAGTGATGCAGTGGCAATAATTTTGAATTGGACCTGCGAAGTATTGCAATATATGAGAAGACCAATAAAATGCGAAGAAGAAAATTTATGTTTGATTAAGATTTTTTTGGGGTATTAAATTAAAGAATTAAAAATCCGACTGCTTCCTCGAGACAGGTTTGTTGGCTAAGTATTAAATTTATTGAAAATATTCCGCTTGGTACCTGGGTCCGGATTATCACTAAATCGAGCTTAAATTTTAATTTATTTAATTTTTCAAATAATTTTTTTTAATGAAATCTACGAGTAACTGGAACGAATTGTGAACTCAGTCGAAGACTTATAAGTTGCTATCGGCATCTACAAGAGCACAATGAACTGCATTCCTCAGCGTATTAAACCAGAGCATTTTATAATATAAGAAGACTTGATAGGAAGGAATTGTACCAACAAAAAAGTGAAAAGTAGAAATAAATCCACGGGGAAAATCGAAACAGATAAGATGGCTGGGATCGTGCGCGCTTCTTAATCGGCATTCTAGATCCATTAATTTTAACACTTTTTATAGAAGTTTAATTATCCCTCCCCCTAGTCGATATTTAAATCAATTTAATTACTGGTTTTCTACGTGGTAAACTCGTTTAAGTTACCTAACAATAAATCATGTTAGCTGATAGCAATATGGATCATCATGATATCTAAAAAAGAAATCCAGTTGACCGTGATGGAGACTAAAGAACATACAATGAGAAATTTTGATCATGCCTTCGAGATTAAATCCATCTAGGTGTTCTCGTATGTCCGTTGGAAATGCTAGCAAATATTTTTTTAATTTTATCTAATTAAACGAGCGATTTTGTGGTTGCAACAAAGTTGACGAGAGTGCCCCGTCGGAAAACGAGTTTAATAAAAAGTATGAATATTACTAAAATAATGACAATCATTCTTTTTCATTCTAATTAAAATAATTGCCAATCAATATTCAATACACTTGATCTCCTGTTTTTAAACTTAACAACCTGTTTTTATGATGCCTAACTTACCATTAACTTTAATTAACTTGAAGGATAAATTACATTAGCAGACGTAAATTTAAATAATTTTGAATGAGCAGCCGAACTCTTTAAATTTTTTTAAATTCAAAAAAAGACGTAAAAATATCAGATAATTGTAGTAGATAAACTATAAGGAAACTGGACTATGTTTCGATCATGCTCGGTACGTCTGAATTTGATTAGGCTTAGATGTGCAGGAATTTTAGTTTTGTTGGTTTAAAGCTGCTAATTACAAGTAATCAATTGTTTTACTATCAGTGTTAATTAATCTAACATTGTCATGTGTATTTTGACGTAAGTATTAAGTTTACAGGACAATTACATATATTTGATAATTAAATCGTAGAAGTTAGTGTGGAACTCGATTGCCTAGGCTGTGCGGCCTGAAGGCCGCACTATCTTGTCACTTTTCCATAATTTCCAATTTAAAAGACAAAAATAAAAAAACTTCAATTTTTGATTTTTTTTTTACTTTCCTACGCCAATGCTAAGCTGAGGAGATGAATTTCATGTTAAAAATCGCGAATAACCTCGGAATAAACTATTCCATAGGTTAGTATCTAACCTTCAAATTTCATTATTTTCAAAAAAGAAAATTTTATCATTTTAACGCCGATGAACAAAATTGAAGAACAAATTCATAAATACAATGATTTTTTTTCATTAATACTATGAATTTTTCATCAATATAATGAATTTTGTTCTTCGGCCAAAACTGATGAATTTTTGATCAATAATTTTTTCAACGTATGGGAGAGAGTAGCCTGATTTTTCGGTTCTATGTGCACCTTTATGAGAATATATTCTAGTAGGGTGCTAACCTTGCTATATACATAGTATACAGATGGAACTTGAGCTTTAGATCACAACAGTTGTCTATTTGTAACAACCAGGCATTAAACCAAAATTTTCTGCGCCATCGCTTGCCGATTTAAGCCTTATACTATACTGTTAGTGAGAGCAATACTATTCTAATAAACTGTTGCAAACCGGGGGGTCTGGGGGGTCTGGGGGGTATGGAATACCCCCCAGCCAGATGGAATCACTGTAGTAGAATAAATATAGTTTAGACCGCAGTTTTCCGTGTAATTTAAATTCTTAAAAGGAATAAATTCGTGTATGGTATGAAACTCGATTGCCTAGGTTGTGCGGCCTGAAGGCCGCACTATCTTGTCACTTTCCCATAACTGCTACATTTTTCTAAGTTGATAAAATATAATACTTAAAACAAACTACTACAAAAATGATTTGGGGTTTTAAAAAAATATTAATTATTTTTTTGTTGAAACTTGCCCTTGGACAAGGGTTTTTTTTACCTAATAATATGATAACTCAAATTTAAAAGTCAAAAATTATTAAAAAGCCTCAATTTCTGTGATCTTTTTTCACTTTCCTACGCCAAAGCTGAGCTGAGGAGATGAATTTAATGTCAAATCTGCAACCTTCAAAATTCATCATTTTAGCGGTGATGAACAAATTTGAAGAACAAATTCATAAATACAATGATTTTTTTCGTGAATACTATGAATTTTTCATCAATATAACGAATTTTGTTCATTGACGTAAAACTGATGAATTTTTCATCTTCTATTTTTTCAATGTATTGGAGAGAGTAAAATCTTCTTAATTTAGAACTTCGCTGTGTTATAATCCAGATATACTAAGTTTGATCTTGCCATTTTTCGGTTCTTTGTGAATATATGAAAATATGTTCTAGTAGGGTGATAACCTTGCTATGTACATAGCATATACAGATCGAACTTGAGCTTAGATCATAACAGTCTAGTATTTCTCTGCGCCGTCGTATGCAGATTTAAGCCTTATACTACATTGTTAGTGAGAGTAAATATCCTAATAAAACTGGTGCAGACCGGGGGGTCTGGGGGGTATGGAATACCCCCCAGCCCGATATAATCGATGTACTAGAATAATTATAGTTTAAAATAAAATCCAGTATTACACGAAAATTATTCGATTACGCGGTTCTGACTCTTCGATCTATAACAGTAAATGTTATGTGCTTTATTTTAGTTTTTAGCCTACTTCATAATTATTGATTGAGCGTAGCGAGAGCTTTCAGCGCTTGATCGGGTCGCGAGAGCATGATCGGGTCAGACTGCTCCCAAAACGATTTCGGGTTAATTTTGTTCGAGCAAATCCAAGAGATCGGTAAGGGGCCGTCCATTAATTATGTAGGGGTTTAGGGGGAGGGGCGGTATCGGAAATTTTTCGCACCCTTACGTGGGGAAGGGGAGGGGATCTGACGTATTCCTTGCCTAAGATTTAATTTAATTTGATGTTGGTATAATGTGTTTGGATGAGCTTTTCTTTTTTGATATTTATAATCCTTACGTAAGATATTGGGGGGGGGGGGGGGGGGGCAATCTTACGTACGTTTGGACGGCCCCTAATACGTCATTAATTTGCCCTATACACTGAAAAATATAATTGATGAAAATTTCTCCGCCGATGAATAAAATTCATCACATTGATGAACAATTCATAGTATTCTTGAAAAAAAATCATTGTATTTATGAATTTGTTCATCGGCGCAAAAATAACGAATTTTTCATCAAAATGATGAATTATTTCTTTCTGTGTAGCATTTTTCGCATTTTTTGCATTGCTTGTATTGCTCTTGCGCTCGATCAATTTTCAGCAGCGGAGTAAACACGCCCGCTGATTTCCTAGTTTAAATAAAATATTGGCAATGCGTTAACAATTAAATTGTAGCCGATGTATTTCGGTTGCCAATTTTTTAATTCTCAGTAAATGTTGTGCTGTCGGTTTGAATGGTTTGGAACTCGATTGTCAAGGTTGTGCGGCCTGAAGGCCGCACTGACACCTCTATAGCATATGCGCGTACGCCGGACAGATTCAAAACGGTTTTGAGTATACTGCAGAAATAAAACTTAAATGCAAAATTTCAGCTAGATTCAATTAGTTTCAGTAGGTAGCGGTACTAAAAAGTTATCATCTGCCATTATTACGATTCTACAATAATTCGTTTTTGTGACCTTAAAAAATATGGCAATATTTCTAATATATTTCTGTAACTCTTTTAATCCTGGAATATGCCATTCGATAGGTTAGTATCCAAAACTCACCACACTTGGTGTCCTTGGTATGTAATGGGCATGTCATGTTTGGCTTGATTGTCTGTAGCAAGAGTAATATTTTCTTCTTCCTCTTAAATTAGGATTTCGTTCTGTTCTAAGTTTGCACTTAGTATTTTTTTGGTTCTATGAACACTTGAATTATATTCTATGCTAAATCAAATTTAGACTTCAGATCACAACAGTTGGCGCAATTAGGCATTGATTGTAATAAATTGTTACAGACCGGGGGTTTGGGGGTTTAGTCCTTAACTGGTAGGACTATTTCTCACGGAAAACCGTTATCCATTCTCTTTTCTTCATTGTTCAAACGTTTCGAAAAACTTTGAGAAACCAAACGGACCATTGGCCCATGAGCAACTTCCAATCCGCAGCAAAAAACTGATGAATAAATCTGTCGCCGTTTCGAGCGTGGGTGAGGGTACACCCAGATTTACAATTGCATTGACAAAAAACGTAAAACTACGTTAACAAAATTCATTCATAAAGTGGTTTCCATAAATCAAGTTTCGTCATTGCATAAATTGATTTTGGATTTAATAAAATTTATGGCATTGTAGAAGTTGTTATCTGTAGTAAAAGCTAGGCTACATCGGGTTTCAATTATTTCGGTGCTCCGGATATGTCTTACAATTTGAAAACCAATACTAACTAATAGTTGGTACGATAAACAAAATCCGATGCCATTAAGTCGATGTAACATGGCGGTCTCACGTCGACCATTCTATTTCTGTCGTGGAACAAAAAATCGTATTCACCTGTTCTTTTTCTCTAGTTGCGTGTACGTAACCTGATGTGAGGATAAGAATATCTTTATGTGGTCCGGTCTTTGCCCGCAACTTCCAAGGATAACCGGATAGTAGATGCTGTTTGCGTGAATCTTTTAAAAATTTTCTCCTAAGCCGTTCAGCTGCTCTACCCGTTTGTCCGTCGTAGATCGGTATGTTTATTGTGACCACATTCTCCAGCACGTGAAAAAATGTCCACCGATTTTAGTCGTCACAATACTTTTCTAAAACCGTTAACCACTTTTTTCAATTTTTAATATATCGGAAAAAAGGTTAGAAAAAAACCGACTGCCGAAGATAAATTACGCCAAACACCGTTGATAATTTCACATAATTAACAATTTTGATTATACGTTAAGTCGGCTTAAATAACTTCAAATTTATCCGTGATTAATTTTAAAACTAATTACCTATAGGGGAATTTAAAAAATTTGTTTTATTTCACATTTTTTCGATCGCCACCGCGGGGTTAATTTTACAAGAAATAAGTTGTATGGGTATTTACGATCCTATCCCTCGAATGTTTTTTTCTTGTGCCCCCGAGCTAAGGGCAAGTTCTTGGACTAAAGAACTAATAAAATTGTGTAGACGTGTAACTACTTTTTATAAATATCGGAATGGTACCCTTGGGGTACTTCATTATCTGATTTATGCGTAACAACACAATTATAGGTTTTTACGTTAATTTATTTTAGTTCGTAAAGAAATTAAGGGGATTTTAACTTTCACGATAGCAACCTTTACTGCGGGGGCTCAAATACAAAATTTGGAAAGTAAATTTTGCGTTAACTGTAGTTTATCGAAACGAGTAATTCAGCAGCTGTTACGCTTCGTTACGAAGCTCGTGTGAAAAATTTTTGACAAAAAAATGTTTATTACGTTCGTGAATGTTTTCAACCTCGCGAAAACATCTCAAATATGTCGACAAACTGATAAATTAACCGTAAGTCGAAAACTCGTCCGCCAATCTAGTAATTGCTGCCTCGAATTAACTTAATTGGGGAGATTAACTCGACGTTTTTTAATTTCAAGAAAATTGGTGTTCCGAGGAGTAGACAGACAAACGATTGATTTGTTTCCAATTTCAATTCATATTTTTCTTTTTGCCGAAAAAAAAACCAGTTTCAACCTCATAAATCAGATTTTTAAATCTTTTTTGACTTTGACCAATAATAGCGCAGAAACTAGTCGGTGTATAGGAAAATATATTTAGAGGTATTTTGTAATGTCAGTAATTATCTTTTTGGAAAACTTTAAAAAATCAAAATCGGTTAACTTTTGTAGAAGTTATCGTCATATTTAACGATAACGGCCAATCAAATTATATACATTTTATTTTGTAATCTAGGTTGGAAGAAACATGCTGTCCCCCCCCTCCAAATATTTCAGACATCGTTACGCTACGTATAACCACTATCAATCAATAAATTCATACTAAAATATTGAGAAAGCTAGAATGTTCAGGTTGTACGGCCTGACGGCCTCACTGGCCCTTAACCTACATTTTTTTAGGTTGTTAACTTAAAATGAGCCAATTGGAATTGAGTTATGCATGGAAAGACATATAAAACTCGATTGCTTAGGCTGTGCGGCCTGAAGGCCGCACTGATGTAGTTTTCCCGAAAATTTCCATTTTTTTAGGTTGGTAACTTAAAATGATAGGACAGAAGGATGTCATTTTTTTTTATAATACTAGATTGCCCAGATTGTGCTGAAAGCCGCATTGACAAATCATTCTCCTGCAGGGACCAGATAATAACCAAAATGATTTATTCGGATTTTTCATAGTATCATAAAAACCCGATAAAAGCTTTGCAGGGATAAGGACGGATGCAGACCCACAAAACACCCGTCAATGTGGAATCATCACAAAAAATAATAATATACGCGCCAATCCGGGCTTGCAACGAACTTTAAACATTGATTAGCGATGTGAGGGTCCGCATCCGTCCATTTGGGCGTCCGGTTTGTCTGAAAAAAAGCTAAGTAAGTACCAATGCTTAAAACTTTCTGCAGGTTCTTCTCGGCATCCGCCCTGTGTGAAAGAGCCCTAAACAGCACTATCGGTCTTATACTAACTAAGCTAGGTGTTAGACCAGTGGCGTATTTAGAAGGGGGCAAAGCGGCAATTACCCCCCCCCCCCAAAGATGACTCGGATTATATCCCTGAAGCCCTCCGTGATGAAAATAATGTTTACCATGACTCATGGTAAACCTAATTATGATGTTTTAAAATTTAAACTTAATTGTAATTTAAACTTTAAAATTTAAACAACTGACGCGCATGAATGGATTAACGAGAATCTGAAAAATAATCTGCTTTGCCCCACCCTACAGAGGCCACTGTGTTAGATCTATAATCTCCGGGGGGGGGGGGGGGAATTCGCGTTAGTTTAACTTTTGCATAATTTTTTTAAATCGTACTTTTGTTTTACACCACTTTGCATCCTTCAAATTACAAATGGAGATATAAGGGGCTCCCGAGGAGTAACCATGGGAGTCTAAGACCCGGTACTGCTCAAAAAGCCAAGATGGCTATGGTTTCAAGGTCACACATGTTGTTTAAACATGTAAAATTGTTCAAAAAATGTTTAAAACTGCAAACGTCATAGAAATATTTTAGTTTATATTGGATTTTGTTAATTATAGTCGAATTTTACTTAAAAACAGAGATTCCTGCTCTTCTAAACCAGTTTCTTTCAACTTGGGGCGACCTTCAGGGTGAATATCGGTTGTCCAATAGAGACGGTTTTTGTAATGTTCAATGGTTTCTTCACCTGGGCGATTGTAAGTTCCACCGATGGATCAAATCTTTATTAATCCTGTTTTAGCTCACCATTTTCTTACATGTAAATTCCACCGATGGTCAATTAAGTAAAGACGGATCTTGGATCGGAGCTTTCGAGTTCGGTAACCGTAGGGGGATGATTTTAGCTAATTTCGCGGAACGCCCGAGCGTAGCGACAAGTGCACCCACGGCAAATCTCGGATCCAGGCACTCTAAAATCCACAATTTGTGAGTACTACAATCCAGTTCCAACGGTGGAACTTACATGTTCACTATCGGCAGCTTACCAAAAAAAAAAGGACTAAAAACTGGCTGTCGGTGGAACTTACCCCTGTCCCTTCACTTATTTACCTCAACTTTTGTTACTTTTTATTCCGGGGGACTCAATGGGCGGGGCTAACCACATGAAAACAGCCAATAATATAATATATGCATTCGAATTTTAAAGTTTATTGCCCTTTTTTACAAAATTTACGAAAGCTCCAAAAAAATTTAAGTTTATAGCTGTAATTTATTTCCTTTAATTATTTTATATCCAAAAGAAGGAAAGGATATGGATTTTAAATGAAATCACAAAAATGCACGTAGACTTTCGGGTTCTAAACCGGGGGGTCTGGGGGGTATGGAATACCCTCCAGTGCATACCCTCCATGGCCAACAGTTGAAGGCGTAAATAACAAATATAAATATAAAATTTTGAGAATTATTCCAAAATATGCGATGAAAAGGGCCTAAAATGTAATGCGATTATTTATTGGTTGTTTTCATAAGGTTAGCCCCGCCCATAGCGTGTCTTTGTTTCTCAACTATTTAGATCCAAAAAATCTTAAAATTATCTTTGCTCTAAACGACAGATTTACGAAAATAACAGATGGTGAGACGAATTGGTCTAAAAATATACCCGAAGGCGGGCGTCGAGCACACGTACCGTCAACAGAACGTTATGTTCTGTTGTTTTGATTTATTTAGAAAGGTTGGAGTATACAGGGTGGTGCGGAACGACAGTACAACTTTAACAATTGTTTAATATTAAAGCTGGCAATATTATACGTTTGTTTATGTGGGATTCTATTGGGTGTTTGTAGGTTTGGATTGAGCATAGCAATTGAATTTAAAAGACGATTAAGCGGAACCATGGGAAAAAATTAGCTAATTTAACCCTTGGGACATGTTTTTTTGAAAAATATAACCGAGTGTGTAGTGCATTATTATATTTGGTTTAACATTCTTAATATGAAAATAAAACAAAATTAATAACCCATGGAACAAAAATTTTCAACATAAAATTAATTATCTGGCAAGCTATAATTATAACGTTAAATATTATAAAAGCATGCAATAAAATTTAAAAGCATTAAATAAACAGTATGACGTAAAGCTTTTTAATCTTGGATGCATTAATGGGTTAAAAATTTCTCACAATAAAAATATATTCTTGATAATCAAAATGTGGAAGAAGAAAAAAAAAGGTAATTTAGTAACACTTAAATCTGACGCCAAAAAAGAAATTAATCACTTGGACAATAGTGGGCCTAAGTCGACAGGTTCCTAGTTGATCTCAGGTATCTGAGAGAGCAATAAAAACAGGTTAACGAATTTTGACCAAAACACCTTCGTGGTAAGCCCTACAATACCATTTCACAAATCTTATCTTGTCCCCGATGACTTCTGAATGTACAGTTTTGCCAAGTTTTTTCATTTTCTCGACCCACCCATTCGATTCGGCTTGGTTAGCCGAATACAAAAGAAAGTTGCCAATGTCAGGTGCACTTTTGGAAGCGACCAGAAAAATGTTACACCTGTTACATACGGAATAGTACAGGAGTCATAAACATGTTCATGTACTGTGGCAATCTAACATCTTAATGACTTCCGGCGTGGCACATCCTGCTACTGAATTATAAAAGTAATCTCCTTATAATAAATGGTGCTGGTTTAAGAGATAATGCAATTAAATGCTAAGCCATTTTCGTATATTAAAATCATAAAACCGTAACGGTGCAAAATAATATGTAGATTCGGTGAACTTACAACCTGCCTTATACGTTTATTTACCAGCAATAAAGCTACCGCTTTATGTGACAATTTATAACTCGAAGCCATCATAATAAAAACTTTGATGCCGATATGGCCAAGTCGTTCGCACTTAACTTTATGATCAAGTGGGATTCTGCAAAGTGATTATTGCTTTGTTTGACCAAGAGAATGCTTTTCCTTCCATTAGCACCTTTTCCCGTGATTTCGGCCACCTCGCTTCGCGCAGGCTGCTCTTCCATAATACTTTTAAAATGCACGCTCACGATCGACGATCGACCAAATCCAAATTCCAGTTTTTTACTTGGTCGTTATCTCAAAAATGTAAAAAATCTAAAGACACGACGAGACGGGTAATTTAAATATGGTCGAAGTTTAATTAAGCGAATTATTGGGCTTCCTACATTTTTAATGTGAAACATATGTTAATTACTAATATTAAGGAAAATAAACTTCTTCAGTATCGGATTAACTAACCAATCTAATGTATCCTCCTTAATTAGACATTCGACTTTCATATAAAAAAGTTGTTAATCAAGAAAACGTCGACACAAGCTTAATCAATCAAGTTGATTTAATCGCGCAATTGGCTATCCCGTAATTCGGAATAAAAGTGTTCGATTTTGGTCCGTCCGGCGTGGGAGTCTAATAAAATCACCCGTACGATGGTAATCCGAGCCAAATTTGAAAATTCCTCTACAAAATGGATTTCTGTTTGCCGACCACATAAAAGAGCGCCGCTGCATTGTTTGCTACTACCAGAATTTCTTGTCATGAACATTTTTTGATTAATCACTTAAATGCTAAAAATAGAGGGCCAATTTATTTGCTTTAGTGCTGGTAGTCAACTTTTACGTATTTTTTGTCCCTCAATTAATAATCAAAATATTACGAGATGATGTACCGACCGAAAAACCAGTTTTTCTAACTTAATTTCCAAGTTCACCAGAAGGATACCATTTCATGGGTGCATGGGCTAGGTGATCCTTGATTTTTTAAATTGCTATGTTGTGTACACATCGTCAATGACATTTGGAAAACAAACAAACACGATAATTATACACCGCCGCCATTAAAAAAAGTAAAGTCTTTCCCATACCTAATTAGAAAAAATAATATTTTTAATATCTGCACTTTATTGAATTATTAACAATAAAATGTTAACGGCGTTTACAAAGTAACGTTGCTCGTGCACACACAAATTTGTTGCTTTTGTTCAACCAAAGTCGGGTTAACAGGTTTAAAAAGAGACGAACTCGAAATATGTTTAAAAGTCGATAGAAGTCTCGGTCGTAAATACAATTTTAAAAGTTAAAAGACTTGGCGTTTATGATTAATATTTTACAAGAAAGGCTACCGAAGGAATTAATGTAAACCCCCGGTGTGAAAATGGTTTAAATTTTATTTTAACTAAATACGGCTTAATTTGAAATATTTATTTACGACCACAAAAATATCACAGAAATATATTATTATTATTGTCCAGAATATAACAACACTCGGTATATCAGATTTTAATACAAACAACGCGACGGCCAAGTTTAGATTATCTCAAATTTCAATTTTCAATTTTCCGCTTTCGAAAATTACCCCCCCCCCCCCCGTCTTATCATATCCACCAGATGGGGAATAACAAAACATTAAAGTTAATAGAGCGATGGGGACGATGGATGGATTGAATGCGGAGGTAAAGTAGAATTCGTGCACTTAGGTCAACCAACAATCGTGTCGATGGTAACCGGAACTCGGAATTTCCGTAAAGTTCTCTATTCGAATCAGCAATATCATAATAAATGATTAATTGAAGTCACCGGTGTAGCCCCCCCCCCAATGCAAAATAAAAACAAAAGAAAAAAAATTCCCCTGCATTTGTCCACAATTACAGGTTTTTTTTGCCAGTGCCATTCCCATCCAATTTACGCTACGTAACTTAGACGTCAATTAATAAAAACATTATTACATTTCTTTTTTTAAATGTTGTTTTCGTCGTTGTAATTGACGTAAATTAATTAATAAAATAATTACAACATTACTTAAAATCAAATACATCGACGAATCGACGATTCGAGTAATTTTTTTAATTACTTTACGTAGCGTTAATTCGATGAGAACGACGTTTAACTTTTTATTATCCAAATGTGGAATTCGATAAATTTTTAACTGAAAATTTATAATTTACTAATAATTACAATTTAATATTCTAGCAATTAAATCTCGATTGCCCATCTTCAGGCTTAGACTAGATCGGCTGACGGGCAGTGTTTAGAAGATGGCTTGCGGTCTCCCAACGCGAGTACTTCAGATATACATTTATATTCGGTGGCCAATAAAATAGTTAATGATCATTACGGTGCCGTAAGTGCTTAAATCTGTAAAATTTTATTTAAATAATTCTACATTTTATTATCTGTCCATATTCCGATTAGTAGTTATGGAACGCTACAAAAAGTAAGCGGGTATTATAGGCGAGCATAATAGAATTCAAAAAAGTTTTGAATTGTCAAGGTTCATCAAAAAGATCTAAAGAAAACTACAAAGCACACAGTTTCCACTATTGCAGTCCGGGGGGTCTGGGGGTATAGAATACCCCCCAGCCCAATGAAAAAGATATAGTTATAGATTAGCTCGTGATTGGAATCTAGAAATATTTCGAAATTAAGATTTGGTCTAGTAAGTTAAACATTTCAGCTGAAGGGTATTCTATTCCCCCCAGACCCCCCCGGTCCATAACAGTTCATTTTTTTTGAAAATTTAAATTTTTTGACTGTGATTGGAATTATGAAATATTTCGAAATTAAGATTTGATCTAGTAAGTTAAATATTTCAGCTGAAAGTTATAGCTGGGGGGTATTCCATACCCCCCAGACCCCCCGGTCCATAACAGTTCTAATTGTATGAAAATTTATATTTTTAACAGTTTGAAATTGAAACGTTAGAATATACAGCTATTACCGTATCTAAAAATTTGAACAAAATTAAAATCGGTCAACTTTTAATCATTGTAAAAGCTGACTATCTTAATTATACATTTTATTTAAATTGTTACAGTCCGGGGGTCTGGGGGGTATGGAATACCCCCAGTTCAGTGAAAGAGATATAGTGGAGTTATAGATTGGCCCGTGATTGGAATTATAAAATATTTCAAAATAAAAATTCAGTGTTGTAAGTTAAACATTTAAGCTGAAGGTGGGGGGTATTGACCCCCCGGTCTACAACCGTTGAAATTGTTTGAAAATCTCAATTTCCACAGTTTGAAATTAAAACGTTAAAATAAATTTTAGAAACTGACTATATTTCAATTTTTACATTTTATTTAAACTGCTACAGTCCGGAGGGTCCGATTAGTAGTTATGGAACACTTCAAAAAGTAGGCGGGCATTACAGGAAAGCTTAATAATATTCAAAAAAGTTTTGAATTGTCAAGGTTGGTCAAAGAGATCTAATAAAAAAGCAAAAAATTTTGAGAAAGGACACAGTTTCTATTACTACAGTCTGAAGGGGATACCCCCCCCCTCAGTTCAATGAGAAAGATATAGTGGAGTTATAGATTGGCCCATGATTGAAATCATGAAGTATTTTGAAATCAAGAATCAGTCTTGTAAGTTAAAAATTTAAGCTAAAGGTTATATCTGGGGGGGGGGGGGTGATCCATAACCCCCAACCCCCCGGGCTTAATTTTAAGTTTAAATTGTTTGAAAATCTAAATTTCCACAGTTTGAAAATAAATTTTAGAATCTGACTATATTTTAATTTTTATATTTTATTGAAACTACAACAGTTCGGGGGGTCTGGGGGGTATAGAATACCCCTCAATTAAACAAAAAAGATATTGTAAAGTTATAGATTGGCTGGTGATTGGAATCACGAATTAGTCGAAATTAAAATTAAGCTAGAAATTTAAGCTGGATGATGTTGCTAGGGGGGGGGAGCGTAACAGTTTAAATAGTTTAAAAAATTCAATTTTAAACTGTATGGAAATGAATCGTTAAAAAATAGGAAACCTAGTAACAATTAAAAATGCGAGAAAAATTAATTCAATTAAAAATTTGAATTTTTGGAAGAACCTACGATTATTTTCGTAATTCCGCTCTCAGAGTGTGTCCAAAATAGACCAATTTAACTGTTTAAAAAATAGTAAAAATTTAAGCTAAATATGGTTACTTAAACTTTTCTTCAGAAAATTAATTTAAAAGACAAATCCAAGAGGGGGGGGGTTAGATTTTTGGATTTTTTTACATGCGCGTCAGATCTAAAGAGATAATACACTGGCAAATTCACTGACATTTGAAATATATAAATTATTATTAATTCTATTGTAATTGAAGAACGCTGCTAAAGGTAAATAATTAAATAAACATTATTTTTATTAGTAGTCTAAGCGAGAGAGGGAGTTACGAAACTGTGGCGACGAACGTCCTCCCCTCTTCCGTAGCAGGGCAATGCAGTTTAAAGAACATCAGAAATAAGTAAAATGCCTACTCCTACGCAGTCAAAATTAAGTCAAAAATCAAAAAAGTGAACAAATATCTTGGGTGCGCTTTTAATAAAACTTTAAAAAAATGTATAGCAATTGTATCACTTTAGTGCCGCCCGTCGCTTCGCCGTTAAGTTCAATACTTATGTTTTACGTATAAAGAAAATAAATTACATGTTTTATTCGGAGCGAATGTACTTTTTGATGACTCGCCTGTAAGTAGCTGTCGAAGTCTCCCTGCTCGCGATCTAGGACATTTCGCCGTCGGAAATTTAGTATTTAATTTTTCATTTATTTATTAATACTACATTGCCGACGGCGAAGTGGCGACGACAAAATGTCCTATTTCCCGCTCCGCTTGTCCGTCAATCCTACAGTTATCGGGTCTATAAAACTTAAAACTCACGAAAAAAATCAACTGTTAAATTTTTTACGAAAATAATCTTTTTTAATTTTAGTGCCGCCCTTCGCCGGCAGTAAAAGAAATATTAATTAAGTATTCAATTATTTTTCACGTTTAAATCAAAAGTAACATGTTTTATTCGGATCAAAAGTACTTTTTGTGGTTTTTCTGCAATTCTAACTTTAGCTCCTTGTAAAACAATAATACCGAGCGTGAATATTTTACCCCGCGAGACGAAGTGGAGGGCAATAAGTCTCTTAAGCCTTGTGGGATGTACACTATATTTTGCACTTCCGGTTCTGAGTTTTGAATTAAAAATAAATTTTAAAAGATAAAAATCTTTAATTTAACTTGAAGTAATTGGAGCACGTAAGTGGATACTTAACCATGAGAAATGAAAGAGAAAAGTCATCATTTTATACTCGCACAAGTGAATAATCAAATTTCATATTTCAATACCCAAGATTTCGGTGGTTTTCACGCCGACCGAATTAACTCCAATCGTAATCTCGTTAATCCACTCACGACCGGCGTTAATATGGTTCGTCCCCAATGTGAAATCAATTACGTATAGGAATTTTAATAACTTGATAAGCAGTGGCGGTCCCTTCGTTCCGATTGTAATTAAGAAAGCGTCAATTGTAATTCAGATTAGATAAATTTTTAGCCTTTTCTACTTAAAATGTAAAGAATCTCCGGTCGTTGGTTGTAGTTCGCGTTTAGATCCGTATTCTATGATTCCAAAACATGATAACCTGTAAGTATACTAGAACTTCGCCGCGGTAAAACCGAAAGACGGATGATAAAATCAACATCACATATGTACATTACACATGATGCGAAAATTCTGCAAAATGATAAAATCTAGAAAACGGGAATTGACAAGACCCAAGCCCAGCCGACGTTTATTGCAAATCCGTGTTAGTGTAAAAAACGTGACATGAAATAAATAATTGTTTTGAAAATTAAAATTCAGAACAAATATAATTACGTTATACGTTCTTGCTAATCGAGGTGTGGTGAGTGGTTTTTACTAACCGCACCACAATAGCATCGTGTTATTCCTATTAATATAAAATTATTATATAAATATTTAATTTTCAATAAGCAGAAATTATGCCAATATTTTCCCACCGACCATTTCCAGTTACTTGTGCAACCATTTTTTTCGTTTCGGTAATTGTTCATCTCGTATTACGTGGTGCATTTTATCGGAACGCTTCCATGGTAGTTCTAGTAATTCGATTCTAATCGAGGATTTTTATCGGTGTAATCATCGGTGCGGTAAATACGAGTACAATGACTTCTACTGGGAGATTCATTAGAGAATCCAAAAATTTCTTATCAAGCAAACATTCGGCATTCCGATTGGTCTGCAGCCCACAAAAAACCGTGGCTCGGATGATCCAAATTTTCATTTGCATATCATTTATTGCGAATTATAGAGGTCGGACTACGAAGATTTCCAGCATGCGAATCGAGCTGAACCGTAAATTTACATTCCATTATTATTGATCATACAAGTTATAATTACAAGTTTAAACGATAATCACATTTCGAAATCTTGCCAATAATTACAGAATAAATTGATAGTCGATTAATAATAATTGCGGCTAATGAAAATTTTTTTCGACATGAAGTTCTCCTTGAAAGGCAAATTTTGAACTCGGCAGGTTTTATAAAAATGATGTCATGCAAAAACTGCGATTATGTAAAAAAATTAATTTCTCGCACGATGATATGGAAGACACACCACAATATAGCTAATTTGCTAAACCCTAGGAGTGCCTATTATTACCAAAAAGTGACCTACAATGCATTGTGTGAAATAATGGTAACCTGCAGCACACCCAGAAAGGCAATTTTCATAATTTCTTTAGTCATGATCTGATTTTTTAAAAGAACAGGTGGGTTGACTTACCTATGATCTCGAAGATGGTCCTGTCTCCTGAATGCCTTTCCGCATATGTCGCAAGAGTACGGTCGTTCGTCCGTATGTGTGCGCTCGTGAATCAGCAAATTATAGCTCTTGGTGAATTGTCTGTTACAAAATTTACATATAAACTGCTTTTTCGGCCTCGATGCTCGTCCTGGCGCTCTCAGCAGCCTCCTGTCCAAGTGCGCTTGCATTTGAGGACCGCCCGGAGGAAAGAGCGCACTTCCGGCGAAGGGAAAAGTCGCGTTCGCGGGATTGTTGGTTAAAAATCCGGAATACGCGTGCCCCTGCGGATTCGTCCCGCCTTCCAGAAGCCCCGGTGGAGGTCCGGGCCGGTGCGGCAACATGAGAGCTGCAGCGTGAGCCGCGGCAGCAACGCAAGCGGCTTCCTCGCGAAGTTGCAACTCTTTCCGTTTGTCCGCCATAACCGCCATGATATCGTAACTGGACGATTTTCGCACTCCAGAATAATTCCCGACGTTTCCCGTCGCACTTTCACTTCTTTTACCACTTTCGCTCCTATCGCGATTTTCCCTCATGAGTTCCGTTCCCATCAGCGGATGCATTTCGCCCGGATACAGCAGCGAATGAACGTTTCTCGTTGGAACCACCGGCACAAAAGCCGACGACTCGCGGTGATGGCTCATCGAAGACGAAAGATCGATGTTCCCCAAAGATCCACTTGCACCAGGCGGGATGGCGTGATGGTAATTTAAATGAGGTTCGTAGGTAGAACCGTTTCTACTACCTGAAGAGCTTCTTTGTCCTCGAGGAGAATTTAATAAATAATCGCGACGCGACAAAGACAGTGCACGATCGTCCGAAGAATGTGAAGATGCTATTGTCGACGACGACGGTTCCGACATCTGTAAAAAAGTAAATTTATTAGTAACCTTCAGCTTAAATTTACAGCACGACAATAAAATAAATTGAAAATTACAGAATATTGAAAAGAAATCAACAGTGAAGACTCGATATCTCTAGAGTAAACATTTTGTAGGACGTCGTGTCTTCTTGGAACCACAAAAGTCAATAAGCTTATAATAGTAAAATAAATACAGGACTATGCAAACAGTCCTCAAGTTTTAGTTTCGTTGGTGTTGCATTACAAATTTTTGAGTTCAGGAACGGATTCGGGAAAGTTGAAGTAATTCGGAGCTCCGAGCAAGTCACGCTCGAACCTCCGTTTTACTCGTCTCTCTTAGATCCGCTCCTGTCCGAAACTTTCTATATTAACGTAAGAGATTGGCAGCCAACTTTTAGTTTTTAAAACCCAATGTCCGATACGCAATTACAGAACAATAATTTTTTCTTTCACTTTTTAAGCTTAAGTGACACGAAGACCATTACAAATGTCTTTTTAATGGTAACCGAAATATCTGGTATTTGATAAAAATATAATGTTCGAGATAAGCAATTTGCTGGAGAAAAGCCTTCAGCAAAATAAATAAAAATTACCGTTATGACCTATGTGTTGCACGATAAACTAATTAAAAATGTTGTGTTGTTACGTAAGTTCAATCGAAACACAACCATTTTTTTCCACATCGCTGTAAGTTACAAATTTACAATTGCTAATATGCTAATGACTTTCTTGTTCATTAAAAATCGAAATTCAAAACCTTGAAATGGCAAAAATTGGTCTGAGGGCAAATTTTCAATTTTTATTAATTATTAAAAGCTTCCTCCATTACTTCACTTGTTCATTAATCTCTCTATTTTAAGATTTTAGCAGAACATAATGCTGACAATTTGTTTGCGCTACCACTCAAGTTTTTGTTGCACGAAAACCGCCCGAGCGCGAAGCGCGTGGGAACACGCGTGTGGACTGCGCGAACAAATTGTCAATTATTTTAGCCTATCACGTGAAGAACTACTTAATTTTGATTTATTTAGTTCGTAGAAACCACTTTAATTAATACGCCACTGTCATTATTATAATAAAATCAATTTTTTTTTAATTAAATTTTTTTTTCAGTCATATGTTGTGTAACGAGCGTTAAATAAAACCCAATATTGCACATATTTAAACTTACCCGGTTACAAAATATTTGTGAAAACAACATTAAATTATCAATATTCAAACTGTCCTATTAAGGGACGATAGCACCAAAGTCATTTAAATTGGTATTGAATCATGATGAAGGCCAAAATGAACTATCCGATTTGAAGTGGCCACCAGTTCGTGTAAGTTTTGGTTCCACACCCTGATATGCATATTAATGTTTATGATCCATTGATGAACAGAAGAACCACAAGGACGTGCGGAAAATGTAACTTTGCTCATTAAAAAACAATGAGTCAGTAATTTCGACGCTACAAAATTTTCATCAGCAAATTTATGCATATTGCTTATATTTCGAGTCTTGGTATCAGCAAACCCCTCGAATTCATCAGGACAAACCGCTTATATCCTCCAAAAATCCTCGCCTCAGATGTTTTAACTAAATTTATCGAGAATGTCAAAATATCAGCCTAAAACACCTGTATAAGTTAGAGTTTTAAGACTGAGTATTCAATTATTTTGATGAACAAATTCATAAATACAATGATTTTTTTCGTGAATACTATGAATTATCGTTCATCAATTTTGTTCATCTGCGCAAAAATTATGAATTTTCATGAATTATTTCTTTCGGTGCAGGTAACAATAAAATTCCGAGATATTACAGCCAGACACGCAGCCGTTTACAAGAAATTGAAGGTGGAAGTTGTGATTACTTTAGAACATAATATGCAACATAGAGAATTAAATTTCCTACAAAAAATCCATGACTTGAAAAACATGCCAGGTCGCGCACAACATCTACCAACTCAAAATGTAACCCTTTGAAGGCCTCCCGCACGTAAAAGCCGATGCATTCAATTGCAATTCAACAATTTGGAATGGAATTTTTTATAGGTAATTTGATTATCTGATAATTAGATTGCACAGGTTGTGCGGCCTGAAGGCCGCACTGATAGCCTCCAAAATTCTTAGGTTGGGAACTTAAAATGAACCAATCAGAAAGACATGTTTTTGTTAATCAGAAATTACGGAAAAGTGAAGGGCCAGTGCGGCCTTCAGGCCGTTTTTGTTTGTTTACAGAGCAATCGGCCCTATCTTAAACAAAAGTTTTATCATTAAGAATATTTATTATCCCCCCCCCCCAATCTACTAATTCAATATCTTATTGACAAAATCACCAATTTAAAACAAATGGAAGACAATCTTACTGTTTTTACAAAGCAATCGTCCTTATCATAAATAGAAGTTTTATTATTTTATCATTAAGAATATTTATTACCCCCCCCCCCCAATCTATTAATTCAATATCTTATTGACAAAATCACCAATTCTAATTCAATATCTTTTTGACAAAATCATCAATTTAAAACAAATGGAAGACAATCTTTCTGGTTTTTAAAGAGCAATCGACAAAAGTTTTATTATTTTATCATTAAGAATATTTATTCCCCCCCCCCCCAATCTACTAATTTAATATCCTATTGGCAAAATCAGCAATTTAAAACAAATGGAAGACAATCATTTTGGATTTTACAGAGCAATCTGCGAGAGTTTTATTATGTTTTCATTAAGAATATTTATTCTCCCCCCCCCCTTTCAATCTACTAATTCAATATCTTATTGACAAAATCACGAATTTAAAACAAATTGAAATCAACTTTTTTGTTTTTTACAGAGCAATCGGTCCTATCATAAACAAAAGTTTTATTATTTTATCATTTAGAATACCCCCCCCCCCCCGATCTGCTAATTTAATATCTTATTGACACAAACCGTAGGCTACTAATTTTGCACGAAATTAACTTCTGATTATTTATAATTCATGAGACACTAACAATGCATTATGGATAATCACATAGTAACCCCACGCTTTTTGTCAATTGTATATTGAAATTTTTTCACTGCACCATATAAAGGTTAGGTATAAAATTATTTTTTACTTTCTAACGCATTTTTTAAATTATTTTAAATATTTTTGTTTTTTAAAGAAATAATTATTGAAATTATTTTAAATTCCTTGGGGGGGGGGGAGATTTTAAAAACGTTCTCAATAAATATTCAATTTGATCAAGCCAAAATCAAATTATTGTATCTATGATTAATATTTTAGGATAAAAAACAAAAAATATAATTTAATTGTTGTAAAATTTTAATCTTAGATTAAATTTTAACTCACCTTCGTAAAACCAGGCATTAATTTTTGTATTAAAAAGGAGAAGTAAAGCAAATATAAGAAACAAACAAAAATTAATTCACAAATCATTTGAATTTAATACTAAAAACAAAAGAACTCGAGTTTGTGGTTGAAATTACTTTTTCCTTAATAACTCGAAAACGGTTAAAAGTATCAAAAAAAGTTTAGATTGAAATATGTTCGTCTTTTTGCGCTGAACATTTTTGCATTTTGAATATTTATAATATATCTCATAGTTTTCGAGTTATTATAGAAAAACAGAAAGAAAATCAATTTACTTAACTCCGGTACTGACTACCAGCACGAGGGTGTCGTTGAAGTTTCATTTAACCCAAACCTGTTATATTCGTTTGTTTATTTTATCTTGACCAATTTAAAAAAAATGAAATTCGTTGTTTGAATCTCAGTTCTTACAACTACCAAAATTTCTCCCGTAGAGCAGCGGTTATTTATTGTATGTTGTCATAATAAAATTTTGTAGAATAATTCGTATTGTTTTTTTCGGTGAAAATCACCTAAAATAATTTACCTGGTGGAAATTTTCAGCAAGAACTACAATTAGGAATATTCCAGTTGACTCATAAATCGTAAAAATTTTGAAAATGTTTAATTTGTTTTGTGTAAATTGGCGTTTCTAAGAGAAGGGGTACTGTGGTACTTAAACTTTTTTATTTATGCTTCTTTTGTCCTTTTGATGATTTTTTCTTTTATTACCTGCGAAGCTTAATATCTAAGCCAGTTAATTCTATTCTTCGACTATTTCTTTTATTTTCGGTTTCGTGTTCGGAATTTTTATGGCTCTGGCTCGATATTTAAATTTCTGAAGTTACGAATCCAATTTCACAATAAATTGCATTTCTTCCCTTTCATATTCGAAACGCCTATCCCTAAAATTTTCTATTGTTCTGCGACGTTTAATTGCGTAATTGTAAAATCCTGCATTGTTGTATTTTAATTGTTACGATTTATTGTGTACGAAATGCTTTTACTTTGGTTAAATTCGAAAAAATGCGACTTTCCTGCGTCGGCAGGTTCGAAACTCAAGTCCAAACTTTTTAATTCGACTGCGTTTGTGTTGTATAATATACAGGCCCTCTACATATCAGACACGATTGTGCTGTCTCATTATGTACACGCCAGTCCGGCATTTCTATATTTGCCTTTGGGTAAAAAACAAGATCTCCAAGTGCTCTAGCCTAGTTTAAAACCCACACCGTCTTTTGTTATAATTTTATAACTGTTACTCCAGTTGTTACTTCAAATTTATTCTCGATGTGAGCGCTAAATCAAAAAAATTTCATTCGAATGGTATTTTGTTAGAGAATTTCCATAAAAATGTAATTCCATGTTAAGAATTATGTATTTTAGTGATCATTAAATACGAGAAGCTTATAAATATTAATTAATTGTTATTATTATAATAACCTTAATTATCTACACTAATTAAAAAGATTCTTTTTAACTTGCGAGATAATACGAGCATGTTAAGCTTATGCAATTATAATTTACTTGGTGTTAAGCTATGATGGATGTACGGGCATGTTAATTAATATGTAAAATATAACAAAAGCAGTGGCGTACCGTCCGTCGCGATGACGCAAAATTCGGATGGGCAAACAAAATGTCAATCGGTAGCTGTGGCTTTGGACTCCCACTGTTGTGGTTTTAAGTGAATAGTTTTGAGAAAAACGGATGCTTATTCAAAATTTTACTGGGAATGTGACAGGTTTAGGGTTATTTATAGGCATTGAAAATTTCTTATCTGTTTGGTCAAGTTAGCACCGTTTAACACAGACGTCATTATTACAAAATTGATAAGAGGAAAACTTTCTAGTATTTTGAAGAAATGCTCCCAAACTTATCAGATGCGATTAACGTTATCAAATTTAAATAGGCAAGAGTTTAAAAATAGAACGGTAATTGCAATTTGGTAATGATAAAAGGTGCCGATATTAAGTAGATGAAAGGTGCCGACCAAACCATATATAAAATAATATCCGCGTTTGTATAAATAATTAGAATGGCAATAAAGCTGTGTAAACAATAATTCCCACGTAGAATGCTCGACTGCAAAATCAGAGCCTATTACTTTGCGACCACCCCCGTACGAGTGCTCTTTATGTTTATGTAAATTTTATGGTATTCTTGCTTTTATATAAAAGAAAAATAAATACTGTATTAAATAAATAGTAGCGATTATATATGTAAATAGATAATATATGCACTCCCGTATATTGTGTGATGGTTGACATATATGGCTACCATTGTTTGTCAAGACCAAATCGTGGCTTGGCAAATTCATCCAGCATAATTCGAAATCGCATGCCACTATTGTTTTCCCATCAAAGTGGCATACGATTTTTCCTTTTAAACACGAGAAAATCACGCATTTTGTATTTACATCTGAAAACAAAATGGCCGCCAACGCCCGCACCCGGACATTATTCGTGGCAACAACGCTCACTATACCCTACTTTATTACCTTCACGCTGGGTTTTATGACATACTGTATAATTATTGTTCTATTGACAAAACCGCAAAACAACAAAACAAGTCGAAATTCGAAAAAATTTTCAAAATTCACCCAATTGTTTCCAAAATTCAAATCAACCGATTTTTAATCAAAATAAAATTAAACCTACCGTAGTGTAATTTTTCTTCTCAACTTGCAGAAACCATCGAAAAAATCTCGTTCCACAATTTTTGCACTAAACGGCGCACAAATTCAAAAACACAAACAAAATTCGAAAAATAAAACTGCACGTAAGAACCAACAGGTAAAAACACAGGTACACCGCAACTGAAAATCTCGACTCCTTTGACTACGAGATGAGAGCGGACAACGAAGGAGGTGAAGGCTCAGGTGGTCAACCTGTTAGACTAGAGGGGGGCCACACGGTAGTAAACTGGCCCGCCACTATTCAGCAGCGGTGGCGCGTTCTACAGTTCTTATGTTATACCGCTGCCGCAACCAGTTGCTGCAACAATAAAAGCTGAATAAATTTAAAAAAATTTTCCAGGCCCGTTTTATCGACTTTAACAACAAATACATGCTTATTCATACTTGGTAATTACTCAAATACGAAATTTAATGATCAATTTATATTGTAATCTTCCGATAAGGCATTTGTCAATAGGTATACATATTATTTATTTTTCAAGGAATTTAATCAGCCACATTAATCCATCACTTCGTTGCCGATCAACCGCTCTTCCTCCAAATTCTCATTCTCTTCTTCATCCGATGGATCAATAGGATAAAAAACTTTCATGGCTTCGGAACCGGCTTGGAACTCCTTGCTGTGGTAAAATTGCAAAAGAGAAATGTTGCTGGATTGTAGACTCAGTTTCGGTTTTGGAGCGTTCCTCCACTTCTGGATTTCCTTATACTTTTTATACTTATGCTGCCACTTGACCTCTTCCTCTCTCAGAGTGGTCGCCTCGCTTTTTAACTTTTCCGAAATTTTACGATGCATTCCCTTAAATCTCAGATATCTTTGACACCATTTCGATTCGCTGAAATCGATCTTGGCGTCCGTTTTCGTGCTCTTCGCGAAAACCAGTTGCTCCATTTCCCTGTCGGACAACGGCTGCACCACGTTTCCAAATTCGTCGAGCTGAACTTCGTTTTCAATTGGTTCCAATTCGCGATATTTTTTCTTCAGCTTTCCCACCCCAGCCGTCTCGGAAATGGCGTGATAAAATTCGTTCTCCGGCAGTAAAAACGCGTCGTTCAGCTGTGCTTCACCTAAAACAAAAGAAATAGCAAAAACAAAAGACGGAGCAAACCTCGGTTTTTCTCCAGTAACTCGAAAACGGTGCAAGATATGATAACCATTCAGAGATGAAATGTGATGATCGTGGAAAAACCAACATTTTTTGTTAAAAGTATTTTTTTATATCTTTTTCCGTTTTCCAGATATCAGAGAAACACTGAGTTGAGTCATGTGGACTCACACCCTTAATTTTTTTTTTTTCAATTTAATACATTTTAACAATTTCGAAAAAAATCACAAGTGCTTTACGGGATAGATTTTGCTTTGAAAGAAGAAAAAATATTATATTCTAAGCGGAGATAAAAATTATTATTTTATTAATTATTTATGATTAAAATTATTATCAAATATTAGATATCTGGTGTAACATTCATTAACAAATGCGTTTAAAACAAAATTAATGATTTTGGTCTATTACTCGGCGACGATCACCTTGGCGACGGTCACCTTGGCGACGGTCACCTTGGCGACGGTCAACTCGGCGACGCTCAACTAGGCAACCGGTCAGGTCAATCAACTAATTATTTTTGATCTTTTTAAATAATCTGATTTAAAAAATTTTTTATAGTCCCACGTTTTGGGCTCTTTTTTGACCCATTTTCAAGCCTATTATTGTCAAAATTATTGAAAGAATTTTAAAATTTAATATTAATTTTATTTTGTTTTTATTAACTTTTTAGTCTTGAAAATGAAGAAATGTCGGACAATTAAATTGTTTCGATAGACCAGGGGCTTATTTAGACTAAATTTGGGGGGGGGGTTAGTTTTGAAAAATATTTTCGTTTTTTCTGATTGTTTTACGATTGCAGTCGGACTTCCTGAACTTTAATAATTGATATAATATAATTTCGGGGGGGGGGGGGGGGTCTAACCTCTAAAATACGGCCTTGCGATAAAGTTATATTTAACTAATTTTTATTTAAATCTTAGGAAATTTAAAGAAAACTTAAGGCAATTCAAGAGGAAATCCGGAGAATCTTTCAAAAGTTTTGTAAACTAAAAAGAAATTTCAACCAATAAACTTATTCGTGAAATTTTCATAAATACAATGAACATATCCATTAATAAAATGAACAAATTCATAAATTTAATGAACAATTCATAAAACTACAATTTTTTTTCTGAATACTAGGAAATTTTCATAAATATGGTGAATTTTAGTTTATTAATTGAAATTTCATTGTATATAATACAATGATCTGTTCAGACGAATCACAAAAAGTACATACGCTCCGAATAAAACTAGTTATATTCATAAAAATATTTTAAAAAATTTTTCGCTCAATATAACGGAAAAATCATATACAATTGTAAAATTATCTATAGTTTTGCCCGCTATCTTTAACTTTAAAGTGTCATTATCATCCAATTAATGCTAAGTAAATTAGCCCAACGACATAATTAAAAACAGATAAAATGCCTAGAAATTTATGTATGGGTTTAGAATGATAATTAAGAACTTACTTTGTCATCCTAAACGTACACATAAGTTTCAATACATTTTAACTTTTCTTAATTTATGTTACGTTAATTTACGTAACGTTAATTGGTTGAGAATGACAGTTGACAATAAATTGATTGATATAAAAAAAACTTTTTACAGTGATTTCAGAAAAAATTGAATTTTTGGTTTCCTAAGCCAAAAATTAACCCCGTTAGCGGAGAAAATAATACTAATTAGGTTTGTATAACTCCCAAACCATACCCCCCAGACCCCCCGGTCTCAAAAATTGAAGGTTTATAGAAATGAAATATACCTGTTTTGTTCCAAGTAAGCCGAATAAAATTTTTAAAAAATTATTTCAACAAACCTCCCCATAGACGACCGTTAATATCGATTAGAGTTACATTTCCCACTGGTTTATTTCCCGCAAAATTACTGCTGATGATCATTTTATCTTTCGTCACGTACGTACCACCACCAACATATTCGTCCTTAAAAATGGGACCGACATATTCCTCGCCAGTTTGATAATTTATTTTAATATCTTTCTTCTCCACTAATTTATCGTCTTTCCATTCTCCTTCATAAATTTGCCCATCCTTGGTAAAATATTTCCCCCACCCTTCACGCCAAATCAAGCCGCACCTATGAGCACAGTAATCTCCAACGTAAACGTCCCCGTTCGGAAAAGTAAATTCCCCGTTCGAATATTGAAAATTTGGATCTTGATATGCTCCAGAAGTTTTGACCATTTTATTTCAAAAAAATTACGAAAAAAACGATGTTATTTTGACAACGTCAAACAAACCCAATGGTCTACAAAAATTAATTATCAAAATGTATTAAACCATAGCTACCTAAAATTTCGAAATCGGAGTTTTCTTCAGCACTCCCAAACTATTTTGAAACTGTCATGCGCAAGCGCAGATTAAAATATGCATGAGCAAAGCTAAAATTGCAGCTAGTGCAGACTAACCTTGCCACAAGCGTCCAAAGATGTCGATTAAAGCAACACTTCCAACTGGTTTATTATCCGTAAATTTGCAGCTAACCGTCATTTTATCCTTCAGAATGTAAGACCCACAACCGGAATATTTATCTTTAAGAATGGCACCAGAGTATTTTTCACCATTTGGATAATTTATTTCCAATTGCTTATTTTCGACCAACTTATCGTCCTTCCATTCTCCTTCATAAGTGTGTCCATCGTGGGTGAAGTACATTCCTTTCCCTTCTCGCCATATTAAACCTCGTTTGTGAGCACAAAAATCACCTACATAAACGTCACCATTTGGAAGAGTAAACGTTCCGACTGAATATTGAAAACTTGGATCAATATACTTTTCTTTGGTTTTGCCTTTACCCTTCTTGCTTCCTTTACTTCCTTTACCCTTTTTTGGCATGTTAATTTTAAATATAACTCTTGGCGTTGTAATGTCAAATTTATTGTAAATCAAAGTATAAAAGTATAAAATTTTTAGAACCGATGACTTTCACGAACTTCTGGCAAAACCAACAGATGGCGCTGCTGAAAATCATCAAACGTCAAAAGTCAAAACAGCTGTGAAGGTTAGTAAACAATGGCTATGTCATAATGCAATTTAGTGCGTTTTAAATCAATGTTTTATTTAATTTAAAATGTCGAATTCGACGGAGAATTGTGTCCCGCTAACAAAATACTCATTACTAGATCCCGACAGGTAACTGTTGCTAAATTTGGGAACTATAAACTTATGCTTTTGTTTTAGGAGGAACTTTTTGTATCGTAACAAGTTTTTAGTTATCGGAATAATTTTAACATGTATTAGTTTATTCGTAGTAGGATCTTATGTTGCTATTGCTGGTGTTTACGAACAGCTCCTGTATCCGAAAAGTATAACCAAAACAGGTGAGCAATTCTTTTTATTCCGGTTCAATGTTTCATGGCCACTTTCTAGATATACCGAACCATTGGATTCATCGTGCGTTACTTTACAACAGCGGAAATTATGGTGTTAATAATAATTCGGTACTTAAAAATGTGAAAAGCACCAAAACAGAACACTTCAAACTGGTTTGTTATTATTCTTTCCCCAGCGAGGAAAATTTAAAAAGCAGATCGCCGGGAATTCTCCTACCCAACAATATCGACCCAGATTTGTGTACCCACATCAACATTGGTTTTGCAAGTGTAGTGAACAACTCGATTTATCTCAGTGAATCTCAAAAGAATGTGGTGAAAACCATGGTAGATTTGAAGAAGGAAAATTCGAATTTGAAGGTTTTGTTGTCTATTGGAGGTGCTGGAAATGGTGATGGATTTTCTCAAATGGTTCTGGATCATGCTAATCGCAAGAGGTACGTTTCGGTTTTGTTACTTCAAAGTTTTGACAAAATTGTTGCAGTTTTATCAAATCGATTGATTTTTTCGTGAGGCAGTATAAATTAGATGGCATCGATCTGGACTGGGAGTTTCCCAATGAAATCTTAGATGGGGATAAGAGACAAAAGATTCATTTTAGTCAACTTTTGTATGAGATCCGCATGGAAATCAATCGGCAGGAGCGACACAAATTTTTGTTGAGTGTCGCCGTAGCTGCGCCTCCCTTTATTGTGGATAATTCCTACAACGTTGCTTTTATGAACAAATATGTGGATTACGTTAATTTAATGTCCTACGATTACCATTTTTACACTAAATTTACCCCCTTTACTGGATTAAATGCTCCATTATATGCTGTGCCAAATGAAGTTGGATATTTCGGCCAATTAAATATTAATTATTCTGCTAATTATTGGAATTTGAAGGGTATGGCTAAAGACAAAATAATCATTGGATTACCCACTTATGGGCACAGTTTCAAGTGAGTTACAAGGTAAAATATTATCGGCACTTGGTCATCATTTTATTTACAGATTGTTGAATATCAACAACAATGGAATTGGAGCTCCTGCTAAAGGTTATGGAAATTTGGGAGGAAATGGTTTTATAGACTACAGTGATGCTTGTTGGTTTTTGTCCAAAAATCAAATCAAGCCTTTCTTTGACATGGACACCAAAAGTCCATATGCTACTAGATTTACGGAATGGATTTCTTACGACGACCAAACAAGCCTTACATTTAAGGTAAGCTATTTATACACGAGATTTAAGCTTGTTATATTATATTGAAAAATTATGTCCGATTGCAGGCCGAGTACATAAAAAACAACAATTTTGGTGGCGCTATGGTGCTTTCATTAAACACTGACGATCATCGTGGATATTGTAAAATGAATGCTTCTCCTAGTAAATTTCCACTGACCAACAAAATTAAAAATGTCTTAAGTGATCAACAATTATGACGCAGAGTTGGTTAAGTTGCATTTAACCGTGATAAATATGTGATTATGTGCAGAATATTCTTCAAATGCTAATTTTAATAATTTTATTGTATTGACTATACAGGGTGATTTATTATAAGTATAACGTAGATGCTCTTGGGACACAGATCTGCATATTTAAAATGTTTGTCCAGATAAGGGTATTTTAAGACAGTTTGGAATATTTTAATTGGTTCACCAAATTCTCGTTTACTTTTTATTTATTATGTAAGTTATTGGTTTGAGTAAATAAATATTAAAAATTATTTCATAAGCTTTCCGAAATACATTATTGCTTTCATGGATATTTTATATTTGCATTTAGAAGTGTCTAAAAAAGGCAATAATGTTTTACCGAAAACTTATGTATAATTTAAGTTTTAGTGTGCTAGCCTAGCTTGATAATTTTTAAATTTTATATTTATTGTAATCTTACGTTCTTATCATGTCGATTATTTATTTTTATAGTATTTCCACTATCAGGAATTGATACTCCTACGATAAATCTCACATACAAAGAAGGTGATATTATATTCCTGATGTACTTATGCCCTCTATCAATTATTGCCAATTGATAATTAATAGATAGGATATTTCATCAGGATTATTTTGCTTTCTTACTATGATAATGAATAAGATAAACAAATAAAATGTAATATATTATAAAGAGTGCAAACTATAAATACTGAAGTTAAATATAAGTTTTTAATTTAAAACAGTTCAGTTCAGAAGAAAACTTTGAATTTCAACTTTGTAGGTGCAGTTATCTTCTCCTACATGCAAAATGTTTTAGATTTTTTTGCTCTGAGCAGACTTATTTTTTTCTTAAGCTTTCCGTTTTTGTTCTCATTTGTTCTCGTTTTACATGCAATCTTAATGCCAACTGAATTAATCCCCATATTTAGGAATCTGGAACTACTCTTAGATTTACAAAAATTTGCCTTTGTTACAACCCATCAAACTCACAGCATTTGTTGAGTTTATCTTCTAAATGTTAAGGAAACTTTATCGTCCCTTGTAAGCTCTGCAACTACTGTCTTTTCGGGGCGGAAACACCAGCAAAACAACTAATCAAATTCATATTCAGTTGCAAGGTGCAAATCGGTAAAGGCAGAAATTGTAAGTACCATAAATTATTCATAACTTTAGGCTACCTAAAACTAAAACAAGTTAATTAAACAATTAAAATATAAATATTTAATTCTCAAATTGTTTAATTAACTTGTTTTAGTTTATTACATTTAAAATAACGTTTTATATTTTCTATCAAAGGGGGTGCTCCATAAATGTGTGACTAGGGGCGCAGAGGTACCTTAATCCTTCTCTGGGAAGGCTATAATAAGGTATCTACAACTGTTTTTTAAAGTGACCAACAACGATTTTGTGTGTTAAAATTTCGGTGTTCTAGAGATCTTCTAATCTTTTTGGAGTGTTTGGAATTTAATGAGTTTTTTTTAAGTCCTATCAGCTTTTACCAACGATTTCTATACGTGCCAATTACTCTGGTCTTGTAGAAACATTTTGTATACTAGTTTTGTTAATATCCTTTCTAGAAGTTCATGTTGTTCCAGTTTTATATTTACAAAGTGTTAACAAAATATTAGGGAAAATATTACGGATTCGATAATGTTTCGTACCGTCAACATTCCAATGCCATGCGTAGATTTCTCGTAAGTATTATATTTTGCATTTCATTTTGCTTTAAATTTTTAGCGGGTTTTGTAAACAATACAACATCTTTGGGTACTTTTTTCAAAAAAAAAAGTTTTTCAAGTTTACTTTTTGAAGTACATTCGAATACCATGCGCAGATTTCCCGTAAGTGTGATAATTTACATTTTATTCCGTTTTAAAGTTTCAGAGGGATAATATCGGTTGCTCTTGCTAATTCCGCAACTTTACTACGAATTGAACGCTTTCATCGAGCTCAAACGTGTTTTTCCCACTCTACGCATCGGATTACGTCGATTTATGGGGGGGGGATAATAAAGGGGCCACTGAAATTTTTAAAAATTTTGCAAATAAAACGTAAGGTTAACGTTTTTTGACCCCAAAAAATGAAAATCCGAAATCCGCAGCTTTTTCCACCGATTCTTATGTAGTTTTAGCAGAAAATTCGATTGGCGCACGCAGTTTTCCCGTAAGTACGATATTTATAATTTTATTTAGCTTTAAAGTTTGGAAAATCGGTGAAGATTTTGCTCGACTTTATTTCTAAATTTTATACGGTTTTGCGAACTTCCCGCAACCCCAAACGTATTTTTCGAACACTCCGCATCGAAACGCATCGATTTACGTAATAAAAACACCATGTAGATTTTTTACGATTTTTGAAAAAAAAAGAAGGTTAACCCCTTTGAAGTTTTTTGACCCCAAAAAATGAAAATCCGAAATCCGCAGCTTTTTCCACCGATTCTTATGTAGTTTTAGCAGAAAATTCGATTGGCGCACGCAGTTTTCCCGTAAGTACGATATTTATAATTTTATTTAGCTTTAAAGTTTGGAAAATCGGTGAAGATTTTGCTCGACTTTATTTCTAAATTTTATACGGTTTTGCGAACTTCCCGCAACCCCAAACGTATTTTTCGAACACTCCGCATCGAAACGCATCGATTTACGTAATAAAAACACCATGTAGATTTTTTACGATTTTTGAAAAAAAAAGAAGGTTAACCCCTTTGAAGTTTTTTGACCCCAAAAAATGAAAATCCGAAATCCGCAGCTTTTTCCACCGATTCTTATGTAGTTTTAGCAGAAAATTCGATTGGCGCACGCAGTTTTCCCGTAAGTACGATATTTATAATTTTATTTAGCTTTAAAGTTTGGAAAATCGGTGAAGATTTTGCTCGACTTTATTTCTAAATTTTATACGGTTTTGCGAACTTCCCGCAACCCCAAACGTATTTTTCGAACACTCCGCATCGAAACGCATCGATTTACGTAATAAAAACACCATGTAGATTTTTTACGATTTTTGAAAAAAAAAGAAGGTTAACCCCTTTGAAGTTTTTTGACCCCAAAAAATGAAAATCCGAAATCCGCAGCTTTTTCCACCGATTCTTATGTAGTTTTAGCAGAAAATTCGATTGGCGCACGCAGTTTTCCCGTAAGTACGATATTTATAATTTTATTTAGCTTTAAAGTTTGGAAAATCGGTGAAGATTTTGCTCGACTTTATTTCTAAATTTTATACGGTTTTGCGAACTTCCCGCAACCCCAAACGTATTTTTCGAACACTCCGCATCGAAACGCATCGATTTACGTAATAAAAACACCATGTAGATTTTTTACGATTTTTGAAAAAAAAAGAAGGTTAACCCCTTTGAAGTTTTTTGACCCCAAAAAATGAAAATCCGAAATCCGCAGCTTTTTCCACCGATTCTTATGTAGTTTTAGCAGAAAATTCGATTGGCGCACGCAGTTTTCCCGTAAGTACGATATTTATAATTTTATTTAGCTTTAAAGTTTGGAAAATCGGTGAAGATTTTGCTCGACTTTATTTCTAAATTTTATACGGTTTTGCGAACTTCCCGCAACCCCAAACGTATTTTTCGAACACTCCGCATCGAAACGCATCGATTTACGTAATAAAAACACCATGTAGATTTTTTACGATTTTTGAAAAAAAAAGAAGGTTAACCCCTTTGAAGTTTTTTGACCCCAAAAAATGAAAATCCGAAATCCGCAGCTTTTTCCACCGATTCTTATGTAGTTTTAGTAGAAAATTCGATTGGCGCACGCAGTTTTCCCGTAAGTACGATATTTATAATTTTATTTAGCTTTAAAGTTTGGAAAATCGGTGAAGATTTTGCTCGACTTTATTTCTAAATTTTATACGGTTTTGCGAACTTCCCGCAACCCCAAACGTATTTTTCGAACACTCCGCATCGAAACGCATCGATTTACGTAATAAAAACACCATGTAGATTTTTTACGATTTTTGAAAAAAAAAGAAGGTTAACCCCTTTGAAGTTTTTTGACCCCAAAAAATGAAAATCCGAAATCCGCAGCTTTTTCCACCGATTCTTATGTAGTTTTAGCAGAAAATTCGATTGGCGCACGCAGTTTTCCCGTAAGTACGATATTTATAATTTTATTTAGCTTTAAAGTTTGGAAAATCGGTGAAGATTTTGCTCGACTTTATTTCTAAATTTTATACGGTTTTGCGAACTTCCCGCAACCCCAAACGTATTTTTCGAACACTCCGCATCGAAACGCATCGATTTACGTAATAAAAACACCATGTAGATTTTTTACGATTTTTGAAAAAAAAAGAAGGTTAACCCCTTTGAAGTTTTTTGACCCCAAAAAATGAAAATCCGAAATCCGCAGCTTTTTCCACCGATTCTTATGTAGTTTTAGCAGAAAATTCGATTGGCGCACGCAGTTTTCCCGTAAGTACGATATTTATAATTTTATTTAGCTTTAAAGTTTGGAAAATCGGTGAAGATTTTGCTCGACTTTATTTCTAAATTTTATACGGTTTTGCGAACTTCCCGCAACCCCAAACGTATTTTTCGAACACTCCGCATCGAAACGCATCGATTTACGTAATAAAAACACCATGTAGATTTTTTACGATTTTTGAAAAAAAAAGAAGGTTAACCCCTTTGAAGTTTTTTGACCCCAAAAAATGAAAATCCGAAATCCGCAGCTTTTTCCACCGATTCTTATGTAGTTTTAGCAGAAAATTCGATTGGCGCACGCAGTTTTCCCGTAAGTACGATATTTATAATTTTATTTAGCTTTAAAGTTTGGAAAATCGGTGAAGATTTTGCTCGACTTTATTTCTAAATTTTATACGGTTTTGCGAACTTCCCGCAACCCCAAACGTATTTTTCGAACACTCCGCATCGAAACGCATCGATTTACGTAATAAAAACACCATGTAGATTTTTTACGATTTTTGAAAAAAAAAGAAGGTTAACCCCTTTGAAGTTTTTTGACCCCAAAAAATGAAAATCCGAAATCCGCAGCTTTTTCCACCGATTCTTATGTAGTTTTAGCAGAAAATTCGATTGGCGCACGCAGTTTTCCCGTAAGTACGATATTTATAATTTTATTTAGCTTTAAAGTTTGGAAAATCGGTGAAGATTTTGCTCGACTTTATTTCTAAATTTTATACGGTTTTGCGAACTTCCCGCAACCCCAAACGTATTTTTCGAACACTCCGCATCGAAACGCATCGATTTACGTAATAAAAACACCATGTAGATTTTTTACGATTTTTGAAAAAAAAAGAAGGTTAACCCCTTTGAAGTTTTTTGACCCCAAAAAATGAAAATCCGAAATCCGCAGCTTTTTCCACCGATTCTTATGTAGTTTTAGCAGAAAATTCGATTGGCGCACGCAGTTTTCCCGTAAGTACGATATTTATAATTTTATTTAGCTTTAAAGTTTGGAAAATCGGTGAAGATTTTGCTCGACTTTATTTCTAAATTTTATACGGTTTTGCGAACTTCCCGCAACCCCAAACGTATTTTTCGAACACTCCGCATCGAAACGCATCGATTTACGTAATAAAAACACCATGTAGATTTTTTACGATTTTTGAAAAAAAAAGAAGGTTAACCCCTTTGAAGTTTTTTGACCCCAAAAAATGAAAATCCGAAATCCGCAGCTTTTTCCACCGATTCTTATGTAGTTTTAGCAGAAAATTCGATTGGCGCACGCAGTTTTCCCGTAAGTACGATATTTATAATTTTATTTAGCTTTAAAGTTTGGAAAATCGGTGAAGATTTTGCTCGACTTTATTTCTAAATTTTATACGGTTTTGCGAACTTCCCGCAACCCCAAACGTATTTTTCGAACACTCCGCATCGAAACGCATCGATTTACGTAATAAAAACACCATGTAGATTTTTTACGATTTTTGAAAAAAAAAGAAGGTTAACCCCTTTGAAGTTTTTTGACCCCAAAAAATGAAAATCCGAAATCCGCAGCTTTTTCCACCGATTCTTATGTAGTTTTAGCAGAAAATTCGATTGGCGCACGCAGTTTTCCCGTAAGTACGATATTTATAATTTTATTTAGCTTTAAAGTTTGGAAAATCGGTGAAGATTTTGCTCGACTTTATTTCTAAATTTTATACGGTTTTGCGAACTTCCCGCAACCCCAAACGTATTTTTCGAACACTCCGCATCGAAACGCATCGATTTACGTAATAAAAACACCATGTAGATTTTTTACGATTTTTGAAAAAAAAAGAAGGTTAACCCCTTTGAAGTTTTTTGACCCCAAAAAATGAAAATCCGAAATCCGCAGCTTTTTCCACCGATTCTTATGTAGTTTTAGCAGAAAATTCGATTGGCGCACGCAGTTTTCCCGTAAGTACGATATTTATAATTTTATTTAGCTTTAAAGTTTGGAAAATCGGTGAAGATTTTGCTCGACTTTATTTCTAAATTTTATACGGTTTTGCGAACTTCCCGCAACCCCAAACGTATTTTTCGAACACTCCGCATCGAAACGCATCGATTTACGTAATAAAAACACCATGTAGATTTTTTTCGATTTTTGAAAAAAAAAGAAGGTTAACCCCTTTGAAGTTTTTTGACCCCAAAAAATGAAAATCCGAAATCCGCAGCTTTTTTCACCGATTCTTATGTAGTTTTAGCAGAAAATTCGATTGGCGCACGCAGTTTTCCCGTAAGTACGATATTTATAATTTTATTTAGCTTTAAAGTTTGGAAAATCGGTGAAGATTTTGCTCGACTTTATTTCTAAATTTTATACGGTTTTGCGAACTTCCCGCAACCCCAAACGTATTTTTCGAACACTCCGCATCGAAACGCATCGATTTACGTAATAAAAACACCATGTAGATTTTTTACGATTTTTGAAAAAAAAAGAAGGTTAACCCCTTTGAAGTTTTTTGACCCCAAAAAATGAAAATCCGAAATCCGCAGCTTTTTCCACCGATTCTTATGTAGTTTTAGCAGAAAATTCGATTGGCGCACGCAGTTTTCCCGTAAGTACGATATTTATAATTTTATTTAGCTTTAAAGTTTGGAAAATCGGTGAAGATTTTGCTCGACTTTATTTCTAAATTTTATACGGTTTTGCGAACTTCCCGCAACCCCAAACGTATTTTTCGAACACTCCGCATCGAAACGCATCGATTTACGTAATAAAAACACCATGTAGATTTTTTACGATTTTTGAAAAAAAAAGAAGGTTAACCCCTTTGAAGTTTTTTGACCCCAAAAAATGAAAATCCGAAATCCGCAGCTTTTTCCACCGATTCTTATGTAGTTTTAGCAGAAAATTCGATTGGCGCACGCAGTTTTCCCGTAAGTACGATATTTATAATTTTATTTAGCTTTAAAGTTTGGAAAATCGGTGAAGATTTTGCTCGACTTTATTTCTAAATTTTATACGGTTTTGCGAACTTCCCGCAACCCCAAACGTATTTTTCGAACACTCCGCATCGAAACGCATCGATTTACGTAATAAAAACACCATGTAGATTTTTTACGATTTTTGAAAAAAAAAGAAGGTTAACCCCTTTGAAGTTTTTTGACCCCAAAAAATGAAAATCCGAAATCCGCAGCTTTTTCCACCGATTCTTATGTAGTTTTAGCAGAAAATTCGATTGGCGCACGCAGTTTTCCCGTAAGTACGATATTTATAATTTTATTTAGCTTTAAAGTTTGGAAAATCGGTGAAGATTTTGCTCGACTTTATTTCTAAATTTTATACGGTTTTGCGAACTTCCCGCAACCCCAAACGTATTTTTCGAACACTCCGCATCGAAACGCATCGATTTACGTAATAAAAACACCATGTAGATTTTTTACGATTTTTGAAAAAAAAAGAAGGTTAACCCCTTTGAAGTTTTTTGACCCCAAAAAATGAAAATCCGAAATCCGCAGCTTTTTCCACCGATTCTTATGTAGTTTTAGCAGAAAATTCGATTGGCGCACGCAGTTTTCCCGTAAGTACGATATTTATAATTTTATTTAGCTTTAAAGTTTGGAAAATCGGTGAAGATTTTGCTCGACTTTATTTCTAAATTTTATACGGTTTTGCGAACTTCCCGCAACCCCAAACGTATTTTTCGAACACTCCGCATCGAAACGCATCGATTTACGTAATAAAAACACCATGTAGATTTTTTACGATTTTTGAAAAAAAAAGAAGGTTAACCCCTTTGAAGTTTTTTGACCCCAAAAAATGAAAATCCGAAATCCGCAGCTTTTTCCACCGATTCTTATGTAGTTTTAGCAGAAAATTCGATTGGCGCACGCAGTTTTCCCGTAAGTACGATATTTATAATTTTATTTAGCTTTAAAGTTTGGAAAATCGGTGAAGATTTTGCTCGACTTTATTTCTAAATTTTATACGGTTTTGCGAACTTCCCGCAACCCCAAACGTATTTTTCGAACACTCCGCATCGAAACGCATCGATTTACGTAATAAAAACACCATGTAGATTTTTTACGATTTTTGAAAAAAAAAGAAGGTTAACCCCTTTGAAGTTTTTTGACCCCAAAAAATGAAAATCCGAAATCCGCAGCTTTTTCCACCGATTCTTATGTAGTTTTAGCAGAAAATTCGATTGGCGCACGCAGTTTTCCCGTAAGTACGATATTTATAATTTTATTTAGCTTTAAAGTTTGGAAAATCGGTGAAGATTTTGCTCGACTTTATTTCTAAATTTTATACGGTTTTGCGAACTTCCCGCAACCCCAAACGTATTTTTCGAACACTCCGCATCGAAACGCATCGATTTACGTAATAAAAACACCATGTAGATTTTTTACGATTTTTGAAAAAAAAAGAAGGTTAACCCCTTTGAAGTTTTTTGACCCCAAAAAATGAAAATCCGAAATCCGCAGCTTTTTCCACCGATTCTTATGTAGTTTTAGCAGAAAATTCGATTGGCGCACGCAGTTTTCCCGTAAGTACGATATTTATAATTTTATTTAGCTTTAAAGTTTGGAAAATCGGTGAAGATTTTGCTCGACTTTATTTCTAAATTTTATACGGTTTTGCGAACTTCCCGCAACCCCAAACGTATTTTTCGAACACTCCGCATCGAAACGCATCGATTTACGTAATAAAAACACCATGTAGATTTTTTACGATTTTTGAAAAAAAAAGAAGGTTAACCCCTTTGAAGTTTTTTGACCCCAAAAAATGAAAATCCGAAATCCGCAGCTTTTTCCACCGATTCTTATGTAGTTTTAGCAGAAAATTCGATTGGCGCACGCAGTTTTCCCGTAAGTACGATATTTATAATTTTATTTAGCTTTAAAGTTTGGAAAATCGGTGAAGATTTTGCTCGACTTTATTTCTAAATTTTATACGGTTTTGCGAACTTCCCGCAACCCCAAACGTATTTTTCGAACACTCCGCATCGAAACGCATCGATTTACGTAATAAAAACACCATGTAGATTTTTTACGATTTTTGAAAAAAAAAGAAGGTTAACCCCTTTGAAGTTTTTTGACCCCAAAAAATGAAAATCCGAAATCCGCAGCTTTTTCCACCGATTCTTATGTAGTTTTAGCAGAAAATTCGATTGGCGCACGCAGTTTTCCCGTAAGTACGATATTTATAATTTTATTTAGCTTTAAAGTTTGGAAAATCGGTGAAGATTTTGCTCGACTTTATTTCTAAATTTTATACGGTTTTGCGAACTTCCCGCAACCCCAAACGTATTTTTCGAACACTCCGCATCGAAACGCATCGATTTACGTAATAAAAACACCATGTAGATTTTTTTCGATTTTTGAAAAAAAAAGAAGGTTAACCCCTTTGAAGTTTTTTGACCCCAAAAAATGAAAATCCGAAATCCGCAGCTTTTTTCACCGATTCTTATGTAGTTTTAGCAGAAAATTCGATTGGCGCACGCAGTTTTCCCGTAAGTACGATATTTATAATTTTATTTAGCTTTAAAGTTTGGAAAATCGGTGAAGATTTTGCTCGACTTTATTTCTAAATTTTATACGGTTTTGCGAACTTCCCGCAACCCCAAACGTATTTTTCGAACACTCCGCATCGAAACGCATCGATTTACGTAATAAAAACACCATGTAGATTTTTTACGATTTTTGAAAAAAAAAGAAGGTTAACCCCTTTGAAGTTTTTTGACCCCAAAAAATGAAAATCCGAAATCCGCAGCTTTTTCCACCGATTCTTATGTAGTTTTAGCAGAAAATTCGATTGGCGCACGCAGTTTTCCCGTAAGTACGATATTTATAATTTTATTTAGCTTTAAAGTTTGGAAAATCGGTGAAGATTTTGCTCGACTTTATTTCTAAATTTTATACGGTTTTGCGAACTTCCCGCAACCCCAAACGTATTTTTCGAACACTCCGCATCGAAACGCATCGATTTACGTAATAAAAACACCATGTAGATTTTTTACGATTTTTGAAAAAAAAAGAAGGTTAACCCCTTTGAAGTTTTTTGACCCCAAAAAATGAAAATCCGAAATCCGCAGCTTTTTCCACCGATTCTTATGTAGTTTTAGCAGAAAATTCGATTGGCGCACGCAGTTTTCCCGTAAGTACGATATTTATAATTTTATTTAGCTTTAAAGTTTGGAAAATCGGTGAAGATTTTGCTCGACTTTATTTCTAAATTTTATACGGTTTTGCGAACTTCCCGCAACCCCAAACGTATTTTTCGAACACTCCGCATCGAAACGCATCGATTTACGTAATAAAAACACCATGTAGATTTTTTACGATTTTTGAAAAAAAAAGAAGGTTAACCCCTTTGAAGTTTTTTGACCCCAAAAAATGAAAATCCGAAATCCGCAGCTTTTTCCACCGATTCTTATGTAGTTTTAGCAGAAAATTCGATTGGCGCACGCAGTTTTCCCGTAAGTACGATATTTATAATTTTATTTAGCTTTAAAGTTTGGAAAATCGGTGAAGATTTTGCTCGACTTTATTTCTAAATTTTATACGGTTTTGCGAACTTCCCGCAACCCCAAACGTATTTTTCGAACACTCCGCATCGAAACGCATCGATTTACGTAATAAAAACACCATGTAGATTTTTTACGATTTTTGAAAAAAAAAGAAGGTTAACCCCTTTGAAGTTTTTTGACCCCAAAAAATGAAAATCCGAAATCCGCAGCTTTTTCCACCGATTCTTATGTAGTTTTAGCAGAAAATTCGATTGGCGCACGCAGTTTTCCCGTAAGTACGATATTTATAATTTTATTTAGCTTTAAAGTTTGGAAAATCGGTGAAGATTTTGCTCGACTTTATTTCTAAATTTTATACGGTTTTGCGAACTTCCCGCAACCCCAAACGTATTTTTCGAACACTCCGCATCGAAACGCATCGATTTACGTAATAAAAACACCATGTAGATTTTTTACGATTTTTGAAAAAAAAAGAAGGTTAACCCCTTTGAAGTTTTTTGACCCCAAAAAATGAAAATCCGAAATCCGCAGCTTTTTCCACCGATTCTTATGTAGTTTTAGCAGAAAATTCGATTGGCGCACGCAGTTTTCCCGTAAGTACGATATTTATAATTTTATTTAGCTTTAAAGTTTGGAAAATCGGTGAAGATTTTGCTCGACTTTATTTCTAAATTTTATACGGTTTTGCGAACTTCCCGCAACCCCAAACGTATTTTTCGAACACTCCGCATCGAAACGCATCGATTTACGTAATAAAAACACCATGTAGATTTTTTACGATTTTTGAAAAAAAAAGAAGGTTAACCCCTTTGAAGTTTTTTGACCCCAAAAAATGAAAATCCGAAATCCGCAGCTTTTTCCACCGATTCTTATGTAGTTTTAGCAGAAAATTCGATTGGCGCACGCAGTTTTCCCGTAAGTACGATATTTATAATTTTATTTAGCTTTAAAGTTTGGAAAATCGGTGAAGATTTTGCTCGACTTTATTTCTAAATTTTATACGGTTTTGCGAACTTCCCGCAACCCCAAACGTATTTTTCGAACACTCCGCATCGAAACGCATCGATTTACGTAATAAAAACACCATGTAGATTTTTTACGATTTTTGAAAAAAAAAGAAGGTTAACCCCTTTGAAGTTTTTTGACCCCAAAAAATGAAAATCCGAAATCCGCAGCTTTTTCCACCGATTCTTATGTAGTTTTAGCAGAAAATTCGATTGGCGCACGCAGTTTTCCCGTAAGTACGATATTTATAATTTTATTTAGCTTTAAAGTTTGGAAAATCGGTGAAGATTTTGCTCGACTTTATTTCTAAATTTTATACGGTTTTGCGAACTTCCCGCAACCCCAAACGTATTTTTCGAACACTCCGCATCGAAACGCATCGATTTACGTAATAAAAACACCATGTAGATTTTTTACGATTTTTGAAAAAAAAAGAAGGTTAACCCCTTTGAAGTTTTTTGACCCCAAAAAATGAAAATCCGAAATCCGCAGCTTTTTCCACCGATTCTTATGTAGTTTTAGCAGAAAATTCGATTGGCGCACGCAGTTTTCCCGTAAGTACGATATTTATAATTTTATTTAGCTTTAAAGTTTGGAAAATCGGTGAAGATTTTGCTCGACTTTATTTCTAAATTTTATACGGTTTTGCGAACTTCCCGCAACCCCAAACGTATTTTTCGAACACTCCGCATCGAAACGCATCGATTTACGTAATAAAAACACCATGTAGATTTTTTACGATTTTTGAAAAAAAAAGAAGGTTAACCCCTTTGAAGTTTTTTGACCCCAAAAAATGAAAATCCGAAATCCGCAGCTTTTTCCACCGATTCTTATGTAGTTTTAGCAGAAAATTCGATTGGCGCACGCAGTTTTCCCGTAAGTACGATATTTATAATTTTATTTAGCTTTAAAGTTTGGAAAATCGGTGAAGATTTTGCTCGACTTTATTTCTAAATTTTATACGGTTTTGCGAACTTCCCGCAACCCCAAACGTATTTTTCGAACACTCCGCATCGAAACGCATCGATTTACGTAATAAAAACACCATGTAGATTTTTTACGATTTTTGAAAAAAAAAGAAGGTTAACCCCTTTGAAGTTTTTTGACCCCAAAAAATGAAAATCCGAAATCCGCAGCTTTTTCCACCGATTCTTATGTAGTTTTAGCAGAAAATTCGATTGGCGCACGCAGTTTTCCCGTAAGTACGATATTTATAATTTTATTTAGCTTTAAAGTTTGGAAAATCGGTGAAGATTTTGCTCGACTTTATTTCTAAATTTTATACGGTTTTGCGAACTTCCCGCAACCCCAAACGTATTTTTCGAACACTCCGCATCGAAACGCATCGATTTACGTAATAAAAACACCATGTAGATTTTTTACGATTTTTGAAAAAAAAAGAAGGTTAACCCCTTTGAAGTTTTTTGACCCCAAAAAATGAAAATCCGAAATCCGCAGCTTTTTCCACCGATTCTTATGTAGTTTTAGCAGAAAATTCGATTGGCGCACGCAGTTTTCCCGTAAGTACGATATTTATAATTTTATTTAGCTTTAAAGTTTGGAAAATCGGTGAAGATTTTGCTCGACTTTATTTCTAAATTTTATACGGTTTTGCGAACTTCCCGCAACCCCAAACGTATTTTTCGAACACTCCGCATCGAAACGCATCGATTTACGTAATAAAAACACCATGTAGATTTTTTACGATTTTTGAAAAAAAAAGAAGGTTAACCCCTTTGAAGTTTTTTGACCCCAAAAAATGAAAATCCGAAATCCGCAGCTTTTTCCACCGATTCTTATGTAGTTTTAGCAGAAAATTCGATTGGCGCACGCAGTTTTCCCGTAAGTACGATATTTATAATTTTATTTAGCTTTAAAGTTTGGAAAATCGGTGAAGATTTTGCTCGACTTTATTTCTAAATTTTATACGGTTTTGCGAACTTCCCGCAACCCCAAACGTATTTTTCGAACACTCCGCATCGAAACGCATCGATTTACGTAATAAAAACACCATGTAGATTTTTTACGATTTTTGAAAAAAAAAGAAGGTTAACCCCTTTGAAGTTTTTTGACCCCAAAAAATGAAAATCCGAAATCCGCAGCTTTTTCCACCGATTCTTATGTAGTTTTAGCAGAAAATTCGATTGGCGCACGCAGTTTTCCCGTAAGTACGATATTTATAATTTTATTTAGCTTTAAAGTTTGGAAAATCGGTGAAGATTTTGCTCGACTTTATTTCTAAATTTTATACGGTTTTGCGAACTTCCCGCAACCCCAAACGTATTTTTCGAACACTCCGCATCGAAACGCATCGATTTACGTAATAAAAACACCATGTAGATTTTTTACGATTTTTGAAAAAAAAAGAAGGTTAACCCCTTTGAAGTTTTTTGACCCCAAAAAATGAAAATCCGAAATCCGCAGCTTTTTCCACCGATTCTTATGTAGTTTTAGCAGAAAATTCGATTGGCGCACGCAGTTTTCCCGTAAGTACGATATTTATAATTTTATTTAGCTTTAAAGTTTGGAAAATCGGTGAAGATTTTGCTCGACTTTATTTCTAAATTTTATACGGTTTTGCGAACTTCCCGCAACCCCAAACGTATTTTTCGAACACTCCGCATCGAAACGCATCGATTTACGTAATAAAAACACCATGTAGATTTTTTACGATTTTTGAAAAAAAAAGAAGGTTAACCCCTTTGAAGTTTTTTGACCCCAAAAAATGAAAATCCGAAATCCGCAGCTTTTTCCACCGATTCTTATGTAGTTTTAGCAGAAAATTCGATTGGCGCACGCAGTTTTCCCGTAAGTACGATATTTATAATTTTATTTAGCTTTAAAGTTTGGAAAATCGGTGAAGATTTTGCTCGACTTTATTTCTAAATTTTATACGGTTTTGCGAACTTCCCGCAACCCCAAACGTATTTTTCGAACACTCCGCATCGAAACGCATCGATTTACGTAATAAAAACACCATGTAGATTTTTTACGATTTTTGAAAAAAAAAGAAGGTTAACCCCTTTGAAGTTTTTTGACCCCAAAAAATGAAAATCCGAAATCCGCAGCTTTTTCCACCGATTCTTATGTAGTTTTAGCAGAAAATTCGATTGGCGCACGCAGTTTTCCCGTAAGTACGATATTTATAATTTTATTTAGCTTTAAAGTTTGGAAAATCGGTGAAGATTTTGCTCGACTTTATTTCTAAATTTTATACGGTTTTGCGAACTTCCCGCAACCCCAAACGTATTTTTCGAACACTCCGCATCGAAACGCATCGATTTACGTAATAAAAACACCATGTAGATTTTTTACGATTTTTGAAAAAAAAAGAAGGTTAACCCCTTTGAAGTTTTTTGACCCCAAAAAATGAAAATCCGAAATCCGCAGCTTTTTCCACCGATTCTTATGTAGTTTTAGCAGAAAATTCGATTGGCGCACGCAGTTTTCCCGTAAGTACGATATTTATAATTTTATTTAGCTTTAAAGTTTGGAAAATCGGTGAAGATTTTGCTCGACTTTATTTCTAAATTTTATACGGTTTTGCGAACTTCCCGCAACCCCAAACGTATTTTTCGAACACTCCGCATCGAAACGCATCGATTTACGTAATAAAAACACCATGTAGATTTTTTACGATTTTTGAAAAAAAAAGAAGGTTAACCCCTTTGAAGTTTTTTGACCCCAAAAAATGAAAATCCGAAATCCGCAGCTTTTTCCACCGATTCTTATGTAGTTTTAGCAGAAAATTCGATTGGCGCACGCAGTTTTCCCGTAAGTACGATATTTATAATTTTATTTAGCTTTAAAGTTTGGAAAATCGGTGAAGATTTTGCTCGACTTTATTTCTAAATTTTATACGGTTTTGCGAACTTCCCGCAACCCCAAACGTATTTTTCGAACACTCCGCATCGAAACGCATCGATTTACGTAATAAAAACACCATGTAGATTTTTTACGATTTTTGAAAAAAAAAGAAGGTTAACCCCTTTGAAGTTTTTTGACCCCAAAAAATGAAAATCCGAAATCCGCAGCTTTTTCCACCGATTCTTATGTAGTTTTAGCAGAAAATTCGATTGGCGCACGCAGTTTTCCCGTAAGTACGATATTTATAATTTTATTTAGCTTTAAAGTTTGGAAAATCGGTGAAGATTTTGCTCGACTTTATTTCTAAATTTTATACGGTTTTGCGAACTTCCCGCAACCCCAAACGTATTTTTCGAACACTCCGCATCGAAACGCATCGATTTACGTAATAAAAACACCATGTAGATTTTTTACGATTTTTGAAAAAAAAAGAAGGTTAACCCCTTTGAAGTTTTTTGACCCCAAAAAATGAAAATCCGAAATCCGCAGCTTTTTCCACCGATTCTTATGTAGTTTTAGCAGAAAATTCGATTGGCGCACGCAGTTTTCCCGTAAGTACGATATTTATAATTTTATTTAGCTTTAAAGTTTGGAAAATCGGTGAAGATTTTGCTCGACTTTATTTCTAAATTTTATACGGTTTTGCGAACTTCCCGCAACCCCAAACGTATTTTTCGAACACTCCGCATCGAAACGCATCGATTTACGTAATAAAAACACCATGTAGATTTTTTACGATTTTTGAAAAAAAAAGAAGGTTAACCCCTTTGAAGTTTTTTGACCCCAAAAAATGAAAATCCGAAATCCGCAGCTTTTTCCACCGATTCTTATGTAGTTTTAGCAGAAAATTCGATTGGCGCACGCAGTTTTCCCGTAAGTACGATATTTATAATTTTATTTAGCTTTAAAGTTTGGAAAATCGGTGAAGATTTTGCTCGACTTTATTTCTAAATTTTATACGGTTTTGCGAACTTCCCGCAACCCCAAACGTATTTTTCGAACACTCCGCATCGAAACGCATCGATTTACGTAATAAAAACACCATGTAGATTTTTTACGATTTTTGAAAAAAAAAGAAGGTTAACCCCTTTGAAGTTTTTTGACCCCAAAAAATGAAAATCCGAAATCCGCAGCTTTTTCCACCGATTCTTATGTAGTTTTAGTAGAAAATTCGATTGGCGCACGCAGTTTTCCCGTAAGTACGATATTTATAATTTTATTTAGCTTTAAAGTTTGGAAAATCGGTGAAGATTTTGCTCGACTTTATTTCTAAATTTTATACGGTTTTGCGAACTTCCCGCAACCCCAAACGTATTTTTCGAACACTCCGCATCGAAACGCATCGATTTACGTAATAAAAACACCATGTAGATTTTTTACGATTTTTGAAAAAAAAAGAAGGTTAACCCCTTTGAAGTTTTTTGACCCCAAAAAATGAAAATCCGAAATCCGCAGCTTTTTCCACCGATTCTTATGTAGTTTTAGCAGAAAATTCGATTGGCGCACGCAGTTTTCCCGTAAGTACGATATTTATAATTTTATTTAGCTTTAAAGTTTGGAAAATCGGTGAAGATTTTGCTCGACTTTATTTCTAAATTTTATACGGTTTTGCGAACTTCCCGCAACCCCAAACGTATTTTTCGAACACTCCGCATCGAAACGCATCGATTTACGTAATAAAAACACCATGTAGATTTTTTACGATTTTTGAAAAAAAAAGAAGGTTAACCCCTTTGAAGTTTTTTGACCCCAAAAAATGAAAATCCGAAATCCGCAGCTTTTTCCACCGATTCTTATGTAGTTTTAGCAGAAAATTCGATTGGCGCACGCAGTTTTCCCGTAAGTACGATATTTATAATTTTATTTAGCTTTAAAGTTTGGAAAATCGGTGAAGATTTTGCTCGACTTTATTTCTAAATTTTATACGGTTTTGCGAACTTCCCGCAACCCCAAACGTATTTTTCGAACACTCCGCATCGAAACGCATCGATTTACGTAATAAAAACACCATGTAGATTTTTTACGATTTTTGAAAAAAAAAGAAGGTTAACCCCTTTGAAGTTTTTTGACCCCAAAAAATGAAAATCCGAAATCCGCAGCTTTTTCCACCGATTCTTATGTAGTTTTAGCAGAAAATTCGATTGGCGCACGCAGTTTTCCCGTAAGTACGATATTTATAATTTTATTTAGCTTTAAAGTTTGGAAAATCGGTGAAGATTTTGCTCGACTTTATTTCTAAATTTTATACGGTTTTGCGAACTTCCCGCAACCCCAAACGTATTTTTCGAACACTCCGCATCGAAACGCATCGATTTACGTAATAAAAACACCATGTAGATTTTTTACGATTTTTGAAAAAAAAAGAAGGTTAACCCCTTTGAAGTTTTTTGACCCCAAAAAATGAAAATCCGAAATCCGCAGCTTTTTCCACCGATTCTTATGTAGTTTTAGCAGAAAATTCGATTGGCGCACGCAGTTTTCCCGTAAGTACGATATTTATAATTTTATTTAGCTTTAAAGTTTGGAAAATCGGTGAAGATTTTGCTCGACTTTATTTCTAAATTTTATACGGTTTTGCGAACTTCCCGCAACCCCAAACGTATTTTTCGAACACTCCGCATCGAAACGCATCGATTTACGTAATAAAAACACCATGTAGATTTTTTACGATTTTTGAAAAAAAAAGAAGGTTAACCCCTTTGAAGTTTTTTGACCCCAAAAAATGAAAATCCGAAATCCGCAGCTTTTTCCACCGATTCTTATGTAGTTTTAGCAGAAAATTCGATTGGCGCACGCAGTTTTCCCGTAAGTACGATATTTATAATTTTATTTAGCTTTAAAGTTTGGAAAATCGGTGAAGATTTTGCTCGACTTTATTTCTAAATTTTATACGGTTTTGCGAACTTCCCGCAACCCCAAACGTATTTTTCGAACACTCCGCATCGAAACGCATCGATTTACGTAATAAAAACACCATGTAGATTTTTTACGATTTTTGAAAAAAAAAGAAGGTTAACCCCTTTGAAGTTTTTTGACCCCAAAAAATGAAAATCCGAAATCCGCAGCTTTTTCCACCGATTCTTATGTAGTTTTAGCAGAAAATTCGATTGGCGCACGCAGTTTTCCCGTAAGTACGATATTTATAATTTTATTTAGCTTTAAAGTTTGGAAAATCGGTGAAGATTTTGCTCGACTTTATTTCTAAATTTTATACGGTTTTGCGAACTTCCCGCAACCCCAAACGTATTTTTCGAACACTCCGCATCGAAACGCATCGATTTACGTAATAAAAACACCATGTAGATTTTTTACGATTTTTGAAAAAAAAAGAAGGTTAACCCCTTTGAAGTTTTTTGACCCCAAAAAATGAAAATCCGAAATCCGCAGCTTTTTCCACCGATTCTTATGTAGTTTTAGCAGAAAATTCGATTGGCGCACGCAGTTTTCCCGTAAGTACGATATTTATAATTTTATTTAGCTTTAAAGTTTGGAAAATCGGTGAAGATTTTGCTCGACTTTATTTCTAAATTTTATACGGTTTTGCGAACTTCCCGCAACCCCAAACGTATTTTTCGAACACTCCGCATCGAAACGCATCGATTTACGTAATAAAAACACCATGTAGATTTTTTACGATTTTTGAAAAAAAAAGAAGGTTAACCCCTTTGAAGTTTTTTGACCCCAAAAAATGAAAATCCGAAATCCGCAGCTTTTTCCACCGATTCTTATGTAGTTTTAGCAGAAAATTCGATTGGCGCACGCAGTTTTCCCGTAAGTACGATATTTATAATTTTATTTAGCTTTAAAGTTTGGAAAATCGGTGAAGATTTTGCTCGACTTTATTTCTAAATTTTATACGGTTTTGCGAACTTCCCGCAACCCCAAACGTATTTTTCGAACACTCCGCATCGAAACGCATCGATTTACGTAATAAAAACACCATGTAGATTTTTTACGATTTTTGAAAAAAAAAGAAGGTTAACCCCTTTGAAGTTTTTTGACCCCAAAAAATGAAAATCCGAAATCCGCAGCTTTTTCCACCGATTCTTATGTAGTTTTAGCAGAAAATTCGATTGGCGCACGCAGTTTTCCCGTAAGTACGATATTTATAATTTTATTTAGCTTTAAAGTTTGGAAAATCGGTGAAGATTTTGCTCGACTTTATTTCTAAATTTTATACGGTTTTGCGAACTTCCCGCAACCCCAAACGTATTTTTCGAACACTCCGCATCGAAACGCATCGATTTACGTAATAAAAACACCATGTAGATTTTTTACGATTTTTGAAAAAAAAAGAAGGTTAACCCCTTTGAAGTTTTTTGACCCCAAAAAATGAAAATCCGAAATCCGCAGCTTTTTCCACCGATTCTTATGTAGTTTTAGCAGAAAATTCGATTGGCGCACGCAGTTTTCCCGTAAGTACGATATTTATAATTTTATTTAGCTTTAAAGTTTGGAAAATCGGTGAAGATTTTGCTCGACTTTATTTCTAAATTTTATACGGTTTTGCGAACTTCCCGCAACCCCAAACGTATTTTTCGAACACTCCGCATCGAAACGCATCGATTTACGTAATAAAAACACCATGTAGATTTTTTACGATTTTTGAAAAAAAAAGAAGGTTAACCCCTTTGAAGTTTTTTGACCCCAAAAAATGAAAATCCGAAATCCGCAGCTTTTTCCACCGATTCTTATGTAGTTTTAGCAGAAAATTCGATTGGCGCACGCAGTTTTCCCGTAAGTACGATATTTATAATTTTATTTAGCTTTAAAGTTTGGAAAATCGGTGAAGATTTTGCTCGACTTTATTTCTAAATTTTATACGGTTTTGCGAACTTCCCGCAACCCCAAACGTATTTTTCGAACACTCCGCATCGAAACGCATCGATTTACGTAATAAAAACACCATGTAGATTTTTTACGATTTTTGAAAAAAAAAGAAGGTTAACCCCTTTGAAGTTTTTTGACCCCAAAAAATGAAAATCCGAAATCCGCAGCTTTTTCCACCGATTCTTATGTAGTTTTAGCAGAAAATTCGATTGGCGCACGCAGTTTTCCCGTAAGTACGATATTTATAATTTTATTTAGCTTTAAAGTTTGGAAAATCGGTGAAGATTTTGCTCGACTTTATTTCTAAATTTTATACGGTTTTGCGAACTTCCCGCAACCCCAAACGTATTTTTCGAACACTCCGCATCGAAACGCATCGATTTACGTAATAAAAACACCATGTAGATTTTTTACGATTTTTGAAAAAAAAAGAAGGTTAACCCCTTTGAAGTTTTTTGACCCCAAAAAATGAAAATCCGAAATCCGCAGCTTTTTCCACCGATTCTTATGTAGTTTTAGCAGAAAATTCGATTGGCGCACGCAGTTTTCCCGTAAGTACGATATTTATAATTTTATTTAGCTTTAAAGTTTGGAAAATCGGTGAAGATTTTGCTCGACTTTATTTCTAAATTTTATACGGTTTTGCGAACTTCCCGCAACCCCAAACGTATTTTTCGAACACTCCGCATCGAAACGCATCGATTTACGTAATAAAAACACCATGTAGATTTTTTACGATTTTTGAAAAAAAAAGAAGGTTAACCCCTTTGAAGTTTTTTGACCCCAAAAAATGAAAATCCGAAATCCGCAGCTTTTTCCACCGATTCTTATGTAGTTTTAGCAGAAAATTCGATTGGCGCACGCAGTTTTCCCGTAAGTACGATATTTATAATTTTATTTAGCTTTAAAGTTTGGAAAATCGGTGAAGATTTTGCTCGACTTTATTTCTAAATTTTATACGGTTTTGCGAACTTCCCGCAACCCCAAACGTATTTTTCGAACACTCCGCATCGAAACGCATCGATTTACGTAATAAAAACACCATGTAGATTTTTTACGATTTTTGAAAAAAAAAGAAGGTTAACCCCTTTGAAGTTTTTTGACCCCAAAAAATGAAAATCCGAAATCCGCAGCTTTTTCCACCGATTCTTATGTAGTTTTAGCAGAAAATTCGATTGGCGCACGCAGTTTTCCCGTAAGTACGATATTTATAATTTTATTTAGCTTTAAAGTTTGGAAAATCGGTGAAGATTTTGCTCGACTTTATTTCTAAATTTTATACGGTTTTGCGAACTTCCCGCAACCCCAAACGTATTTTTCGAACACTCCGCATCGAAACGCATCGATTTACGTAATAAAAACACCATGTAGATTTTTTACGATTTTTGAAAAAAAAAGAAGGTTAACCCCTTTGAAGTTTTTTGACCCCAAAAAATGAAAATCCGAAATCCGCAGCTTTTTCCACCGATTCTTATGTAGTTTTAGCAGAAAATTCGATTGGCGCACGCAGTTTTCCCGTAAGTACGATATTTATAATTTTATTTAGCTTTAAAGTTTGGAAAATCGGTGAAGATTTTGCTCGACTTTATTTCTAAATTTTATACGGTTTTGCGAACTTCCCGCAACCCCAAACGTATTTTTCGAACACTCCGCATCGAAACGCATCGATTTACGTAATAAAAACACCATGTAGATTTTTTACGATTTTTGAAAAAAAAAGAAGGTTAACCCCTTTGAAGTTTTTTGACCCCAAAAAATGAAAATCCGAAATCCGCAGCTTTTTCCACCGATTCTTATGTAGTTTTAGCAGAAAATTCGATTGGCGCACGCAGTTTTCCCGTAAGTACGATATTTATAATTTTATTTAGCTTTAAAGTTTGGAAAATCGGTGAAGATTTTGCTCGACTTTATTTCTAAATTTTATACGGTTTTGCGAACTTCCCGCAACCCCAAACGTATTTTTCGAACACTCCGCATCGAAACGCATCGATTTACGTAATAAAAACACCATGTAGATTTTTTACGATTTTTGAAAAAAAAAGAAGGTTAACCCCTTTGAAGTTTTTTGACCCCAAAAAATGAAAATCCGAAATCCGCAGCTTTTTCCACCGATTCTTATGTAGTTTTAGCAGAAAATTCGATTGGCGCACGCAGTTTTCCCGTAAGTACGATATTTATAATTTTATTTAGCTTTAAAGTTTGGAAAATCGGTGAAGATTTTGCTCGACTTTATTTCTAAATTTTATACGGTTTTGCGAACTTCCCGCAACCCCAAACGTATTTTTCGAACACTCCGCATCGAAACGCATCGATTTACGTAATAAAAACACCATGTAGATTTTTTACGATTTTTGAAAAAAAAAGAAGGTTAACCCCTTTGAAGTTTTTTGACCCCAAAAAATGAAAATCCGAAATCCGCAGCTTTTTCCACCGATTCTTATGTAGTTTTAGCAGAAAATTCGATTGGCGCACGCAGTTTTCCCGTAAGTACGATATTTATAATTTTATTTAGCTTTAAAGTTTGGAAAATCGGTGAAGATTTTGCTCGACTTTATTTCTAAATTTTATACGGTTTTGCGAACTTCCCGCAACCCCAAACGTATTTTTCGAACACTCCGCATCGAAACGCATCGATTTACGTAATAAAAACACCATGTAGATTTTTTACGATTTTTGAAAAAAAAAGAAGGTTAACCCCTTTGAAGTTTTTTGACCCCAAAAAATGAAAATCCGAAATCCGCAGCTTTTTCCACCGATTCTTATGTAGTTTTAGCAGAAAATTCGATTGGCGCACGCAGTTTTCCCGTAAGTACGATATTTATAATTTTATTTAGCTTTAAAGTTTGGAAAATCGGTGAAGATTTTGCTCGACTTTATTTCTAAATTTTATACGGTTTTGCGAACTTCCCGCAACCCCAAACGTATTTTTCGAACACTCCGCATCGAAACGCATCGATTTACGTAATAAAAACACCATGTAGATTTTTTACGATTTTTGAAAAAAAAAGAAGGTTAACCCCTTTGAAGTTTTTTGACCCCAAAAAATGAAAATCCGAAATCCGCAGCTTTTTCCACCGATTCTTATGTAGTTTTAGCAGAAAATTCGATTGGCGCACGCAGTTTTCCCGTAAGTACGATATTTATAATTTTATTTAGCTTTAAAGTTTGGAAAATCGGTGAAGATTTTGCTCGACTTTATTTCTAAATTTTATACGGTTTTGCGAACTTCCCGCAACCCCAAACGTATTTTTCGAACACTCCGCATCGAAACGCATCGATTTACGTAATAAAAACACCATGTAGATTTTTTACGATTTTTGAAAAAAAAAGAAGGTTAACCCCTTTGAAGTTTTTTGACCCCAAAAAATGAAAATCCGAAATCCGCAGCTTTTTCCACCGATTCTTATGTAGTTTTAGCAGAAAATTCGATTGGCGCACGCAGTTTTCCCGTAAGTACGATATTTATAATTTTATTTAGCTTTAAAGTTTGGAAAATCGGTGAAGATTTTGCTCGACTTTATTTCTAAATTTTATACGGTTTTGCGAACTTCCCGCAACCCCAAACGGATTTTTCGAACACTCCGCATCGAAACGCATCGATTTACGTAATAAAAACACCATGTAGATTTTTTACGATTTTTGAAAAAAAAAGAAGGTTAACCCCTTTGAAGTTTTTTGACCCCAAAAAATGAAAATCCGAAATCCGCAGCTTTTTCCACCGATTCTTATGTAGTTTTAGCAGAAAATTCGATTGGCGCACGCAGTTTTCCCGTAAGTACGATATTTATAATTTTATTTAGCTTTAAAGTTTGGAAAATCGGTGAAGATTTTGCTCGACTTTATTTCTAAATTTTATACGGTTTTGCGAACTTCCCGCAACCCCAAACGTATTTTTCGAACACTCCGCATCGAAACGCATCGATTTACGTAATAAAAACACCATGTAGATTTTTTACGATTTTTGAAAAAAAAAGAAGGTTAACCCCTTTGAAGTTTTTTGACCCCAAAAAATGAAAATCCGAAATCCGCAGCTTTTTCCACCGATTCTTATGTAGTTTTAGCAGAAAATTCGATTGGCGCACGCAGTTTTCCCGTAAGTACGATATTTATAATTTTATTTAGCTTTAAAGTTTGGAAAATCGGTGAAGATTTTGCTCGACTTTATTTCTAAATTTTATACGGTTTTGCGAACTTCCCGCAACCCCAAACGTATTTTTCGAACACTCCGCATCGAAACGCATCGATTTACGTAATAAAAACACCATGTAGATTTTTTACGATTTTTGAAAAAAAAAGAAGGTTAACCCCTTTGAAGTTTTTTGACCCCAAAAAATGAAAATCCGAAATCCGCAGCTTTTTCCACCGATTCTTATGTAGTTTTAGCAGAAAATTCGATTGGCGCACGCAGTTTTCCCGTAAGTACGATATTTATAATTTTATTTAGCTTTAAAGTTTGGAAAATCGGTGAAGATTTTGCTCGACTTTATTTCTAAATTTTATACGGTTTTGCGAACTTCCCGCAACCCCAAACGTATTTTTCGAACACTCCGCATCGAAACGCATCGATTTACGTAATAAAAACACCATGTAGATTTTTTACGATTTTTGAAAAAAAAAGAAGGTTAACCCCTTTGAAGTTTTTTGACCCCAAAAAATGAAAATCCGAAATCCGCAGCTTTTTCCACCGATTCTTATGTAGTTTTAGCAGAAAATTCGATTGGCGCACGCAGTTTTCCCGTAAGTACGATATTTATAATTTTATTTAGCTTTAAAGTTTGGAAAATCGGTGAAGATTTTGCTCGACTTTATTTCTAAATTTTATACGGTTTTGCGAACTTCCCGCAACCCCAAACGTATTTTTCGAACACTCCGCATCGAAACGCATCGATTTACGTAATAAAAACACCATGTAGATTTTTTACGATTTTTGAAAAAAAAAGAAGGTTAACCCCTTTGAAGTTTTTTGACCCCAAAAAATGAAAATCCGAAATCCGCAGCTTTTTCCACCGATTCTTATGTAGTTTTAGCAGAAAATTCGATTGGCGCACGCAGTTTTCCCGTAAGTACGATATTTATAATTTTATTTAGCTTTAAAGTTTGGAAAATCGGTGAAGATTTTGCTCGACTTTATTTCTAAATTTTATACGGTTTTGCGAACTTCCCGCAACCCCAAACGGATTTTTCGAACACTCCGCATCGAAACGCATCGATTTACGTAATAAAAACACCATGTAGATTTTTTACGATTTTTGAAAAAAAAAGAAGGTTAACCCCTTTGAAGTTTTTTGACCCCAAAAAATGAAAATCCGAAATCCGCAGCTTTTTCCACCGATTCTTATGTAGTTTTAGCAGAAAATTCGATTGGCGCACGCAGTTTTCCCGTAAGTACGATATTTATAATTTTATTTAGCTTTAAAGTTTGGAAAATCGGTGAAGATTTTGCTCGACTTTATTTCTAAATTTTATACGGTTTTGCGAACTTCCCGCAACCCCAAACGTATTTTTCGAACACTCCGCATCGAAACGCATCGATTTACGTAATAAAAACACCATGTAGATTTTTTACGATTTTTGAAAAAAAAAGAAGGTTAACCCCTTTGAAGTTTTTTGACCCCAAAAAATGAAAATCCGAAATCCGCAGCTTTTTCCACCGATTCTTATGTAGTTTTAGCAGAAAATTCGATTGGCGCACGCAGTTTTCCCGTAAGTACGATATTTATAATTTTATTTAGCTTTAAAGTTTGGAAAATCGGTGAAGATTTTGCTCGACTTTATTTCTAAATTTTATACGGTTTTGCGAACTTCCCGCAACCCCAAACGTATTTTTCGAACACTCCGCATCGAAACGCATCGATTTACGTAATAAAAACACCATGTAGATTTTTTACGATTTTTGAAAAAAAAAGAAGGTTAACCCCTTTGAAGTTTTTTGACCCCAAAAAATGAAAATCCGAAATCCGCAGCTTTTTCCACCGATTCTTATGTAGTTTTAGCAGAAAATTCGATTGGCGCACGCAGTTTTCCCGTAAGTACGATATTTATAATTTTATTTAGCTTTAAAGTTTGGAAAATCGGTGAAGATTTTGCTCGACTTTATTTCTAAATTTTATACGGTTTTGCGAACTTCCCGCAACCCCAAACGTATTTTTCGAACACTCCGCATCGAAACGCATCGATTTACGTAATAAAAACACCATGTAGATTTTTTACGATTTTTGAAAAAAAAAGAAGGTTAACCCCTTTGAAGTTTTTTGACCCCAAAAAATGAAAATCCGAAATCCGCAGCTTTTTCCACCGATCCTTATGTAGTTTTAGCAGAAAATTCGATTGGCGCACGCAGTTTTCCCGTAAGTACGATATTTATAATTTTATTTAGCTTTAAAGTTTGGAAAATCGGTGAAGATTTTGCTCGACTTTATTTCTAAATTTTATACGGTTTTGCGAACTTCCCGCAACCCCAAACGTATTTTTCGAACACTCCGCATCGAAACGCATCGATTTACGTAATAAAAACACCATGTAGATTTTTTACGATTTTTGAAAAAAAAAGAAGGTTAACCCCTTTGAAGTTTTTTGACCCCAAAAAATGAAAATCCGAAATCCGCAGCTTTTTCCACCGATTCTTATGTAGTTTTAGCAGAAAATTCGATTGGCGCACGCAGTTTTCCCGTAAGTACGATATTTATAATTTTATTTAGCTTTAAAGTTTGGAAAATCGGTGAAGATTTTGCTCGACTTTATTTCTAAATTTTATACGGTTTTGCGAACTTCCCGCAACCCCAAACGTATTTTTCGAACACTCCGCATCGAAACGCATCGATTTACGTAATAAAAACACCATGTAGATTTTTTACGATTTTTGAAAAAAAAAGAAGGTTAACCCCTTTGAAGTTTTTTGACCCCAAAAAATGAAAATCCGAAATCCGCAGCTTTTTCCACCGATTCTTATGTAGTTTTAGCAGAAAATTCGATTGGCGCACGCAGTTTTCCCGTAAGTACGATATTTATAATTTTATTTAGCTTTAAAGTTTGGAAAATCGGTGAAGATTTTGCTCGACTTTATTTCTAAATTTTATACGGTTTTGCGAACTTCCCGCAACCCCAAACGTATTTTTCGAACACTCCGCATCGAAACGCATCGATTTACGTAATAAAAACACCATGTAGATTTTTTACGATTTTTGAAAAAAAAAGAAGGTTAACCCCTTTGAAGTTTTTTGACCCCAAAAAATGAAAATCCGAAATCCGCAGCTTTTTCCACCGATCCTTATGTAGTTTTAGCAGAAAATTCGATTGGCGCACGCAGTTTTCCCGTAAGTACGATATTTATAATTTTATTTAGCTTTAAAGTTTGGAAAATCGGTGAAGATTTTGCTCGACTTTATTTCTAAATTTTATACGGTTTTGCGAACTTCCCGCAACCCCAAACGTATTTTTCGAACACTCCGCATCGAAACGCATCGATTTACGTAATAAAAACACCATGTAGATTTTTTACGATTTTTGAAAAAAAAAGAAGGTTAACCCCTTTGAAGTTTTTTGACCCCAAAAAATGAAAATCCGAAATCCGCAGCTTTTTCCACCGATTCTTATGTAGTTTTAGCAGAAAATTCGATTGGCGCACGCAGTTTTCCCGTAAGTACGATATTTATAATTTTATTTAGCTTTAAAGTTTGGAAAATCGGTGAAGATTTTGCTCGACTTTATTTCTAAATTTTATACGGTTTTGCGAACTTCCCGCAACCCCAAACGTATTTTTCGAACACTCCGCATCGAAACGCATCGATTTACGTAATAAAAACACCATGTAGATTTTTTACGATTTTTGAAAAAAAAAGAAGGTTAACCCCTTTGAAGTTTTTTGACCCCAAAAAATGAAAATCCGAAATCCGCAGCTTTTTCCACCGATTCTTATGTAGTTTTAGCAGAAAATTCGATTGGCGCACGCAGTTTTCCCGTAAGTACGATATTTATAATTTTATTTAGCTTTAAAGTTTGGAAAATCGGTGAAGATTTTGCTCGACTTTATTTCTAAATTTTATACGGTTTTGCGAACTTCCCGCAACCCCAAACGTATTTTTCGAACACTCCGCATCGAAACGCATCGATTTACGTAATAAAAACACCATGTAGATTTTTTACGATTTTTGAAAAAAAAAGAAGGTTAACCCCTTTGAAGTTTTTTGACCCCAAAAAATGAAAATCCGAAATCCGCAGCTTTTTCCACCGATTCTTATGTAGTTTTAGCAGAAAATTCGATTGGCGCACGCAGTTTTCCCGTAAGTACGATATTTATAATTTTATTTAGCTTTAAAGTTTGGAAAATCGGTGAAGATTTTGCTCGACTTTATTTCTAAATTTTATACGGTTTTGCGAACTTCCCGCAACCCCAAACGTATTTTTCGAACACTCCGCATCGAAACGCATCGATTTACGTAATAAAAACACCATGTAGATTTTTTACGATTTTTGAAAAAAAAAGAAGGTTAACCCCTTTGAAGTTTTTTGACCCCAAAAAATGAAAATCCGAAATCCGCAGCTTTTTCCACCGATTCTTATGTAGTTTTAGCAGAAAATTCGATTGGCGCACGCAGTTTTCCCGTAAGTACGATATTTATAATTTTATTTAGCTTTAAAGTTTGGAAAATCGGTGAAGATTTTGCTCGACTTTATTTCTAAATTTTATACGGTTTTGCGAACTTCCCGCAACCCCAAACGTATTTTTCGAACACTCCGCATCGAAACGCATCGATTTACGTAATAAAAACACCATGTAGATTTTTTACGATTTTTGAAAAAAAAAGAAGGTTAACCCCTTTGAAGTTTTTTGACCCCAAAAAATGAAAATCCGAAATCCGCAGCTTTTTCCACCGATTCTTATGTAGTTTTAGCAGAAAATTCGATTGGCGCACGCAGTTTTCCCGTAAGTACGATATTTATAATTTTATTTAGCTTTAAAGTTTGGAAAATCGGTGAAGATTTTGCTCGACTTTATTTCTAAATTTTATACGGTTTTGCGAACTTCCCGCAACCCCAAACGTATTTTTCGAACACTCCGCATCGAAACGCATCGATTTACGTAATAAAAACACCATGTAGATTTTTTACGATTTTTGAAAAAAAAAGAAGAAAACTTTGAAGTTTTTTGACCCCAAAAAATTAAAATCCGAAATCCGCAGCTTTTTCCACCGATTCTTATGTAGTTTTAGCAGAAAATTCGATTGGCGCACGCAGTTTTCCCGTAAGTACGATATTTATAATTTTATTTAGCTTTAAAGTTTGGAAAATCGGTGAAGATTTTGCTCGACTTTATTTCTAAATTTTATACGGTTTTGCGAACTTCCCGCAACCCCAAACGTATTTTTCGAACACTCCGCATCGAAACGCATCGATTTACGTAATAAAAACACCATGTAGATTTTTTACGATTTTTGAAAAAAAAAGAAGGTTAACCCCTTTGAAGTTTTTTGACCCCAAAAAATTAAAATCCGAAATCCGCAGCTTTTTCCACCGATTCTTATGTAGTTTTAGCAGAAAATTCGATTGGCGCACGCAGTTTTCCCGTAAGTACGATATTTATAATTTTATTTAGCTTTAAAGTTTGGAAAATCGGTGAAGATTTTGCTCGACTTTATTTCTAAATTTTATACGGTTTTGCGAACTTCCCGCAACCCCAAACGTATTTTTCGAACACTCCGCATCGAAACGCATCGATTTACGTAATAAAAACACCATGTAGATTTTTTACGATTTTTGAAAAAAAAAGAAGGTTAACCCCTTTGAAGTTTTTTGACCCCAAAAAATGAAAATCCGAAATCCGCAGCTTTTTCCACCGATTCTTATGTAGTTTTAGCAGAAAATTCGATTGGCGCACGCAGTTTTCCCGTAAGTACGATATTTATAATTTTATTTAGCTTTAAAGTTTGGAAAATCGGTGAAGATTTTGCTCGACTTTATTTCTAAATTGTATTCAATTAAATTCAATTAAATTTGTTCATAAATTCAATGATTTGTTCATAAAATCAATGAATGTTGTTCATAAATTCAATGAATTTTGTTCATAAATTCAATGAATATTGTTCATAAAATCAATGACTTTTGTTCATAAATTCAATGAATTTTGTTCATAAATTCAATGCATTTTGTTCATAAATTCAATGAATTTTGTTCATAATATCAATGAATTTTGTTCATAAATTCAATTAAATTTGTTTATAAATTCAATGAATTTTGTTCATAAATTCAATAAATTTGGTTCATAAAATCAATGAATTTGGTTCATAAAATAAATGAATGTTGTTCATAAATTCAATGAATTTTGTTCATAATTTCAATGAATTTTGTTCATAACTTCAATGAATTTGGTTCATAAATTCAATTAAATTTGTTCATAAATTCAATGAATTTGGTTCATAAAATAAATGAATTTTGTTCATAAATTCAATTAATTTTGTTCACAAATTCAAAGAATGTTGTTCATAGATTCAATGAATTTTGTTCATAAATTCAATGAATTTTGTTCATAATTTCAATGAATTTTGTTCATAACTTCAATGAATTTGGTTCATAAATTCAATTAAATTTGTTCATAAATTCAATGAATTTTGTTCACAAATTCAATGAATATTGTTCATAAAATCAATGACTTTTGTTCATAAATTCAATGAATTTTGTTCATAAATTCAATGCATTTTGTTCATAAAATCAATGAATTTTGTTCATAAATTCAATGAATTTTTTCATAATATCAATGAATTTTGTTCATTAATTCAATGAATTTTGTTCATAAATTCAATAAAATAACATAAACAAAATAACATATAATAGAATAATATTATATATGTTGTCTTGGAATAGCAAAAAAAAACAACTTAATCTAACTATACTCAGATAAAAGTTATGTCAAAAATATTATAACTGTTGTACAAAATGTGCATACGCGCCTGCTGGAAGGTTAACTTCATCTCTTCGATCTTCTGCTCTCCTGGTAGAGAGAAATTAAAAAGTGCAATTTTTGAACGACAATTTTTAATTCTTTATTGAAGTATTAGGATCACATAAAGCAAAAGAAGTGGCAGACTTATTTTATTTCATCTCTTCGATCTTCTGCTCTCCTGGTAGAGAAAAATTAAAAATTGCAATTTTTGAACGACAATTTTTAATTCTTTATTGAAGTATTAGGATCACATAAAGCAAAAGAAGTGGCAGACTTATTTTATTTCATCTCTTCGATCTTCTGCTCTCCTGGTAGAGAAAAATTAAAAATTGCAATTTTTGAACGACAATTTTTAATTCTTTATTGAAGTATTAGGATCACATAAACCAAAAGAAGTGGCAGACTTATTTTATTCAACTCTTCGATCTTCTGCTCTCCTGGTAGAGAAAAATTAAAAATTGCAATTTTTGAACGACAATTTTTAATTCTTTATTGAAGTATTAGGATCACATAAAGCAAAAGAAGTGGCAGACTTATTTTATTTTATCTCTTCGATCTTCTGCTCTCCTGGTAGAGAAAGATTAAAAATGGGTATTTTAAATGACAATTTTAAAATCTTTATTGGAGTATTAGGAACACATAAAGCAAAAGAAGTGGCAGACTTATTTTATTTCATTTTTTCGATCTTCTGCTCTCCTGATAGAGAAATATTAAAAATTGCAGTATTTTGCACAAGAAATTGTGCAAAATTGCACAATCACAAGTAAAATTTGATCTTGTGTTAAATTTAATTTGTTTAGTTTGGAGCCATTCTTCCAGAAAACAGGAATACTTTTTTTCCATTCCTCGAATATTAACTTTCACAAAATAATTTAATAAAAATACCCTGGGAAGTATACAGGAAACTTTGACGAAACCGAAAATTACTTCGTTATAAAGTAATTAAATTTTATGTTGAAAAAACGCAAGGTTTGATAATTTCATTTTTGTGCACAAATTTTTATCTAATTTACTAAAAAATTCGAATTAGATTGGCAGGTTGCACTGAAATGATGTAATCAATTTTATTTTACTTTAAAGATACACAGACTCCATTGACATTTGCCTTATTTGTAATTCTCGCAGTTCTCCAGTTAGGATCGGTTCTGTCAGAAACGCTAGCTTGTCCGAGCATTATACATTCTAATGCGCAAATGTAAGTAATAAAACACCTTGAAATTTCTGTAAGTTAAGAAAAATACGAAAAATTAGCTATCGTTATCTCTGGCAATTTCACCACAAAATTCAAATGAAACTGACAGATTTGCTCTTACTATAGGATAGCGGGTTTTGTGGCTGAACGGTTTGTCTTGGACCCGTAAAAATCACGATTAATGACAATATAATTCTCGAGCAGAATTATGTGTACCTACAAGAAAAAATGACAATATGATTTAAATATTTTTATTTTTTTCTTAAAAAAGGGAAAATATACCACACATCACAGTAAATAAAATGTTACATTCACACGAATTTTTATACATTTTTAAAATTATCAATACATAGAGATATAAGATTTGCGAGAATATGTCGCTCGATTTTCAAGTTCATCTTTCGATACGTATACAATATTTAAAAAGTTGTTGCGTAACTAGAAGTAATTACCAATTTGTCTGGGTATATTAAAAAATAAAAATACAAAAGAACATTAATTGATTATAGGCGGGGACTAGCTATAATACAAACGAAAATGAGAACAAAAAGTTTAAAAACAAAAACAGAAGCAAAATTATATAGAATGAATAAAATTATAACATAACAACAAACGTGAAAAAATTATGGCAATACAATTCACGCTTAAAAGACGAGATTAAAAAATTATAAATAAATTAAAATTGAGCTTATAAATTAGTTTGTGAAATACATTTCTTCTCATGCATTATCATAATACTTAATATGACACATTTTACAACTCTAATTTTTTCTTCTCTAGTTTGAAAATCTAAATTTTGCAAAGTTACAATGATATATGTATTTTTAAATATAAATATTATATGGCACTTGCGGAATGGATTACTAATACAATTTTAATTGTCTCTTGTTATTCGGGGTGGACGGTTTTACCGTCGCGCTTATTCTTTAAAACTCAAAAATCCATATTGTCGTCAAAGGCAAAAAATGCATTTTGTTAACAACAAAACCAACAGTTAATAAATAAAATGTCTTTAAAAGTAAGCAATTTTGTGTTAAATAAAATAAAATAAATAGAAAGAATAAAATTTTTTTAAAATAAAGTTAACAAGATCCATTTTATTTTTTTAAATGGAGAGCTCAGTGTATCAAAAAGGCACAAAGTAATAATATATGTCTTTCCTAAGGCACTAAATCTAATTTAAAGGCCTCTACACACTAACTCTACAAATACTACCATGTCTTTTATACTTTACATTTTGTTCCCTAATAATACTAACTTTTTATTTCTATGAGCCTAGAAAAATAATCGCTAATTACACTATAAATTATCAATTCAAACTTGGTGTCTTTTTGTAACTTAGTTACATACTTTTCAGTCGTTTAAAAAAATGGGCGTCACGTAATACTTATAAAACACCCTGTATAAATAAAATTCTATCACTTTATTACCATTTAAATTAAAAAAAAATATCTTTATAAGATCCTTTAGAGAAGCCAAACAGTTAAAATTTTTGAGCTTCAACCCAATTTTGTTAAATAAATCAAGTGCTCTTTTTTTTAAAATCACATTTTTGCGACACACTAAAATTTACATACACCTACTACTAAAATTATTTACAGATTTGTTCTTGGAACAAATTACTTTTTACAAATATTTACAAAAAAATATAAATTAGAAAAATTAACCCTCTAAATGTCTATATTTGTGTGCCGACATTTGTGCTAACCCTAGCACGGCGTAATGACAAGATAAACAGTGATAATGAGTTTGTTTACCGCTATGTTGGCAATTACCAATTTTGCAGTGTTGGCTTGGCGTGAATTTTTCAAATCCAGCCGCTTGGATCGAATCTAACTTTTGGTGTTGACGTCGGTGAGCCACCACTTTGTTTGTGTCCGTGCACACAAAGTCGCATTTTAAACAATGAAAATGTGAAGCTTTGTTTTGCGTTGAACCTGAAAAAAAATAGTATTTTTTATTTCCTTCCGGAAATTTAATCAAATTACAATTTTACCTAATGTGCTGGTGTACGAACATTCTGGTCTTCCACATGGAACATTGGCGCGGTACTGGGTGAAATCCCCACCCATCAGGGTGTCCAAACGTTCGTGTCTTGCTGTATGCTGTACAAAACGCGTCTTGTCGCAAAAACTGTAGCCGCAATCTTGTCTCTGACAATGGAAATGCGTCTGGTGTTCCCTATAGCCACAATGTGGATACTGGCAATCCTCGTTGAATCTAAACCGCAGGTAACCCTCAGGAACGGGCTCGTCCTTTAAAATTCTCATGGAAGACTGTAATCGGGCTTTCTTTTGTTCTGTCGTGAATTCGTGAGGGCTTAACGCTCGCTTATTGAGATTAGCCGTCATTGCGGCTAAAGGTGACGTCATATTGTCACCTGTGTATGGGTTTTGCGGTGGTAACAACGGGCTCTGCATCATACCGGTATGTTGGAACATGAGTTGGGGGGAAATACCGGCGTTTTGATACAAACTTTGAGGCAGGAAAGCGTTTTGCATGCCCTGTTGTTGCGACATTAGTGCAAACTGTGTGGCCAAATTGGCTGGAAAGTTGGTGAAGTGATTGTAGGTGTCGAAGGTTGGAGTGCAGTATGGAAGACTTTCTGGATCCGATTTTGGTATGGTTGGGTTTTGAAGTGAGTGCAGAGGAGCAACGTTTATTTTTGGTTCGGCCTTTGGTGGAGTACTTCTGCAGTTTTGTTGGTTGTTGCTGTGATCTTCTTGTAATTGGCTGTTAAGAGCACCCGTGCTGTGCTTAGCGATGTGGGTTACAAGACGATCCACTTCGGAAAAGGCCTAAAAAAATTGGAACGGGTTAACATCCTCTTGCAAAATCACAGAAAGAGAACTTACTTGGTTGCAGGCGTTGCAATGATAATGGTATTTTCGTTTCAATTTACAAAATGGTCGACTGCAGCTAACTTCGGGTCCGTACAAAGTTTGGCTGCCCATATCTGGAAGATTGTTGTCTTGTTTTGGAAGCGTTTCTAAACAAAACAGAGGATTTGAATTCTTTGTGCTGCACGTGGAAAAAAAAGAAGAAGAAAAGCAATACGGAACAAAAATTAACAGAATCTAAGTAAAACAATTGCATACCTGCGGATATACTTTTAATGACTTCTGGGGAAGTACGGTGCTCTGTTCCTACTGTTGAAAGAGGATAAAAAGTTCCCGAAGCCTTAACCACTAGAATAAAGATAGTGTGTTCTATATACAGGTGCACAAAATAGGAAAACTAACATAATCAAGAAATATGCTAAGCTACGATTTCAAAACCCAACAATTTTTTATACACGAAATGTGTGATTTTCAAAAATTACCACAGGGTGGCCTTTAATAATGAAATTTGATAAATAAAAATTTTATCCACGCTCCAACAAAACTATAAAAATCTACATTTAAATACAAAAAATTTTTCTAATTTTACGATTAACCAATTCTACACCCGGCACGAAAAGTAGAAAGTTTGAATAATAATATGAAAAGGTTTGGACTATAGATTTTGAAATAGTAAAAACTTATCTAATAAAAACACTCATCAGTACTGCTCAGTGCCGTAGCGTAGATTTAATATAACACCCTGCACATCTAAACGTTTTATTCCGTTATGATGAAAAATTTTCTATTTGTTTAAAAAAATTAAACTAAAATTTAAAAACTCTACGTAAAACGTGCACCTACAGTATTTTACATCCGTAAAAAAATTTACTTCTAAAAATAAGTTTATAATTCAAAATATTTACAGGGTGGTTTTTCTATCAGTACAAAACTCTCGCGGTAACCTACCAACTAATAAGAAAGTCGCATGCAGATAAAATCATCAAAACTTACCGGAAACTTTGTTATCTTGCAGATTCTGGCTCAAATTCATGGCTCTGATTTGGGTTTGATGATCAACTGGTGGAATTTCAACAGATTCCTCAGCAACGGGTTCGGTTTTAATTTTGACATCGTTAGCGAGTTGCGGAACCGAATTTTCGGATTCCTCTTGATGTTTTTGATTATGTATTGCCATCGTGGAATACTGCACAAAGGAATAATTACAATTTGGCCTAGTGCAATGGAAATGTCGATTAATTTTATTGCTTGGACAGCTGGTTAAACGACAATCAACGTTCCGGTCGTAAAATTCGAAACCGTCCAAAATGTCGATATTGTCGTGGAAGTCTTTACTGTGCATTATTAAAATATCATCCTTATCCGTCACGTAAAGACACCTATTTTGGTTGCAGTGGTAGTGCACATTTCCCAGATACGGGCAAAGTGTGTCGGGACATTTCACATTTTCGCCGTAAATATCAAAGCCTTGCAGCGAATAATCCTGAATCTAAATTCATGTTTTAGAAAATTTTATAAACATCACAAAAAGAAACTTACGGGTGGGCTGTTAGACCTCTCGTCGTCTGGCGATTCGATTGGTTCTACTTCTTTAGTACTAGATTGAGCAAATGTGGAAGGTTTTGGAAGTTTGAAGCTGGTGAACAGGGCTTGTGGGGAATCGAGCAAGCTTTGACTTCCCATCGGAGACTAAAATTCAAAAATTAACCACAAAATTCACTCCTGGCACGATGTTCTTACGTAATCGTTCCAAACTTCGATGACACGATTTTTTGGCGGGCGACCGCGCTTTCTGCAAAACATCCCGTCAATTGAGGTAGCTAAATGTGTCATCGTCAACGGATCCTTCGTCAAACTAAGTTTTTTGGAGTATTCGTGCATTTTGTAGTGCTCCAGCCTTCTAAACGGTTTATCGTTTGGTAAAATAACTTCTCGGCAGTTTTCCTAAAAACCAGAAATTAACACGGTTTTTGGAACTGTGACCTCGTAACTTACCCAATTGCAATGATAATGTTTCTCTTTATCCTGATAAATACAAGATTCTCCACAACCACCACCTTGAGCAGTAACAGTAGTGTAAAAAGCTTCGGTTACTTGTTCCTGTTGTTCGTGATTTCGAGCGTGTTCCCGCACACCATCTCGACAACTAAACCGAAAGAAAAAATTAATTTACTCCGCATTTGCCCAAAAATTGCAACTTACTTAAAAACTATATCACAGTACTCCATTAAGCAATGATAATGTTCGCTAAAAGCGTATTCGCAATTTTCCACACACGTGTCCTGTTGTCCAAGAAACTGGCAGTATTTTTTCCAAAAATCCTCACTATTCCACGGTATGGCGTCTTCGGGCAAATTAAAACTGGAATCGTTAGCGCTCAAATCCATAGCGAAGGAAGATTCGCCTTCTTCGTAGCTTACGGGCGAATTTCGCTCGCTGAGAGTTTCGGAGTTTGATAAATTGGAGTTTTGATGAAACATTCCCATGTTGAGCCCATCGAACTGCTGATCGTAATCGCGTGGTAAACCCAAATTCATACCACCATCTTGAAGAGTCTTCATCATACTTTGGGCCAATTTGTACTTCCGGTAGGCTAGCTCCGAGTCTTTCCGCTCATGTTTTCTTTTGTGCGAAAACAGTTGGCCGGAGCTGTGCAAGACGTAGTTGCACTGTGGTCTGATGCAATGAATGTGGTTGCAAACTTTAGAGAACCTGCAATTTTCGTAAGGGCAAATTTCGCTCTTCATGAATTTTTTGAATCCGTCCCTCGAGAGTTGTTCGTCTTTTATGTGGTAGGATTTGTGTTTTTCTAAAATAGAAACGATTAAAATTGGAAAAAGACTGGATTAAAACGGACGTACCCATGTCGGATTTGTTCTTGAAGGTAAACCTGCATCCGCTTCGTCTGCAGTGGAAGTGCGTGGTGCGTTGGCCGAAAAACGAGCAATAAGACGCGCCGCACTCTTCGGTAGCTCTGTACCTTTGGAAGCCTTCTTGGATGATAGCGGAATCTTTCCTATGATAATTTGCGTGCATTTGGACGTCGGATGTCGAAATGTATACTTTGTCACAGCCTTCTTTAATGCAATGATAATGGGTTTGCTTTTTGTTATGGGTGCAGTTGGCGAAGCGATCGGAACAGTCATCGAGGGGACTGTATCGCATGAATCCATGCTGTAAGGATTCGTCTCGTTTTTTATGCCACTTGAAGTGGCGAATCATTTCTTCCTTTTTGATGAAAACTCTCGAGTTACAGTCCAAGCAGTGAAAGTGTTCTCTGAAATATTGAATCGTGAGAAGGTTAAAAAAAAAATTAAAATGTGGCCGACTAACCGGTAGTTTAAATCCTTGCAGTATGTGCTGCCGCATTCCAAGGAGGAAGAGAATTTTTTCACATATTTGGAATAATCGACTTGAGATTGCGATTTGTTCATGGAAAGGCCTAAGTGGTTATTGTCTCGCGATTGCGTTGGTGCTAGGGATTGGGCCATCATTGCTGGAAAAAAAAAGAAAAATTATGTTTCGGTTTGTTCGGAGATAGATTATCTGCATAGCAACCCGACGATGCAAATTTATTAATTGGCGATGTTAAAAGTAAGACGGTATAATTATTTGGTAATTAAGACATTTTAATATTAATGAACTATCTAATGTAATTATGTTTTTAAAACACGAATTTTAACACTCCCGAAGAGCGATAGCTATGCAACGATTAGCAGGAAAATTGGAACCAGGGCCGGATTTGCCATGCGGATATGCAAATAACGGCATGGGTTAAATTACAAGAACAGCTATGATAGATCTTTATATCTGCTAAATTATTTCATCAAATTAATTGAAATTGCAATTTTTTTCAAATTTTTCGATAATTGGAAGTTTTAGAAATTTGTAATTAATTACATTTTTTATAACTAAAAAAAGAGCATCGCGAAGCTCATCCCTTAAAAAACATCTGACTACGGTTCCGAATTACGGCGCGGCCTAAGGCAGCACTGGCTCAATTTTGTTTTACATTGGTTACTTCAATGACTCAATCAGACCTGCGTTACGAAAAGACCGAGGTGACAAAATAATAATTTTATTAACAGTTAGATGAACAAAATTAAAATGCAAAATAATGGAAGCATAAATCATAAATTAGAAGTATTTAATTGTTAATGAAGTGTTAGATTGAATTCTAGAAAAGTTCAAGTGCAATTTAGATATTAATATAAGATATATGACTATTAAGTCATTAAGTCATATATCTAGAAAATTATATATGATAAGAGAATGACATTGATGACAAATAAAATTTAATACAATAAAATTTAAAATTGGATTTTATTAATTAAGAGTATAATTTGAAAATTGCAAAATTAAATTCGAAATCCTTGAATTTAAAAAGAATAAAAACAGTATTATGGTAACAAAAATTTAATCCAACCTAACCCTAGCGTCACCAAAAGTAAACTAACCTAACGTCAACTGTTTTTAATAAAAATATTCATTTATTTCATTTCTAATCAACTGGTACGAATGAAAATAGGTTGAATTTTGTTGTGTGAATTCTCTTGGAAGAAAATAATAAAAATTTGAGAAAGAACACAATTAAAACTTTCACAGACCGGGGGGTCTGGGGGGTAAGGAATACCCCCAGGTTTAAGTTAATATTTCTTGTAAATCAAATGTAATTTTCAAGTAAACTTCAACGCTAGCACTAAGTTTCCGTTAAATTTTTAAAAATTATTATTATTATTATTTCTTTGTACAGGAGGATATTCCATATGCCCGTAATGCTGGGAGGTATTGCCCCTCCCCTCCCAAACCATGTTGTCTAAAACTGCAGGTTTTCGCAAACTTCATTTGCTTTAAAGCTTTACAAAATGTAATAATGCAAGTGAGAAATAAAGACCGGGGGTCTGGGGGGTATGGAAACCCCCCAGGACATGTCAAGGGTTATATTTTTTGTAAGTCAAGTATGTTCTCATCGTCAAGTAAACTTAAATGGTAACGTTAAGTTTTCATATAATTTTTAAACACTATATTATTTCCCAGTAATGGACCCCCCCCCCCCGGTTTCTAAAACTCTAGATTTAAAAAAAAATAAAAAATAATCGCATTTGATCAGAAATTGCAATGATACTGCGATGACCGGTGTTAACCGGAGTCTGATGTTCTAGTTTAAAAATCCCCCCCCCCCCCCAATAAGACATAAAAACATCGAAAACAAAAAAGGTGAAATTATATATAAACATAAAATTTTGCGATCATTCCAAAATTTGAGTTAAAATAAAGCCCAAAAACAGTAAGTTGGAAATTTAAAGAGAATAAAATCAGCATTATAGTAACAAAAATTTAATCCAACCTAACCTAGCGTCACTGAAAGTAAACTAACCTAACGTCAACTGTTTTTAATGAAAATTTTAAAAATTATTCATTTATTTGATTTCTAATGCTGGTACGAATGAAAATAGGTTGAATTTTGCTGTGCGAATTCTCTTTAAAAAAATAAAAATTAGAGAAAGAACACAATTAAAACTTTTACAGACCGGGGGGTCTGGGGGGTATGGAATACCCCCCAGGTACACAATATCAATGTAACCCTTAGAATTTTATTAGAATCCACATAAAACAATTTTTTTAATTCAAATATTTCATTTATAATTTTAAAAAATTAGACTGTAGATCCCCTATGTCCCCCCCCGATCTGTATGCTTTACATTTGTGCATTATCTAATTTAATTTCTATTAAATTATATATAAACATAAAATTTTGCGACGATTCCAAAATTGAGTAAAAAAAGCCCAAAACCATTCTAAATACTTGGCTGTTTTCATAGGGGAAGCCCCGACCATTCAGATATTTTATGTTATACAGTTAGTGTTATCTGACATAAATCCCTGTTTGTGAGTTTTTATTATTTCTAGTTGCAACAATCCGCCTAAACGATGGATTTAAGACAATAATGCGTCTATTGGCTAAAAAGGTCTAGAAAGACAAGAATTTCTGAGTCTAAGCACTGGTAAAATCATCCCTGAAAGCCGCTCCAACACGAAAATTACGGAACTAGAAAGACGGGGTTTCTGCGCTCACGCACCGTTAACAGAATGGGGCTAGGTCCCGCTCACTTCAAAGAACCGGACGTTTCAGAGCAGCCTGAATTCGGCTATCAATCAATGGACCAGGGATGTATGAGCTGCAGTAAAAACTGCGTTCCATTGGGGGTTCCTGTCCGACCCCCCCCCCTTCTTACTCCGTTTGCGGATTTTTGATAAAAATGGTTTAAGATTTTGATGTGTATTTTCTTAGAAAAGCAAGAAAAAGAATAAATGAATTATAAAAAACATACAAGTAAATTATAAGTTGAGATATTTTTACGAGGATATTTATTTGTAAGTTAAATATATTAATTGCACTTTTCTCGTATATATTTTTTATTAAATATTGTGACGCGTTTCGACTTCACACAGTCATCATCGGACAATATTAAACAATTGATGTAATGTTAAGTTCCAAAATAATTATAAAATGAATAATTCAAATAGTAAATTAATTAGAATTAGGTTAGTAAAATTTTGAAATTTTTTTGAAAAATGTTAACGACATTGATGTTATTACATTATTATTATTACATTATTACAAATGTCGTTAACATTTTTCAAAAAAATTTCAAAATTTTACTAACCTAATTCTAATTAATTTACTATTTGAATTATTCATTTTATAATTATTTTGGAACTTAACATTACATCAATTGTTTAATATTGTCCGATGATGACTGTGTGAAGTCGAAACGCGTCACAATATTTAATAAAAAATATATACGAGAAAAGTGCAATTAATATATTTAACTTACATACAAGTAAATCTTGTGCGGACCGGGGGGTCTTCCATACCCCCCAGCCATACAGTATTGACGTAATACAATTCTTGAATATATCGCAACAATTTAAATTAATTCCCAAGAGTTCTTTTCTTTTAAGATTATCGGATTTTTTACACATTTTTAATTAAAATTATTATTATTACCCAAAATGCAAAAATATAAATTTAATTTTAGTCCACACAAAAATAACTACTACAGTAATATTTTAGCGCCCACTGAAAAAATTCATCAGATTATTAAAAACAAAATTAATTATATTGATGAACAAATTCATAAATACAATGATTTCTTTTCATGAATACTATGAAATTTACATCAACTATTTTTTCAGTGCCGCTAAAAACAAAAAATGAAATTTGAATGCCGGTTCACCAAATCGCAGAAGTCAACTGTGAGTTTTTGTGGGTGAGGAACAAACACCCGATGTCCTTTCGATGTATATTTTCTTGGAAAAGTAAGAATAGGAACTGTAGAAGCACACAGTAAATAACAACTTCAGACCGGGGGGTCTGGGGGGTATGGAATACCCCCCAGGCATTCAATATTAATTTGCTTTTAAGATTCACGAATTTTACAATTTAAAAAATTAACATTTTTTCAAAAATTTATAGCATCTCCGATTGGTCGACCGTAAATTAACCGACCAATGAGCTGAAAACTTTGTTTCCAGCTAGAATAAGTCGGTTATTTCCCGATATTACCTCCAGATATGTATGTTTTGGTTATTTTTTTTTGTTCAAACTGGAAAGTTACGGTTTATGGATACATAATATTATGCTTCACCTGTAAATTAAGGCAATCGCCTGCGGCAATATAAAAATAAATATTGTGACAGGCAGACGCTAAAATAATTATTGCTGTTTATGTTTATCTTTGACAAAACATGGGGTCGCGATGGAGCCAGTCCGCCTCGATTGGTTGGAGGTTAAAATCCACAAAACGCAATAAAATGGAAAAAAGTCGGTAATTCGAGACATTCGAATAAAAAGATGAATTTCTAACCAGACATCCGTTCCATGTTTTATGCGTAATAAAAACAGAAAAATATATTACACCAGTGCCTTATCATCGCATTAAATTCTATGCAATAAACTAAAATACGTGAGAAAGCTGCTATAATTTAAAATTAAATAAAATCTACTTCAAATTATAGGGTATAAAAGCTATTAGTAATTAATGTAAAAAATTCAAAAGCATAAAAAGAACACTAAACCAAATTTTAAAGACTTTTTTTATATTTCGAGTTATAAAAAAGGAAACTTTGTCTTGTATCGAAATGATAAAGTGGACATCAAACGAAATCTAATAAATTAAAAAAAAAGGAGGTAAATAATAAAAATCTTGTTTGTGGTGTGTGGGGGGAGGGGGAGGCGTTAAATTTGAAATAACAAAAAAATGTAACAAATTCCTAATTCGAGCTGTGAATTGGACAAATAAACATTGGCGACCTCCAATTTGCGAATGACGATAGCAATAAAAAGTGTTTTGTACATTTGGTTAAATTTCAATTATCCATCAATAACGAATTACATAATTTATTGTAAAAAAATTTGAAGGTTTAATCCTATAATTTGTAAATACCAAATAATAATCAATTATGAGCGGAGAGTGGTCGATGTTCCAGTTACAAGTGGTGTTTGGAAAAAAACAATTGGTTCCGTTTTGAAAACACTCGATATCAACAAAGATTGGTTTTAATGAACTCGTATTTAACGACAGATGTGTCTAATGATTTTATCGTAAAAACATGGTTACGTCGACGACTTAACAAACCCAATAAAAAAAACTCGAAGCGAATAATGAATAGAGGCTACCGTATTTGAGATACTTGAAAACATGCACCAAATAAAATATTTAACTGCCTTTAAAGTTTAAGTTGGAAACACAATGTGTGAGCGTATAAAATCCATTAAAAGCATTCCCGAGACGAAAAAATCTTAACGAATGGCGAAGATCTTTGAAAAATTTGCACGTGTGACAGACATCGCGCATTCAAAAAGCAACCAAAATAAAAGGGTATAGAATTTCGAAATTCCATAAAAGAAGGGTTCTTTTAATATAAAAAACTAGTTTTATTTATCTTTTAACCCTTTTATATTTAATATAAAAGACTCCGACGTATTAGGATTTATACAGTCGGACATTGGTGCCCACCTAGTTTTGCGTTTCCGCCATTTTTCAAACTATTTTGGTCGACTGTAGTTGAAAAACCCACTTTAAAATAGTATTTATATTAAAGCATAAGGGCTATTTTAAATATACGTAATCTCGCGATAGGGGCACCCTTATATTACCGAGGGTGCACCAACGTATTACAATCAAAGGGTTTAAAACTGCCGAATTTTTAATAATGTCAAATTTCCGGAGGTGCAATTTTGTACATCATTGATTTTTAACTATAATAATCGGCCACCGAATTTTCTATTATCTGCCATCCTAATTCTCTCCATAATATTCCATCGAGAACGAGACTTTTTAAATTTTCAGCTATTAATTGACACGAAATTGAACTTTAATAACAATCAAGTCAAATTGCACAGTAATTTCATCAATAACTTTTCAAGGCTTTCATAAAATAGTTAATTTGACCAATAAATAAATAAATTGGCATAATTATTATTATATTCCACTTTATAATTTATTAATTTACTTATCGTAGTTCGATAATAATTTATGTATTCTTTCCACCGCTTCCAATGTTCGTGTTTCATTTAATAATGCGGCCATTCGATACTTTCAATTTTTAAAAATACTCCGATTAAAATAAAATAAATAATTCACCAACAGTAGGTTATAATTTCGTTTACGTGCCCTCCGAAGCACGAAAGCTAGCCTTGCCCCGGAATTGAACCGGGCACCTTTGCTTTTCAACATCTAATTAATTCGGTCAGTTAGTGAAACCTATATCCAGTTTATTACCCAGACCTCGTTAATAACGGTAGGTAAGTACTGGACTCGTACATTTCGACAAAAGAAAATTCAATACCTGCAAAAATCTTTGCAACGCTCCCGGTCCTAAACCGGTCCTCGAAGGATTCTAAAGAAGCTTTAAACGATAACCCAGTGCTGATCAATAATTTCAAAACATATTATTATATCAGACTTGTTTCTACGATAAAATGTAAAATTCGAGACCGGGGGAATCTATTTTCAAAATTCCAAAACAGTTTTCATGTACTGGAGGGTGTTCCACACCCCCCAGACCCCCCGGTTTGGAAAGTCATCATTTTTTCCAAGCCGAATTTGCATAATCGCTTTTCGATCTAAACGTAAGAATAAATGTGATTCAAACCTTCGGGGGGGTGGGCGGCTGGGCGATAAGAATTTTTGTAGTAAAACTCTAAGTACAGGTTTCCAAAAAATAAAAAAACACTAAATTTAAGCAAATATCTGTTTTTTTTATGAATATAATTTGAAATCCTTGAATTTAAAGAGAATAAAAATAATATTATATTAAAAATTTAATTTAACCTAACCTACCGTCAGCAAATGTAAACTAACCTAACGTCAACCCCTCCACAAATATAACGAAACAAAAACTAACCCCCCTCCCTAAAACAACTAAGAAGTTAAAAAAAAAATTAAAATAAAATTGACAAACTGCAAACGTCACGTTTCCTCCCACCCCCATTTTGGCACCGGTAAATATTGGAAGGTATGACTGGTTTAACCCCCCCCCCCCCCCGGTCACTGAAGATATAGGTCTTTCAATCTTCATTTACATAATGGCTTTTCAATAGAAATTGCACTAAAAGTAAAATTATTTGCTCAGTGAGGAACGGAAAACTGGGGGAAAGGGGGGGGGGGTCGAGTTACAATACCCCGTCACAATATCAGGTTTACGTTAATATTTCTTGTAAATCAAATATCATTTTCAAGCCAACTTAAACGCTAGCGGTAAGTTTCCGTCTAATTTTTAAACTTTATTATTTTTTTGTACAGGATGGTATTCCACGTGCCCTCAATGCTGGGAGTTATTGCATATGCCCCCTCCCCCTCCAGAACCACGGTGTCTTAACTTAATTTGCTTTAATGCTTTAGAAAATGTAATAAACGTGATATTTTTATTTTCAAGTTTCCGCATAATTATTAAGCACAATATTATATTGCATACCCCCCAGACCCCCCGGTTTCTAAAACCCTAGATTTTTAAATCTTTTCTTGCAAAACCGCATTTGAACAGAAATTGCAATGATTAAGAAATGGCAAACGGAGTTTTATGTTCTTGTTTAAAAATCCCCCCCCCCGTTAACCCTCCGTTAGGCGCGCTATTTTCAGTTGTATATTAGTCCATAAGAAATACATTGAATAAAAGAACACTGGTCTACGAGTGTAGACCACGCGCCTAACGGAGGGTTAAGACATCAAAACATCGAAAACAAAAACGCTGAAATAATAACAAAAGCACGTTTTTGTTTTCAATGTTTTGACTTCTGCATTTTTGTTTTCGGCGTTTCGATAAGAATTTTTTTCATGTAATTTCCCCCCCCCCCGCCCGGTGTCTACAGCACTATGTTATTTAAACTTCATGTGCACGATCGTGAAGTTATCAAGTAATATTTGTTGACGGGGGGTCTGGGGGTATAGATATTATTCGCAGACCCTCCTTCCCCCCTTCGGTGTATTTTCACTGTTTAAATTTAACGATTGAACGTCTCAGAAGTCCATACTGCTTGAGGTTTATTATTAACTCAGCGAATCAACAGCGATCACGAAAATGGAGTTTTAAAAAATCTGGGGCTTTTGCGACCGGGGGGTCTGGGGGGTTTTTTAAAGGAAGGATTTTTAAAACATTATTTTCGGGATCGCTTTTGATTCGATGGGCTAATAATAAACATTTTCAGACCTGCAATTGTTAAACTAAAAAAATGGAAATACATCGAAGGGGGGGGGGGGTCTGCGACTTACTGATTAATTTTATTTTAATGAAGATAACTTTTCTAAAAGGTTTTTTGTGCGAAATATAGAAAAATGAAATCTCACTATTTTGGCCATGTGACATGTCAGTTTTTTTTGACGCAATTAATTTACGTCTTTGTAATTTAATCCGATTTCTGATATAGAAACGTTTTATTTGGTTTCATAAACTACAGCCAAATATTTGATATATTAAACGTTGTTTATTCTAATAATTAAATTATCCGTCATCCAGCAATGACCCAGTCAAGTGGCCAAAATTCAAAAACCAAATTTTGAAAAACTGTAGAATGCAAAATTTATGATTAAGATGGTGCGGACGCATCTGTCGCTAACTATGTCATTTATTAATTTTTTTTTGAAAATTGCGAAGTCAAACAAAAACAATAAAAATTAAAATATCTTGGCAGAGTAGAATTTACTACCGCTCGTACTAAAAGCCACCTTGAAAATGAATCAAAAATAAATTTCGTATTCTATAGTTTTATGATTCAATGGTGCGTAACACGACCGCTGACAAATAATATTTTTAATTTGTTTATCTTAATCACATTCAAACATAAACAGACACATTTTAGTAAAATAATAATCATGTCTGTAAATACAATTTCTGGATTTGAAATTGAAATGAAAAAAAAACTTAAAAAACCACTTGTACAAACATACGAGGCAGATTTAATTTTTAATATAAGCTCTTGTAAAGAGCTAAAATCGAACACAATATTCTGACCCTTTCAAAAAAAAACATCTGGACTTTTGTGTTATTTTTTAAGCACTCCCGTGTTACGTCACTAAATGAAAGAGAATTAGTAGCAATAATAATAATAATAATAACTGAAAAGTTAAACTTAGACAAGACAGACTCGACATACACATTTATTTTAAAATCCAGTTTTGTAATATAATTACAAGCTCACTAGACTATGAAACTAAAAATAATTGAATTTTCCAATTATAATTTAAATCAGACTTATAGAAAAAAAATGCGACGAAAAATAAAAAATACGTTTTTTTCGGGCGATTCATTAAAATTCCGCATTTTTCAATTTCGTGTTAATTAATTGCAACAATTTGGAAAATTTGTACAATTTTAATTATTCTTTTTTGTAACCTGTCGAAGGGAAGGGAGAACATTTTATTGAAACACGAGAAGCCTCAAAAATTTTACCAAACACCAACGCGTTTACAGTTTTATACTTTTATATTGCTTATTAATAATCGTTAACTAAAATTAAGTGTTGGGCACGTAATAAAATGTTTCCCAAAATGGAATAACATGATTAAAATGAATCAAGTTACCAAAAATTAATAAGGATCATAAAAAAGAAAATTACATAAATCTACAGTCGTGAACGTCTCCAAAAGAGATTTTTTCGGAATTCTCCGTTTTATGCGCCGTTTGACCCATATAGAGGAATCCACAATCTGTGCAATACCATTGCGACTTGAGAATTTTCTTCTGGTAATTGTAATTTATTGTTAAGTTTACCTATAAATTACCGCTATAAAGAGCAATGGAGGTTAATTTCCTATAGAAATACAAAGTATGTTTATTCGATCGACACAATGATAATTTTATGGCGCAGGATAATGTCCTGAAAGGCATCTACATAAAACACATTTTTGTCATCGTTTTATGGTTTTGTGCGCGAAAATGGTTGTTTATGTGGCTTACTTAGAAATCGTTGGTATCTGTTTTCCGCGAAGTGTATCCGCAAAACGAATGATTTGGCCAAGGATCATAAAATTATGGTATACGACCGCTTAGCGAGTGAAAGTCCTTTATGCAAATCAATGCGTAAAAAGATAGAACTCGCCCGTTTCAGCGCGAAAAATTAATTTACCTCTGCGTGACATTTGTCGAGGAAATAAAATAGGATAAATCGCCCACGGCGACCGAGCAAAACCTGTATTCAAAATTGTCAAATAACTCGCGAGTTTCATTATGAAATCGAATTTACATAAACTTATTATTGACTTACACGTATCCTTGATCTAATTTATAATTGTTTTTATTAAATATTTCCATGGTTTATGTAAATGCAAATGCGACAATTATTTTTGAGCCCACGAAGAACGGAAACGCTGGAAAGCTCACTTCAATTTCGATTAAGTCCAAATAAATTGATTTTTAATAAATATCGATCCTTGTATGGCGATCATTCAAATCAATAAAAAGATTTGCATAATTTTAGTGAAAATTTGCCCTGAAGAAAACAAACAGAATTATAAAATTTAATTTAACTGATTAGTTTTAATTACGGCCCACCTTTCCCAGCAGGAGCACCCGCAGACCATGGCGTTTCGGCAGTAAATGACTGCATTTTTAAATAAAATTTGTTGCAAATCAACTACTTACACAATAAAAATCGATTCGATACTAATAATATACCAGGTTACATTGTAAAACAGGAAATACAACGTGAGTAACCGACATTACGTTCTCGCCAGCTTAATGCCTAATATTAAATCACATTTTTTTGGATTATATTTTTTATTTTTTAGGTATAAGATTCGAACGACGGGATATGAATGAATAAGTAACTTCTTTGCAAAAAGTCCCCTTCTGAGCGAAGCCAACGAGAAAAATCTAATAAAGAAGTTTTGCAGAAATTTTGCATATTACAGCAGAACGACGAGAACAATCGATCCCCCCCCCCCCAAATTATAAGGTTTGTTACATTCTCGATGAAATATTGAATCCAGGAATATCTCATACTCTACTTGTTGCACGAAGAGAGAAATTATGAGTAATTTTGATTCGATTCCGTCCTATAAAACAGTAAATAAAATGTATTTTAGAAATTAGTACCTTGTTACTTTTAAATAACTCCCCCCCCCCTTCTCACAAAGATATTTTATAGAAAATTATTTAATTAGACGAAATTTGGGTTAACAGCATGAAAATTTGTCAAGGATCGAAGCAGTTTCTGATAAAAACCAACATGCAGTGAAGTTTAACAAAATTTGGTTTTCGAAACCGGGAGGTCTGGAGGGTTTGGAACATCCCATACTCCCAGATACCCTCGTTCTTCCTCATAAGTAACTCAGGAATCATTTCTATAAAAACATGTATTGAGGAATATTCCACACCTCCCAGACCTTCGAGTTTTTATTTTTGAAAGTTAACTTTCAAAATAACTGATTTTGTTTTCCTAAGTTTGGCTTAAAAACAAAAAATTACCGGCTTCATCTGCAAAATTTGTATAATTATGAATTCAACATTTCTCCAGGTATTCTGTAGAGTGGTAATCCTGTGTTATGTACTGGAGGGTGTTCCACACCCCCCAGACCCCCCGGTTTACTGTTTACTACTTTATATTCCTGACAGATTACAATAATCTTGTTATTTTTATTCCCCCCTCCCGCATCGTAACACATACGAACCGGTTATTACAATAAAATCATTGCAGTTCGGGTAAACTGATTTTTTCAAAATCTCCTACATTGTCTGAAAAAAAGCAACTTTTCAGGGGAGAATGGAAGTAGGAGTATGACATGAGAGTATTGAGAGATATTTCCCCCCCAAACCATCCGGTTCCAAAATATTATCGACTTATCCTGACGAATTTTGTAGAATTATTCACCGTCTTCTCCAGATATTCTGTAGAATGTAAATCCTGTGATATGCACTGGAGGGTGTTCCACACCCCCCAGACCCCCCGGTCTACCGTTTACCACTTTGTATTCTTGACAATTAAGTTTAAAGCAACGCAAGAAGTTGTAGATGCACTCATCGTGTAAAGGAGTGAGGGGGAAGCTGCAGATTACAGATATTTTATTATTTGTAATTCCCCCCCTCCCGTCTCATAACTTACATAAACCGGTTATTACAAATAAAATCATTGTAATTCCAGTAAAATCTACTGTGTTGTCTGAAAAAAGCGATCTTGCAGATTAAATAAATTATGGTTTTAGAAACCGGGGGTCTGGATGGTACTGTTGGAAATCAGTTGAAAACAACTGTTTGTTTGGCAATACTGACACAGATTCCCAGTGGCGGATCCAGGATCTTAGTTTGGAGAGGGATTGACTTAGCTGAAGGTAGGCTTTATCAAGGTAAAAATTAAATACTAAAATAGGATCCAGATGCTTTGGGGCGGGGGGGGCTTGAGGCCCCTAACCCCCTCCCCTGGATCCGCTACTGCAGATTGCCACTAAATTGGCCAAAAAAAATCTACAACTCTTCCAAATTATTCCTGATTAGAAATACTCTGTGTTGTCACCAAATGACAACCTTTAAACCAATCCGATCAGAAAGATTTTGATTTTTATATAAAGCCTCATATTCCATACCCACCCCCCGCTAATTCTAGTTTTCACTTTATATTGTTTAATTTTCCAAATTTGGCTGCAGAATTCGCACTCCGTAAAGCAACCAGCGATTGTTATTCCAGGTTAAGAAATGGCATCTTCTGATTAACCCCCCCCCCTTGGGGACACTAAAAATGCCAAGCATAACTGGAATTTAAAAAAATAAACGTGAAAAATGTTCTTCAAGAATAGGAAGTAGATATGCAAATTCTCTGAAAATTAAATGCGATTGTGCAAATAATGAAGTTAGAGAAAAATTATGACTGTGCAAACCGGGGGGTCTGGGGGGTGTGGAACACCCTCCAGTGCCGATATACAGCATTTACATCTTGTGATAATATGTACTGATATCAAAGAATAATTTTTGATTTGAAATGAAAGAAAAACTTAATGAAAATTTGCCGACCAATGATTGGGAGAATTCCATACCCCCCAGACTCCCAATCTTTTGCAGTATTAAACTTTTTTAGTTTAGCTGAAGCTAAATGAAGATTTTCATCGCTTCGAACGGACGTAGTCTACAAGAAATTTTTACAAATAAAAAATATTCTCTCCTTCCGAATAATATAATTCCGCCAGTTTATAATAAATTGCTGCCCATTCTACACATTTCCGTCAAATTTGAGTCTGTGAGGGCAGTTTAACATATTTCGTTACGTCAATTTATTGTAAATGTTAATTTTGAGGTTGTAAATGCAAATTAAATTATTAAAAAATGACAACTGCTAAAACCAGGAGGCCTGGGGTACACAACCGCCCGCCCTCCAGTGTTAGATGATGAGGAGATTAAGTGTCCAAAAATTATGTACTGTCGTGTTTCCAGAATCGTTTGACGTGGAATCCGAACCATGGAATGGAATGATGTAAACATTGTCCTGCCCACATAGCAAATCCAACTTAATGAAATAGAAAAGAGGGGTCATTTACCCCTAAATGTACAGCACGAAATTGGTAATTAACCAAAACGACATTATTTTCTCGCCGAATTACTAAAACAATGAGTAGAAAATCGACAAGAAAAACGCTCACCTGCTAATTAAATTCAACCATAACTTAAGAAAAAAAACCTAGAATAATTTTCGTGTAAATTCGTCCAGATGATACATTTTGGTTAACGAAAAACTGGTTTAAAAATAATACAACAAAATGAGATAGAAGATTTTAAATTATTTAAAATTCAACAAAATATAATCGAACCACTCCCAAATTTATGAAAATCATAACACATTTCTTAAGCAAAGGCACGCATTAATAAATTTTCAATGTTTCGGATGCGCCTTGTGCCGCCTCTACGGAATGAGGTCCGATGCTAGAAAAAATGTGAGATCATAATTCATATAATTTTTTATTATTTATTTTCGATTGAATTTCAAAGACCGTTCACGGGCGTTTCATTCAAAACTAAGCCCTATTATGTAGGTAAATACCATACAAAATGCTTCGGCATTTTTTGGACTCGAGGAAACGGGTACATATTTATTTTTATAGGTTTATATTGAAGTTATTGTGTTGTTATATTAAAAATTGTTCCACATTATTTTTTTTTTATTCAAGTTCGCCGTCCCACTCTCTCGCTCGCCGCACAAAATTACGTGTCGAAAATTTTCTGCAAATCCAATATTATTTATTGATATTGTTTCTTACGCATATTGAAACGTAAATTTTGTTTCTGCAAGAAAAACAAAAGAATCGAATCCGGACTGAGCGGTACCCCAGTTTCCAGGGGCTCGAAACAAACGAAAGCGGATACAATTTTTTAATCTGCGATTAAAAAGTAAAACTGGTTAAAAATTTGTACGAACCTTGAAAACTTATCTATCAAATTAATCAGTGAAATTTTTAAATTAAATTTGAATACAATTTGAGCGTAATTTTTCGACCTGCGTGGGTGTGCTGGTTCCGTATTTTTTAAACAATTAAATTTGTTTTTTAATTAAGGAGATGTGACAAAACTTTCGTGTCGTACTTAACGGCCGGTAATTACCGGGTAATTAACAAATTGAGTGCCGCTATAGTAAAAATGTTAGTGTCTTGTTGAAAATGGAGGAATTTTTAAGATGCAAATTTTCCATAACCTTGTGCGGGAAAGTCGGAAAGTTTTAAAATCGACGCCGGCGACGTCTTCTTCTCATCCACCCTCGAGATTTTTAAATCAATAAGGAAAAAAATTGAAAGTTTCCTACGTAATCGCGTCACCGGGGAGGAACACAATATTATGCAAATCATCGTTTATTTAATTAACAATAACGACAAATTGTAAAAGAGTTTGACGTAGAAGTCAATTTATTTTTATTAGTGGTTTTAATTTGTTGAAAATCAACCAACTCAACGAGCTAGCTGGTTTTGAAATCCTTTTTTTATTAGATGTGTTAGCATATGTTTCGGAGTATCGTTAATTGCGTTAACGCTCTCCGTAATAAACGTTAATCAAATTTTTATCAAATTTAGATAATGTAAAATTTATGGGTCGTCGAACCCACACATCGGAGCTCTTAAGTCGGGAGCTTTTTGACGCAACAGGTTTCATCCCTAAAATTATTCGCGACCAAGACGTCGTTTTCATTACGAATTTTTGTACGTGCCGTTTCGCCTTTTCTGCAATAACTCCAAGTATTATTCTATACAAAGACCATTAAATATTTTACATTAGTTTATGACTGGGGTAATTCTGTTCTTGTTCATTTTTAAGCGTTTTAAATTTATGTTTCCAACGAAATAAAGGCACCGATGTGGTGTTTAAAATTGTAACTTTCAAAACATGTCTGGGGAGCTTATATCAAATTTATGATTGAAGTGGCTGCACAAAATAAAGAAAATGCAATTTTAACCCGCCACGCCGCGTCTCGGCTAGTCCATACCCGGTCTTCTTAAAATAAAGCGACCTATTGTTGTTACAAAATTATTTTAAAAATTTAGGTCAACTCTTGTTTTTAAAAAAGTCGCAAGGAGTCAAGGTTCGCAACGACGAACAGAATTCGGCAAATTTCTAATCTTTTTGTTGGGATGCATCCAGTTCGTATTTATAAACCAACAATGTGGTTCAATTTTTTCTTTTACATAATGCGGGTACTGGAAGCGAACAAATTACGAATTCGTCGAGCAAGAATTTGATTAACCCAATTAATGGGATTTCTCGAGTGCGCGCTTAAACAATGAAACAAATTTTCTGATGAAAAGGTCCTCAGAAAGCAAAATAAAATTTTATGAATAATAAAAAGATTTAAATTGGTTAAATTGAAGAGCAATTGCCGTGAGACTAATGGAGATTTTCATTGCTTCAATTGACGTAATTTACAAATAGAATGGGAGAGAAATATTATTACTGGAGTTCTCTTTATTTAGTATTTCCTTTTTCAGATAACCACGGCTCACTTGATAAATAATACTAATAAATAATATTTTAATAATGACGAGAACTTCCTATTGCCAAGGAGGAAAGCGAACAATGAGCTTTTCAATCGACACAAAAAGTGCTTTCCAATTTACTAAAACGTATAAATTTTCAATTAAGGCAATTGTTTTCTTAAGACAATGATTCGTTAAAATTCACCGAAAGGGTGGAAAAAATCGACATATTTCATAAAAATTTAGGCCGAGCTCGCAGGACCTTTAAGGATTCCAAAACATCACTTTATAACTGAAAACTAAAAAAACGATAAATAATTTAGCATATTATTGAATGATAAATAGTTGGAGCAAGTAATTTTATGTGCAAAAATTAAGCGAGGTCCGGGGTCACCCTTAAAGTTGCTTTGTTTTCATGATAAATATACATTTCTAATATTTCACAGAAACTAATTTTAGACAGAAATATCTAAAGCGAACAGTTGAATATTAAAAAATTGAAATTTAGGGGCCCGAGGAATAAATTAATCATATGAGCCTTCATCTATAATGTCAATGACATTCCTAATACAACAAACAAGAGGGACTTTTTATTAGGAAACTGAAGAACCCTGATCGGTGACAATCATGCCAAACAACGTCGTTGGCAAGAGTAAAATGATTTCATCTTTGTTTAAATCAATATATTAAGAAAAATTTGCATGATATAAATAAAAACTAGAAACCATGTATTTTAATTCCCATTTTAATATTTTTAAAACAAACATGATTTTGCAAAACAAATTTTCCGATTATTCCAGATATTCCCCGATTTAAATAAAAAAATTTGTCTGATTTTTTGAGTCTTTTGACTCGATCTTGACTTGATCTGACAAAATTTATATCATTGTGAATTCCCTGTCTTTTCCAGGTATTCCAGAAAAATGAAAATTCCATGGTGTGCACTGGAGGGTGTTCCACACCCCCCAGATCCCCCGGTTTACTGTTTACCACTTTGTATTCTTGACAATTAAGTTCAAAGCAACGCAAGAAGTTGTAAATACACTCGACGTGTAACGTAGTGAGGGGGAAAATATAGATTACAGAAATTTTATTATTTTAAATTGAACCCCCCCCTCCCCCGACTTATAACACACATAAACCGGTTATTACAAATAAAATCATTGCAATTACAGTAAAATCCCCTTTGTTGTCTGAAAAAAAGCAATCTTGCAGATTAAATAAATTATGGTTTTAGAAACCGGGGGGTCACCGGAAACAACTGTTTGTTTGGCAATATTGACCACTGATTCACACTAAATTGTTAAAAAAAAAATTCTACAACTCTTCCAAATTATTCCTGATTAGATTTTGTGTTGTCACCAAATGACAACCTTTAAAGCTTTCCGATCGGAAAGATTTTTCTTTTAATATAAAGCCTGATATTCCATACCCCCACCCCCACGCTCTTTCTAGTTCTCACTTTATATTGTTTAATTTTTCAAGTTTTACTGCAAAAATTTGCACTTCGTAAAATAACCAGCGTTTATTGTTGTCTGATTTTTCGAGCCTTGATAAATTTTGACTTGACCTGACAAAATTTATATCATTGTGAATTCCCTGTCTTCTCCAGGTATTCTAGAATAGTGAAAATTTCATGGTGTGCACTGGAGGGTGTTCCACACCCCCCAGACCCCCCGGTTTGAATTTACCACGTTCTATTTTTAACTTTTAACTTCAACCGACACGAAAAGTTGTAACTATACTGAACATGTAACCGGGGGGGGGGGGGGGGGGGGTAATACACAAATATCAGCAACATTTTTATGGATCATTCAAAATTTCAGGAAAAAAATACCAAAAAAACAATATCATTCAATAATTTAATTAGCTATTTCCACCAGGTTAGCCCCGCCAGAGATTTTTGCACTCAATTCACCCATTAAAAACATCCCCGAAACCGCTTCAAGGTGAAAATTATGGGTCTAGAAAGACAGGATCTTTGTTTTAAAAAATATAATGGGATATGAAGTTAACTGTTTCACTTCTAGAAAACCACTGCGCCAGATTTGCTCATGGCTCCCACCCGAATTAAAGAAAAAATGCTTAATTTTGTACAATTCAACCAATTTTTTCATAAAGTTCTGGGTTGCCTGGTTATTCTAGTTATCTTCAAATTTAACTTTATACTAGCAATGTTGACATATCGGGGGGGGAGGGGGGGTATTGTAGATTAGCAAATCACAGTTGTAGTGAGAAAACCTTAGATTAATAACAACGAAAAGCCGCATCTTTCTCGTTTCCATTCGAAATCAAGATGGATCATGTACATCAAGTTTAAAGAAAAGCGTGACGGTATAAACCGGGGGGTCTGGGGGGTATGGAATACCCCCCAGTGCACCTTCGTAATTTGCCTGTAAAACATTTACAGATCATAGAATTTATTCTGCAATGTTTGACGACTTTGACGTTGAAGTAAGACGTAAAATTGAGATGCTGTTGCCCCGGATCCCCCCCCTCCCCCAGTCGTCATTTATCACTTTATACTTTATATAATTAATGGCGTTTTTTGATTAAAGTAAAAAAAAGTTATCTAGGGGGAAATTGCCGGATGAATCTGATGTTCAATTCGGAGAAATCACAAGAAATGAGGAAAACTCAGGAATACTATCATCTGGTCTTTTTTTTACTGCTCTGCGTTTTGGAGGGGAAAACTTAAAGAAATCCGAGGAGACATCTCCTAAATGAAAGTCTTGCATTCGGAGATTTCTTTTACGATTCCTCCGATCCAAGTTATTGTTTAAATTAATTCCCCCACTCTCAGTACCGGGAAACAGCAGGGAAACAACATGTATTGAGGGGGGGGGGGTTAGTCTTGGTTTACTTATGGAGATTTCAATGCTCAATTCTAAATGTTTAATTATTATTTACTCCCCTAATTATTGATTACCTTAGCTAATTAACGAAATTACCAAATTAAAAACATTTTTACATCCCGCACCACGGCTGGCACGTGTAAACCTATTTTTCTTCGCAATTTCGCAATTTGCATGCTTTGAAATAAAGCGAAACCTTAAAATTGGCATTTAAGCTAAAAGTTGTTTACACCAAACCGATTTAAAGATATAATAAGTTTTTAGCTTCATTTAATATGAAGAATTCGCTTGCTGCTCAGGATCAGAGGCCTAGGACGAAAAACTATTGGTTTGAGCCGCGCTGTCGTGCATTCCCCGACAGTTTTCTTGAGTGTTCAGTTTGGCCTAGATAAACGGCACGACATCCATCACGGCGAAGCCAGAAAATACCCCAGGATAAATTTTTCGTAGCACGCGTCGGAATATAACTCAAGTGTCGCAATAAATAAGTGAAAAATTCATTTTATGTGTAAATCTCATTAGCGTTAAGTAATTCAATTTGATTCTAATTGCAGATTGTAAAAGACCATTATAATTATTTGCGGCCAACTTTGATTTTTAAATTTCAAATGCCAAATTTTTGGCTCACCATACCGTCTTGAAATTCCGTTTGACCAAAAATTCAAAGCTGAGTTTTAGTTTAAAATAGATTATCTCGTTAATTTGTGTTTAATTAATGTTACGACACTATTTTTATCCTTGTTGGTTGCATTGTTGACTACATTTTTCGTTTTCCTTTTATTTTGCCGTAAGAACGCAATCGAAGTTTATTTTCGACCGTTTTGAAGTTCTCAATTATTGTGTAAGACGTACGTTCGCTATGACTCATTTACATATCCCAATGCACGTATTTTATCCGAGATTCATTATTATTGTCTGACCTGTGGTTTTGCCAAAGCTCGACAATCCGACACAAAAATTAAAACTAATGTTATGCACATGGTTGCGCTTTTCTCAACTCCAGACAATGTAATTTATTTTAATTTTCTCGTGCTATTTCAATTAAATGTTCGATAATAACGAATTAATTTTATTGTTTGCTTTTACGGGAAGACGGGGAAAAATCCAAACCATCTCGTGTGCCAAATAATGTAAGTCGGGATCGATAAGTATTTTCTAAAATTGTTTTCTATGTCAATTGTGCGGTCGGATAAAAATAGATGCAATTAACTCTCCTTTCCTCGACATGTCGATGGTAATTTTATTGCCGTTAATAAACATCATTTATCAGAAGCTAACAATTGAGTATATCAAAGGTTTTTAATATTCATAACAGTTTCTTCTTCAAAATCGTAAATGTCAAGTGTGCGGAGGCATCGCGGAATGGAAGTTGGAGAAAGGCTCGGCGCTCGTCCTGAAGAGTTTCTCCAATATTCATACCGTTTTGCTCGGCCATTGTTTGCGCATTTTAGCACCGCACTTATATTATTTATATTAGAAAATTTATTGTTCATTGTAATTTTAATAAAGTACGCGTACGTGGCCATGCATTATTTGACCGATTAAAGCAACTAATGAACAACGTGCGTTGCCTTAAACCGTCCGCTCGGACGCCCAATAACCCCGAAAAAAAAAGTGGAGAAACACAAAGAAATCAAACGAATTAAGTTTGTTAAAAAATCTGACTGCTGATGAGCGAGGATGATTCAGAAATTTAGCAGCTTTACCAATTTGATACAACACACAAAGTTGGTAGAAAGCCGGGAAAAGAGCGCGAGTTGAAACAGGAAGAAAAAGATGAACGAATGCACGTAGAAAAATAAATACAAATACTAAATTACTAAATATTTTTCCACTTCACTTTATTAAATCTGTCGCTTCCAATTTAAAGCAATTTGTATATTGTTGAATGTGATGTTCTATTAACACCATTTTATATGTATTTTATCTCTACGCCATTAAGTGTCTCACATTTAGAAAATTATTCATAATTTAAACAATAAGGATGTGAAGATGTCACGTAGGGGGCTTTTGTGCGTTAAAAAAGTTCTATTTTAGTCTTTTATTACTTACTATTTGAACTACACGTAGTCAAATGCAAATGATATCCTTAAAAACAAAATGTTTTGAAAAAATAATTTAATTAACTTCTTGTAGTTTGACGTCAGAGACCAATTTACTTAATTAACTTTTTCACAATATGTAAGAGCACAAAAGAAACTTACCATTTAATGGATTAGCATCCAAGGGTGGCGGACTGTCGTCTTCGCTCTTTGAATATTGTAAAATATTGGAAGGAAAGTTTATCTGAAACAGAAAGGAATAAAATAATAAAAAGTGGCCGCATAAAACGCAAAAACGACGTATTAATTTGAATATCTCGAATCGCTTTTGAATTTAATTAAATAGATTTGCCATTATCACAACTTCCGGCTGATTTATTAGCCTAAACAATAAGATTTCAAAACGAATGTTAAGATTCATTTTATGGGGCCGTATTTTAAAAACTGGACGTTTTTCACTCATTCATTACAACTTAATGTTCTTGTTGCATGATAAAAATTAATATAATTAACGCCCAACAAGAAAAAAGCAGGAATTCTCCAAATGTGGAATAAAATACTGCACAAATCGCAAAAACCCACCAGCCAGCACCGAAATTATTATTATTTCGCATTTTGTTTATTACATAAACAAAGTGTGACCGGCAAATTCCTTTTTTTAAACCCAACTTGCATTAGTATTATCCAAAGATAAAAATAACGTGCCGAGGCACGCGCTTCCGTTTCACTAAAAACGCCTTAAAATTTTATTCTTTTCACGAAGTCGAATTTTTTGGTAAAGATTAATAAATTATAGAGAACTGTAAAATTGGACACAAAAATTTGGTTTTTAGGTTGGGTTAAGCTAGGGCACAGCCGTAATATATTCCAGGGCTCGCAAAAATTCTAAATTTCTCCTCGGTTGCTGCTTTATCAATTAGGTAAAAAATCAGAATTTCCAGCTGAAACTACTCGGACATTCGGTATACGCAACTACTGTCCAAGCCAAGTCGTACAATATGGTCTAATACTCCAAATCGCCCAGAATAACCGAAAGATCCAAGCCAAAAAAAATCGCTAGCATTATTTGCCGAAAATAACTTCAAGTTTTCGAAACCAAAATATGCATCCAAAGCACGGAAAAGCTATATTTTTCATCTTGGAGATTGCACGAAATATTTTTTTTTTTCGTTTTTCGTAACTTGTTGGATTTCCCAAATCTGCAACTTCTCAATAAAATCTTCATTTTTCACAAGAAGTCAGTAGTATTGCTGTTCCAAATCCAGAAGACGGGAGATTTTTTTTAAATTAAACATTAGAACAATTTTAAAAATATTATAGTGGTTCCAAAACAAAATCAATTCGGAAGACTTCCGATTGATAGTTCTCCATCCACATGAAGACAAGATAGAAATGGGACTCCAGGTGTTGTTCTTATTTTCATTGTGGTAAATAACGTTAATTAAAACCGGGGGGTCTGGGGAAAACTACCATTTGTTTCCCTAAATTTTCCAAAGCAAAATCTCACTCTTCTAAATTTTTGCATGATTAAGATTAAAAATTTTCTATTCTTGATTTTTTAAATTTTAAATTTGTTTTTCGTAGTTTCGCTAAATTAGTCCACTTCACCAGACCAAATTTACATAATTATAAATTCCCTGTCTTCTCCAGGTATTCTAGAGGAGTGAGAACCCTGTGATATGGAGGGTGTTCCACACCCCCCAGACCCCCCGGTTTCGATTTACCCCGTTATATTTTTAACTTTTAAGTTCAACCCAACGCGAAAAGTTGTAACTCTACTGACATGTAACGGGGGAGGGGGGGATGATAATACCGAACTAAATGAGTCGAGGAGTGGGAATCCTGTGAAATGCACTGGAGGGTGTTCCACACCCCCCAGACCCCCCGGTTTCGGTTTACCACGTTATATTTTTGACTTTTAAGTTCAACACAACGCGAAAAGTTGTAACTATACTGAAATGTAACGGGGGGGGAGGGTGAGATAACACTGAAGTAAATGAGTAGAGGAATGGAATCCTGTGATATGCACACCCCCAGACCCCCCCGGTTTCGGTTTACCACGTTAAATTTTTGACTTTTAAGTTCAAACTAACGCGAAAAGTTGTAACTATACAGACATGTAACGGGGGGGGGGGGAATAACACTGAAGTGGTAGTTGATTAAAGAAGATTGCAGCTACGTTTTTCCTTCATATTATTCTCACTAACCAAAGATAACTTTCTTGAAGTTAGCATACAAAATATGAATTTAAAAAGTTTCTAATAGTTATGGTAGTTTATGGTGTAAATTTCGGGTAAAAAAATACCAAAAACTCAAATTCGATAATTAAACTGGCATTTCCACAAAGTTAGCCCCGTCCATTGAGTGCTTTTATGTAAAATAAAAGTAAATGTGTACTTGAAAATGGCGGATCTACTTAGACAGAAAATCTTTGAGTCCCCCCAGACCTCCCGGTTTACTGTTTACCACTTTAGATCTTTGACAATTAAGTACAACAAAACAACGCAAGAAATTTCCGGAGGGAGGGAGCAAAAATTGCATTCTTTTAAGCATTAAATATTGATTCCCCCTATGGGACCATCCCGGATTTCAATTGACATCCACAAAAACGAAAAACAGTATCTTTACTTCCCCCCCCTCCCCAAACTAATATTCAAAGTATATTTTGTGTACGTTTTAAAAATAACAGTTCTGTAAAAACTCTGGGAAGAGCGGGGGGGGGGTAATTGGAAAAGAATATTTAAAAAAATACAGAAGTTCTATGACACCGCCCCCCTCCAGACATCTTATAATAATTCTATCGGCAGCATAGCAAAGACCTAGTGCAAAATATTTATTTTTAATTTAATAAAAATAATTGGAAGTCTTCATGGAAAATCTGCACCCCTCCTCCGGGCGAACACTGCTAAAGCGATCATGCAGATGAAGTTTTAATAAAATGATTCCAGCTTTTCAAACTAACTAAATCCTTTACAATTTTATAATACTGGAAGATATTTCAGAATTACCCCCCCCCCCCCCCCACCGGTCTGTTTTTGTTCTTTTTCATATCTTTTGATTATTTATCCCCTCAATGACCGAAGAATCCAATTTATTTATTCTGCAGAAGTAATTTGAAAGAGGCAGTACTGGAAACAGGATTATATGGTATGGAATACCCCCCAGTACTGGAAACAGGATTATATATTGAAAATTTACACCGAAGCTTAATTATAACCGTTTAATTTTGTTTTGAAATGCTGAAATACACCCTGGGTTTTTGCGTCTCTTCTTTTTATATCTTTTACTGTCCCCCACCCGAAAGACGGAAAATCTTCAAGCACGAGTCCCAGTAAGGTCTTTTTAAAAATACCCATGTAAATCAAGTTTGTAAAAAATGATAATTGTAGAAACCGGGGGGCCTGGGGGGTATGGAATACCCCCCAGTAACGAAAGAATTTTTCAGGAAAAGAGAGAACTTCAAAGCTTCGGTTGTCGGAGGAATCTGTGTACTTTCAAATCCTGTCTTAGGAGTAATTTCTTTTGAAGTAGCAAGAATAATTTTCTAGTGGTTTAATTTTTGCCTTCGGAAACGTTGAGCCGTTCCAATCCCGGCCTCATGTATCAGCCAGCAGCCTCTAAAACTGATTATGTCGCTTACCAGATGGTGGTCGTTATATTTATTCTGGTCGAGGCTTAGTACGGACTTTTATGGTTGTAAAAGACAGCACGACTCGGCCCGCGGCCTCGATAGTTAATGGATAATACAATTGCGGTGGCAAGGTAGAGAAAATAAAGCGTAAACTTTGTGATAAGATGAATGATATACCAAGTGGTAGGCGAGAATTGGGCCTACTTGAGTTGTTTTGAAAAGTGTGAAATGTGGCGTTTATTGAGAAAATTGGAAGTAAAGTAGCCGATAAGCGCGAGTTATTTGTATAAAATTGAAATTTTAAATAGAAATTAAATAAAGCCAAGCGATAAATAAGTTAAATAATGCATGCAAATACAAAATGTGAACTGTTTTTCACATAATCATAAATCTTGCTTCTAAACAAAGCGGAACGTGAACTACTGGTTATCCATTAGTATCGTCCTACGGCATCGTTAAAAATGTTGTAATGGATGTAACAACATTAGCGAGCAATCATAATAGCAATAAATATGAAAAAATATAATACAATTTCATGTATGTTTAACCGTTGGAGAATAATGTGAAAAAATGCAGAAACAAATGTAAATTGTTTCTATTAACAACAATAAAAATTAAATTAACAAAAAAACAACGATATGTTTTGTCGTGCAATTAATATAACAACAATTTAGAACGGGTTAACATACTGTAAAATAATGATGCCTTGTGCGAAGCATAAAATTTATTAAAATTAATGTACAATAACCTCATAAAATAATCGAGAAATCCGTAAGCTAACCCGAATTATGCGAGAAAAACAAAACAATAGCAAAACACATAGTCATCAAAAAATTAGAATGAGGAAGGCGAGAAATTTAAATTTTGTGTGAAAAGTATAAATTAAATTGTTATTCAAGCCGAGTTCCCATGTTTAAAATTTCAAATTTAAGCAAGTTCATCGTTATTACGTTTAATTTTAACTTTACCATAATTTCCACTGTGTAGCTAGAAATTTTAAGACTTTATAATTAACAAAATATAATTACTGCACTTATGAATAGAAAAAATAGCGAAAATATGATCCAATTCTCAAGACGTGCACATATCGCGAGTACCCAACAATTTTTTTTTTCATAAACAAAAAATAACAGTTTTAAATAATTACGCTTCATGGGCCGGTGCCTTAATAAATGGTAATTAACGAGAGAAAAAACTTACCCTCAGATTGTTGTGGTTCGAGTTTAATTTATGTTCCACCATCTTAAATTCGGATTTTGACTTCGCCGCTTCGAATTCCAACTGCGCCGTGGTCATGTTGAATCCTCCATTGGTGTAATGGGGCGCGCTTTTCTTCCTCTTCGTGTCCAGATCCAGCGGACCTTTTTGAGAATTATGATTTATTTGAGGTATACATGGACTAGCTGCTTGAGTTATAGTTACGTTAGGTAATAATGAGGTATTATATTTGGGAGTTTCACTGCCTTTTGGCGAAAGGGGTGTGCTGGGAGGTGTCGGTGGTTGTGAGGGTGGACTAGGTACTAATTTTGGGGGTCCTAAATTTAGATTTTCTAAGATTTTACCTGAAACAAAACAAAAAACGATAAGTTTCCTCCACACTCCGCCATCATTTGTCAATGTTCAAACCAAATTTTTCCGACAGCTCCGAGAGATAAAAGATAAGGATGGTGATTAATTCACGAAATAAGGTTTGAACATATGACGAAAAAAGAAGATTTAAAATTAATGTTTCATGTGAACAAAAGCTACAACAAAGTTGGATATGCTAAAGAGCTATCATTAGCTGCCCTGCTAACCAAATGCTACTTACGCTCGAGTGACCGTTAAAAAAATTAATACTAAAAATGTAACTTTCACAATTTTGAATTTCAGTCCTTGCAATTTTATACCAACACTATAATACCAGTTTAAATGGTCGTGGAATGACATGTTTATAAAGAAAGCAGCAAAAAAACAACTCGCGCATATACAACAGCACATTCAATTGTTACCATATTTAAAAATACCAAAACATATAATTTCATATTCATAATGTTCCCAAGTACAATACAATAATAATAATTCTGCATAATCCTAAATTATCGTTCTTATTTAAGAGACAAAAGATAAAAAAGGGTTAAATGTGAAATATAAATAAAAAATTGAAATTGATTTAAATTTCCCGCGCCCAGACTGCATAACACACCGGGTGGTCAAGCCGAATCAAGAACCACCCGTTGTCTCCAAAAAAATTCAATTTTTGACCATATTAATCACCTTGTCATTTTCTATTATTTAAAATAAGAAACAATAGATGGTTTATAAATAAATTCTTTTGTTTCCCTTTTAATTCTTTTGTTTTTTTGATTTTTCAAAAGGAATACGCAACTCGAATTTTCCGTTGTTCAAATTAAAAACCGCAACTTACCTACCACTGCGTTTAATCGAAAACGAAATTTTGCTAAATTTACCTCCTAAATGTAAATTTTAAATTTGTTACTCTGTCACGCGAACGACAATTTTACAAATTTTGTAGGAATTTATTTAAATATTCAAAGTTTTGGAATGCATTTTTACATAACAAATGTGAAATGCTACTACTTTCTATTCAAATTTTTCGTGTTAAAGAAGATTCCTGGTTCGGACCATTTTATTTATTTGCCGTAAAAACTTAAAAGCTAAAATTAATTTATTGCTACTATAATATATTAATCAATAGCCACAGGTAAACGTTAAAATTCGTGAGATCAAATGTCAGAGTCAGAAGGAACAATTTCTATTAATTTTAATAATTCCGAGTCATCGTTCGTTAATCGAATTTTTTACATTTGATTTTTAATTTGATAATTTTAAGTAGGTAAGTTCATCTTCTCGAAAAGTAGTATATTTCCGTGGTTCGGAGCCCACGTCAAACAGCTTTCTTTAAAAATTGTCGTCACTATTGCCAGCTCTCCGCGAAAACAGAGAAACCTCATTTCGACGTTCCGATTGGTTAACAAAATTTAACAATTAAGGGTTACTATAACAAAATTGCCCCCAGTGAGGCAGAATGCCGAACAACCACGTCAATCACATATTAGCAGATCAGGGAAGCTAATTTTAAATTTTCCCAGATCAAAATTCTAGAGATGGCAATCCCGTGATACGACTGGAGGGTGTTCCACACCCCCCAGACCCCCCGGTTTCAATTTTTGAAGCTATATTTTTGACAATTAAGTTTCGAAATAACGCAAAAATGTTGTAATTAAATTCGGCGAGCAGTCGGTCAATTAAATAAATTTTAAGATAATCCTAAAAATACAAAAGCTTTTCCAAGTTTTAAATTTTTCTGACGGAAGATTATAATTTTCCGTAACGTTGACTAAAAAAATAAATATTTACCCGACTTTTCCTGACGAAATTTATATAATTAATTATAAATTTCCTGTTCTCACCCCCCCCCCCCCGACTCACTAGTTTCTCTGACCGAAAGCTTTAATTTTCCTCTCTTTCACGCAAAAATACAATAATTCTCCTCTTTTCATGACGAAATTTGTATAATAATAAATCTCCTGTCACCTCCAGGTATTTTAGAAGATTGAGGATCCTGTGATAGGCAGTGGAGGAAGCTCCACACCCCCCAGACCCCCCGGTTTCCATTTTTGACTTTATATTTTAGACAAAATCTTTGAAGTAACGCAAATGTTGCTACTAAATGTAGCAGTACGAAAATTTTGGACAATTAACTTGTAAAGTAATGCAAAAAGTTGCTGCCTAAATTAAACGAGCTAGGGAAATGAAATAAAATTTTTAATAATATAAAAATATACAAGATTTTCCAGTTGAAATTTTCTCTGACAGAAAACTTTAAATTTCCTAATTTTCGCGTAAAAATACAAGAATTTTTTGGTTTTCATGCCGAAATTTGTATAATAATAAATATCCGTCTTCTCCAGGTATTTGAAAAGAGTGGAAATCCTGTGATACGCACTGGAGGGTGTTCCACACCCCCCAGACCCCCCGGTTTCCATTTTTGGTTTTATATTTTTGACAATTTACTTTAAAGTAACGCAAATATTGCTACTAAAAATTCCGAAATTTTGACTCTAACCTAAGACCCCCCCTCGCAACAATTAATAAATAAAGTAAACCGGCTAATTAGAAACCGGGGGTTGGGAATTGCCCCCGCAGCTGAAAACTATATTAAATGTTTAAAAATTATCATAGCAACAGTCAGTAAGCAGAAGAACCCCGTTTGCCCCCCCCCCCCGAACAGATGATTTAAACAGTGAAAAAGAAGATTTTAATAGTAAAAATCAGCAATATGTAAAAAGCAGCCACATTTCTTCAAATGTCCTCTCAAAACTAAGATAACAAAAAACCTTTCCCTTTTAATTATACCCCCCCTCCCGACCCCGAAGTAGCTCTTTTGTGTTTTTCTCTTCTTATTGACTTAATAAAATTATTCTCCGCGATGTTGGAGAATAAGAGCAATTAGGTAAATAACATTTGAAAAATTGTAGATTTTCGTGACCGGGGGGAATACCCCAATACCTCCTAGTGTGGAATATTGATATAGTATAGAACAACATTAAATCTTGCAAAATAATGCAGAACTTTAATAAAACCGCTTCAATTAAATGTAAGAAGACATAATAATCTGAAAGTATAATTTACCCCCCAAACCCCGGTTGCTATCTTTAAGTAATGGAAAAAGTTGTTGTTAGACCCGATGAGCATGAGCAGTCAGGACAAAAATAAACCAGCACGAGCCTTGACCCAGAACATCAGAAAAATACCGACATGAGTCCAATTGAACCCCCCTTTACGTGCAAAACGTAACATCCGCACCCAAATGTTATTCAAAAAAATCATTGTTTTACAAACCGGGGGGCTTGGGGGGTATTCCCCCCATTCCCCATTCAATACTGGAGACAACATTTTTTTCTTTAGTTTATTTTCATTTTTAGCGAGTTAATAACTAAAATTCAAAGTAACGCAGAAAATACGCCCTCTTCCCCCGTGGCGATTTGGTGCAACCTCCAAAGGAAGTAACAAAATAAAATAATTCGTATTTAGTTATGTTCAACATAACAAAAGCATTTACGTGATTGTCTTCACTGAAAAACCCGACTGTTAGACTTGAACATATTATTGAAAATACAATGTATAACCAGCAATATACTAATTACGTAATTATAATAATATACTCGACATAAAATATTATAATTAGGGGGTCTGGAATTTGATATACAATTTGAGGAACTCTGATGTAATTTACGAATATAGAAGAAAGGTTTGAATATTTATCTCTTGATTCCTGAAGTTATGGTGATGATTTTGAAAAACCCCCTAGTTGTGTCCAGGAGAGAAATAAAAAAAAGTAGTAATTTTTGGAAATACGAAACGGGATTTGTGTGGTGAATGGCCTAAGTACACCAAAATTGTATTAGGTTATACGAAACGGAAGCGTGTTGTTACATTATAATTAAAAAATATAATTGTTCATAAATATGTTATAACTTTTTTGTACATCTGCACTTAAAAGAGCATGAAATATTAAAATCATGAATATAATAACAAAAATACATTAACATAATACATAAAGTTTACTTAATAGATGCTTAGAATGTTTGATCAAAAGTAATGGCGAGAGATAAAGTTTTTTTTCTCAATTCGACTCGGTTCTGAAAGCAATTTTTTGGTTTAGTCCGATTAAGATCTAGAATTATGATAAATTGAAAATGTACATTCCAAAATAATAAATACCCACTCGATCTGGCTGAATTTTTATAGGATTTACTAATTACCCGAGTGTAAACATTTCTAAATTAATCTTTTCACCACGAAAGGAAACATTAATCTTTAACAAATTTTAAATAACTACGTGACTTGGACAATGGAACAAAATTTGAATTTACGATTTTAGAAAAACTTGTACATCTTACGTCATCTAATGATAGGATAATTACCTATAATTATAACTGAATTCAGAAAGCTTCATAAATTTGCATTTTATTAAAATTACAATTCTCACTACTTTATAATTATAATTTTGATAACAAGTGTCGAAAAAAATTACATGAATTAAGCAGAAAAAATGGTTGATAATTTTGTGTAATTTTTGCTTATAATAAATCAAACGGTAAGCAGTGATTATCGCATTTTATGGTTTCTCACCACTCACTTTTTTTCTTTATTAAAATTGGAAATTTTTAGTCTACGCTAAATCAAGACTTCAACTAAACCGGAAAATCCGACCATCAACCGTGTAGAACAATTAGACACACGATTTATATGGTCTTCGTTCGCCCTACGTCTCAATTTTGAAAAACACGCGTGCCATCTAGCGCTCAAAATCTGGACCACAACGTCTCCGTTTCGTTCATTTTAAATAATATAAACAATAATATTATTTTTGTCGTTTACGCGAATGTGCAAATGCGTGACGGAAGTTTTTAGCGACCCTAAAATTAATTTTTGCACGAGGGAAGCGAGAATAACTGCCGGTTAGAGCATTTTCCGTTATTTTGTTTAGGGAAAAAAAAGTAATTATATGATTGTCGAAATATTCGGACCGGTGCCGGTGCACCGTCCTGCCTTAATTTCAAGTTTGGCGAAAAATTTGTATTCTATTATAGAAAAAAGACAAGATTTAGAGAGTACAACATAACCTATAATTATTAGTATTATAATTTTTTAACCGTTATTACTACACCTCCGGCAAATTTAATATTAAAATGTAATTTATTGCTTCAGATTTCGAATTAATGTTAAAATATTATAAGCGGGTCTAAATTGTTGATTGGAAATTTTTGAATGTTGTCGATTATAACTTATGGTTATGTTTTCAACAAAGTCCATTAAAAAATAGCTAAAATAAGTAAGTGGAAGTTGTAAGTTATAATTAAAAGTCAATTAAATGATTACAAAGCTGGCTTTAGGTAGCTATTTTTAAATTTAAATTTATTTACGATATTGGATGTTATCGCATGTAAATACATTTTATTAAAATGTGGCCGACCTTTCGGTGGCCACATAAATTTTATATTATCAAAAATTAATTAAGTTAACCAAAATCGTAGTGAAAAATTTTTGTGTTGACTGCTGGAATTTCAATTTATAAAACTAGTTGGGTTTGCATACAAATGGAATGTGTAGGTATTTGTCAAGCTAAGTAATGGACGAATGGGTTGTAATAGAGTGAGTATTGATAGATGACATTTCTCTGATAGGATGCAAGTATTCGAATACATACCAAGACGAAGGTGAAAAAAACGTGATATGTTATGAGACAATCAATAATTAATATTACTGAGGCCAACTCCAATGCAATATTTCATTTTTTATGTTAATGAAATATTATTAATCGAGAATATAAGAATTATTGATTGCCAGATGGCTAATCCGCAAACTCCCATCACCAGATAAAACAAACTTGATCGTACGCCCGCTACCAAGTTTTATCCACATTGTAATATATCAAGATGCAATCCCTGACCAATAAACCATATGCAACTGGGTTCAAAAGCCAATTTTCTATATTCCAAAATGTTTTATATTATAAGGTAATGACTCAATTATAGATAATCTGCATTTATTTATTATTATATACCAAAATTATATGTTGAGTTTGAAGTTCGATATTGCGATATCTTAACAATGCGATTTTAAGATATAGACAAATTTTTTTAACACTACATTAATTTAATTCCAGTCCAAATCTCGATAATCCATTAATGGGAGTCAAGAGCGGGTATGTAATGTTCCCAAAACAGTGGAAAACGTTAATTATACTCATGTTTGCTTGCTATAACTCTTTTAGAATAATCTCATTTTTTCAGATTATTCATTTGATGTTCGTTTAAACGACCACTGTGACCGAAAGGGTTAACTTAAATATCATCTTCAAGTTAAAACTTTAAGATAAAAAATTGTTACTTTCAGTTCAGCACTTCCAAGTTGTCAAATTAAATCTCACTATAAAGTAAACAGCTTTAAGATCAGAAATACTTAAATTCAAGTTTAGAAATTCAATGGGGGGGGGGGACCAGACCACCCGGTTTTAGTTTCCTAAAATTTGTGTGCATGTGTTCTAAATAAGTTTATTATATAAGAAGTTTTCGGAGCAGATAAAATTATGTGTCACTGCAGTAGACGCGGGGGGGGGGGGGGGGTATGGAATACCCCAGCTCCCCAACAATGATATGGAATACCCACAAGGTATTCTTACCCATATAACCAAAGTGTTAGAGAGTTAATGTTCCGTGATAGTTAGGTTAACGTAACATGAAGAGTTCTTCTTTTAAACACTATTGCTGAGCAACCTGGAGGGTATTCCATACCCCCCAGACCCCCCGGTTTGAATTAACGAAAGTTTATGATTATTTCAACTGAAGTTTAAATTCGTAGGAACTTTTCAGAGCAGATAAAATTATGTGTGCTGTAGTAGTCACCGGGGGGTTTGGGGCAGCAATGATACGAAACACCCACCCACAAGGTATTCTTATCCATATAATCGAAGTGTTAGAGAGTTAGTGCTCAGTGATGGTTAGGTTAACGTAACTTTAAGAGTTTTTTCATTTAAACACTATTGCTGAGCTGCCTGGGGGGTATTCCATACCCCCCAGACCCCCCCGGTTTGAATTAACAAAAGTTTGTGATGTTTTCTAATGTAGTTTAAATTCGTAGAAACTTTTCAGAGCAGGATAAATTATTCGTTTTGTAGTAGTCACCGGGGGGTCTGGGGGGTATGGAATACCCCCCAGGCACCTCAGCAATTGTACAAAATACCCTCAAGGTGTGAAAGAAATTGTAACTTTTAGATAGTTACCCAATAATAACAGCTTATTTTAATTTTTTAAATTTCGTTATCTCCAGTGGCGGATTAAGACACTCTGGAGCCCGGGACCTTAAAGTATTTTTGGGCACCCCCAAGGAGTAGAGAGGGGCGACTCTAAATTCCAATGAAATTTTTATCAAATAAATGCTTTCAATGGCTACGAAAAAGAATTTAAAACGCCTTAACTCATGATTTTAATAATAATTTCACGTAAATCGGGACCTTTTTCTTGCAGGGTCCTGGCCAGTGGGCCGCCCTTAGTCCGCCACTAGTTATCTCATCTGTACAACATTGTACATTGTCATTGCTAAGATGTAGATAAAATTAAAAGTATTAATTGTAAACAAGTAGTTTAACTCCCCCCGGGAGTTAATGTAAGATTATGTTATCGGAGGAAGTAATAAATATAAACTTTAACACCTCAAACATCGAAAAAAAGGGTTCATCTTATTGTTGAATAAATCTATAAATTCAATGATTTATTTTTCAATATACACACGGGACTTAAATATAATACTTATGTGAATGCAGTTTGTTTCCCAGGTTTCCCATCTCTACGTTATTATATCCTAATTACTAAGTAAATTAAATGATATTTACGATGGTTTTCTTTCAGATTTTTCCTTAGAACACAAGTAAGCCCCCCCCCCCCCAAACCCACCTGTTCTTAATACTAAAGATCTGTAGAAATTGCATATTATGAATATTTAAAAGCAGATATATATAAATGACACGGCATTACAAACCGGGGGGTCTGGGGGGTATGGAATACCCTCCAGTGCCTCAGCAATTGTACGGAAACCTCATTGTTTGTGAAAATTAAAATGGCAATTTTTAAATGCGTTCTCGTTAAACGCGTACTTTAAACGTTAATTAAACGTCATAATGCCACCCGAAGTAACGTGTTTTTAACGTACAATGTTGAAAATACGTTAATTCAATCGACTCTGGATTTTTGGATCAAGCAATGAAGAAATAAGTAAAGTAAAAATACATACAGGGGGGGAATACCAGCCTACTGGGATCAGAATCATCCAGTCTAGGTCAAAAATAGCATATAGCTGCATTCCCGACCTTGAATTTAATATTACAAGCTTAATTTGTAATTCTTATTTGCTAAGTACCTACATAAATTTAAATTAAAGCCAACTTGAGCGGTCTCCTAACTTCCAAATTAGTGGAAATAAATTTTAAAAATAAATTATTCACTACCTAGTTTTCATGGTTGCGAATGCAGCTAAATAAATTTTTAGCAAAAAATGCGTCAAATTGACCAGTTCTGATTGGCTGATTCTGATGAAGCTTTCTTGGTCAAAAAAGTTAAAAATGGACGCTCTTGGTACTCGTAAAGCGAACTAATGAGCCAAACTTTCGGTGTTTGTCCTACAATTTTTAGAAAACCCATTGGTATTGATGGATATTCATGCAATACACAACGCATTTCTTCATTTCAGAGTTCAATGATCTACGTACAATTATTGTACACGTCAATCATAATATTAGTTGTACAGAAATGGATACGTTAATATTTTATTGTAATTATTAAACGATCCTATCGATTTAATACCAGTTTTTAGAGATAGATAAACACGTGATGATTTTGCAAAAATAAAAATCCCAGTCACGATAATAAATCGATACTTGTAGATACCTAAATAATTTTTTAATGGAAAAAAAAACGGTATCTTTTTAAATACACGCTGTTTGGTTCATTAAATAAGACAATATAAACATTTGTATACGCCAATAAAACAAAATGTTGAAAAGTCCGGGAACTCTTTGGCGCGGCCCGGTAACTATAGAAATTTTAATAAAAGCAGATATTTGAAATTCTTACAAAAAAGTTAATCGAATTTTGTTTGATAAACTGTTTTGGGATGAAGATGAGGCGAGCACTTTCATTATAAAAATAACTTTTTAATTAAGTTTTTAAAATTAAATATATCAGTTTGTTAATTTAAAATGAAAAAAAATTGTAATATAAATTAAACTTTATGAAACATCACAACTTTGAATATATTTAATAAATTTTAATACTTAAAAGTGTAATTTTAATGTCAGTAGTTAATGATAAATTAATTTAAAAATGTTTTATAGTTTGTATTCCTATTTGCTACATAATTATACACGAAAAAAACTAGATAAGCAACATTATTTTTTACTTCGTGTTTATATTAATTACTCGGATTTAAATTTAAATGATATAAAAGTGATAATATCTCGGAAAAATTACTAAACAACATTTTATTGCAAGAAGGCGTAAGACGAAATAAATTATTACCTAATTAAGGTAAAATTAGAAAGATAAAATGTTCGGCTTGTTCTACTGTGGGGCATCGCGACCGAAATGTCGCTCCCGGAAAAATCATGTACAGAGTGGCCACTCAAATTTTATTGCATCTTCAATTAACTGGAACATTTTATCACGACCACAACATGGCGTTAACATATAATTTCATAACGCAACAAATTTATGGTAGCATGCAACACGAAATTTATAGGTTAAATGTGCATTATTACTTAACGAGATAATTCAATATTTTATCTAACAAAAAAAACTCGAAACAACATTCAAAGCAAGCTACTACAAACTGGTTCGAATTGTAAAAAATGTCGACAGTGAACTGCTTTGTATTGTCTTGAATATTTAAAGTTTTCGAACGTATAAAATTAAAAATTTATAAATTCATAAAGGTGCAATTAAAATTCACATAAAAATGATATTCCAAAAAATTACTGTCAAATTTTTTAAACATATTCACGAAATGTTAATAAACATGTGTACGACAACCAAGTGAAGACAAGCAATAAATTTGAGCCGCGGTTAAAAAATCGCAACTCACCGTGTATAATGTTTCTTTAATTATTACTGGCTCTAAGATTCTAATTTAGAAGAATTCAGTTGTACGAGAAGGAAGAAATTTGTAAGTCACGATTACATAACAAAAGGTTATCTTGGAAATCTCAGATATGAAGAAAAAAATAACAAAGAAGAAATATATTGAAAACATGACAAATATGAACATGTCAGATAAAATCTACCTCGAGCAAGCTAGCGAGAGTTTGTTGTTGAAAAAAAATTAATAAAAGTTGTATTAAATCCCGACCATGAGAATTACAAAAATTTTGATAGCGATAACCCGATATAACAATAAATACCCTTCCTTGGGCGAATCAGGTACGAATTTTTACCTTCTCCAGTTACCTAAAATCCTTGGCCGCTTTGTTCCTGGCTCAAAAGTGTGTAAAAAAATCGTTTAACCTTTTGTGTTATTTCAACCCTTAATATCTTTTATTTTTTATTCGCCACGCTAAATCCACTCAAACTCCCCGCGGTACGCATTTCAAAAAGCGTAACGAACATGTTGCAAAAAATTTTGGAAAAATGTAAATTAGGAAGAGCTAAACTGTGTCATTCAAATAATTCAAATCGAATGGTCATCAATATCGCGTTAATAAAAATGTAAGCAATGCTTTTGCAATATTGAACAAACTTGTGGTACTTTAATATTTTAAATTGCTAATACAAATTATTCTCTGACCCAGATTTTTCGATGGTCGTCGTTTTTTTTTAGCCCGTTATCTCGCTATCCAAGAAGTTGACTTAACTCAAATTTATTTAACTGTTCCATTATTTTGCAGTTTGTTTAAACATTTTTGAATAAATATCGCCGCGCTTGGTCATCATCATCGCTCATCAAGGTGTTCCATTCATTTTAATCATATTAAAGAAAAATAACTTTCAAATAAAATACAAACGCCACTTTGTTTATTTTAATCCCACACTTGAAAACGCACATGTTATTTCTTAAGATGGATAAGAAATATTTTAAGCACTTCAACTTTCCGAGCATGATTTTGAGTTTTTTTTATTAAATGATGGACGTATTAAAAAATTTTCATATTCTTAAGTATTAAGTAAACAAGAAAAAAATTAATTTAGTGTTTATTTAATTCGTGGCGAAGACTTCCGGGACGAAACAATTATTTCACTCGAGCCGTATGGGAATAACATATTAATCGCATTATGTTGTAAACGCGTTCAAAAAACTTGACGTTTAACTCATTAACTTTTTTGTTTATTTTAAAAAATCGCTCCTAATAATTATTAAATAAACATTAATCCTAAAAACAAGTTTACAAAAATGAAAAGTAGAGTATTTTGTTCAAAACGCTAATTATTGTAATTAAACGGTTATTTCGAAAACGTCCGTCTAAACGGAATTAGAATTGTGGCATTTTTTCACTTTTTCCGCACGCCATTGTAAAAAGTGACCTTCATTTCTATGCTGCCAGAAACCGGAATTTTGGAACCCGAACCACGGCATGGAAATTATTTCATACTATTACAAAGATCCTGTATGTATTTTTAGCGCGCACTTAAAAAGCAATAAAATTTCCACGTTTAATTTCACTACATTTTGTGCAATATTCTTGTAGCCGAGACTGGGGCGAGTTCAACGATATGTGACAAAGTACCAATCAAGTCACTAACTTCTGAGTTATCCAACTTCCTCCATTGCATATTTAAATCTTCCAATAGAAATATCCCAAAAACAAATCATACAAATTGCACATTGTGATATATCGTTTAAATTGGCTTACCCGCCCCTTTAATACTACCGCAAAAAAAATATTAATACTTAAAAAAAAATTTTAATTTACCTAAAAAAGACTGAAAATTATTTTTTTTAAAACCAATGGGTACTTTGTTATATATCATTGGAATCGTCTCGACGGCCTCTTTAATATTACGAAATAAAAATATATAGGATGGCGACGTTTTTAGCGTCCATTCATATTAATATAATAAATGTATGTACATAGTAAAATTTGAAACCAAAATTTTCGGCAGAATTTTGCGAACTTTTCGAAATATTCTCAAAGCGGACGCTACGGCGAGTTCAATGATATGTAACAAAGTACCATTCCAGTCGGTAATTTCGGAGATATCTCACTTTCAGTTTCTATAAACTCATTTATTCAAAACTTGAAACGGCTGTATTTCAAAAACGAACAGTGCGATTCGTGCCTTGTTATATATCATTGGAATCGCCCGAACGAGCTCTTTGATATTATGCGATAATATACCGAGTGTTTAAATTTTGTTTTGATAACAGAAATAGAAGACGCTAAGTAATGAAAAATATTACAGTTGCAAAATGTGTGATATTCATTAATTATTACATTTTTCCTTCGACCTAATAATTACTATTTGTCTATCATTTTGTACTTAAATGTTTTATGTAGTACCAGCTGTGTATACATCTGTTTTTACTGAACTTAATGGTATTTCCTCTTTTCATTCCACTTTTTATTATTACGGAATTAATAAAATTCTGTTGCGACATCAAATTTTCGCAAGATTTTGTATAAAATTGTGTTCCACTTTAATTAAGTTTGATGATTCGGCAAATGTGATTATTAAAAATAATAAAGTTGCACTAATCGGCTTATGTAATGTCTATTAATTCTGTGTATTTACAATATTTATTTATAAAATCGTCTGGGTATGTTACCTGTGTAATAAATTATTGAAAAATATGCATTGGATTGTTAAACAATTAACACTTTCAAATTTCTTTTTTTTTCCGAAAAATTTGCAGTATGCAATTTGAGATAGTCGTGTCGATAAATCTAAGGAACCCACACACGACACCTCTATTTCAACAAGTTTAAAAATTTAATCCCATATCTTCGTATCAATATTAAGATATTTAGTTGACACTAACGTGATTTACACTAACATTTATATCGTTAAGATATTCAAAACACTAACAATAAATCAGCAATATTAAAATTTATACCCAAATTTGCATTTTTAATAATCGATAAATTCAATTAATTTTATTTTCACTTTCGTTTTCAATGCGGCCATCAAATTATCCAAACATAATAGAAAAAATTGCATTAATCAAATTAAACGATTAAAAATTAACATAACTTTCACTGCTAAATTTCTCTTCTAATGGTGAAGTAATTTTTGCAAAATATAAAATGTTAAATAGGGGATCATCGCGGAATGTCATTACCACATATTAAGAGAAATTACCACAAATAGACTAAAAAGCTGGGTCTACCCTCGGGGTGAATCAAATAAATTTCGACATAATAAACTGTACGTACACGCCGAAAACTTCGCTGGTCCTTTGTTCGGCATAAAAAAGGGACTTCTACCCCTAAAAAAGCCGGGTCAAGATATACTTTAGTGTGTGAAATTTTGTATTTTCTGCTTTTTTAGGATGCACCCTAAAACCAAGGGTTGATGACAATGAAAGAATTGAGATTTTCAGTCGGTGTTGGTTTTTTTCGTCCTTTTTTTACCTATTTCTGTAAAACGATACCTTTATTAGCGGGATTAACGCTTTCTATCTCGTTTTTTCGAGTTCGAGGGAAAAGGAGAGGGCCCACGATCGTGCGAACTTCAGGTGCGTGCGTTTAATGCTAAATTGAGCAATTTTTCACCGAGTTACGGTAAAGGATCCTTTTGTTTAGACATTCAATTTTGACCTGCTTTCGACTAAATAACCGTTTAGCAAGGGTAGTTTATAAGGGTATTAAGGAGATATTTGAAGGTGGTCCCCGTAAGAAGTGTGTGAATGTTAGGGTTAAACGAAAAACGTTGCTCAACGTTTTTTCGACGCCCCGGCGCCCACGAGCTCAAAATTTTCAAGTTTAAATTATTTTTTAAAATTGGTTAGTAACAACAAGCTGCGAGTTTACATGACATTTATCATTCAAATTACAAATTTAAATTTATAATTTAAAAAACCTATTATACTTTAATTGTGATTCAAATGGCTTTTAGATTAACTTAATTTAAACAGAACCACTTTAAATGTCCTAATGGGGATTTTCAAGTGAAAATAAATTGTATGGGGGTCAAAATTAGTGAGAAATTATTAATTTTAATTTAACGAAAACAAATACTCCACGAGATTTACAATTACAAAAAACTAATTGAGCTGACCCCTAAGGTCATCAACTTATTTGATTAAGTGTTTTGGATGCAATCAAATTCGATTTTCATAACCCAACAATTAACCACCTACAATCTCAATTATTACGCCCTTGGCTAATTATTATACAAAAATTTTGTAATCAATTAATTCAGAAATAATATTTTGTAAACTTTAATTAATTCCAATTAAAAATTAGGAAAAAAACGCATAAAATTCGAAATTTTGACTTCATGTTGATTAAATCTGTCGATGTGTTAACGAAGCCATTTTAATTGACTTAATTAATTTTTATAATTTAATAATTTCTAAGAAACATAAAAATTTGGCAAATCATTAAAAACATTTTTGTGAGAAACTTTGCTATTAATTAAGCGACCTTCAACCAGTTCTAGTTTGGTTTCACTTCGACTAATTAACTAACTTATTATTTATAGTGGTCTGAATCCGGAATCAGAAATTAACTATCAAAATACTGGGCTTACGCACACATCGTGGGGTCATTCTGGTTCAGAAAGTCCAACTAAACATACATCTTCGAGTGCACCGTTTTGGAATTATTACCAATTAAAATTTTACGTCGTTTGAAACAAGATTGCGTACATGCGTTTTCCTCAAGTTTAATAAATGTCAGTTTTTGATTACAAAAGTAACAAATCGCGATGGTTACATTTTCAAATCAAGAATACGCCTACGTTGAATTGAAATACGGTTTTTACGACGTAAACGTATATGCGGCTGAATATTAAAAGACATTTAAATCAGAGTGGCCGCTTGAATCAATTTGCATTAAAAATATTTAACCTCCGAAATTAATTACCACACTATTTAAATATTATTATAATTACATTAAATTGTAGTAAATGTGTTTCTAAACTGATTTTAGCTCCAAAACAAATCCAACTCCTAACTTAAAATTAAAATCAACTCACCACTACTGAAAGCTGCAATGGGAAGTTGTCGTGATATGGATTCTGCAACCTCCGAAGTGAGTCCATAAATCCCCAACAGCTCCCTCATGGTATTTACGGCGTACTCCCTCATGTCCGAAACGTGCCCGGGGCCAACACCAAGTCCAGTTTCCGAAATATGCGGTTTCGATAAATTGTGAATAGAAAAACTGGATGGAATTTTGTGGTGATCGTTTTCCGAAGAGTTGCCGTCGTCGTTGTCCAGCATTTCGGCATCATTTTCGGTCAAATAATTTTCCGTCGTGTCGTTTTCGGTCAACTCTGCCGAATCGTCGGAACCCGAATCCGAAAAATTCGTTTTGCTCAAATCCATCGGGGAATGACGCGCATCGACCACCACTTTTCGCGTCGACAGCGTCTTTCGGCGACGCACATTTTTTAAATTATTGTTATTGCTGAATTCGGATAAATTTAAAACTTCGTTGTTGTCGGAATCGGAATAAGCGAGGTTCGTGCAACGGGGTTTGAAATTTTTTCGTTTGTTTCGTTTCGGAAGGTCGTTCTTTGGCAACACTTGGAAAACGTTGTCGGGCTCCGAGTCGCTAGAGTCAGCGTTTCGGACGAAAACTGGCGCGCTCCTGTAGCGGTTGTAGTCCGATTCGACGTTTTCGACAGCTATTTTGGCCACCACTTGCTCTGTAAAAAAAAAACGGGGAAAATTAGTAAAAGCGTCCGAAATCGGGACACCACGCGGTAAAGTGTTAACCTTTGAAATGTAAATCTCGAATAAAATTTATAAATTAAATAATTTCGTGGTACGTCAATCTTTTGAGACGTCCATGATTCATCGGCAAGTTAGTCATACGTACACAAAAATTCTAAAATAATTAAACTTTTATGGAGATTTTAAGACAGTAATCGGTTGCGTGGCTGCCGTGAGGGGGGGGGGGGTATTGAAACCATCAAACGATTAATTTGAAATGTAATCCTCCTACATTAATCCGCCTATTTGTTAGGAAACGAATGTAAAACAGTCATTTTACATTTTATCTTAGAAAAAAACAAAACCGTATGTAAATATAATGTAATTTAAGCGATTAATCATTTCTGCTAATTATGGAAACGTTTAATAAAAGCGAAGCAAATCCCACGGGGACGCGAGACGAACAATGAGGATTTAAAAATTTGTCAGTGACAAAAAAGAAAAGTCCGAAGAAAGGAGATTTGACATTTTGAGTTCCCGTATTCTAAGAAATAAAAATTTAATTGTGACCGACAAATTCCGTCCACTTTTTGTTATTTTTGTAAAACTCTCACGTCTGAATTTATTTACAGAAATATCTGAGTAAAAAGTAACGCAGACTTGGATGAATTTTGACATTCTAAAAAACAAATTGTTCGATGTTTCAGTTCTTCTTTATGAATTTCATTAATTCGTCCCAAAAATTGTTACACGCGCGTCATCGTCGCAACGAGAATCCGCGCCTTTCGAAAGGTCGGTCGGTCCGTCCGGAATAACGTGGGGTGTAATTAAGTGTTAATTTTTAATATAAACTTTAATTTTCAATCATAATTGATAAAATAGTTGATTAAACATAATACGGTCGAAATTTCATGCCATCAACAAATAAATTCTTGATAATAAAACACCTGTTGGTATGCCAGCCATTGTATTTCAATTACTGATAATAATAATAATAATCAAACTTAAAAATAAAAATTAATGGTCGTCGATAGCTCATTAATAAAATGTTAAACTGCAAAAGAAATAAAACTGTCGGATTAAGTTTACTAAATACACGGGAGACTTTTACCAATGCCATTAAAATTTATTGTCGACGATTAATAAATTACCGATCGGCGAAGGAGAAGAGAAAAAATTATTAAAAAAACTTTCTTCGAGCGGGTGGTTTTCGGGGGCGTTGTGTAGCGTCACTCACCTGGATTCAACCCATACGAATTGGGTGAAAGGAGCCCAGATGTCACTGTTGCCATTGTAGCCAACATTCAGTCATTCCTGTAAATAAAAATTCTTAATTAATAAACAGATTACAAAACTAGTTTGGTAAAATCATGCAAGTCAGCTATCAGCGTTAGAATTTTTAATTGTTACCAATAATAGAAAAAATGTCAGAATACGAATAAAAAGCTTGTGAAAGTTAAGTTGTCTTTCAAATGAGGTTAGTTTTTTTGTGTTGGCTCGATAATGAAATAATAAAAGAGCAATTCTAAGGAAAATATGTGAAAATCTAAGAATTATGGGGAATTTATTGCAAAAGTCGAAACATATAAGGAATCAAGCGCAGCATAAAATATAAATAAGTAGAGATAATAAAATCAAACGAGTAATAGTAAATCATATTTTCAATAAAACCAATTTTTCTGTAGAACATAAAGTTATTGCAGGTAAGCAATAAACTTTTATAACGACGTTGATTGTAAATTTTAAAAACAATAAAATATAATTTTAATTTTTTAAGTAGGCTGCAAGTTTACATTATGTTCCACGTTGACTGCTCTATTTATGATTTTTTTTATTATTTTATTTCACTTTATTAGAAATATCAACCCCCACCTCGATTGCTTACATAATTTAATCTTCTTTACACTAAATTAACTTTTAATTAATTTCGTGTTAATCAAACTCGTGCGCGCACCTATTATTTAATGTTTACACAGCTATAACAATCCTATCGATGGCTGCGTACGAAACCTTAACTTCCTCGACTAATAAAATATTAACTATTTTGCATAACGGTAAACCTGCTAACAAAGTTAACGTTTCGTGGAGTTAAAATTACCTATAACGACGACATTAAAACTGCCGGCAACGTCTTATTAATTTAATTAATTAAATTCGGTTCCTTACCGCAGGTGTGTGAATTTACAAAAAATTACTAATTGTAATTACTTGCTTCAATTTGTACGATACGCATTGTATTCAGACTTCCAAATGAGCCGATCATCTGGCGAACCAGGTGCGCTATATGGCGGATTCTTGCTTGCAAGGGGGGGGCACACGAAATATTTCTCCAAATTCCGATTTTGCAGTAAGGGAGAACTCCAGATCATACAGGTGATCTATTGCTAATCGGAAGCCTAATTTGTGTTCCACTTGTTAATTATTCACCATAGAACATGTGTTCGACGCCACTCATTCCGATCACGGTAAAGCGATTGGTGATAATTACCAGCAAACAGTAATTTTGTTCTTTTGATAAACAACTTAAGCTCAACGAACGGAGAGAATGAAAAAATATTTTTAAATTAAGGGAAAGTTTAGAATAATTAACCCAAAACATCAAGTTATAAATTTGAAGACACCCCCCCCCCCAGATGTTTACAAAGCTGTTCAAATCTCATTTTAGCGGCAATGAACCAACTATCTCATTTTTTAATTCTATAAAAATTAAATACATAGGCCGTAGAATCCCTGCTCCCCCCCCCCCCCAGTGTCATTTTTCCCTTTCACAGCGCTGCAATACTGAAAGAAGTCAGGCTGTCAACATCTTTCCCCCAGGTACACTTCAATAATTATAAACGGAAAATTTACTGCCCGATGCCCACCAGCATTAAGAAAAATTGCGACACAATTATCGAAGAGCGATCAATTTAAATTGCAGCCGAGTGATACTCAAAACTTAACCCACCCCCCTCCCCCCGTCTATGCAGTTCACTGAAGTATAATATCACCGGATCACCATTGACTAAGTAGTTCACTAGTAGGTACTTGGTTTCATTGTCCATACCCCCCAGATTCTATTACGTACGATCAAATTATAACTGAATAAAAATTCATAAATTTTCATGAATAGCTAAAAGTGACCGGCTTGTCTTATTTCAGTTAGGTTAATTCTTGCTACTTCGCAATTAATTAACCCAATCAGAGATAACTCAGTCAAAAACAACCCTGTCAGCCAGGAGGTGCAGAAACTCATCTGTCCCACCTGATTAATTTTTAGCAAATTTAAAAAACTTCTGGGTTGGAAATTCTTTTAGGTACCATGGCTAATAATGTCACGTTACCATGGCAACGGCAATTTAAATCAATATCTAAAAGTTACTACACATAAAAATTAAATCCACAGGCCGTAGAGTCTGGGAGGTATGGGATATCTTCCCAGACACTAACTGTCTACTGAAAGAAGTCAGACTGTAAATATTTTTGCATAATGCAAGTGTGGTTGGTAACCCTAATAGCCTAATACTGTAATTCATCGAACGGCAGTTAATTAACCAGCACTTTAATTATAACCAAAATTAAGAGTCAAAAATTAACAGCTTGATCGGGCAACCCTCGCCCGACCATTATTCTCCCAGTGTAGTTAGGTGTAAGTTGTTGTTTTACAAACCGGGGGGTCTGGGGGGTATGGAATACCCCCCAGGTATACTTTACTGCCCGATGCCCTTAAGCATTAAGAAAAATTGCGACACAATTGATAAAGGTCGATCAATAGAAATCGCAGCCAAATGGTACTCAATAGTTTCAGACCCCCCCCCCCCCGGGACTTATCTAAGTGACGTTATTAAACAAGTTCACCTAGATAGTATATATCGCGGGTCACCATTGACTGAAAAATACAGATCCCCTTACTTAATAAAATTTCATTCAGTATTTCACTAGTAGGTGCTTGGTTTCATTGTCTTGTCCTGGGGGGTATTCCATACCCCCCAGACCCTCCGGATTCTATAAGCACGATCTAATCATAACGGAATAAAAATGATAATCCAGTCCAAAACAACTCTGTCAACCAGCAGGTGTAGAAAACTCATCTGTCTCATCTAATTAATTTTTAGCAAATTCCTGATATAATTGAAAAAAATTAAATCCACAGGCCATAGAGTCTGGGAGGTATGGAATATTCCTCCAAACACTAATTTTCCTTTTTACAGTCCTTTCAGAACATCTCAGTGACGATATTAATCAGGATATCAATAAAAATTATAAATACTTGGCTTTCGTCTGGTCCTGGGGGGTATTCCATACCCCCCAGACCCCCCGGATTCTATAAGCACGGTCTAATTGTAACTAAATAAAAATGTCTAATGGCTTTTCCATGTCCATCTCTATGATAGACAGGAATTAAGATAATCACAGAAAAACACATTTTCATGAGTAACCAAAAGTAACTAATAGTAAGTTTTATTTGTTCTTAATTAATTAACCTAATCAGAGATAACACAATCAAAAACAACTGCCGGCCAGGAGGCGTTGAAAACTCATCGTCGCAATGAAATGAAAATAGCTTTTTTAAAAATTCGAGTTTTCAACTGTAACCGCCAAAGTGCAGTTTACATTATATGATTTAGCATAGGAGCAACATTAAAACACAGTTTACTCTCTTAAAATTATAAAATTGTATTCACTGATTGCAGTTAAAACCTCAAAAACAAAACAATCACGTTAAACAATACCAAGTCGCCTTGTGAAAACAATTGCAAACAAGTTACCGTGCGTCAACTATTACATGGTGATGTTATATACCGGGGGGGGGGTAAAACTAACTATTTTGTTAATTTAATTTCTATTTTTTTATAATTAAGCTGCATTCCCCGCGCTTTGAAATGAACGCAACCAAGCGAGCGAAACTTAATTATTTAGTAATAATAATTGTTATTTATTTCTACAATTTCAAGTTAGATATGTACCTTAAAACTTGCCTGTATCCTTTAATGTAAATTTCAATTATGTACTTGGCCACATAAGAATTACAAATTAAAGTTTACTGGTTTTGTTACGTTAATTTTACTTGTTAAATTCAAGGCCGTGAATGCAGCTTTACATTGTAATCTAGACTTGATAGCACCCTATTACGATTTTCGTTTTTCGTCACCTTGTGCTAAACGAAGTTCATGAAATTCCTGAAACGTGCAAAATTAATAATGAACGTTAAAAAGCAAGGAAGTAAACTAAAGGAATTATTTATTATCTCGGAGAGCCTGTTTCCTAAATAGACAAGACAATCTTGCCGTGTTATTTCCTTATGATTATTTCACGTAAAATTGGAAAAATGATATAACCAGTTTTAGCAACCTAGTGCAAGATTTACACAGTAGCAATAGCGTGCAGCAAAATGTAAATACGGAATCTTCTCAGTTATTAAGGAAAATTACACGTTAGGTTTTGAAAAGCCAAAAAATTGGGCATAAAAGTTAATAAATAGGTCCATTATTGTCATGCGATGTGGTAACCGAAAAAAAAAAACTGAAGACTTCACACCTCGTGAAAGCGATCCCAGAGTTTACCACGCGCAATTGAACAGCTTCCTGTTTTACATGACGGAATTAATTACTGAAAATGCGATAATCAAAATAGCCAGCCAGAGCGATACGGAGGTTTTTTGTAATAGGAACAACTGGTAGTTTAATGCGCATACACCAATTAATAAATTTTAATATTATGACAAGATAGCCATGTTGTTTCTAAGAAATAAAACAGTTCTTGCCAAGAAATGAATAAATTGCTTTAAGTATAGCAATAATTTCGCGTGAACACGCCCTAATATCTTGTTATATCAGATCCCATAAGAGTCCAGTTAAATGGCATTTAAAAACATTTCAACTGACGTGAAATGGTCACTCTTGCACGTTATCAGATTGCGAAAATGCGTTGACCGACTGCGCCACAGGAAAAATCTGCGCTGTCAGGTACAATTTTAGTATTATAATTAAGAATATGCAAATTAACAAATTGCTATAAAATCACGTAGACCATTGTTTTCGATATACAGCAACGATTTTATTTAAATTAATTAGCATTAAAACTAAATACCTTGACATACCTCGAACGAATACAAAAAAACGCCAACGAGTTTCTAATTTGGAAAAAAAAATTGAAATTTAATTGTAAAATTTCGGGCGTCATCTTCAGGCACGCGTTAACCAATATCGTCTGATGAGTTGAAATAGCATAAAGCGAGACGTGTTCATTGACCATAAAATTAGTGCAAAAAGGTGCGTCCGTAAATACCTTACTCTACGAGTTCAAATTTTCGGTGGGTATTCGAAATTACCGCAAGAGAAGGCTAATTTCCAAAAAATTAGACTTTTAAAGTTCTCAAGTTAGGTGTGAATTATTGCACCATAAATATTAAAATCCACAGTCTTCTCACTTCAACGTCAATCATTTTTGATTACTTACAACAATAAAAATGGAAATTGATTATACAACAACCGTTAAAATAAAAATGTAATTCAATTTCTCATCGGGTAATGAATACCGTAGCGAGTGTGGTAGCTGCGACCATGATGGAAGTTTAATCAAACAAAGACAAACGAGTTTTGTCCAAAAAATTTCAAACTTTCAAAATCGCACGTCGAATGAACAAATTATTTGAAGAAAGTCGTGATGCAATCGCTTCCTTGTAGCACAATTGTGTGACTAAAATTGAAAAGGGTGGAAAATTTGAGAAACTCTCGGTGGCTGCCTGGGTTCAAAAACCCAACTTCACGCTCAAAGTTATTTAAATAGCTTTGCGAAAAATTGCCAAAATATATAAATTATAGGTAATTACCGAGTGTATAATTAAGTGCCATGATTACAATATTCGGTTTGAAGGTAAGCAAGATCCGCACACCAACGTGTATTAAAATGTTGCTAGGATCGTAATTTACAAAAATTTGTATATTGGATGCGCTTTTTTAAATTTATTAAGAAACGTGGCGTAATTATACAATCGGTAATTTTTAAAAAATAATGTATAATAAATGGTCTTTTTCAAATAGCAATAATTTTTGTAAGGTCAATTCAATCACGAATTCAATAGATTCTATCTCGCGTAATTGCAGCAACAATAAAAGCGGGTAAATATGACAGATATTATGAAATATCTTTTATTAACTTCATATTTGTTGTATTGGAATCGTAATTTACTAAAAAATTCTTTATAATTAGACACGCTTTCAAATTTGCCATTTTACTAATTACAATCGCTTCATTAGGTAAATTAAACTCGACAACTGTGCAGGGCACACACCTACCTCCGCAAGACATTTGAAATTGTGAACAAAAACGAGTTACGATCGAAAAACTGGGAATAACAAATAATTATATTTGATCGATCGAGTTCTCACGGTTACCTTGTCAATGCATCCCCATTTCTTATCTCTTTACACGGCCAATAAAATATTACACTCACTTCAAACAAAAACTAACACCTACACTAATCATAATCAAATTATATCGGGTTAAAAACTTTATTTTATCTACGCTTTTAATTGTCAACCCACTCGGTACATACCAAGTTCGGTATCTGCATACACTTTTGGTTGAACGATCTCCCCAGGACGGGGGGGAGGGTTAATTAAAAATAAAATTATCTTCCCGCTCTTGGTCAGTTGGAAAAACGGCTGGAATAAATTAAGAAATATAAAGCTGATCGTTGACCGCTTACTTTGATAAACAAAGTGCAATATATGGAGCCGAATCGATTGTATATGGATTGATATATATTTACTACTTGTTAATTTCACAATCACAAGTGTGCAAAATTATCAGCAAAAAACATGTACATAAATCCCGACTCTATTTATAATAAAAATAAATTATGGAAGTGTCCAGGTTTCCAGCAATAACTCAAGACGTTCTTAATGAATCGAGTGGTTTATTAGTTTTAAATGTACAATATATTTGCGAAATTGTCTAAATTATAATTATTGCAATCAGTAGGTCCATTATTAGCTAAATAAACAATATTAACATTATAATAAATCGGTTTGGGAATTTTGAAAGCATCAATTAATACTGCAGTCGATTCATTCCGGTTCATAAATGCAATTTAGCTATTTATTTTCAATTAGAGTGATTTTAAATGAAAGCAGTGCCGACTAGAAAAACGACGAAGTTTTCTTAGTTATTAGTTATTTTTTCGCGATTTCTCCTTTTTAACAGAACGGAAACGTTAATTTAACGTCATTTTAACGTTAAATTAACGTTGTTACGAAAATTGAACGAAAGATTGTCGTCCTCCCTGTACCTGTACATTCTTTTCTGGATCGTGTCGGTCTGAACAACGACTGCATTTTTTATTATTATAATAATTAAATAAATTTAATTAAATAAATTCAATTAATAGTTTAGATACACGAAGAGGAAGTAATTATTCTATATTACTTAAAAAAAGTAATATTTTAGGATAAAAACCGTTTGCCGAGTTCGACGAGTGATCAACTGTGGGTTCCTCTTGTTAATAAAAATTTAATAACTTCGACAAATATTAAGAATAATAGCTAAAAAGTGATTGTTCACTGACTCCCAACAATTTCAATAAGATTCTTAATGAGAAGGTAATAATTCTGCAGACAAAATTTTAAATTAGAACCTGGGGGCATTCCATACCCTCCAGTTTATAGAGTTGTATTTCTATCGGAAGTATATTTAGATTTCTAAAATTTTTAAATGGCCGAAACATATTTTTACTTTGAGATAGGAGGTTATATTTCTGCAGACACAGTTTTAAGTTAGAGCCTGGGGGGTATTCCAGACCCCCCGGTTTACAGAATTTATTTTTATCTGAAGTAACATAGATTTTTAAAATTTTTAAATGGCCGAAACATAATTTCACTTTGAGATAGGTTATATTTCTGCAGACACAGTTTTAAGTTAGAGCTTGGGGGGTATTCCATACCCCCCAGACCCCCCGGTTTACAGAATTTATTTGTATCAGAAGTAACATAGATTTTTAAAATTTTTAAATGGCCGAAACATAATTTCACTTTGAGATAGGAGGTTATATTTCTGCAGACACAGTTTTAAGTTAGAGCCTGGGGGGTATTCCATACCCCCCAGACCCCCCGGTTTACAGATTTTATTTGTATCAGAAGTAACATAGATTTTTAAAATTTTTAAATGGCCGAAACATAATTTCACAGGAGGTTATAATTCCGCTGACACAGTTTTAAGTTAGGGCCTGGAGGGTATTCCATACCGCCCCAGACCCCCCGGTTTATAGAATTTATTTTTATCTAAAGTATCATAGATTTTCAACATTTTTAAATGGTCAAATCACATTCTCATTTTGAGATAGACGGAAATAATTCTGCAGACATTTCTTTATAACAAAAGTAACTTATTTAGATTTTCAGCATTTCTAAACGGCTGAAACACTTACTATCGAATTTTAGGGTAAAAACAAATTACCGAATTCGGAAAGTGGTCAACTGTAGGGTCCCCTTGTTAGAAAAAATGAAATAACTTATTAAAATACTAGTAATAACTAAAAAAATGTTTTACTGACTCCCGACAAATCTTTTGTTACTTTTTGACTCGCGGAAAATTCTTATTGCAAAATTATCGTCAAATACATAATCCCCCCCCCCAATTTTACATCTGGTAATTCCACTGGCGACAATTTAAAATCGTGAAAGTGAAAAGTTTTTTGCCTTCCCTTAGCAATTTAATTCGTAGGAAATTCCTAATCTAATTCAAGTTAAGTTAATTTTGGAAATTATACAATTTATCTATTGTAAAATATAATGAAATCCCCCCCCCCATTTTTGGCTGAATCTCGTGTTGTCTAGAAAATTTAACCATCCGACAATTTCACTGCCCACAATTATTATCTTAAAAATGAGAAATTTTCTCCCTTGGCAATTTTACTCGCAGTAATTTCCTAACCTAACCCAAGTTAAGTCCTAACCTAACTTATTTCGAAGGTGTGCTAATAAAACAGCATTGATTACTTCTGCAAGCCCTCAGCTTTGATCTGGGGGGTTCCCTTGTTATTAGTAAAAATTTAAATAACTACAGAAGTAAATGGCCGCTTAAACTTGCGTAAACTACATGTATTTACGCGAAATTTTATTGGCTACTGCAATAATTAAAAAGTCCACTTAGAAACTATCTAGCAAATTAATTTATCCTTAATCATTTTTTTTTAAAACAATAAACATTATACGGCAAATTCAATTACTTTTAATGATAATGTTATTTCGGTGAAAAATTAAGTGTGTAGTACTTAAAAATCGGAAAAAATATATAATTTTGTTTAATGTTTAAAAAGATCTCACCAAATTAATTATGCACATTTACATACAAATAAATAAATTAATTTGTATTAAAAATTCACCTTAATCAGGAAATTATGTTTACAACAAAAACAATTACCTACTGTGAACAAACATCGCCAATTAATTACTCAAATTTTATACCAAGCCCGGAAACCTTTATTTAATGTAGGTGAGGGGGAGGAGTGTAGTTACATAAGGACAAAAATTGAAGTTGTAGAAACAATTGAAAAGTTGATTTGGAGAGACCCTAAAATTAGAAGTAACAAAATTTGACGTTAACAGCACTCGACAGAGACCCCGTAAGGCTATAATTAAATAAAAGCATCAATGAAAAAATTGTAACTTTTAAGTAACGCTACTCAAATTTCAAACCTGCACCCCTCTGAAATGTCAATAAAAAACACTTAATTTTAACATGATTATTACAGTAATTATAGGCCTCAAAAGTTGGGCTAATTAAATGTGACATCATTTTCCAAGAAGTGTATCAAAAATTAAGTCCAAAATGATTAAATCGCCAAATTTGTGAAAAATTGAATTTCGCCTTTTTTGCAGACTACAAAGTACATTGAAATTCTGAGAAATAAAAATTAATGAAGTTATTCTGTGCAATTAAAAAAATTTATACTCAATAATTTCTTGTTTGTGAATTATTTATGCGACTTTAATTTTTATTAAATTGCACATTCGAGAAAATTTTAGTACCCCAATAATTAAAATTGTAAATTAACTGTAAAAAGCGTGTAATTAAATTTAATTCTTGCCGATATCAATTTATAGCGGATTAGCACACAAAAACTTGTGCGATTTGAAAATGGAAAATGTCGGCGACGCGCACCGTTCCAAGGTGGACGGACTAATGCAATTAATTGTAATTTTGGGATCCCCTACGTTCTAATAATAATTTTTTAGTTTAAAATTTGTTAATAAAGCATCTAAAAACTTGATTTATCGTACAACTGCTTCACGGGGTGGCCCACACCGAAATGTGCGAGTGATAAAATAAAAATACAATGAAAACGAGAGCTGGCCGACTCTGATGGCATCAAAATATTCAAATTTTGTGCACTAAGGGTTTGCCAGTATTAAAATTTGCATATTAGACATGTGTGCATATAAACCAAACCCTCCAAAATAAAAATTATCCCTTTGAAACTTTGAAAGAAGATAGGAGTCTAAAATATTGCTCTTGCCCCTCTTTTCAGATTTAATGGTTTTATCACCCTTTATTCGATTTTGTTTAATTTTAAAACTAGGGCTTTGTTTAAAAACTATCCCTCCGAATGGTCTGAATCATAAAAGTTTGCATATTGCAAACAATAATTTATTTGAGTTGGAATTAGTTTTCCCATATGAATATACGAAAAAAACTTAATGATTAATGTAGCGTACGTCCGCGTTTCTTTAACATTTTCTGGCGCAGTCGGTCAACTGCAGGATTCACCCCCCGACAGAAAATATAAAAGGAAAACAAAAAAATTACGTAAATGGCTATAGCAAAACATTAGAGGCATTAAAACAACAATTGAAATAACACTTTGCAGATTTAAAAAACTTATTAAATTGTTGAATGGACTTTTATTGTATTGCAATACCATAAACGATTTCAAATTACAGTTATAAGACGTCGTTTAATGAATTCCATTTTGTAAATTTAAATATTTATACGTACATAATGCATACGAGGTCTTAAAATGATGGATACTTTGAAACGTAAACTTATGTCTCGCAAATTTAATGATATGGTTTATTGAGAGACAATTGACTTGCGATGACGAGCTTTAATTCAAAAGTTCGCACACAATTGATTTAAAATAGAGAAAGTTTCTCGATAATGTCACGTCGATGTATTATTCTTAAGAGGCATTTAGAGAAGATTTGTCAAAGCAAATCCCATCAATTTTCGTTCAAACCCTACCATTTTGCTCCACCATTGCATTGCTCCTGGTTCAGTTTTAGGTTCAGAAACAAAATTTAAATACCGCATTTTGAACTAATTTTTAAATCATCATTTCAAAATTTACCACATTTTTTGAATCCATTACACAGCCAGGGAAACTTTAGCTTCTACAAGAAGCTGAGAAGCCAGTTTCGAAAAATTGAGGATTAATCCGATTTCAGTTGTTTTTGAATTCAAATTCAGTCTAAACATTATATTAATAGAAATAATTACGCTTTGGAAAAAAAATCACAATCAGGAATGGTTTCAAAAATTACGTATAAAAAATTGGATTTTCAGCTGAGAAGCTGGCATATTTTTGCCTTTGTTGTTTTAAAACATTGTTATCTTGATCGTCCGCTGGTATGGAGAATAAAGACATTTTGATCCACGTTATCATAGCAAAGGTCCTTCAGACAGGCTTATTTAAGTATGCCTGGGGGTATTCCATACCCCCCAGACCCCCCGGTTTATTTCAGCATGATTTGTATGTATCTAAAATACTGTGAGAAGCCATTTTCGAAAAATTGAGGAACTACATTTCAGATTACCATCCGTTAATCCGATTTTAGTTCTTTTTGAATTCGAAATTTTGGATTAAATTCAGTCTAAGCATTAAATTAATTAAAATAATTAAGCTTTGGAAACAAAATATGGAAAAACGCTAAAAAAATTTGGGTACTCAGCTGAGAAGCTGGCTTATTTTTGTTGTTTGCAGAGGAAGGACAATTTTATCCACGTTACCATAGCAACAGTGCCTTAAACAGGCCTATTTTAGTGTACCCCCCCCCCCCCGGTCTATTTCAGCGTGATTTGTATGTTCACTACCGATAATATTTGACTCTCTGAAAATTTTGCTACCTGCTAATTTTACCCCCCAATTTTTTTTTCATTAATTACCATTTTTTGTGTTTGATTCGCCAATAAAAGCCACCTACCGCGATTTCGGCACTCTTTTTTTTTAAAGGATTCAAAGAACAAAATAATCTGTAAAAGTTACTTGTGATAAAAAGAACGTGCATAGACCGAGAAGACCTGGAATCCCCCCCCCCTGAAACCGTTTTCAAAGAAAGCTACCATAATCTTCTCCACTTTACAGCGCTGTAGCTCAGTAAATATTCAAGTTATAAAAAAATGTTTCAAGAAAAACTTGTAGGAAATTTTATTCTCAATATGATTTATAGAAACTATTTTTGTAATCAGATGAGCTGGTAAAGAGATATTGAGGACATCCCGGTGGTCGCTGATGGAATTAGGAGCCCAAGTTCTCAAATATATCCAAAAATCAGGACTATCCGACCTTTTGCATACTAAAACTACTCTGGTACTGGCCCATCGGGTTGTTGATGGAATTTAATATTTTTGCCGGAAGCCAGAGTTACCATAGCAACGACCATTCAGATGTACCGACTTGTTTTAGATTTTCTCTTCCGATTCAACTAGATAATTTGTTGAAATTATCGCTGTAAAAGTGGTTTTTTCAGCTTTAAAATGATTAAGGGCTTTCACCACCTTGAGGTTTTCAAAACAATTACAGACTGAAGGTAATTTAAAAAAATATTTCTTTTGCGTTTTTCTCGAAACTACGTTTTTCAAACTGGTGTACACGAAATCTCAAGACCCACTTAGCCGATTTTGTTAAAATTTGTAACACATATTCTTTATAATATTATCTAAGGCAAAGCATGGGAATTTTTAAATTGGTTGGCCCCGTTCATAAGTTATAAATTTTTTAAACTCAAAAACCAGAATTTTCTATCATCAACGATTTTTAACAGAGGGTTTTACTTGATGGCTCATAACCTTTTTTTATATGTGATTATTTAAAATTATTCACAAAAGATGGTGAAACTCCTTAATTTGATTTTCTCTTTCAAGGAAACCCCCAACATAACGTCGTATGCGACTGGGCAATCCAGACAAAATTAACCTGTTCAAACCGGGAGGTCTGGGGGGTATGGAATACCCCCCAGGTAACCCAAAACTGTATCTGCAAAATTATTAAACAAATACAACAATTCTCAGAGACGAAGTTAGAAAACCTTACAAAGGGGATAGATTGCCATCGCTACCAGAGCGAGCATTGTTCGCAAAGGGGACGTCGTTCCCCCGGGAATGCCACTTCAAAGCTGGAAAGATAGTTGACAATAATTTCTCAAGAACTTCCAAGTTACTACACCTAAAAAAATCATTAAGTACTTCATTTGTTATGCTACGGGGGGGGGGGGATTTAAACTATACGGAAATATGACTTAAACTGTTTGTAATTTTATAGCATTATAGTGGAGGGCGTAAATGCACCAGCATAATTTCCTATATTCGTGGTTCATGATGATGTTATTAAGAATGGTAAACAGAAAAGTATTTAATAATGCGACCTTGCGGAGTGATTGGTTAAAATTTATGAGTCTTCCCGCTGGTAAAGATTACTTTGAACTTGCCAAGTTCCAATATATTAATTATTACACATGATCAATCCTCTTCCGTGTGAGGTCATTTGAAAAGATCGGTAACAATGGAGTTACATGGAGCCCGGACCACGGCTGTAATTGTCGAAATCATGATGATTTTGGTCGGAAGCATGTGTTGCACCCCCGGTATGTATAATTAAAGAATTGAATAAATGATCAATCGTAAAAAATATACGTAATTTCCATATTTCTAATGATCTTTGCCTATCCTTTTCATTGTTAATTCCATTGATTAATGATGAAGGATTCGTATATTTAAATATTAAACCCCGTTTGTATGATTAATGGTACAATAGATGCGTCCACAATGTTAGACATTTTATTATTTTTTTACACTCGATGGAGTTTAAAGAAATTCCAGTTGGAATAATTAATTTTAAATATTCTAATGATTTAAAATAAATCACTTTTTGACATGAAATGAATGTATCCCATTACGGGAACGCAAAACGAAACAATATTAAAAGAGTGCACGGCGAAAAAATTAAATCGGCAAAATTGCCCAAAGACATAAATAACTGGTTTAATGTTATTAATAATATTTTGGGTAAAATTAAGACGATTAAATTACACCGATGAGTTATTATCGAAAAAATGATTAAAACGAGGAGAATTTAAACATTTCTCGAGAAATACGACCACAAAGTTATGTTTGCGTATCGGTTTTCGTTTTATATGAATCACAATATTTTAATGTAATAACAAAAATGCGAGAAAATATTTTCAACTGGCATTGAAATTATGGTAAAACATATTTGGTACCACTGATATCGATATTATAAATATTTATGAGTAGATACTTATTGTTCTACTCATATTTAGGTGTGACCACCATATGCAAAAATTTTATTCAATGCCTACAAACGCTCGCAAAGGTATCCCATTAAAGTTTCTATAATGACCTCTTTACGTAACTAAACATTTTTAAAACGACACCCGTATGCATGCACAAACGCCAACGGAACTTGCTCGGAGTTCTTCTCGCTCGGAATTATTTTTAATTTGAGCACATTTGAACTTTAGCAATTACGTCAAGCCCCGTTCATTGTACAATTTTGTTAATATTCTAAGAAATGCAATAGCGTACAATGATAACGTCAAGTTCGATCACATACTGACCAGGAATTTTGTTTTAAAACAAAAATAACTTACCCATTATACTATAAAAATTTTATTGCTTATGTAAAACCGCAAATTTGTTGCGAAACTGGTTATCGATATTAAAAATATAAATTGAAATTGTTACTCGTAAGAGAGCACACCGCACAGGTCAGACCACGCGAAAAAAAAATGACCGTCAAAAAAAGTATCTAATGCCATTTGAAAAAATCCGCCGTAACATATCACGCATTCGAGTGTGCCTAATTAATTAAAATATTTTCGCCAAAAATTTGTTACAATTTAAGTTGGCAAAGAATTCGGTCGATTTTAAATGCTCAAGTGACCCCAATGTGTCCGTTTTCAAATAACTTTCCAAAAAATGAATTAATTTTTGCGCAAAAAAATCAACTACCATCCCGATATTAATTAAAATAATTATTTGGTTAAAAGACCTTTTTTCAACTAAACGTGAGCGAATTTTTTACCGCCAAACCAGTCCAAATGCCTCTTGCACGAAACTTTTGACGTTAAAAAATATTCAACTATTTAAATAATCTCGGTTCTTTTTTTCTAATAATTTATTAATGATTGATGCCGGAAACATGTTAAGATTGTGTAGAGCACTTAAAAAATTAATGAATACATTCACTTAATTCAAATAAAACGAAACAAGAAGTTTGCCCGCGGGCCGAAAACAAATTACAAGAACCAGGTATTTTAAAACAAGAGAAAAATCGATAGATTTCGTTAATTAGATAGAAAATTTTGGTGTACCTATAAATTATTGTCCGGCAGCTGACGGCTTTGAGAAATAAAGCGAGAGAGAGTGGCCGTCCAGCATCCTTTCGGGAGGATGCTGATGAGAGCCGATCGGGACGAAATAATATTTGAATAATACAGAAAAGCCATTAACGTAAAAAGTAAATTTTGTGATATTTACATATTCTTTTTGTAGAATTTGGTCAACAAGTTGCCGTTAAAAGCAGAAATTTAAGTGTCTGTCGAGGTAAAGCAAATAAAATTTGAAAAATCTCGTAAGGCTCGGTTAATAACCCACTAAATATTAATGTACACTCGACAATAGGAATGAATAGAAAGTTAACATATTTAGATTTATTATTCGCACATTTATTTTCATTTATGCAGTTACCGAGATGAAGAAGTAGGTAACATTTGTTACAGACATACACCTGAATATAATTGAACCATTTCGAAAAAAAATGCAAAAAATCGGCAATCAAAAAACGTAAAAAAATCCAAACTTTCATATTCACTATTAATTGTTTATTGCCCATAATATAATCAATCTATGGGTATATTAATTTAAAAACCAATTTCAAATTAACCGGTTTCGATAACTCAACGATTTTTATTTCACTTCTTACCTTATTTTGAAACACTAAATTGCGGTAGTTTACATAACAATTAGCGCTAATTAAATTTATTAATCGACACTAAAATTTTTGAATTTCTGTTACCGAGCGATTAAAATTTATAACATAATTAGAGGGGCCACATTAAAATTTACCTTAAAAGCACCGTGGCGGAATGCCTACAGAGGCGGACTGGCATAAAATTTTAAAAATTGCGAGCTGTATAATAAATTATCGGCTAGGTCCATTAACAATAATTCAAAATCGGACAATTTGATTTGGTTGAATCGGAAATTTTCTAATAATGGTATCATAGTCTACGAATTATACAATAAAAACTAAAAGCGGCATTCTCCAAATGGCCACTCCGACCCCGAGATTTTTTTGTCTCGATTTTAATGGCACGATTTGTCCACAACAGTTCGACATTATTTAAATCGAAATAGCGAAAGAATTCCGAAAATTCTAAAAACTCACATTTTCAGTAACTCGCAGAATTTATTAGCATCACAACAAATTTATTCAGCATAAGCAGAATGCAATACTAAATTCAAGAATAATTTATTTTTTAGCTGCTTTTGAGAGTGATTACCCCCCCCCTTTCAGTTCAATGAAATATTCCAGTTAAAAAAACTCGATTCAGAAACAAAACACTGGATATCTATTCCCATTTTACTATAGCAATTATATTGTATAACCCCCCAGATCCCCCGGTCTATAGAGCAGAGTTATACATTTTATTTATTGATTAGAAATTAAATAAAAAATAATAAAAGTAATTAAAAAATCTTGATGATTGGTAAATACACCAACATATAAATTAAAAATAGAAAGGACACAAATAGAACAGCTGTGGAGGCTGCAATCTCCCCCCCCCCCGAATTGGGTTGCAAAAGTTTATAATACAGTACGGGCATGGATTTTTGCATAGGGAATTATTTTTAAATTTTTAAAAGTAAAAAAACTATTTTTAAATTTTTTTAAATTGAATAATTTGAAAAAAATAATTTACGATGTAATTTCCATGACCGCTATTGTATGTTAATCAGTATAAAACCGTAGCGATGAAGGTATTGTTTCTCCAGATCATTGGGAGAAAATCATAAATCATACAATTCTCCCCTTCCCTAAACATGGAGAGAAATAAAAAATAAAAGAGAAGATAACTTTAAAAATATTCTTTAAAATCAAAAAAAAATCAAAGAAATTTTAAAAGGGCAAATTTATATTATTTGTAACTCAAAAAGCACTCCGGGTTTAAATTTCTGGATGTGCCCCTGTTTATTGTTTTTTTAAATTAAACAAAATTTTCTATTGTTCATTGATTTTACAGAAAATTTTGTATTTTCTTCTTCTTTTTTTGATCACCTTATAACTGGGAGTACACCACGGAAATTCGTTGTCGTGGTATTACTGATGTGACGTTACCATAGCAACAGACGATTTTTGAAAAATCAGGAATTTTACCAAGAACAAAGTAATTTTTATTTTTAAAACTCGCTAAAAAAATGATAAAAATACCCCGTCTTTCACCTAACCAAATTTGTTCACTTCTTTCGCAGAAAATTTAATTTTATAAACTTGGGGGGGGGGCAAGGTAGAGCTCGGGATCGCCCAAATATTAACTTTATATTTTATTTATTCTGCGACAAATTTTATTAATATTGAAAAACGTAAGATTGCATATTTTTCTATTATAATTCCAGTGTCGCTGTTAGCCTAACACAACTAGGCTACGAGTCTCTAAACCGGGGGGTCTGGGGGGTATGGAGTACCCCCCATGTGTACTTCAAATGTAAAGGAGTAATTTACAGATTTATAAATACATATATAAAAAGAGACAGGTCTCTCTCGTAATTATTTCGTAACGAACTTTCAATTGGTAAAGTATTAACAACTTTGTGGTCCTGCCAGGTCAGTGCGGACTTCAGGCCGCATAACCGGGACATTCGAGTTGTATTATATTTACTCTCCTTCGGTAATTGTATCGTAATTTTTTATGTTGATATTGAAAGACATCAGATTGTGGACTTTTGGGTTATAATTTTAATGTAATGTAAATTTAAAATTTTTCCTAAATCTTATTGGTTAAAAGCTTTTTTAGGTGTGTAAATTAAAGATATGTCCACCCCTGAAATAGCACATAGGCTAAATCTTAAGGGGGCATAGGCAGCCAGAGGGCGAAAAAAGAAGTTTTTTCTCGATTTTTTTCGAAATTATCAAAAAACGTAAAGAATTTTGCTAAAAATTGAATTTTTGATTTTTTATAGAACTTCAAAGTCAAAAACACGATTTTTGTTAAAAAAAGCTACCGTCTTTTGTTTTAAAACAAGTTCTAATCATTGAAAAACAAAATCCTTCGTCCACCCCCAAGTAAATCTTAAATAGAAAAATCGGTTCATTATTCAGTGCTCTATCTCTTTCAATTTTCTTCGAATCGACTCGAAATTTCGGGAGAACATTTCTGACGTGTTGTACTTAATAAAACACAATTAAAACAAAATCGAGCGTGGTCTAAAAAACTATTGCTAACATTGACAATGCCAAGTTTAGGAGTTTAAAATGATGCAATTGATGAGATTGGGCGTATAGAGCTGCAGAATTACAATTTGAATTTTGAATCGAATGGTAAGTGGTAATTAATTGGCCGGATTAAAAAAAAGGAAAATGTTTCTAAGTGTAAGGATATGAGACATGCCATGATACGAGATGTAAGAATGTGGTAAAGCTGTTTTAACAGCATTTTAATGCCTTCAATTACCATTACTCTTGTTCATGCAAATAAATGTTTAGAGATCTTAAAGAATAATTGAATTTCTCGAGAAATTGTATTATGGCAATTTTGCTTTCTAGAAGTAAGTTTATCTCCTACATGCAATCACACATTAGCATAAACCAATAATTATTTTCTGCATTTTACAATAACAATAAAACCTTGAAATAAAATTTAAGATGGAAGTTATTTTCGTAATTAATAATTAATAATCCCACAAAAACAACAAATTGTTGAGTATTTTCATATCTGCCACAATGGAATGAGATTATTACATCCGTGAGTGGGAGGTGGAAAGATAAACAATATCTGTTTCCTATTTTCTGGCTAAACAAGTAATTTAGGTTATTTTAATCGACGAAAAGCCTAATCGTCAAATTACCGGCCAAAACCTCCTTTCCAATATTTTTCTCGCACATAATCGCTAAGTATACAGGAGGTATGTCCGAAACTAATTTGTTCAAGTTTATTACACAACACATCCAGCAACTACACATTCACGTTTCTACAATTAACTTAGAAAATGCAAACCTACAACTTGGTAATTGGTTAATTGATAATTCTAAAAACTCAACACATGTAGTACTTAGTTTTCTACGTCAAAACGTTCAGCTCAATTAACAGTTGTCAAAAATAATTCAATTTTGCTATCTAACAAAGTCGAAACGAAAAATGAAACGAATTAATCGAGTTAAAAAATTACAAGCTGTGGTTACTGTAGCTTCTGGGTCCTTGCCAAAAATTCACAAAGCGCCCTTTCACGCTCGGGCCTGTGCCACGCGTTACATCACACACACAAATTAAAGAAAAATATTAAATCCAACCGATTTTAATCGATCGGGATTGTCTTGGGGTTCAAAATCCTTGCGGCGAGACTGTGTTTATGAAAGGGGTAGATTCCGATATTAAATGTTATCATTAGCTACAATATCATCGCAAGTAACCAGGACGAGTTGACACAATTGCAATGGATGGATGTCCCGAGTACAACAAATACAAGATAAAATTATGAAATATATTAATCCAATAATTATATCACCGTTTACTGAAGTTCCCAGCAATTCCGAAGGTTTCGAACATGGTTATTACATATTGTTACATTGTCATTGTTGTTACACCTCTACAAAATGATATCCCAAAAATAATGATTTTCACATGAAACTAAGTCTGATTTGCATAAGACATTCAAAACAAGGTTAAATTCTTAACATTTCGATGCCATGCTCCTAAAAATGCTCAAGATTGAAATCTAAGGCAAAAGTAAGGATAACAAACCCAAAAAGGAAAATTAAATTTTGCTAGTTATCAAGATTTTCAATTTTTTGATTTTTATTGCTTTAAAAATGTATGAAACTTTTATTGGTATTACTGTAAGCGAGGTAGGGTCCTCTTGGCTGCCATTTTAATTTTTTAGAACCATGCAGGATTTACCGTCCTTATGATTGTGTCGCAAATCATGTTTTGCATGATTTTAAAGAGTTTTTCACTATACTTGATACTGAAAATCACTAAGCTGTAAATTTTCATAATGCAATTTAAGTGTAACTGGGGGGTATTCCATACCCCCCAGACCCCCCGGTTTATAAAGCCGCGATTTGTATGTTGTTCTTTTGAATAAAACGGAATTGATTCTGTCTGTTTCGCGAGCCTGGACTTTAAATAAATTACGTATTCCCTTATGCAAAAATTACAAAACTGTAAATTTTCATAATACATACTTTAAGTGTAAGTTTATAAAGCCGTGATTTATATGTTGCTTTTTTGAATAAAACGGAGTTAATCCTGTCTGTTTGGCGAGCCGGGACTTTTAAAAAACTATGTACTATTTTCTTAAGTAAAAATTACAAAACTGTGAATATTCATAATACAATTTAAGTGTGGCTGGGGGGTATTCCATACCCCCCAGACCCCCCGGTTTATAAAGCCACGATTTATATTGCACTTATTTGAATAAAACGGAATTGATTTTGACGGTTTCTCCTGCCCGGACTTAGTAATAATTTGGTCATGGGGTAACTCATTTATGTTACCTCTGGGTACCTCAAAGATAAACCCGTGGGATCTACAGTTTAACGTGGTACCGAACAATTTTTAGGGTTTCTGGTATTTAAGTTATTGTTATATGCTATTATGAAATATTATAAGTTGTACCGTAAAGACAATCCTTCCTGCCGGAAGCCGTGGAATGGCATTAGCCCATTGAAAATTATGCGAAAATTTATGAAAGTCCATATAAACCACGGTTGTAGAAACCGGGGGGTATGGAATACCCCCCAGGCAGACCAAAGCTGTCGAGAAAGTTTTAATCCTGAATTTTTTATTGGAAATTCATAATGGTAACCCGACTGATATGTCTTGTTGCCATAGCAACGGTTATTCAGATTTTTTGAAAAGCTTAAGATACTCCAAGTAAAAAATGACGCGACTAAACCGGGGGGCCTGGGGGGTATGGAATACCCCCCAGCCAGACCGAAGTTGCTAAAAAAGTTTTAATCCCGATTTCTTTGTAGGGAATTCGTAATGGAAATTTGTTAAAAAGTTATAAGTTACTTCCGATAAAAAATAAAGTGGGTACCCTAGGATAACCTGGAAAATGTAGTAATAACCCCCGGGGGTCTGTAAGTTTGACCACCTATTGTTGGGTGTCGCAAGTTTTATAGATATTACAAAGCATCAGGATATAAACTTTATTTTATAATTTAAGTGTGACTGTGCCCCCCCCTCCAATTTTTACAACCAAATCTGATGGTATAGTTTTCTATAAATCTAAATTCTGCAGGAAAGCAGAGTTGGGTAAGTACATACAAAAAATACTTAAGTACAAAGTACAAGTACTTCCACAAAAATTTACTTAAGTACAAGTACAAAGTATTAGCTCTTTAAAATGTATTTAAGTACAAATTTGGTCAAATACATTTAAGAAGTACTTGTAAGTACTTTTTATAAGTACTTTTGCAAATACTTCTTAAATTAATTTCAAATTTAGTTATTATGGGCTACTAATAAAGCTGGTAAGTTGTTGGAAAGCTCTAATCTCGAGAAATACTAATCCGATTTGAAAAATTCTTTTTGCATTACTTATATAACCCATTTATTCGAGAAGGCCATATAATTTTATAGTATGTACCAGATATGTACGATATAACAAAGAATTAAATATTGTTTAAAAAATAATTTGAACTACTATGTATTCTTGAGGGATGATTAAACTATGTTCTATTTCTCATTTTGTGATTATTACTTACTGTTTAATTAATTTTTAAAGATTGCCATATAATTTTAGGTGATGCATTTCTAAATAATTCAACTTTTACATACATTTTATTGTAAGCAGTATGATAATAATTAAGGCTGGGAATCAAATTCGAATAATTCGAATATTCGAATATTTGAATATTCAAATACGAATAATATTGCAAAGTATAATTTGAATATTCGAATAATTTGAATATTCGAATAAATTGAATATTTGAATAATTTGAATATTCGAATAATTTGAATATTCGAATAATTTGATTATTCAAATAATTTGAATAATCGAATTATTCAGATAATTCGAATATTCAGATTGTTTGAATATTCAGATTATTTAAATATTCAAATTATTTGAATTAAATTCAATGAATTAGAAGCAGTAGCAGCAAAGCAGTTACGGTCAGCGTCACCACTTGCATACCTGGTTTCTCCGTTTGTCAGTGAGTAATAAGATTTCGCTATTTATTTTGAAGCATGGATTACCATGCTGTTGATTTTCTTGAAGGGTGCAGGTGCAGTGCTTTTAAAACCGTTTATATAATATTACAATTATTTGTATTAAATGGCAGTTTAAAAAAAAATCGACCTTTTAACCGCCAATTGTCGAATCGCTCGGGTGGTCTAGTAGAATAATTATTTACTCCTATTATTCTAGTATAGGTAAACCAATAAAGCTTTTGCATATTCAAGTAATTGAAAATTTAAATATTCGAATATTCAAATATTTGAATATTCGAATAGGAATGTCATTATTTGAATATTTGAAGTATCGAATAACTTGACTATTCGAATAATATGAATATTCGAATAATTTGAATAATCGATTTATTTGAATATTTGAATTATTTGAATATTTGAATTATTTGAATTTTTGAATTATTTGAATATTTGAATTATTTGAATATTTGAATTATTTGAATAGTTGAATTATTTGAATATTCGATTTATTTGAATATTCGAATAATTTGATCAATGAATATTCGAATACCAAAATGACAATGATTCCCAGCCTTAATAATAATTATTGTCCAACCCAACAGACGTCAAAGCGGCATGTCATAACAATAGAAACATCATAAAAATATTTTTAACAGGTTGTAAATTATTATCCGAACGTCTTGTCCCACGGTTTTTAACAAATTTGTTATTATTGTGTATTTTAGAAATTTTACAAATTGTTTTTATAGGTAGATATATTTCACTATTTGCGAAAATATTTATATATTTGTACTAATTTGTACTTGGTCTTGAAATGTAATTTATACTTTCAACAAAATTGTACTTTAAGTACAAATTACAAATACTTCGTTTTCGAGGACGTCCAAGTACAAATACAAATACGACTACACAAATGTACTTAAGTACAAAGTACAAATACTAGAAAAAAAGTATTTGATTCTAATTTCAAGTACATTTCTTCAAGTACATACCCAACTCTGCAGGAAAGTCGCAGAGCCGTACTGGTAATAATTTATTTACCGAGCAATTCTCGAATTCAGTTTTAAAGAATTTTTTATAAGTAAAAATTATAAAAAAATTTAATTTATTTTTTATCCCAAGTGACAACCACGAATAAAGGCAAAAATTAATTCTTTTGATTGCCGAATGTAGCGGATAAGAACAAATGAAAGCGATTTTTTCCATTTCGGAAATTAACAAAATTTTGATATTTGCTCTTAAATTACTGTTAAAATAATTGTAAAAATAAAAGAAAATCGAAACGAATTTAATTTAACAATTTATAACCATTTTATTTAATATTATGAATAATATTTTTAGTTCTCAATATTTTGCAATAACTAAATAACAAAAATCAATTTATAAATATTCCTACAATCCAGCAAAAAATCGCTTTCGATTTATACTGTTTTTTTTCTAGAATAATGGTAATTATTAGTATTTAAAAAAATTATAGAAAATTTGAATCATCGCCATTTTATTTTGTAATTTTTAAATTTACTTCCTTATTTTACGATAAATCTGCGAAATTCGAAAAAATCAATACTTTTGTTTTAAACAAAAACAAACACCGGTCTACCGGACGTTTCGCTGATGGTTGCCCGCCGGCCCAGTCCTGGCCTGGCCTAGGATGTTTCTATTCTGTTAACTGTTATTAATTTCTTTTATTTGTATTTCTGTAAAATTTAATTGTTTCTTGCAACTTTTCCCAGTGAAAACCGCAAAATTAAATAATACGGGAGTAACTGCAATTAACCCACGGGGCATAGACATTTAGGCATGGGCGTAGCCAGCGAGCGACAAAAAGTTCCGAATTGTTTTCAATGGGAACATCAAGATTAAACTTGGCTATTTTTCGTCTGACGAAAATTAAAAATTCGCCCAAAAAAATAATATGGATTTTATCGGTCTAAAACGTAAGGGGACATACTGTTAACCGTGAGTTCCGAACCACGGAAAGTGTAAATCATTTCTTCATTTTGAGAAGGCGGTTACCAGGAAGATTTCACCTCGGTGATTTGCCAATGCCTACGAAGCGGGCACTCAACATTAGCAGTCAACGCACTTAATCAACACGGTGTCGTTAGGCAGGGGGGGGGGGTAAGTTAAAAGAGTGATAAACAAGCTGTAATTTTTCGATTTTACACAAGGAGGAATAGAAATCAACAGGTATATTATACATTAATAAAATTGTGATTCCCAGGGTGATATTGACCCCACAAAAACTAAACTAAACCTTTTCATGTGGAAGTGTTTAAAAAAAACTCTAAAATATTGAATGTAAAACAAGGAAATCTCTTATTGGTATTATTAAAAGGGGTAAAATTTTAAACCTGGAGGACGTGTAGTAGAAGCAGATGTCGGGCGCAAAAAAAATAATAAATAGAACCCTAAATAAAGAAGACAAAAAGTGAATTTAAATATACAAAAAATTTTAATCTTAAAATTTAATAATTGAAAAGTTCCGGAGTATGGGTACTTGCACGTGCTTGCCCACGGCGATTTGGAATAAAACGTTGATCCACGAAGAAAATTGGGAAAACAAGAAAAAAACCGTGCCTACCAAACAAACACCGGCACAATAAAACGACTACTGTAAAAAAATTGAGTTTGCTCGAGAAAATCAAATAAAAAAAGCGCGATTAACTTGAAAAGCGGTAGTTTTGTTTTACGTAAACTTAAGATAAGAAAAGTTAAGAAATGTCTAATAAAAGAAGGTAAACAAGGCGGTATATTAAAATTTCAAAAAAATGTTTGTTGAAATAATAACAAAATTACCTTGCAGCGTTGTAAAGATTAACGCAGTCGGCTAAGTAAGCAGGATTATTCCCAAATAATTGAGTTTTGAGTTTTCACGGTCAAACCGTAAACCGGCCAAGCGGTTCCGAAACTTCAGCGATGTGAAAACTCTATTGTTTAAATTGGTAATCGAAATTATAAATTATAATATGTAATAAATAATTGATTTTGTATATTATGTGCAGCAGTCACCTCCGAATTTTTATTTGCATCGAATACACAATAACATTTTGACAACCCTTGATAATTAGTTTTATAATCGCGAACTTATTTAATTTAAAATTAATTGTTAAAATATATTAGTGGGACGTAAAATAAAATTTGATGAGCTTGGGTAGGTGATTATTTCGAAAAGTTTAATTAGGGTTCCGAAAATCGCGAAAGGAATTAAGAACAAAGGACAAGTCGTTTTTGCACACACAAAGACACAATACAATTAAGCGGAGTTCGTTAAATTCGATAAAAATCAGAGAAAAAAAGGAAGAAAGTTAAAATATATAACTGCATAAAAACATAAAAAAGACATAAATAGTCACAAGAATTTGGATTAAAATGCATTTATTTTATCGCTGCACTTTCTTCATCTTCATCTAAATTTAAATTTCCATTAAGGAAGACGAGGAAGGAAACTCGTTCAGGCACGTAAAGACCTAAATGAATCGTGACACTCCTACATTTAAGCTGAATTCAATGCAATTTTGGTCATTTTATTTTTTACCAAACTTGTCCAACATGTTTTAGCCGAGTATAAAGAAATTTTAAAGATTTTTCGAGAATTCCATGCGATATTAAGTCGGGTTTACCTGACATAAAACACTAAATTACTTGTAAAGCGTTCAGATAAGAATTTTTTATTTAAGCAATTACGAAAACAGCCCTTAATGACCCTCGCGATGTAATTTATTTCCAGTTTGATCAAAACGAATTTTCCCAGGAGATAAATTACCACACTTTCCAGATCAAATTTTAATGTGCGATAAAAAATTTTAATTGTCCGGGTCCGCCTCATAAAGCGAACATTTTTTGGGAAGATATAAATCAATGATAATATAAAATGCATCATAAATATGAAAAACTTTATTACCTTTTAAGGCAACATTTTCAAATCTTAATTAGTCATCAGTTAATAAAATTTTAATCGTCGATGTCGGAAACAATTTTTCGAGAAACAAAAAGTGAGCAGCACGCGGGGGATTCCCTACGACCGACCGAGTGATTTTCCGAGATTTGAAAAGAAAATCTTACCTCAATAACAAATCTAGTTTCAGAAACTTCTTCGAAACATAGCACGAATTTTCTTTTGAAAACTCCACGCACACGCGCACTTTTAACTGAAAGCACAAGTGGGCTTTGGAAAATTTCTCACATACTCGGGAACAGTTTAAAATCCAAAGAGGTTGCAATTCACTAAACCAAAACTTATTATCTACTTAAATGGAAAACGAAGTCAATAAATCACGAAAATTTAAATAAGTCACAACACAAAATTGTCCGTGAAAATGAAAATTGGGTAGCGGATGAAAACAGCACACTGTATGCAAATGATAAAAATTATGCGGTCAAGTGTCAAAAGCGAAAAATTGCAAAAAAACAATTTTATACCAACTAAACTTTTAAACTTATACACCAGCGGCTGCTTACCGACTGACTGGTGTTTTGATTTTAAAATGCCGCGTTGCCCCCTCTAACACATCCCCACTCCAAGCCACGAATTTCAGTTATATTCTGAAATTATATTGGTGCATTTTGTGAATAGGTACATTCCGATTGAAAATACAATTATTTGAAACTTGCAATTGTAACAAAATCGTCTGCTAGGTTTACGATAGCGCTTACGAATATCTCTGTTTCCAGTGGAGGTGGGAACGGGTCGGGGTCTTCTACATGTCAATGGCTAAGCGATCTTACGCATCTTTTCATATCGATATTACGATATTCATTCATTACCGGCGTAGTAACGTATACGCGACGTACCTGCGACCGACTACGTACAACTAGGGGTGGTTACTCTACTGGACACTCTTGGGGGTGCTTTCATCGCATGGGGATTACAAATCGGGCAAGACTGAGCTGTTGAAAATGAGAAGACGCTCTTTGTCGTCCGACAAATACAAGGGTGATCATTTTAAAATGTTCATTGTTAATCTTCGCTGTGCAAGGGTGGACAATAATAGACAGGGTGGAACAAGTGCCCTATTACTATGCGAAACTACAAGTCAAATTGATACTCGAAAAACACAAGCCAAAACAGATCGATATAAAAATTATAAAAATTCACAACGTTCCCATTACCTGAAAACGCACTCGTCACCAAAATGTGATGAATGTTACGTGGTGCGTACCTGTCAACTTTGACCCTTTGGTACATTTCCAAAACAATCCCATGCCAGCCCCTTTGGGAAACTACTCGAATTTATTAATTTCTACACGTATTTGAAGATATTCGGTTACAGTTGAGGTATAGCAGCTTATGTTAATCCAAAATTATTATTCACGATTTTCCTTGCAAAACAAAATAACGTTAAATTAACGTTAACGTAACCGCTAAGATCAGCGCAAATATTTTGTTTTTCTATTTTTAACAATTACCGGGTACATCATCAAAATCTGTTTAATTGGGCAATACCTACTCAATTTTCTAAGACAATGGATCTCAATTATTGACAAAAAAATTAATTTCAAGTTAAAACTATGTTTAATTTATTTTTTGACCTTCGAGTATCGTCAATTGGCTAGACTTATGCAAATATAACATAAATCAATGCTTTTGATCCGGACGACAAAACTAAAATATTCCGCGAAGTCCTCGATTCAAACCCGGAATATCTGCTTTGAATTAAGATGCTGATGCCGTATTGAAAAAATGTTTTACGATCTAGATTGTAACCTTAGCTCTTTACATAATATGTACAAAGGTAGTTTTGACGTGAAATTAACGTTTAAACCAAATGAAGAGTATTAAATGAAGAGTAGAGAATTAAAATGAAGAGTATATTATAACACGTTAAAACTACGTAAATTCTATCAGAATTATAAGGTTGAATTAACGTTTGAACTACGTGCTTAAAAATTGCAATTTTAATATTCTCATCCAAAAGGGTATTTCGTGCAAATCCTGGGTTACTAGGGAATATTCTGTAGAATCTGGAGAGCATGGAACCCCCCCCCCCGCGAGTGTGAGTATTATTAAATGTCGCCCGAATGACTTCCCCACTGGGAAACTGGGATAATAAATAATTCACATTTTTCGGTAAATGTACTTTTCTCAATAGAATCAAGAATATTTCTACTTTATCATTTCGAATTTATTACTTTTTTTTCGTTAAATGTGGGTGTAAATCGTTTAAACCGGGGGGTCTGGGGGGTATGAGATACCCCCCAGCCACACACAAAAGTAGTCATCAAAGTTTTAATCTTGATTTATTTGTTGAATCCGACTGTTCACGTCACGTTGCCATGGCAACGATATTCCAAAATTATATTTAGAGAAGTAAATATTTAAGTTTTAATTTAATTTTATGAAACTAATAAAAAACCAGCAACATATTAATTAAATTAATCTTTATTGCAGCAAAGGTGGCTACTTCAACATTTCGAATTCATTAAGTGTTTTTATTTTAATTATTTATTTTTATTTAGAAAATTATTCAACTCATTCCTGCCAACTCCCGTGGAAATTGTACACATTTACCGGTAAATGTATGTATTTTGCAGTTACAAACCTTTTCCGTAACAATTTTTCTAGGATTAAACCGATTAAACTGATTAGTTATTTATCTGAGTAAAATTGTACTGGAGGGTGTTCCACACCCCCCAGACCCCCCGGTTTCAAAAACCAAATTTTTTAAAACTGTCACTCACTTTATATAAAATAAGTTGAAAATTCTATTTCTAATTTAAAATGTTATATGGTTTAATAAACGTTAATTCAACGTTAAAATTTCGGTTGACACTTTTAACGTGTTTTTAACGTTACGATTGATAAGACACACAGGATTAAGAATAAGAATGTGCCGATCATGCATACACATCTAGGTCATCTAAAACCGGGGGGGGGGGGGTTCTGGGGGATATGGATACAATAATTATCAATACCAATACAATACCAATACAATATTATCCAGATAAATTCAATATTGATTTTTTAATATTTTCAACTTATTATACATATTATATAACTTAAAGTCAAGAACTTGTTTTAAAACTGAAAAATATCCATGGGAAATATTAGGGGAATAGCCAGCCCCTCTCCTCTAAATAAATAAATTAATTTATTAAATAAACAAATTGAATTTTTTTAATAACATTTGTAAATAAAACCCTGTTCCACCATTGTTTTAGTACCGAATGCATCATAAATTTGATGATCCCCCCTGAACCCCCGCAATTGCAAGTAGTAACCTAGTGAATTAAAAAATAAATTAAAAATACACGAAATTTTGTAATAAATCAATTGGAATTTTACGAATTAAGAAAAAATACATTTGAATCGGGAGCGTATTTAAAGAAATATTTGTTGCAGAAAATGCTAAAATGTAGGCCACTTGTGCAATGGGCTCAGATTCAAGTTTCTCTAAACAAAGTGGTAACTCACGATTAATATTGAAGTTCCGATACGTAATTTAAAATTAAGAAAAACACTAACTTATGTTAGAATAAGCAATAAATATTTTTAACTTCATTTTCTTAATTGGCGTCTGTGATTGTAAACAAACACAGCCATTGCCGGATCTAGAGTCCAAGGCCCCCTAGAACTATAAATTTTATCAGGATGGAATAGTAAATATTAGTAAGACGCTTGGGAGGTATTCTATACCCCCAGACCCCCCGATGCTTACTGCTGGTACATTCAACCGGTGTAGAACCTCCCCAAAAATTTTATGCAGTTAAAATTCTTCATCAATATAATTTTTCCTTCTTATTCAATCCGTACAAATTGCGTAATTTGCATACATCCATGCTAATTACTTATGAAATGAATAGCATCAAATGATGATGTCTTAGTCAGTTAGTCGCTCTGTTTGCTCTAATCGGGTTGACAGTTGAACGTTTGCGAAGAAAACTTGTCCGCTGTCCGTTAATATCCTTAAGAATGTGAAATATTTTTGAGCTCATCCAAATATTGACAGATTCAAAATTGACCCCTTTCTAAAGATGCACCAGGAAACTAGCTAAAGCTAGAATTAAAAATCTCTGCCGGAAGTAAATTCATGTGTGCATCGGAATGAATAATGAGCTAGCAAAATTTAATCAAAATTTACGAACAATGGGAATAAATTTGAAGAAACGCCCATCGTCTCATGTAAATAGCGCAATAGAAAATTTGATGAAATAATTTGTAATTCAAACGAAATCTAACAAGGGTGGTTGATGACCTCCTTGCCCCCGGGTCTTCATTAAAACGTGCTTAAAATTTCTCGCACTCATTTTGGAAAAAATATAAAAAATTTTTTAATTGTCCATGTCGAGATCCCTTTACAATAAAATGTTGTTTAATCAACTTGTCATAGTCTTGAAATCTGAGGTTAATCTCTCAGGTTTAGACAAGAATATTAAAATTTTTTGAGTTAATTTAATACGCTTACTTTCGGTTTCACGAATAATAATAAAATAATGTCTAAATTTCGGGGGGTCAACATTTGTTTGGCCATTCGAAAATAGTTTTTTGTTTTAGGAAAATAAAAAATTTTTACATTCACCTAGGTACTGTTACCTAATAAGATATTCTATATGTTGCGTGGTGTAATTTCAAAAATATGCGATATAAAAATTCAAAACGCACAAAGTAACTTCCTTTTAGTTAAAATTAGCGTTTAGAATTTTAATTTATTAATTCCAATTCCATATTTTTGTTACCTTATAGGTGTAATGATCCAAGTAAGCCAATACGAAGCCGAGTATGCATTAAGGTGAGTATATAATTATTTTAACGCCAATTTAATTGTATGTTTGGCTCCTTTTTATGAGCCACATTTATATAAAACAATAATGAAATGACGTGAAAATTTTACCTGAATAGCGAAAATGTGCAATGTATAAATAAATGCGTAATTTTATTGAATTCAATTTCCTGTATTAAAATTTCATCATGCGACTGTGCATATTAATTAACATTTTTACAATTTAATTTGGCACAGTTATCGATTTTTCACGGAAATTTTGCAAATTTGGTTCTTGGAACCGCGTTATGCAAATGTAATTATCGAAATTGCGAAAATTGGTATTCAGCATGTAGGCACGAAGTCAATAAACCGCGCCGATATATTGTGCTGTTTATTTTTGAAAAAAAGAAAATTTGGTTTCGAAAAAATGGGGAAATTCGCGACCACAAAAAAAACCATAAATTTTTGCGAGGATAACAATTCGGTGATGTTAAAAGTTGGCCGTCGTAAAATTTTGAAATCAATAGTTACCGCAACTTATTGCAATGTGCCGCTTTTTGGTACATTAAATAAAGATAATAAATTTTTAAAAATATTTTTATGCTGTTCGAACGCTTTCATATGTGCGGGGTCACGTTTTAAAATACCTCGGCATGAAAAGCTCGAAAAGCTCACCTAGCGATTAAGTTGATTTAGATTTTGTTTCAGTCTGATGGTCATGTCAATGTTAACACCCCGTAATATTTTTAATAAACAGACCCATAAAAAATCGGCCCACATCAAGAGAAATATTTGTAAAAATTGAGGTGATTGCTGCACAGGTGTTGGCATTGCGCAAACGGGCAACATTTTAAGCACAGTGTTGATTTTATTGAAAGAGCAAAAAAAAAGTGAAAAATTCGATTAGGATTAAAGCACGTTGGGCCTCTCGCAGACGAAAATTAATAAACCTATATAAATTCAAGAAACAAGATTAACCTTTATCGTTTTTGCAAGAAGACCATTATTTAGACTGTGTAATTAAAACGAAAGAATTTTAAAATCTTTTTTTCATTTTTGAAATCCTCGACTTTATGATTTATTTTGTCTGCGATTTTCAGTTGTTTTTTGAATATTTAAACTTGTTCGCCATAAAAATGTAGAATCATAAACCGCGCGTATGGAAGGAGTAAAAGGATATATTGGTCCATTTGTGAAGACAAAGATCGCGAAGAGTTAAAATATTATCTTCTTTTTGTACGTCGTCGGGTTGTGAATCGGCTCCATCTCGCTCGACGCATTATTTAAATATGTTTTGTCTTCGTTTCCAACATATATTATATTCTTCATCTTCTTCGCTCTTCAATTCCGAGCTGTTCTTCGCCCTCTCTTTCGGCTCTATATGTATTTGGATATGTGAAATGAGTTTTATTCGCTCCGAGTTATTGAAAATATTTTTTTCTTCCTTTTAGGTCATTTTAAAAATATAATAAAAAGCCAGACGGTTTTAAAAGCAAAACTTAAATTTGATGCTATTGTTTTCGTGACTCTTACGACCCTCCTGAATTTAGCATCCAAGTTTGTATGGCACAAAGCAATTATTTTTCGAATAATCCATCATTAGATTTGGCATACGTGAAACTTCCTTTTTTGCCTGCCCGGTCCACTAATCTCGAAGAATCTGATTAATAATTACTTACATTAGATCTTAATTTGAATAAAACGTTTAAGCAAATATATGACAAATTGGACGTAGCTTTAAATTTTTTTCGACTAGTTCCATAGATTTATGATATCATTAAATAAATTATTTTTTGATAGATCGGATTAGTAATAAAATATTTAATATTATTAGTTTCGGTTATAAATTTTAACAGCTAATTATTTACTCTTCCCCAACACTCATTTTGTAAACCGTCGTTAAATTTGTCGTTTTAAGTAGCACAAAATTTTTACATAATTTATTTTCGTTAAAAATTAATTACCACGCCAAAAATAAACACTCAGCGATAAGGAGATACTTTCGATTTGGGCTTTTAATTACACAATTTTATTATCTTTCGTGGCAAGGGGGGGGGGGCGTGCTAAAACGAGTACCCCAAAATTGGGAACACCTGGTATTATATCGGAATCTCTTTATCAATTATTCGGAACGAAAACATAAGTTACGGAGAGAGTTAATGCCCTCGACAACTTTTAAACGACAATTTACGATGATAAAAGAACAACCGGGTTGTAATGTATCTTGATGATGTTCGATTTTGTATCTCTGTCTTTTTCTCAAAATGTCCCTTAATTGTTTTAAATTTACCTCGGTGGTTTGCCATACGGAACGGTTAGAACAAAATTCTTACTTCACCAAGGATTGACCCGAAAATCTTCCGACCAAATAATTATTAAATACCAATAATTGAAAGATATACATTTAAACCGTAGCTTTGGAGACCGGGAAGTCTGGGTCTTGTTTGTATTTTTGTATTGGTTTTTATCCTATCCGCATTTTACAATAATTAGCAATATATTGTTTTATTATGAGTAAATATTGAATTTTCGTTGAGAGTTTATAGAATTGGTAAATATAACATAAATAATTTTGAATATAAACAATTTCGTAATAACGAAAAATGTTAGTTAAGTCAAAATTTTTTTCATAAATACTATGAATTTTTCTTTAAATTAAACTACGGATTCAGATTTCGTCAATTTTTTTTGAAAAAGTGGTAGTAAATAGGCAGGTTTAAAATTACTAAACAATGGTGAATTTTAGAGTGTCTGAGATTTACCGTGGTTGCGCTTGTCAAAACGGTCTCGAACGCCCGAGCATTACCGAATTCGAACGCTGGGATCCTCTGGGATCACAGTTTTCATTAAGTTCGGGCATAATTAACCGATACGATCTAAAATATATTTATTAAACTCGGGGGCATGTTAGTACGAGCACGCCTACAGCATAATTCTCCCCACTCCCCTACTAGTACTTACGCTGAGCACACGGACCGGCTATAGAATGCAATTTTAACGCGGCGATTGACTTGTAGATGGAAAATACAACATGTAAAAATTCGATTTTCAAAATTAAATTGTGAAGTAACCATTGGGCCAAATTCATTCATCCTCACCTCTTCTGAAAGCTAAAATTGTGCTCTTTCAAGATATTCATTGGTTTTCTTTCCTACTTTGAAGGGAAAACGCCGTAGAAAACTACCAGTAACCAACATTGGTTTGCTGTGATAGCGTATGCTGAATATTCAGCTTTTGTTTTAAAAAAACATTCTTGTGATGAGCTCTCTATTATGAACTGGAGGGTATTCCATACCCCCCCAGACCCCCCGGTTTGGCTGCCACTACAGTTATTGAGACCGTACTTATTTTGATTTCCTTTGAAAATCTGACTTGATTTACTCAATTTTGAACAAATGCAAATGTGCAAAAATATAAGTAAAACTTGAAATACAGACTCAAAAATATACCCACCTACAGTTAACTCCAAAATTATTATACAACGCAAAAATTGCGACAGAATGATGCTAAATCGGCCGAAGTCACTGAACCCCCTGATCTAGGATGTTTAGTTTTATTGGGAATAACTTGTATAAATTTTCACCGCATCTGATAGGTCGTTGCTATGGCAACGTGATATTACTAATCATTTTAGCAATAATTATTTCCAACTTTTGATAGTGAAAGATATATGGTGTGAATAATATATGGGAGAACAAAATTCCCCCCCCCCCCCCCCCGGAGAACAAAATTCGTCTTTGTGCTCAGATTTACACTGAGCAGAAGAGAAAATAACTTTTTCTCTCGGCGGGAAAGAAAGCTTGCCTTAAGAGCAAAGTGGATTTTCTCCCTGACGTTGATTACCACTTTGCGGGAGAAAATGATCCACTTTGCTCCCGCGGTAAACAATATACTATTATCTCCCCCAATCTACTAATTTTTGATTTCAAACTTTTGATTAAAAGCAAATTTGTAAAAAAATACCTAGTATATTGCTTTATTTGAAGCAGAAGTAGAACTTTCGGTGGGGAGCTGGGTAGGGTGGACGAACGAGCACGAAAATACATTTCCTCCAATTAAAACATATACTATTTTTTTCTCTAAACGTAAAAATACTACTTGTAGAAGCCATTGCTGTTTATCTTTGCCTAGGTAACTCACTTCCGATTAATTCATTTTAATTAATCAACTTGGAAAAATTGAGAGGTAAGAGGAAAATATCGCGTCAGTGCGGCCTTCAGGCCGCACAACATTTCCAATCGAGGTCAGCAGTATTTAAAACAAAATATCAAGCTTTAGACGCGAAAAAGAATCACTTTAAATCAATAAATACCTTTTTCATATTTTTCGGTTATAATGAGAAGTGGGAAATTAAAAAAATTAATTCTCCATGTTATTTCCCTATGATCGGGTGGAAAGTCGGTTACCCAGTATATACCTTTTCTCTGGCAAAAAGGCTGCTGAACTGACAATTAATGCAATTTTAAATATTGAAATCTACTATATTTTGATTTAACAATAAAAATGTGATCTATTATTACAGAACAAGTTGTTTGGCATGGGATTCCCAAATCAAAACAGGTTATGGGCCCAGGCCAGGAGTGCAAATTTCCGTGCAATAAATAGCATTAAAATTAAAAATGTTATCTTTAATAAAATTAATTTTTTCAAAAAATATTTGACGAAATCTGAAACCGTAGTTTAATTTGATAAGTTGGTTGACATTCTATTGACGGTACGTGTGCTCAACGTAAATGGGTGCAGAAATGAACTTTTATGAGCGGAGAAAGCCGTAGTTGTCTTCTAGGCGTGCAGCTGCTAAACGTCATCTGGATTAGGTTAATTATAGCCAAATTTAACTTAAGAACAGATTCCTGTCTTACTAGACTGGCAATTTTGAAGTTCGGGTAACTTCGGGTAACTTGTATAACAAAATGACACGCCATGGGCGGGGCTAACCTCCTAGAAACAGCCAATGGAATAATCGCATTAGGTTTTTTGACGTTTTTTACCCGAAATTTTGAAGAAACCGACATATTTAAATTCGGGGTTCTGGGGGGGGGGGTTAATTTATTCCAATGCCAACTTTGTGAGAAAATATGTGTAAATTACTTTTAGTTACAATAAAAAAATTTAAAAATACTGGTTATTTTAAATTGCTATTGTGCGATACAATTTTTTTATTAAAACATGGAATGCCAAATTGAAAAAATTATTCGTTCCATTTGTTAAGCCTTGATTGATCATAAATCCTATAAATTATATTATTAGATATGCTAGATATTATTTGATCGTATAAAGTTATAATCACTTTATCTTTCCTGCCTGTCTCTCTCAGCTTGATTGTTAAAATTCAAAGCAAATCAGTTGGTATTTTTCTTAAAAGAAAATTTTAACTTGAACTACTGCGGTTTCTGCTGGCTTTTCAGGAAAATATTTTGTTTGGGAAGGTAGGCAATTAAAATTGAATCAAAAATTAAAAATTTTTAATTTAAATTTTTGATCGATAAAATTTTTCAGCGGCAGGAAGCAACTTGATAAAAAAATTTTAATTTTTTCACCAAACTTAAAAACTCGTTTACAAAGTAATTTAAAAGTTGCGTTTTAACGAGTTCAAAATTTCAGAATATAAATTTATCTAAAAAGTAAATTGTTTAAAATCTCAATTATGCTAATGCATTATGTTAATTAGCTTAGTTACACGCTTGGGGTGGAACTTTAACTGTTGGTAACACTGGCAATGACAATGACGAATCGAACTTACTTGTATTCAAATTTTGCAAGTTTTTAGTCGTTTCGTGTCATAATTTAATAAAGTGACATCAGCAGCTTGTAATTTTCATTTCTGGCGATAATTTTGCACTAACGTTGTTCGTGTTGCTAATTTCGCCTCTTGTTAGTTGTTAGCTAGTATTACCAACTTGACGATTTATTATTTTTGCCAACACTTAATTTCGAATATCTTGTAAGCATTAATAATTGCACAGATTACGTAACTTTGCATTTACAACCGTGAAATTATTCAATTAGCATTATAAACAATTTATTATACATTGTCCTTTTGTATTCTACTGGAAAATAATTATTGGAACTTACATTTTACGTGTTTATCAGTTTTATTTATTGATACTAAATTTTACAATATACATTTCGATTTATACAAATTTTTTATCACTCCTATCTGATTCGCGTTACTGTAAAATCATCTTCTTTGTAATAAAATTGTACCCTATTTATTGTTTAAATTGCTTTTTGATTTATTTTACCTTTTACGATTTCGATTGTTTTCTTTTTTACTTTTTGCAATAACATCGAGATCACATTCGGTGGGAGATAATTTATGTTTTCCAATTGTTGGGAAGACGAGGTGTCGGTATTTGTTTAGAAAATTGAAAAGAGCGCTCGCTACTTGCTCGGACCGACATTAAAAGAGTCATTTCGCCTCGAATGGATATTAAATACATAACTGTACTAATAAATAGAAAAATCTCCTGTTTGATGAATACACACACGGAGTAATGAAGTTGCAAAAAAATTTTAACAAATATTTCGTACTCGAATCGAGTTCATATAAGATCAAGTTAACTGTTTTTGATCCCGTGGGCAAATTGACTTTTGAAATACAAATACGCGTTAAATGGTACAAGATATTTGTTACCTCATGCATGTAACATGTGCTTCTTCATTTGTCTCTGTCACGTTTAAATCTGTGACATGTCACTTCATCTCGCTCACCTCGAGGATGCTTCCATGGAACGGGCATCTACCAGCTTATAAATATTTTATTAGTGCAATGTTAGTTATTTTTACAAGTCCGTGTGAATTTTTCAATTAAACCCGTACTTGTCGTTTATTGCACCCAATAAACATTTGCAATTACGTACAAAATATCTGCTATTAATTGCATTTCGAGCTTTTCGTAATACAAAATTGTAGCTACATTATAAATTTTTAGTAACAATAATTATTTATAGGAGAGGACCCGCATTAAGCTATCGGAGATCTACAAGGACCGCATATTTTACGAAAACGAGTAGCTTTGACAAATTGCGTGGTAGAGCCCGAAAGTTTTGTAAAAAAAGAACAAACACCTATAATTTTAAACATATAAAATCGATACAGCGAACAATAGTTCGATTCTAAATTAATATTTTAATGCAATAAAAACAATTAACCTTCGCATAGTTGCTTTAAATTATTATTATTATTACCAATAAGCATGCCTTATTATAACGAAACATTAAAATAATAAAAATTTAGATTTTTATAATTACTTAAAAACGTGTTTCGTAATCGGCACGTAATTTACCTTGAACCTTCAATTTTCAAATAAAATTTATGCAATAATGCCAATAGGAACTCTAAAAGTAAAGCGAGCGCGAGCAAAGAAAGCAATTAAACATTGCGAACAATAGAATACAATTTGCCGGGTTTATGATTTTACAATATTTTAATTAAATATATTATTATATTTACATTAAAATAATATAATATTATTGTTCTATACATCAAGAAAAAGTCAAGTGGGCGCTCTAATAATCATTTAAATTATATTTTGCTACGGTTTGTTATATTATTTATCCTACGACGACCGAGCCTACAGTGCATGTTGTTTTTATTTAAGGGAATAATACAGAAATTTATTTTAAATTTACTCGATAACAACGCCATTGTATTAATATAAATAACAAACAGGTTACGATCATAGAAGTACCAGGTGCATCAAGCATTCAACACAGCGCTCGTTTAATATATTCTTAAACAATTAAATTCTTCGGTAACAACTTCTGCGCAACACAAATACAAAAAATACTAAAAAACCCATTGCCCGGGTATTATCACAAATTTATAGAAAGCGTAATGCAATTTTTATTGTTGCTTAATTTTAATCTTAGATTAAAAGCTTCGTGAAGTCGGGCATAAATCTTTTATCTAACCAAAACCATGGTTTTTCCAATTCCTTTTTTTTTAAATTGTGTCAAACAAAAAATACAACATTTTTTTAGCTATCTAGTCTTTTTACCCCCCCCCCCAGTATTGGCAACTAAAATGGTGCACTGGAGGGTATTCCATACCCCCCAGACCCCCCGGATTAACCGGAGCAGTTTAATTTCGTCTAACTGAATTAAAGGCACAATACATGTTTACAACCAATATTAAAAGCTCGAACAACCGGAATACTTGGTATACCAAGACACATGTACACACAGATGTATTTTGGCCCATTAAAATTCAGCTTAAAACATTAAAACAAGACCCGGTTTGCGAGTTCTACATTTTACAATATTGAATTTTTAAATGAAAAGATTTTGTATTACATAATTTTATTTTTACCTTAAAATATTGTAGAAAATAGGCAATATTCTAACTTTTCTCCGACATAAAGCATGTAAAACTAAAAAATTCAAACGTTTTCTAGTGATATCATTCAAAATTTCGGATAAAAAAGACAAAAATTCACTCATTAAAAACATCCCTAAAGCAGCTCCATATCAAAAATTACCTAACTAGAAACAGGGAATTTTTGATTTTAAATTAATTTTAAAATAAATCGTTAAAAACGAAATCCTCTTTATAATAAATTCATAATATAATGTTAACTGTTGCACTCTTAGAAGGCAACTGCGGCTGGCTCCAAGCATAAAAACACACTTCTACAACTATTTAAGTCGAACACACACCAATAAAATGGGCAAATCACCGACATTTAAGTGAAAAATAAAAAAATTCCGATATTGAAGAAAAAATTTGGAAATTTGCCAGGTTGATAAACACATTTAATCTTAATGAAAAATTCATTGTATTTATGAAGTTGTTCATCGATACAATGAATATACGATGTTCTTTTGTTTTTCAATGCAGAAAATCACATTCTTAAATTAATAACTGCCCTTGCCCGTATTAAGGGGAGGTTACCGTTTCTAGGCATGAAAAATACGTGAACATCGAGAATTTTTTTTTTATATAAAATAAATACTTTTAGAAATGGGTTTTAACGTATTGTACTCGTCCATCAATAGAGCGTAATTACCAATTTTATTAAAAAAATAAAATGTAAATTGGGGGCTCCAGCTCCCGTCAAATAATGCAGTGCACGACGTGTATTTTTCTGCGCGGGGCGCTCTACAGCCTTTACAGTTTATCTAAGATAAAAATGTTTTAAAAATTATTAAACTAGGCCAAATTTGGGGGGCCTTATCAGGCCTTATGCGGCCTTTAGGCCGCACAAACTGTGTAATCTTAAACCCACTTTATCCGAATTAATGTAGAAAGAGCGATAATTATTTTTGATCTTTTAAAATTAAACTAATCATTGTATTCATGAATTTTTTTATCTGTACGATGTTCTTTTGTTTTTCAGTGCAGGAACTCACATTAACCCTATCGGTCACGGCGTTCGTTAAAAAATGAGATTATTCTAAAAATATTTTAAAAAATTATATTTTTTTGAACTTTTTTTCTTAAAAAACAAAGAGTCGTGACCGAAAGGGTTAACAAATGCAGAACTTTACATTATCGGCCACCCTCGCCATCTTCAAAATATTGTATAATATGTTTAATGAACAAACGAAGTTTTTCTGTATGCCATGCTGAATTAATTTCCATGTCAGTAAGAATCCATTCTTTGATCATTCATTTCATGACCGAAACGCATTATTTTTTTATCCATTTCCAGTGGCGTACTTCGAGGGGGGCAAAGGGACAATTGCCCTCCGTGATAAAAAATAATGTTCATCATGAGGTTTTAAAATTTAAAAAAGTTTAAATTATTTACCGTCAGCAGCGTTCGCCAATTACAATAGGATTAATAATAATTTCTATATATTTTAAACGTCAGTATTATATCTTTACAATTGACGCGCTTGAATGGATTAACGAGAATCCAAAAATAAATTGCTTTGTCCCCATAAGCATTTTTTAAATACGACAGTGTCTATTTTATATAATAAAATTTAACCAATGTGACTAATAACCAACATGTCTTAACGGGGCTTTGCTTTTAAAAAATATGAAAAAAGCGGCCCAATCAAATCCGATTTGTTCCTGAATTGTTTGAAATCATACAATATTCTAATCATTATAATACTCATAATCGGTCTATACAGGTAATAAAAAGTAAATTTTATTGTCTCATAAACCGGCCGTTTAATTATAGCATTTAAGCATTTAAAAGTAACCAATTGCAATCGTGTTAATCTATTTATAAATAGTAAATTTTATAAATAATCTAATTTTTCCGCTTAGGTTGGCAAAAAATTGACCAATCACAGGTTTTTGACCCTTCTGTCCTCCGGTTTTCACAGTTTCTTATTTTTAATTTTGCCCTCATTTTAGACGAATGGGAATTTCTTGACGGAAGGATTAAAATAAGCGGGATAAAATAATGATTTCATAATAGGATAAAAATCCGATACATTCAACCTAATTTGTGGATCATTCAAATATTAACGATGATGATAATGAATAAATATTAACACAAAGAAAATAAATACATTAAAAATTCAACGTAAAGCTCAGGCTTATTATTATGTCTATTTTTTATGATACTTAGCTTTAATGCTTTGAAATTTGAAATAATACCTCCTGGATAATTTATATTGGCCTATTAGTAGAACCAGACGTTTTCTATTGGTTGGTTAATTGCAACGCATTATTAAGAGTTTAAACCGCGTAAGAAAACAATTGCACAATTAAACTTCAGCTCGGCAAATTCATTTTTCCCCTGAAGGATATAGAAAAAAAAGCTACTCTTCCAAATACGTTAAGATCACAAATGCGCTTTTAATTTGGTCTCCGATTTTCACACGAGCGTGAAATTGAAAAGATCACTTAACATCTCACCTTGGGTACTTTATATTTTAATATTCAAAACAGAAAAGAATATAAAAAAGCGTCGATACCCCAAAGATCCCGAAAAAAAATTGGCCACTTTTTATCATTTTTTAGGAAGATGAAGTGCGGAATCGCCCCATTTTAGCATATTTAAAGTGGGTATTAGCACCCTAATATATCACCAAACGCAGCAGGTGTCAATTGACCAATTGAGGACATCCTTTGTCGATAATCCACCGTACCTGACCAAAAAGGACAGATTTATGCACACGCGATAATGGGCAGAGAAGAGGACCGGTCAAAGAGACACCACTTAGGGGACAATAAGTTAATGTGGTCTTGCCATTGTTGATACGTCAATACAAAAAGTTTAAAAAATTTATAACGATAAGCGAAAAAAAGTGTGAAAATTTTAATGTTGCCACCCCAAAAATAGTCGTGCGTTTACTCCCAACGTCAGAGTAATACATTAATGATTTTTGAGAGTTAATTTAAAAAGCCGATGATCTCCTTTCTAAGAATTTCATAAAAACAACAACCATAACAAAAGTACATAATTGTCTAGTTAACCATGATAAATTAACTTAGGCTAATCTAATTTAAAAATTGGGAAAAAAAACTTGTTGATTATCTCGAACCAGGAACCCCCGTCACTTTCGTAAATATGAAAATTGTGTGTAACTTTGCTTTTTTTTTTCAAAAAACCGTGTAATTAATTGTTTTTTGTGGATAATTATAGGTACATTAATTTAATAACTTGAGATTCCAAAATTTGCAATTCTCGTCACGATTAACCTTGGTTGGATAAAAATTAATTAACATGAAGATGTATTATTAAATTTTTAAGTTACAAAATTTAATATTTTAAAATCAAATTTGGAAAGTATAATAGCCAATTTAAAAAATGTAGCAAGTTTTTGGTTTTGAAGAATGCAAGCTTATGAAATAATTTGAATTTTATTGTGTTAGATTAAATTGTTCTATTTTTTGATATTATGTACTAGGTACCTATGATTTGAACAATGTTAACAATAAAATATAATGTAAAAAAAAACCTGAAATCTATTAGCAACAATAGCTATTCATATAACTTATATATATAAATTGCTCAGCACTTTCGAATTTGGACTAAACAATGATATATAATTTTCATATAATATAAAATAGTATAATATACATTATTATTGTTTTGAATTTATCAAATACCCCCCACCCCCAAGATAAATAAATTTTTAATATTAATTAAAACAATTAAAAACATACCAATTTATAATTTATAGTAAAAAATTCTTACCTTGTCTGTCCTGTCTCCAAGTAAAATTTCTGTATTCGATTTGATCTGCAATTAAAAGAAAATCATTGAAAATTGCAATTGGAAAATTTAATTATTTAAATAATTAATTTAATTTAATACATAACAAAATAATTAATAAAATCGTGGGCGATTATCAAACATATTTTAATTTTTATATTTAATTGGCTTATAAGTTTAATTTGTTTTTTAAATCTCGAAACGCAAACAATATTAGACATTTAAATAATTCTGTTGATTATTAAAAAAAATAGAAAAATACGTTTAGATGTAGTGTTCCCGCAATAGAGCGCCATAGGCGATTTATTTGAAAAATTGCAAATTTTATAGTAAAACTAACACTAACATACTGTAAACCTCAAATTTTTGACTTCCAACGAATAATAGAACAGCGGGGGTAGCTGAAGACAAATTCGTGTAAATAGTGAAAATCCCCCCCCCCCCGTCCAGGGAATAATTGGCAAAATTACAGTGCTTATGTTTGTATTTTGTAATTAATTTTTATAAATGTTTTTTTTTTCATTTAAATCTTCCATTTTATCAACCTAGGATCAAATCTAAAATTTGATTGATGTATCAAAAATGGGGACAAATACAGGACGCTTTCGGGAAGAATATGCGGACAGATAACTATAAATATTTTAAGAACCTACGACCATGATAAAAAATTAACGCTTAATCTTCAAATCCCAAAAATTCAATATCTAGAACCAGGTCAACCCAAAACACAAGACAAGACGACAACTTCCCCCCCCCCCCACTCAACGACGCATATATTCACAATTTATACTCTTTTTTAATTGAACACAATCAAAATCTGGTAAAGCCTGTGAAAATCTTCTACTTTGGTAAATTAATATAACAATTTTGCACTGGGTGGTAGGTTTTCCACTTTAGATAGGTTTTCCCTTGACACCCTAGCCGCGCTCGGGCGTTCCGGGCCGTTTTGACAATTACTAAACTCGCTAAAAGCATCCCTGTAGGGTTACCGAACTCGAAAATGACGAAATTCGTGAAAACTCGGCGATGTTTCCTGTGCCACCGCATGCAGTAGAATGAAACACGCTCTCTAACCACCTAAGCGTAGCGTAGCGGAGTGACAATGCGAAGCACTTGGTGCCGTAGGCACCTTAATCTTCTTCATCTGGTGTCTGCAGTTTTGGCAATGAGGTTACCTAACCACCTAAATTCGGATTGCCAAGACCCACGTATCGTACACGTACCGTCAAGTGAATGTTTTTTAAAGCTAACATGACCGTAAATTTTTAAAATTTACGTCAAAAAATTTGATTTATGTAAAAAAAACCTATCCTACTTTTTGAAGGAAAAAACCGGAAAATATCGACAGTAACCAACCATTGTAAATAACTTGGGCGTTTTCCAGACCCCCCCTCCCTAAATTTTACCGGACACCCATGGCTGAAAAGTAAGGTACTTAATAATATGCAGTCTCATTCTAAATTTCTCATTTCATATTATAATGAAAATATGAAAATTATTAATTAAACCGAATTCTTTAATTTATACATACCATTACTGGGGGGGGGGGGGTTGCAATTCAATGAATAATTTTATTAAAGTAGGACTATGATAATTATACAACTTTTAGTTGGTAAGTAATAATTACTGGGCCAGGGTTTGGCATATCCACAATTTAGAATACACAAGAATTTATAAATATTGCTGTGTATTTTGGGATGTAAAGCGACCTTAATTTTGAGTTTTTGTGTATTTTTAAAGTAAAAGAATGCCGACCGTGATTTTTGTAAATACTTAGATGTAATTAGTACAGAAAATATATTTTACAAGATAGCTAATAAGTAAGAATATTCAAAAATATTTAAATTTTGAAAAATTGTTATCGAATAAAAATGTTTAGAGGTTACGGGAGATTGATGGATCAGTGCGGCCTTCAGGCCGCACAACCAGGGCAATCAAGTTCCTAAGGGATTCTTAAAAAATTCCAATTAACCCTTCGTTACCAGCTTATAATTTAATACTTTAATATTGTTTGGCTTAAGAATTTTTCCTTTCAATCAGAATAGCTTTCATACCTCCCAGGCCTCCCGGTCTCTAAAGTTATACGGTTTAAATACATGTTTTTGAATCTGTACTTAAAATAATCTATTTGTGTTTTTGGATTTTGATCCATTTGGAATTGGCGAAAACTCTTAGGAAAACTATGATGGCAGCAACCGGGGGGTCAGCACACAATAATAGGAAAAGGCTAAGTAATCAGTGAGACACCATCATGGCCTACTTGTGTCTCTAAATAATCCTGCAAACTCCCAACAAAGAGTCCAACTATTGTTCTTTAATTCAGAGCCGTAATTTTCAAAATTGATGGGTTAGGAAATCTAAAACAGCATGACTCCGTAGGCAGGGTGCAGTAACGTAACGCAACGCCACTTTCCGTGATTCTGATTGGTCCAATCGCCGTTGTTGTTTCGCGTTACGTCTTGTGCATGAACGAAACTTATATTTACCAGTGCTTTAATTATAAAAAGTTTTTCTGCCTACGCAGTCGAAAAGTATAAATAGAAGCAACTTGGTCAAGTTAATTACAGTTTTACGGACCCTTATCGTCGAAAGATATTTAAATTATTTTATGGACAAATTTTTACTGCATCAATTTATTTAATTTTGTTTATTCGTCAAGTGTTATTACTGCATTAATTACTTGAGTAACACAATGTGTCGTTTTTGACGTATGTTATTTAATCATTTAAGTTGACTTAATAGACTGTAATTTGCTAATAAGAAACGTTCCAGATAAACGCAATCTTACGAAGCACTTAGCATACCAAGAGCTTTGAATTTTGGAATTCAAAGAGTTGAGACAATCACATAGTAGTGGAATTGGTTTGCAAATTCTGCAAAACGCAAGCAAACCGAAGTCGGTATAAAATATATCTAGACATGCACCACCGCCATATTGGTTAAAAACTAATAAAATAACGATGATTTAGTGTTTCTTTGACGTTTATAGTTGAAGTTAAACCATTTTATTTGCGTGCATTTTTTAAACCCGCAGACGTTGAAAATAAAAACTTAAATGCACTTTTTTAAACACACGACGTTTCGTCTTTGTTCATCTTCAGCGTTCCGGTTAAAACGGTACGTAGTGGCGACCGTTTGGTAACGTGTCTTCCAATACCGAGGGTGGGTTTTCTCGAATTGCAATTATTTTCTTGTAAAATCGTTTAATTTTAATGCAATATTGCTATATGTCAAAACTTTTTTCACGAATATGAACGGCCCGAATGACTTTTTCACTGTTAATTATATTTTCTAGTTTTCAATTTGCCGCACGGCAGCTTTTAACTCACGAGCAATAATAATATTTTTAAATAAATCAACTTTTAAAACGTTTTTGTTAAAGGTAATTGTTAAAAATAATGAATTGCGCTAAATTTACATTTCTCTAATTGTTCTTTGTTTTACTACTCCCAAGTTATATTCTCTTTTATATTATTGCGAGCTAATAACTTATTTAATTGCAAATAAATTTTATTTTAATTTTTATTGTTTCGAACCAACTTTTATAGAGTAGCAGCTAAATGCTAAAGGATGTCGTATAAATTGTAAGATAAAACAATGTTAGCTTGCCTATTCTTAATGGCTGAGTATACCCATATCGCATTAAATTAATTTTAAAATTTAAATGTATCTCAGCTCTATATAATATTAATTGTTATTATTCTCCTACAATGCAATTATCGCAAGAAGTATTACAAAGACACGAAGAGGTGTAATGCAGAGGTATTGTAATGTAACCTAAAATTATTATAAATCATATTTTAGTTATTAAGTCCAAGAATTATTATAATTCAACCAAGAAAATCGGTGGGTATTACATGTGAATTACTAGGTATTACAAGCAATTATATACCTAGTAATTCACAATTTAGAGGTTGTAACAACCCCTAAAATGTATATAGGGGAACATAGCAATATATAAAATTAAAATGTGCAGTTTGTATTTTTAAAAGTAGGCCAAACTGAAACTGCAAACTGAATAATTTAAAATTAACATTTAATTTTTTTTCGAAACAAAAAATAATTTGTAGATTTATCAGGGTTTCCACTCATTTAAAAAAATAAATTCCCTGACTTTTTCAGGTTTTTCATGACTAAAATTAAAGATTTTCGAACTTCGATGAAAATTCTCCGACACAAAGTCTTAATTTACGTGATTTTCACTTAAAAATTCAAAATTTCCCGACTTTCCCTCAAAAAATTAGCATAATTTAAAATTCCCTGACTTTTCCAGAGATTTCAAGTTTTCCAGACCAGTGCGAACCCTGTTAATTATTTTTACTAATGGCAACGCGACGGGCGGCACTAAAGTACTTTTGTGAAACAATTGATTTCACCAAAGGTGAAAAGCCACCTGTTGCCGGCCCTAAAGTGAAACAATTGCTTTGACAAAAATCTGAAAATAAACAAACCATAAATTAAAAAATTAAATTAATTTAAATTGTTGATGAAAAATTTAGCATTTTTTCTCAGATTGAACAAAATTTATCACATTAATGAAAAATTCATAATATTAACGAAAAAAAACATTGTTTTTATGAATTTGTTCATCAATAGGATTAATTTTGTTCATCGGCTCGAAAATGATAAATTTACGGCCTCTCATAAATTCTTTATATAACTACCATCTCCTGCGCAGACGTCCTAGTATTTGAATGGCACACAACTCGATTAACAAAGTTGTGCGGCCTGAATGCCGCACTGACCAGTACCTTTCCCACAATATCCCAAGTATTTAGGTTGGTAAATTAAAATAAACCAGTCGGCGGTACCGAATAAATGACAAATACATTGAGAAATGCTTATCAACGAATGAACTTTCATAAATACAATGAACAAATTCATAAAATCAATTAACTATTAATTAATAAGTAGATAAATATTTTTAATTAATATTAATACTAAGAAATTTTCATAAATCCAGCGAATATTCTGGTGAGAATGTAGTAGGTTTATTTTTCAAATTACAACAAAATTTTGTTTTTATGGATCATGGGAGGTTAATACCCCCCCCCCCCTATCTTTGTATCCGTCTTTGTCAGCAACTGGTATCATCAAAATCCTTCCGTTAGATTAAATTATTGCAATATGACTGATAATGGTGCGGTACAAAAGAAATTTTGGGGCCGGTCGATGTTTTCAGCTTTCGAATTTCGCCAAAATTTTTGGACTGGGTGGTAGGTAATGGTCTATATAGTAGATAATTATAAGAAATATAATTTGCGGAATATCCAGTAGTTTTTCCAAAATTAACAAATATAAATTCTTAATGTATTTGACCTGGATTCGACAGGTCCAATATTTAATGTATCATTAAAAACTTGCCTGGGGCGCACACAACTCGAAAATGACGAAATTCGAATGCTGGGATCCGAGATTTGCCAATGTCAGGGGCAGGAAAAACCCACCCCTGTGCTAATTAAAACGATCCTCGGAGAGCAAATGCACTCGATAACATAGGAACTCGAACGATGTTTCCTGTGTAACCGCATGCAGTGGAATGAACACGCTTGGCTAACATGAACTTCAACTTGTAAAATTGACATAAAAAAGTAGATTTTCAAAATTAAATTGTGAGGTAACCGTTGGGCCGATTTTATTTATCCTCGCCTCATAAGAAAGCTTAAATTTTGCTCTTTCAGAATATTACAAGGTTTTCTATCGTACTTTTGAAGGAAAAAACCAAAAAAGATCGGCAGTAACCGAAATTTTAACAGTTTGTGATCTGTATCTTCGTTGGTAGATTTGTTCAATTGAACAATCCTTTTGTCTCACTTTGCTAATCTAATAAACATTTGATTACAGAACGTCCAGTGCTCTTGTGTAAGTTGGTGTATTCCACACCCACAGACCCCCCCTGTTTAAAAAGCGCTTTCTCCATTCACAAAAAAAACAAAAAGAATACTACAAAACCTTCATTAATACAGAAGTATATCCGTCGTGACCAGGATTGGAACCGTAATTTTGATATTATATTATATTCTTTTAAATTTATTTTAATTTAATTTTGAAATTTTTACATCGAAATGTACATCAGGATATTATAAATTCCATGCATTAATATTCAGGAAACCCAGTCTTCTAAAAAAAAAAATTGGTCACTACTACTATTTATAATATCAACCCACATGCCACCCTGAAATGCTGCTATCAAAAAGGGTTCGGTTAGGACAAGAAACCGGGAATCATACTCATACTTTTTTTTTATTTAAATTTGAAAATTACGGAATTTCCAAAAAATAATTTTTCTTGATTTACGTAAAATTATGCAATAAATTAAAAGAATTCGTGAATGTGTATAGAATTTACGATAAACGTGCGTGAAATCAATATGAAAAGTAGAATTTTGCACGAAGGTAATCTTAAAGAAAAAAATTGGAACACCTTGATATTCTACAAATTATTAGTTAAACGGTTAGGATTCAAACCCGAAATTATTTTTAAATATACACCACCAACACACGCAATCGTTTAATCACTTTATTTTCAGTTTGTGGATGATAAATTGTATTTTCGACAAAAAGCATTGTCCACGTAAAATTGGAATTTGAAAGGATTTCTATAGTCGAGTTTTTTTGGATAAAAGTAAACCAAAACTAAACCTTTTTGCCTTCTTTAGGCCAGGCATGTCTTGGCTGACGATTCCCTATTTAGTATAGGTGTTAAAATTTAAAAGAAAAACATTTTTTGTGATTTTTAAAGATTATTGAAATACACACTACAATGGTCATTGTAAATTTTCAAAATGAGTCGTTTTGATCAAACGGATTTTTTATCTGGTCGAGCCTGTCTAGCACCAGGTAAAGAACTGAGACCTTTCATATTTTTATTTAAAAAAACATTTTAGTCAGGACCAGTTTTTAAAGGTAGCTCAACTTAACAGATGTATGATGCGGGATACTTTTGATCAATGCTCCCTACGCTCTTAAATATCCAATATTTTGTACTAAATTGAATTCCAAAATCTTTCTCCAATCAATTATCCACTCTCAGCATCTGTTTTAGGAATCGAACCCCACTTAGCGCTTCGATAATTTACTTAATTTCAATATCAATTGCAATAAACTAACTTACTCCTGAAATGCAATACCGTGAGATGCAGTTTTACATGCCAACAGGTTTTCGTGTGTACAAGAGATTTTCTAAAATTTGATATTATTGCGATTCGGTATCGAGTTAATTGTATTAACCTGTTTGCAGTATAGAAATCGCCCTTTTACGTGTTTCTATTATTCGGGTTTAAAAACTATCGCGTTTCACTTTCAAATTGGACTTACCAAATTTGCACAATCTTCGACGGTGGATGTTACTCGAAACCAACCCTTGTAGTTTCTAAGCACTATTTTCACATGTAATTAGATCGACGACTGAACAAAGAATGAAAACGGCAGTTACATTTTTATGCAACGTTTGGGAACGTGTAAAAATTTCTTTTTAGACTTAATAAATATCTGATTACACTTGCAAAGCGACGTGGGTGATTGAATGTAATTGTACTTGTTTTGCAAAAATTATACAATGTAAAAAATTACGTAAATTACTATAATTACTGAAAATTATGCTAATGAAATTTCCTTACTTATAACTTTTGGTATTTTTCTATCAGTTATAATTTGTAGAACGGATAGTAGCTTATTATTTAAATTGTGAAGTTCTTTGAACTTTAATTATATTTTTTTAATCCCTAAAGCTAAAGAGAAGAATTCTATGGTAGATAATCAACGTCTTTAGTGTTTCGTATATAAATACAATAATTTCGCTCATTAAACTGACACTTGACATTAGAAATTCATTTCAGGTTTGGTCAGGGGCGGACCGGCCTCAATATTTTCGTACGGAAATATCACAAACTGTCCTCTAAGATGACGGCTCCAGCAGATGGAGCAGATAACGATAATACAGGAAAAGTCCGAAATGCAAACCTAATCATGACTATTTTTGGTTATACACATATTTTCTATTTCGTTGCACCGTTGAGTATCTCAGAAAAAATGTCGGATAAGTTTTGCTGTAAAAGCGATTTTTATACGACAAAAATGTCCTCGTGCGGAATAATTTTCATTGTTAACACAGAACCGTCAGAATCATTTCTTTTTCACTGTGCATGAAAGTGTTTTCCTTGTTCGAAACCCCCAGACCCCCCGGTCTCAACGCTTATGTTTGTTTATCTCTGAATTCGTGTTTGCAGAATTTAATAGAATTACAATAAGAATAATGCTGATTGAATTATAATAAAATTTTTACAAGATCTTCTTAAAGTCGCTGTATCTCAGAAACGGTGCGTTAAAATAGAAAAATGTAAATAAACAAAAATGAAGGAAATTAAATTTACAACAAATTTTTTTTAATAAGTATTGGTGTAAAAGCGATTTTTATACCAAAAAAAAGTCTTCATACGTTACAATTTGAATTGCAAATATAAGATCGCCCGAACCTTTCCTTTATATACAGGGTGTCCTCGGATATACTTTACATCACTGGTGGTGATAGAGAACACTTGTCTAAGAAATATTTATAACAAACTTTTTTTTCTAAATTCAAGCCTTCGAAAGTTAGACCTCTTTAAAGCATTTTTTTAAATTTCCACCTTCACGTGGCGGCAGCACAGAAAATATTGATTTTTCGGTAAAAATAGATTAGTTCTTTCTTAAAGAGCGCGAAGTAATCTACAAATTAGATTCAAACCTTTTATTGTCTAAATTCAACGGTTTTCGAGTTATAAATTAAAGTTAAGTAAAAAAATGTAGAAAAATTCGAGATTTTTTAATTTTGATTTTTTTCAAAACCCTGTATCTTTTAAACGAAACATTTTACAGAAAATCTGACATCCCATTCCGGATGGGAAATTTAACGGACTGCAACTTTTGTCTAGTAAAAATTTCTGAAAAACCTATCCATTTAAGAGTAAATCAGAAAATAATAAAAACGGCGGTTACAAAACAAAAAATTAAATTATCAAATTTTTTATTTTTATTCGCTCGGAATTGATCAACCTCAGCATAATGGAAATTTCGAATTAAAACTTAAATCCACAGATCCCCCTCCCATTAAACCGTCATAATTAGCGAAGATACTTTTTCGAATTATTAAATCTTAATTTTGAATTTCCATTATGAAGAGATTGATCGATTCCGAGTGAATGAAAATTTATGAAAGAGTATAATTTTTCCAACACGAATTCAGAGATATAAAAACCTAAATCTATCGTTCGAAGTTTTGGGGAGCAAGGGGGGGGGGGTCTGGGGGTATGGAATAAGTATGCAGTGAATAAAGAAATGATTTCGACAGTACAATTTACATTGCTAATATAGAACCATCGAATAATTTCTTTACTCACAATTTTTTTTTCCAAAGCTGGGGAGCATACCATACTCCCCCCCCCCCCCACAGTCACTAAAGCTACAATTAATTAATTACGTAAAGACGATTTTTGTCATTTTTGATCCCCCCTAACATTATGTAAGTAAAGGACGACCCCTAGATAAGAGTAAAAAAGAAATGGGGGGGGGGGTATTGCACCGATCAGAACCTCTGAATTCGTGTTTTACCCATTTTATAGAATTCATTTGGCTCGGAATTTCTTCTTCTGAATGGAAATTCAGAATTAAAATTTAATAGTCAGAAAAAGTATTTTCGCTAATTATGACAGCCTTCCGGGTGGGGGGGGGAGTTATAGCGGGGTATGGAATATCATCGAAAATTCAATAATAGTACAGAAATAGTATGTTGTTTTATTAGAAACTACAGTTTTGATTTTTGTGATGAGTTCGTACGATTGATTAGCAGAGAGAGTCCGGTAAATGCAAATGTTCCACAAAAATGAATTAGTTCCGAATAAAACCTGTAGACCAGTCAAATTAGAATAAAAAAACCCGCATAGATGCAATTTTTTAAATGTTGATGCCCGGATTGATTTCCAGTAGTTTCCTAACAAAAATTTCTGCCGCGGACGCCGCCATCTTCAAAAACCGCGAACTTTTTTTCTTTTTTTCCGACATTTTTTAGTTTTTGTTAAAAAGCGGTCAAAATAAGCGTCTGACAGAAAATTTATAGCATACCTTTTTTAAAGTGTATTAAATTTACTACTATTTGAGACTAAAAATAGTTTTGTAACTCAAGTAATTTCTGAGTTACAGCTCTTAAAAGATCAGATGACTTCGCAGGGCTACTCGTTAATTTTTATGAAATCCTAAAAAAATAATTATTTAAATAATTATTTAAAATTAGGCACTAATGTACTTTAATGTCGGCGACGCGCGGCACTAAAGTAATCTTTGCTTAGCAAAAACAACTGCGTTGTTTGTCAATTGATTGACATAAATTAAATTTTTTGTATTCTTATAAGAAAAAAAATTACTTTTTGAAACAAAAATGCTCTAAATGTGCTCCAAAAAAACAATATACTATTCCCCATTCTGTAGTCGGTACGTGTACTTCATGAAAATAGTTGCCGCACTGTGTTTTAATGGGCGGAGCCGGCCGCAGTTGCCTTTTGGAAGTGCAACAGGTAACATCAAATCATAAATTTATTTTAAATTTAATTTAACTCAAAAATAAGGATCCCGTCTTTCGAACTCCGTTACATTTAAATTTTAAATAAAAAATCCCTTCTCTGTAGGTCTCATCTTTGCAGAGATGTTTTTAATGAGTTATTGGTCCCAAAGATCCACTGTCGAACTAGAGTTTTGTTTCTGAGTTTTGTACTCAGAAATTGTTTGCAATAATGAGGTTTCTAAAAACCAAATTTTTTGCTTTTAAATGTTAAGAATGCAGCTTGCGTATTCGACTTTGCGGTATTGACGAATTTTACGGCGGATAAATGAATAAGAAAATTTGTTTTGCGTGCCACGTTTGATATGGACGTCGATTTTGCATTTTAAATTTTTTGCGTCCGATGAAAAAGCGTAGCAACAAAAGACAAAATTCGGCAGTAGCAGAGTAATCAATCGTAATTAATTTATTCACGTCATCATTAGAAAAGGTATCGTTTATCAGAGCTACTTAATGGTTTACCGATTCGCGTATCCAATATCGTGGTACATTTTTGTGGAATAATACGGAATAGCGGTAAATAATATCCAAGCATTTATTATGTAGTAAAAATTTCATTAGCACCTAACTTATTGAGTGAATAAAATCACACTTGTTGATTTTGAAAGAAAAATACATTAATTTATGAACTTATAACGGCGACTGTACCACATTACATGTGGGCACACAATACACGACACACCTTGATGACAGGTGACAATTTAGTTTCATTTGAATAAAAACCTACGTAAATAAGAATTGTTTTCTTAAATGAAAAACCAAAAATTACCATGTAATTATCCGCTACGTGCAGCAAATCCCAAAAATGTTATGATCCTTCCTGCTGTTGCGCGCAAGTTTAAAACAAAAAGTTACGTCGTCAGATCAGACAACAAAAGGAAATTTTCTGGTATCAAATAACACTTTTCAGCGGCAATAAAAAAATTGTGGTGGCGTATTTTGAAATTATGGTATAATTGAGTTATTAGATAAATGCTGACCTAAGAGTCAGTCAGGTGCTTACGATATCGTCTTCCCAGTTGCTTTTTCTATATATAAAGAATCTTTTATTTTGTTACAAAAAAAATTGTATCCATTTTTTTATGCGACTTCCTTGGGAAGAATTTTCTCACAGTTTTACTACTATGTGCATATCGTAATAAACCACGATAAAAATTATCTAATCGGCTTTTCATTAAAAATTTTGTACCAGCTTCGATATCACAATAATTTTGAATGAATAAAAGTAGCATTTTATGATCAACATTTTTTTTTAATATAAAATCCCACTGTACGCAGTGGCGGATCTGGCGTATTTGGAGCCCAAAGGCGCCGGCGCTGCTGGCTGTCGATGAAAAACCTGAGACAAAAATTTAATAATTAAAATTGTTAATTTATCGTCCTGTTTTTGATTATTTTGTGGACTTCGGTAAAAGCAGTTCACAATGCCGATCGATAAATTAATGTGTAATAAATTATGCAAATTAATTACAAACTAATTAATAAAATTGAACTGAAAATAAATTAGAAACAGAATATTATTATACTTGTTACAACATAATCGATTTGGCTTAGCCAATGGGAAGCTAACAGCAATTCCGCTGGCAAAAAGCTCTCTGTGAAGTTTTAAAATCAAATTTTAAGGCAATGCAGGCAACGTCAAACCAAACCCAATTGTTTCCTTTAAGAGCTGGTATTTCATTGCCAATTTAAACCGGAGATTACTCTAAACAAAGTTTAAACTATCTGTACGTCAGTATATCTGCAATCGTAAAAAATTTGAAACCAAAGTTTCAAGTTCCTTCAGTTAATTTCGCGTTTAAACGTATACTGAAATACTGGCTTTTTATGTCGAGTTTCACAATTGAAATTTAACATTTAATCCAGGATTAAAATTCTGAAACAATATATTAACCACAATGCGTTATAATTTTAATTGCAGTTTAAATTTTAAAATATCTTTGTAAAACCGACCAAAAAAGTTTTCCTTTTATAAAATATTTATTAGTGTCCTGGGGGGTATTCCATACCCCCCAGACCCCCCGGTTTGAATCATCGAAAATTTTTCGTACACTTTCTGTAATTGATTAGATAGAAGCCTGTTACTCTTTCAAATCAGATATATTTATATGTCGGCAATATAACGCGTCCCGGGGGTGGAGGAGGTAAAGTTTTTTTTATCACAATTACTGTAGTAATTGTTCCCCCCGGTTGTGAAGACGGAATATTTGCGTACAAGATTTGTGATTGGTTATTGAATAAGAAGCTTTCAGTATTTCAGGACAAAATATATTTTTGGTTTGCGGAAGTATGCACCAGGGTTATAATAATCACGTAATATAAACGTAAATGTCAAAATGTCGAATTAACGTCAAATGGCGGAAAAATCCATTTTGCTTTGATCCGAGAGTTTAAATAAGAAAAGTTTAAATTTAAATGTTTAAATGTTGTCTAATTTTCTGAAGTATTCTAGGATTTCCTAGAATTTTTTAAGATTGTTTTGTAAGGTTTTCTAGGATTCTGCTTCACTTATCCATCGGATTTCTCCAGCGATGTACTGGACAGGGGTAAGTTCCATCGATGGTCAGTTTGTAGTTCTTTTTTTTGCTAAGCTGCCGAAGGTAAACATGTAAGTTCCACCGCTGGTCAAAAATGTACTCGGGTAAAACATGTAATTGTGGATTTTAGAGTGCCTGGATCAGCGATTTGCCGTGGTTGCGCTTGTAAAAACGGCCCGGAACGCCCGAGCGTAGTGAAGGGTGTAGGGCTAAACTCGCTAAAAACATCCCCCTAGGGTTACCGAATTCGAAAATTACAGAACTCGAAAGCTGGGATCCAAGATTTGACCATTAAATCCATTAAAACACGCTCCTGTTTACTTAAAAGATTAATAATAGCCTTGACTTCCTTTACTTAATTGACCATCGGTGGAATTTACATGTAAGAAAATAGCGAGCTAAAACCGACCGGTGGAACTTACATGTAGGATTAATAAAGATTTGACCCTTCAGTGGAACTTACAAGCGCCCGATGTACTAAGCTTCTAGTACTAAGAGAAAGTTCTACGGGGGGGGGGGGGAACCTCCTCTCCTAATTCTGAACGCAGTTGGCAAAATCTGCAATTAGTTGGCAAAATTTGTCAATAGTTGGCACATTTACAAATGTAGTAAAAAAGTGGGGAACCCCCCCCCCCATTTTATACGTTTATGTGCTAACCAAACGAATAGTAGTTGATTTCTATGCTGGATCAAGTCCGGATGATCGATCCTACAAGAACAAACTGCTGAAAGCTACTGGGGAGTGACTCCAGCTAAGAAATTATGTAAAATCCGGGGAGTTGGCCAGAACCCAATTGGTGGGAAAAAATTTATTATTGGTAAAAATAGAAACTCAGGACCCGTCGGTCTGTATGGGGGCTCTTAGTACACCGGAGCTTGAAGTATCAGTTAACCAGCTGATAAAGCTGATTATTGCATTTGTTACTGATTGTTGTAGTTGAAAACCTACTCGAAATTACACGACCGTTCGAGATGTAAAATCGTAGACCGGGGGGTCTGGGGGGTATGGAATACCCCCCAGCCCAATGAAATCTAGAAAATATCTTAAATAATTATTGTCCCTTCTTAAATTCAAAAACTTCCTAAAATGAGCTTGAGTTCCACCAAAAGCTGGGTATCTTGTCTATCGAAGAGATATCGATTGATCTTAGATTTTCCGTGCAGAACGAGTTGATTTTTATGAAAAAAGGTGTATAAAAGCGAATAGTTGTGGCACGAACGAGGATTTAATTCAAAACTACGTAATAGCAATAAGGCCTGCAAAAAAGGACCATGACTAAGAAAAGAAGAAAGTAAAAAGTAGTCACGTCTCCGTAGCACGTGTATTAAGTGTGCCCCGTCTGTGTGCTGGAATGTACCGTACAGTCTGGCCGCTAGAAATGCAGCTACCTACGACACTACCGCTCTAAGTAAACCGACAAGATGCTTCCTCTTCGTGTCTTGCTACTATCTGTCGGTCAGCTGATGACCACTGCAATGTATATCTTCATTACATAATGGTCTATCCAAGGCCTACCACATTTTATTGCTACTGTAACCCACCCAACATAATTATTATGATTCCGGCTAAAAATTTCGCATTTTGCGGCGACCAACCGAATGGGAGCTTTCTCTCGAATTTTAAATTTAATTAATCACAATTTCGATTTGTGATGTTCTTGTTGATTAGAAATCAGATAAGTCGTCCGAGTTTGGACAGGGGAATGTTCGAGCTAATCAAGACGTCGATCTATCTTTTTTATTTCATTTGTTAACCCGCGATGTTTATTTGTTTTCAAGTAGCTCTCAACATTTTTACCTTCACAAAACAAAAAGTCCACGTTGGAAACTTTAGCAAAATTACATACCTATAGAATCCTTTAGCAAAGAAAGGCCTGTACAAATATCAAATTTAAAATTCACAGATCATATTTTATTGTATGCAAATTCACTGCTGAATAAATTTCCTCTAAGAATAACGAATTTCTATTCCGAAATTAACATATTATAAATCGCTTTTATTATGCAGAAATAAAATATATTACTTTTCATGTTAAGCCTTTTTATTGTAAAAATCGAACATAATTTAAATCAGCTCATTTTGAAAAGCATATGCAAATACGGCGACATTCGATACTGTGGGGTGATTTTAAATATTTAAATAAACTACAAGGGGTTGACACGCCGTCGAACACATTTTTACACAATTTTTAAGCCGATTGTAATTTCCTTACCTCCCGAAACGCTGATCCTTAGCACCGCAGCAATAAAATTTTTCCCAAAACTAATTTACATACTTACATGATGTATAAACAATTAAATTATTTACCAAATTTAACCGCAAGTTTATTGACTTGTTAATCAAAAGAACGCTCAGAAAAAAAGTCGTAGAAGAATATTTGGATAGTAACTTGTAGCAAAACGGCCAGTCATCTTCATCATGGTGCTTGTCCATTTTTAATAAAAAAAATTTTGGAAGCTATTTATTTTATTTTATTTTACGATAAACTATAAAATTAATTTAATTAACCGCCAATGCCAGGGTTTTAATTTTCCCAAACAGGCGGGCGACGAACGAAAATTCCTTAAACTATGCAATTTTTGATTACAATGCATGCTCGATCAATCATTTGAAAATAAAGTAGGCACATAAATTAGCCGGTGTAAATATAAATGCAAAGCCTGTTAGCATATTTTAACATGGTTTTTGGGTAACCCTTTATAGGTTTTTTAAAATCGATTCCCTCCTGATTTGCATATAACTCATTACCACGACCGCTGCACCAACCCAACTTTCAGCTTATTATGCTGCTCTTTTTTTATTATCGTACCTGATGAAACGTGAATTCTCATAGGTGCACTAAGCAGTTGCATGCGAAACTTTAATATAATATTTTATAAAGAATAAATTTGGATAGCTAAACCGTTTGGAACATTTTAAAGAACATATTTTCCTGAAACATCGGAGAGTTGAATGCGACGGAACATATGAGAGCAGATTCAAAAAGTTATCATTATTTTCAAAATACCGCCAGTGGATGGTACGGTAAGGGCGATGGGGTATCACTCGTCCAAACCAGAATATTCAATAATCAAAAAATTTTAAATAATATTCATTAATTTATAAAGATCCTAACCTTTCCGTCGGAATTTGAATTTGAAATTTTTAAATAAAATATATTATTGTTTCCGGAGGAGCGATTTCATCTTCGTCCGGGATCGAACCGGGTATCTCGGCAACGCACTAACCGCTACGCTATCACAGTTTCCTTCACGACAGGTATATTTAATGTTACCAATAAAAATGTAAAATTTAATTTTGTAAAATGGTAGTTTTTCATTATTTTTTGGGGTAAAACATGAAATTACACAGTTTTTAGGGTAAATTTACTCTACGAAGTAAGTAATTTTTACCGGTAAAATTACACCCATTTTAAATGGGAGTAAATTCCAGACTCCTGGTTTCAAAAACCGACGGTTTGTGCGAAGGATTGATTTTATTCTAAGAAATAGTAGTGATTTTTGGTTGTTTTTCAACGCCAAAAATATATTTTGGACTTCGGATCACAGTGTACATGCAAATCAACCCTAGTTCGCTATTTAAACCGAAAAACTCAAGTTCCGTACACAAAACAAGTAGTCTGACCTTAAAGTGGCCGATTTGCGTGTATAATCTGTGATTTATCTTATTGATAAGCAGCTATCTCTCTTTCAAAAAAGGAAAAAAGATTTTTTTGATTTTTTCTGATTTTTTTACGATTGCAGTCGGACTTTCTAAACTTTAGTAATTGATAAATAATTTCGGGAGGGGGCCTTGGATAAATTCAGGGTATACAGAAGGAAATAGGCCTCTAGAAAAAAGAGAGTAATTGTACATAATATGAAACTAAACTGGGTGTCATTTTGGGGTTGCCGTTAAATCCGCCTGTTTCAGTATTTGCTCCCCTAATAATTTTAGATATAAACAATAAATAATTTTTTGCGATTAAATTTTGTTAATTTTAATGATTTTTTATTTTCTGCAAAAAGGGCAGATACATCCGTAATATTTATTTTTCTCTACATAAAACTCATTATCAGTTTATCCCTAATACAATAAATTAGGGGAGCAAGTAATTAAACATTAAGAACTTAGCATTGAACTCTCTCGAGTGCGCGAATTTATTGTACAATCGATATAAACCGTATTTTAGAGCTTAAAGAGTATATTTCATGCAATTTGTTCAGCACTGGGGAAGAGTGCATTTCATACCCCCAGACCCCCCAGTGGATACGCAAATGGATCTGTTCTGAAAGAGAAACGCAGGTTTCCATTTAATGAAATCAATAAATTGTAGTAAAAAAAAGTAAATTCTTTTTACAATATTCTACGTTAGTCATCGGGGGGGGGGGGGGGGGGAGGTATCAAATATCCCGCAGTCTCACAGTAATTTAGATAACAATATGGCATAATTTTCAATATCACGCTAAAATTATAGATAATCTTGGCAGTTGACAGGGTGGTGGATATCTCGCAGTATCACAGTAATTGCAATAAAAAAAATTAATTTCACCCCCTATACCCCGAGGTACGTAATCTTACCTAATATTAATAGTATATCTGTTGTGAAAGAGTAACAGGTTTATATTTAATAAAATCAATTACAGAATTTGCATAAAAAACTTTCAATCCTTCAAACCGGGGGGTCTGGGGGGTATTCCATACCCCCCAGTTCTACATTAAATGTGTTTGAATGGAAAACTACAAAAATATATCTTTTGTGAAAGAGTGACAAGTTTATTTTTAATAAAATCTTCTTTTCCTTCACGTGCCGCCCATGGTATCTGCCGCACGGGTGCAAGATATAATTTGCATCCTTTCCTAATCAGAACATCAGACATAATAGGGTTATTTGTAAAATTCTTATTTCAATTCTTGGATATAACTGTTAATTTGTATAAAAAATAAAAATGATTAAATTATTTTTATTTTTGCCGCCCTTGGCTAGAAGTCAAGATGCCGTGTTTTAGGGAATTTTAATTAATGGAATGGTTTCCCGTTGCCTTCCCCATAGCCCACAGATCGATATTGGACTTTAGATCACAGCAGTATGTATCCGACGCGATCAGGGTTTGAACCGCGGTCTTACGATTCCCAATCGGTCGGTATAGGCTTTATGCCACACTGCTGGGCGATTAGTAAAATCAATTACACAAAAGACTTTCAAGATTTCAATCCGGGGGGTCTGGGGGGTATGGAATACCCCCCAGCACAACATTAAATTTGTTTGAAAGGAAAACTCTTATCATGGCAGATAATAACATGGAATAACTCCCGGTATTGCACTAATATTTCAGATAAATTTAGCGTTAGCGATTGATCGCACCAACTACTGGCCCAATAACCATTCCTTATTTTTAAATTTTTTTGATACTTGGATTTTCAGGAGAGAGCAAGTATAAACCCCGCATCCCGATAATGTAAGAAATATTAAAAACAGTGAAAAAAACACGAAGAAATTTAAATCCCATTTAATACCTTCAGTAGACGTCATAACAGATGAATTCGGTATAAGTTCAAAACATCTAGAAAAAAAGGTTTTTTATCGAGAGATAAGTGTTTTCAAATTTGCCATGGGAGCGGGCTCGTACAAATATTACCACCCCTGAAACAATACTGCCAGTCCGCCACTGATTAATAAAATTAATAAAAACCCAAAGGCAGGCAACCAAGAACTTTTGCTTAAAAAAACTACCGGTATCATCAATTTAATCTTACAATCGCAGGTCTTGGGGGTGTGACCCCCCCCCCCCCCCCCAGTAACCCATTCAATAACTGAAATATTCCCTAAGATATTAAGATTCCACTTTCAATTCTTAAATATATGCCCAATGAGGGGTAACGGGATTACTAATTTCCTAAAATAATATTTCATGATTTTTTACAAATTTTCCCAGATTAAACTTAAATTTTCTTTCGATTTTTCGAGTTTTGGTCAATTTTAGAAATTGTGAATTTTAACTTTAATTGACTTGATTTAATTTTTATAATATTTTTGTTTTTCAAAGTTTTCAAAAAAATTTCCCCTATGTAAAGTTGAAATTTTAACGTCCCGATTGAATTAGCATACAATGAAAATTAACTTATTTTTAGGCCTAAACATAGCTTTCGTTGCTTATAGAAAAAATATTATAGTGATGAGAGCTATCACTGCAAAAATTGGGTGTAATTTTACCCGCGTAAAAATTACTTAGGTAACAGAGTAAATTTACCCTAAAAGTAGTGAAATTACATGTTTTACAAAAAAAAATAAATGTAAAATTACCTCAAAAGTCACTTAAGTAATTTTATTATTTTTTGGGTTAAAACATGAAATTACACTATTTTTAGGGTAAATTTCCTGTAAAATTACACCCATATTTTACAGTGTAATACTAATTTGTGTTGAGGTCCTTCTTCCGGAGGCTTCTTCCGAGCAACATCCGTGAGCAAATGAGCTGATTTAAAGAGAAGATATTCTTTGAATTTGGGTTGTTCACGTCTTTACGAATTTTTCGGAGAAAGAGCATTAATATATTCGTGCCCACATTCAGAATAAATTACCAATGAAAGATCAACACCTTTAAGGACGAATGTTAGGCACGTGTTTTAAAAATAATATTTTCATCAATCCTCAGTTAGATCTTTGTAATCCCTTGATAAATTGCTAGTTTGAGTGGCTTATCCAATCCACGTCAAAGATTCGTCTCTCCCCCGAATCTGTATTTTTCGGTAACTTTGTTTTAAACTTAGTTTTAATAGCAATAAGTTGGAAAATGCAATAAAAAATGTAAATGTAATACATTTTTGATATTTATAATTTTTTTTTACAATATACAAAATTTTTGGTTTAAAAGTTAGGAAATGATCAATTTGGAACTCGAATTTGGTTTAAAAAAAAATAAACAAATTGTAAGAATCTTACCTTAAATTTTGCACGACGAGCAATTTTCTATTCGTAACGTAGTGTATATTACGTGATGTTCTCGGATCCAATGGAAAGCACTGTGTTATTTTGTGGGCCGCACCAAACTCGAACGCAGCCAATCGTGCCAATCCTAGAATACATTCGCAAACAAAATTACACACTGAATGAAACAACTTCTAGGATAATAACAGTCAATAAGTTAATCATATAATGGCATTGTAAAGCCGGGATTTCTGTAAGGCCTGTGGCGTAGGTATCTGAGTTTGAAACGAAGTTGGGCAATGTAATTATGCAAAAAATAGCAGAAGCATACCGTAAATCTAAAATAGGCAATACTGGGTATATTGATTAATTGGACATACAATAGCGTGCCATACACGCGTGCATCACCTTTTTTACACGTTAATCCGACCGTTAAATTCCGTTCAGTATTGAAATTTAATCGAAAGTTCAACAATACAAATGGAACACTTTTTGTTGTCGCGGGTTTGATGAGCCACGTTTCGCTCAATTACGCTCGAAAAATTGCTCGGCAAGACGCCGGCTTACGCTTTAATTGTACAAAAAATAATAACCGACACATGGCGAGTATCGACAGCTAATTTTCTAAACAAGAAGCTCGTAAAAATGTAAATGACGAAACCAGTTGTTTCTCAAATTGTCTAGTAGGTCCGAAAAGGTACCTACTTTTGTACCAGCGCTTACACATGTATACTCATTAACCTTTTAATACCAAGTCGACGCTGATTCGTTCATGCACCCACGGATTCACGCTATTAGCTTCTAATCTGATCGACATTTTACAACCATCAATTAGAAAAAAAATTATACTAAGTCAAAATACCAGTTTTATCCGCGGATTACCGTAATACGGACGGATCACCAATTTTTATATAATAAGAAAACTCAAATTTGGTGTAATTAATTCCAAATTGTCAAAAATTTTAATGGCGACATATTAAAATGCTAATTTTTGATTATCTATTAGGCGTCTGTTTATACATACATATTTATCATTAATAGTTCGAGTTACACCCAAAATGTTAAAATTTCGAATCCCACGTGCGCAAGATAAAATCATTCAAAATTTGTCCCAATCATTTAATCATAATTCGATAGCATTAGAAATATAGAGCGACAAATGTGACTCATACCTTTTCTAATCTAACCAGTCGGAATTGGGATGTCTCTCACCTATTAAGGCGGAAATCCAAAATAAATTTTGTTTTCCCCATCCTCCCCCCTTTACGGCCGCTCATCATCTTTCATTTTACACTTTTTAGCTTAATTTTACCCTCCAAAAAGGAAAAAACTGTAAATGCGTGTGTGGTCACACTTTCAAATTGCGTAATTTTGTTACGAATTAATTGTTTCACGGTTTTATAGTTTACCAGGTTGACAAGTAATAGAAAATGGTAGCAGTGCAACTGGTTTGTATTATTAATTGCTAGTCAATTGTTTAAGGTATCAACTTCGCTGATGATAAAGACCAGTTTAATAGGTTTAATATAATTTACCCCCCCCCCCCGCCGGAAAAAACAACTTTTGGCAAATAATTATTGACAACGAGTAACGTATGCGTGTATTGTGCAGGAATAAAGTATTTTTTGAGAAATTTATTTTACGTGAGCACAGGCAAAGCGCACTTTAGTACCTACACCTTCGGAATAGTAAAAGATGTGGGCGCGTTCCACAATGGAGGAGCATTATTCAAATGGATTATGCATGAATAAAAATTTTGCAAACCATTATAATTGCTTTGTTATATTAGAATTAGCAATAAATTCTTTATTTATTTTATTTAATAGTCAATAACAATGTTTTATTAACTAAACTCGATAAAAAGTATGAATGGAAGCTATAAAATTTGTCTCACTTCTAGCATAGCATAAACAAAGTAAAAATGTGTCCCGTTGTGATTCTTCCGCGGTCGCCTCGGTTGACGTGCCGCCCGGAGCTTGGCTCGGAGGGATGATAATCTTTGGAACCTTTACATTGTAGTGAAAATAAAATACATTATAACTTTTTGTCTCTTTTATGAATGAAACAGATGTGTAACTAAATAAATTAAAATCTGGTTTTCATATTCGAGTCTTTGAAGTGGCGATGCTGTTTAATGTGCGTTCCTTGTAGATTAACATGTACATACATATTTATACACAACAATTTTCCAACTTGTTTCATAGTCAGTATATTTGGTCTGTTAAATTCCACATATTAAAATAACTCAAAAGCGGAAGACCGGTCTTTATGAGCCTAATGGACCGATTTAAGATAAAGAAAAATCGTAAAAAGAACATATTTCGAACCACGTGCCTGAGCAGAAGTGAATTTCTGAGATAAAATGTTATTTTAGTAAATTACTTTTTAACGCAACCTATAAATATAATTCCATCGAGTTCCGACGTTTCTGTACGTCGCTTGTGGTTGCATCTCACGACGCGCGCTAAAAAATCGTCTTGTTTCATTTTTATGTTCGGTGTTTTCTACAGTTTGTGTAGAAAGAAAATAGTCAACAGGCGATACTAATAACTATAGATATATGGGATCGACTTGACAGTTTTTGACATGCTAAAGTAAACAGTATGTCACTACAACTCAGAAATAAACATTTCTTATGCTGTCTTAATTTAGAAGACGACGTTTAAAATGTAATATTTCTGATTCGTGACGGCGCGGCGCACTGTTATTTTATTAAAGCAATGTTTGCCAAAATCAGAATATGCTACATTTGTCTAAAAACCGGACACGCACATAAAAAATGCTGCAATTACTATCCGTGACCCATAATTTGACTATTTCTGCCCAATTCTTTCCTAATAAATATTCAGCAGGCATGTATGTGCAAATTTCGTGTTCAGTTGTACCTATATCAAAAGTGACACAATGAGAGGAAAATTATAAAGTATAATTAGCAAGGACAAGCAGAAAGGATGAATAAAAATATGTTAACACACCTATGAGAGCTACCTAAATACAATTGATAATGATGCTATTACCGTTCTCTAATCATAAAATCAAATTGAAATCTTAGGAAATCCTAAAAAAAGTCAGCTCCAAATAATAGTTACGATCAAGGTAGATCAGTATCTTCAATGGTGGCTCGTAGTTTTTTTTTAAATATAAGGAGGGGGCAACGACTGCAAATGTGAGGTCAAAATACACCATAATTTAGAGTTCAATATAACAATAATGTACTTAAAATTAACATTTTTGAGTCACAAAACTTCTTAGGATCTCATACGACACTGAAATACCCCCCCCCCCCCGGTTTCCTTGTTATTATGTCAAACGGAGCAAAATTACCTTCGACGAAGATGAACGTCAACATGTCAGTTTAGTGTCATCACTGGTTGAATTTTTGGTACGCAATGCCTTGGAGTTTTAAACAGGTTACTGTTAATCTAAAAGATCCTATCATAACTGTTAACGATAAAGAAATTTGGAGAGAGAGAGAGACCAACTTTCCTATGACAGCCTGGTCAACAGTCAACAAAGCCAGGTCTTTCTATCTGAAAGTTTTTCCGCAAACCTCCGATTGGTTCATTTAAAGTTGCTAATCTAATAAAATTGGGAGATTACGGGAGAACTAGATCCTTGAAAATCATCAGAATTCCTAAGACGTTGAAATTCTGAAATTCATTGGAAATATTTGGATTTGCCTGGATATTTACCCTTTGACACGAGATCATAAAAATTTCAGTGTACCATCTCCCAAAAACCCCGGTTACGGTTTAGAATTAGAATTCTGCGGAAATCACTGAAAATCTTGAAAATCATTGGCATTCCTTGGAAATCTCTGGTATTAGAATTTTGTGGAAATCACTGGAATTCCTCAGAAATCATCAGAATTCTTTGAGAATTTCTGGAATTCCTAGGAAATGATTAGAATTCTTGGAAATATTTGGAATTCATAAATTGGCCTGCATATTGACCCTCTGAAATGAGATTAGTTATAAAAATGTCAGTGTATCTCCCAAAAAACCTGGTTACGGTTTAGAATTCTGTGGAAATTACAGAAAATCTTTGAAATCATTGGCATACCTGGGAATATTTTGAAAATCTGTGCTATTAGAATTCTGTAGAAATCACTGAAGTACTTGGAATTCCTTGGAAATCATTAGCTTACTTTGAAAAATTTTGGAATATCAGTTTAGAATAAATTAGAATTGCGGAAATCACTGGTATTCTTTGGAATTATTTTGAAATCACTTAAATTCTTGGAAATCATTGGAATTTCTTTAAAATCATTGAAATTCTTAGGGATCATTAGAATTTTTTTAGTAGAATTAGAATTCTTCGGAAATCACTCGAATTCTTGGAAATCATTGGAATTCCGAGTCTTGTGGACACAAGTTGACCTGACTATTTCACCCCCTGATAATTATGAGACAATAATAAATATCAGTGCATCTCCTACAAAACCTGGTTACGGTACTGCTAATTACCTTAGGCCCAAGCCAAGATGATTGACTTGAAAATATAATTAATAGAGTGGTTTTCCGTTGTCTTCCCCATAGTCCACAGATTAATATTGGGCTTTAGATCACAGCAGCAGTGTATCCGACGTGACCAGGATTTGAACCGCAATTCTTGCAAGAAGCTCTCAAAAAATCTCATTGAATTGTAATAGAAGTATAATTTTCATTATAAACTAAGAAGATAGGCAGCCTATCGGCAGCCATAAGTTACTCGACTGCCTTAGCTGTGCGGTCTGAAGACCGCAGTGACTCGTCATTCTTCTGTAATCTCCCAGTTTTATTAGGTTGGTAATTTAAAACAAACGAAACCCAAACAAAAAAATTGCTTTTGATAACTGATGAGAGCAAATTAGCTGAGTGTTATTTTATGTGATTTGGTTAGGTTAGGTTAAGTTTTTTATAACAGATTATTTCCATCTAAAGAATTATTATCTATCATAATCAAGGGCGGTCCTAGCTAGTATTTCAGGTAATGCTAGATCTCATTGTGGCCTTAAATTAATAAAAAAAAAACTAAAAAGAGTTCCTTTCGTCAATCGCGAGCCGCGGGTTCTGATCTATCGATGAATTTTTGGTGAATAGAAAGAATATTTTTATAATCTCTGTGGAGATCATAAATAAAATAATTAAAAAGGAATTAAAGCATATTTATACGTCACCCCCCCCCCCCATTTATCATTAAGTAAAACCCAAACAGAAAAACAAAAAATAAACAAAATTCCAAAATAAGATATTATTTAAAATGTTAATTTCAAAATTCATGTTTAAGAAAAAAATTTTGATTCTAAATATAAATAAGAAAAGTCAGTGGCGTATTTAGAGAAGGACAAAGAGACAATTGCCTCTCCCCCCCCCCCCAAATGATTCGGATTGCATCCTTGAAGCCCTTCGTGGTAAAAATAATATTTATCATGAGGTTTTAAAACAGTTTAAATTATTTACCGTTAGCAGCGTTCGCCAATTATTATAATAGGATTAATAATAATTTCTGTATTTCCAGTCAGTGAAGTCAGTATTATTTATTTACCACTGACGCGCATGAATGAATTAACGAGAATCCAAAAATCTCCCATTGCCAAAAGTCACACTTTAACTTTTGCAATAATAAAAGGAGCTTTCTGTATTATTTTCAGAAGAACTTGGTATATCTGGAATCAAGGACAAAAATGACTTTGTCGAAGTTCGTAATTTACTTTTTTGAGAAAGCAATACTTTTACTTTACTGCCGGCGACGAGCGGCACTAAAGTACATATTTTAGTGATTTTTTCCATATTTTTGTTTGAAAGCATTTTTGCACCGAGTGTGTACTCAAAAGCTTTTGGCACCATCAGGTCGAAGTCACAGTATTAATTTTTTTTAAAAGGTTGTGAAGAAAAGTTAAAAATTAAAAAATCATACCCCCCAGTTGAAGATAAATAAAATATTTCATTGAAGAAAATAATCTAATGGATTCCTTCAACCAAATAAAAATTAGGTATTATCTTTTTTAATTTTTCCAATGATTTTTACGATTTTTACTGTGAAAATTCACTAGATTTTTGTATATAAATTTTATTAATCTTTTAAATTTAGTAATTTTCTATTGGAAGAGATCGGAAAAATTAAAATTGGTTGACTTTTCTAGAAGTTATTTTGATTAGAGTAATAACGCTTCGTTGAAACCGAAATTTAAAAATGCATCTGTCCAAAAAGGCCAATAATAATTTAATGGTGTTAATGAACTGTAACCTACCCTAAAATAAAAAAAGGTTTTAACTATCTTTGATCAGTTCTTCTTGAGAATTGGCCAATTCCACTAGATGCCATTGTTTATTTTAACTTTCTGGTTCGAAATAATTCCAAATTGGGTGTTTAATTTAATTATAAAATTAAATCAATGACCCCCAAGGGTCAAATACAACAGAATATTGATAAAATAATATTTAAAATTTATTTCAGATGCAAAATGGCCGGTTAGTCAGTGGCGGATTTAGCATGGCACCCTCTAAAAATTTTGCTACTCACATCAGTTGTCATTTTATTAGCCGACTTAAAAAAAAGGTTTTCGATATGTTTTCCCTATGCCACAATTTCTTATGAATAATGAAATACGTTGTGATAATTATTAATTATTTTTATTAGAAAAAAAGTTAGATAAAATTACTTTATTTCATTTTGAGAGCTGAATTTTGAGTCCCCCTGGATTTATGAGGCCCCAGGCGAGCCCCTATTGTGCCGGTTCGGAAATCCGCCACTGCTTATTGTGCAAGAAAATGTTGAAAAGGTTAAGAGGAGAGCGATTTCTCATGAAATCTGGTGACGCGCATAATTGCGCTCTATTAACGAGATTCTCATGGGATATTTGACTATAATTTAAAAATCTCGCTGAATGATTCTTATTTGTATGTAAAATATGTGGAATTTTTTTTTTCAAAAAATTTTAATCCAAAACACCAAAAATTAATGTTTTAAATTTATACTAAAAATAATGATTAGTTTAAACGCTCATTTATGGTCACGTGGTGTGTTTTTCATAAAACTGAATATTTCTTCGTTTGTTTCTTCGTCTCTTATACGCTCTTGGATCCTTTGACGATTTAAACCAAACTTGACAAACAAGCCCAGTTTTTCAGTAGCAGGTTAAACCAAAAAGTGTGGGTTAACCAATGATATTGCGTAAAAAACAGCTTTTCAACGTATTTCATTGTTTAACCCAAATTTTTTGGTTTAACCTGCAACTGAAATACTTGGCTTAACTCAGTAGGACTTGGGAAAGGTTATTGTCAATGGCGGATTTAGCATTTGAGAGGCTCCAGGAGTAATTTAATTTTGAGACCCACTCTAAATATTTTTAGTACTCACATCAGTTGTTATTTTATATTGGTTAATTTTCAATGTGATTTCCCTATGCCACAATTTTTGTTAAGTAAAAGCTTGGAAAATTAATTGAATTATTGGAGCGATCTGACGATTTATCCGTTTTTCGATTGAGGAGTTATTACAGTGACAACAAAAGTGCCGAATGAAAACGTCTAACAATGAATTTCCAATTGAAAATTAACATCTTTTGTTGCAGGAGTGTATGTTAGAAATTGATACGCGTTAAGTGGGATGGTAAAACTTGGTCTTGTTATAAGGCGCATTGTATTGTATCGAATCTAAAACATTAACTTACCCATAATGACTGCAATTGTATTTAACTTTATTATTTTCTATATAATTATAAACGACATAAACAAAATAATTTCATTTCAAGCAGTGTAAGTAAACACAATAGCCAATAAATCTGAATTAAAATTACTCGTAAACTCGTATTTACTGAACCAAAAAAGCATTTTCATATCATTTTAAATAATAGCAGGAAGGGTGCGGAAATTTTGTTGTCTTCATTATTATTATAATTTTAATTCGGCTACCATAACGCCGAACATTTTTTAAATAAATTTCTGCTCGATACAATCACGATCACAAAGAAAAATTGACCCAAGTTATTGGTTAAGTTTGTAGCCATCCTAAATACCGGATGTAGCTAAATGGAGTCGACAATTTATACCATTAGGTTTGTAATAAAACACTGTCGAGCACGAGTTGATTACCTATTATCGTTTATACTTAATTGGAATAATTTTATACAAATTTTTGAATTGAGTTGCGGGTCAACGATTTTAACAACCGCAAAAGTATATTTTCCAGGTAGGTACTCGAAAATGCACCGCTGCGTCTAAACATTGGTAACCCCGCAGCGCTACGCGTACGCCGCTGAGGGAAATTTTAAAATTTAAAATGCGTTAAAACGATCGACCGAATGAATATCTTAATGAAGCGAACTACCACACATTAATGTATTTTTTTTCTAATAAATGCATTTATTATTCTATTTTTGTGGGACCACTACCTACCTATACATCATCCTCTGACAAAATAAAGATAATAATTATAATGAATCTTAGACCGTATAATAATTTTCTATTTGAATTATGTTTCAGATTATTGGTTAAAAGTTTAAAAACCTGTTGTCTAAAAAAGATTCTCCTAGGGTCAAGAATTTGTATTGCTTTTTTTAATCAATGTATTAATTAAAAAATCCTTTTTTGTTCTCAAACGCACGAGATATTTAAAAGTGCATTGCAGAAATGGGTTTAGTGTTAAATTTAATCGTCGTTCATTAACGCAGTAGATTTAAATAATTATTTGCAAAGAACCATAATGAAATCACGTTATTTCGACTCTGGTGGTCAACAATTTTCTTTCTTTTTCTAACGCCACTATTTTTCGCTACTCCCGTCTCCTTTCCACCCATTGAAAATCATTCTAAATGCAAATTTGCAATACCTCAAGTTATCTCTATGTTAAGTATTCTGGAAGACATAAATCTATCTCTATTGCAATGTTTGCTCGATAATTGCGTTATCTCTATTTAACGAAAGCGTTTAATTGTGCCATCCTTGTCGTGGCACTCTTAAAATGCGTTTATGATGCAAATTTCTGATGCTTTTCTTATTTTTACAATTTTTTTTCTTTATCTTCTTCTCACTTTTCCTATCTAAATAACCATCAATTACTGTTCTGGTTTTCTTTTGCCATTCTGACCATAATGTAATGCACGGTCTCAGATTCACTGTCCGATATTCACTCGTGTTCATGCACAATTTCTATTTCAAAAGAATTGTCTTTTTTGTTTTCAACATGATTCAGTTGGCTCTCACTAACCAAGAATTCCAGAATTTTCAAGCTTCCGAAATTAGCTCCATGAGCTGTGGGAACTTCCCTGGTACACGATATAATTTATAGATTCAATTGTTTTAATTTCAATTGTTAACCAAGTTCGGTTAGGTACGTATTATGAGGATCACGTTTCCATACTTAATTATATCTAAGCACCGACATCTAATCGCTCTACACAACTTCGAATCAATTGGAACAAGTAAAATTTGAAACCAAAATTGTAAAACTTTCTCTAAAAAATGGTCTGGAATCTGTATAGCCCCTCTACTAATTTATGCAAATTGTACGTTTTGGTAAGTATTGACCTACTTGCCCCCCCTGACGGTGTCGCTAGATGAGCTGTAGCGGCTGATTGGGGAACCAATCGGGTGTCGCCTCTTAGAACAGAATTTAAATAATTTTAAAACCTTTCAGCTCCTTTTGACTACTGAGGGGTATTCCATACCCCCCAGACCCCCCCGGTTTCGAAGGTCACAGTTTCATGTTCATAATCTGAGATTTCAAAATTTGGCGTATAGAGGTTTAGGTGATTCCAACTTCCTTAACCCTTCTTGGTCACACTGGGTCAAATAGACCCTAACTAATCTTTCGACCTTGAGTACGGCCATTTTTCCCTCATTTAAAATAAAATTTTTAATCTCAAACCTATGAAGCCCTTTCAAGGAAGGCTTAAAATTTGACCGGCGATATAAATATATTCGTTTTCTGGCCTTGTACAAAATCACAAAAGTGTTAGGTCTATTTGACCCAGTGTGACTATTACGTCAGTTTGAAGAAGTATGATAATTCGGATTAAGGTGGATGAAAATTAGATTATATCCTTAATTTCGTAATAAATGTTCTAGATAAATTTTAAACCTCCAAGTTAGTTTTGAACGATGGGGGGTATTCCGTACCCCCCAGACTCCCCGGTTTCACAGCTCACAAGCTCGAGTGCATTTAGCAATGGTCGATTGATTTTATTGATTGAAAAGGTCAAGATTTAAGAACAAACACGCTGTTATAGCACAGCAGTGTGTACCTGCCATCACATTTTCGAGAGCGGTGCGAACAGTAAACAAGAGCAAGGCGGGGAAGGTGGAAAGATCCCAGCCAGGGAAATCACCTCATAAAGTAGACCAACAACACGAAAAAACGCCTAAAGGACAAGGATAGGCAAATTTACCGGTTATGTTGGTGAAAACGTCACAGGAGCTGCTCTATTATTGGAACACACTGGTTCGGATAAAAAAAAACCTCCAAGATGCTCAGACAGGAAAGGCAATAGTGAAAAGTATTAAGATGACAAGAACAGGCGACGTGCTCATAGAGACACGATACGCTCAAAAGAACACGACACGAAGATAGTAAACGTCGACGCCGTCACGGACCAGGGCGAATTAGAACAACATCGCCGAAAGTACATAGCAGAGGGTGGACAGAGAAAAGGCTCCTGGCAAAATTGAGGCTGATGCTGGGCTTAACCAGAATTGTTGGAGTTGAGGCACAAGCGACCACTTTGCTAATATATGCAAAAGGGAAGAGTTCTGCATGGATTACAAACTGGCGGGCACGCTACCGCCAGCAGACAAATGAGGATACCGGCCTAACACTGGTATAAAACACAGGAAGATACAACATACACTGATGGGGTAACGAGAGAGACGTGAGACGTAGGGAAGAAATGCGAAAAGGATTCCCGGCGTCGCTATGGAGTGGGGTTTTAGTCAGTAGGAATCTGAAATTCCCCCCGATCATAGGGGAGCCTATGTTTCCCCACTCTCGACGAACACAAAAGTCAGGACCCAAATCTCTTATCTATGGTATAAAGTTGCTATGTCGAATGTTAAACAATTAAATTAAATGTATAAATTTATGTTACTGCTAACTTTATGAAGTACGCATCGGGGGGGGGGGGGAGAAAACATGAAATACGCACCAGTACTTCAGTAATGTATAGAATATCCTACATATCCTGGCTCAATCTACCCTGGCTTTGAAGATTAAAATATAAATAAAAATAAAGACTAAATATCCCCATAATACAAATTGGGGGGGGGGGGGTAAATCAATGGGTTTGATTATATACACTGTACTACTATTTGACAGTACTGTGTAAAATACTGCAAGTTACTACCACGTAGTGGTGGCAATACTGCCACTTACTGCTGATACTGACTAATTATGTAATTTACTGCAGTTACTACTGGATACGTAGAACGGTAATGTTACATAATATTATCATTTTACCCATCAGATAGTAATGGTAGTAAATAGCAGTGTTAGATAAAATCAACAGTAAGTCATAATTTCAGCAATAAGTGGCAATCTTAAGCCAGTAAGTAAAATTAGGTAAGATCAGGAGTAAGTGGCAGTATCAGCAGTAAGTGGCAGTATTAAGCGGTTATTAGGAATATTATAGTTTTAGGTATTTTTTTAATAATTTTTTAATTACTTAAAGGGATATTGCCGATACTGCCTGAACGTCCGATTACATTAACTGGCAATATTGCCATTTAAAGCAGTCCAATACCGCCCTACCCTACCCAATTACAGTAAATTTCAACGTAAAATTGTTTTTGAGTGAAAACGATTAATTTTAAATATGTTTTCTTTCAGAAACAACAGTAGGAGAAATTGTTTATAATTTACTGTAGCTGACGAAGCATAAAAATGCCGAGACAGCGATAAAGTAAAATTTTTCAAATTGTTCGTATATTAGTCAGTAATGTGTCTGTGAATTTATTGTAAAATTTCATTTTGAATTTTTTATTAATTGAAAAAACAACTGCCAAGGTTTTAAGTCGGAAGTAGCGAGACTTTTACTTGTACTGGTTTTATTTACCGTAAGTGAACATTTTTTAAAAATTTGCTTTTTAAAAAGCAAATGAAGTAAATGTTTACTTGCAAGGATTTTATGTAACCAAGCAGATGTAATTTAAATTAAATTTATTATAGCCGTAATTTGTAATTTAGTATTGTTTGTGTTTAAATTAAAATTAAATACGCGAATGAATACTTTATGTTTTATAACAATAAATTGATTTATGCAGCGCAAAGTCTACTTAACTTGGTTGGTTAATTGCAAAATGTGGTTTATCAATCCAAAGTTCACGGTGGTAATTACATTTTTCACAAGAAAATCCTGATTTAATTTTCAAAATGTTTAGATTTGTGCATTTTATTAAAATTTGATATTATCAGGCTACGACTTAATTCTTACGGCTGGCTTTGACGTCTTCTAGTTAAGATTAATTTGTCTGAGATTGTGAATGATTTTTTCTGGCTCACGAACTTCTTCACTTAGCAAGCTGGAGCCAGGTGAGCCCACAACCTCGAGCTATGTTATGGTTATTTTCTGTTCCAATTTTTTTTCCAGTTAAAACCAATCAGTAGAAAATTAAGCCTAAATTAAAGTATTTTGAACTGCCAGTGTTGGCGTCAGGCAGTCCAATCCAAACCCGAATGGAAATCTAATCGGGAAAATTGCGCATAATTAATTGGTATTTATGATGGAGAAGAAAAGCAAACACTCGATTAGTCCGAGTACCCATTCGATGGGTCGAAGTATTGAATAGTCAAATAACTCGAGATTGTTCAGTATTTTAGAAGTATGGAATTATTTTTTAACAATGTAAATAAGAGTAAAACCACTTGACCGCTCCCTAAATTCCTTTTTATATAAAAATAAAATTCTTTAACACTTGACAGGAGTATTTAATCTTCGTATCATCAATATTTCTCCGTCACGTTGGTCTCTGTCATTACACAAAACCCATAATATTTCATTTTATGTACCTCACGTTAATTTACAAAAACTCATCATACCACAATTTATTCAATTTTTTTAGTCGAAACAGTCGGACGTTTACAAATACGAAATTTCATTAGCTCGGCTAGATTTTTGAGCTTTTCCTTTGAAAGACTCGGTAGATTTGAGATCAAATCAGACGCGTGTGAAATAAACCCAATGATTTTTCAAATTCAAATGGAATGACTGAGCTCATTTTTTAAAGTCGATCCGTTTAGAATGTGATGCTTTTTGAATAAAATAAACCAGTTTCGACGAGTTTTACCACCATTACACCGCACATTCTTATTGAATAATAATAATTATTTTAAACAATGGATAGCCCGCTGCGACTAATATGCAACAATTTTTATTTCATTTTTTTATTTCTTATCCCGATTAAATATAGGGTGGAATTTCTACATATAAAGCGACATCGCTGTGTCCGATTATTCAATTTTTTATTTTTGAAAAAATTTCGATCGGCTCGAGTTTCAATTAACTCCAATTGAAATATCAGATCGAAACAAAAGATTAGATCGGTTTTATTCTACATATTTTAAAAGTAATTTTTATATCTAAGCAAAATATCTATTTTAACATTCAAAGACAACAATTTTACCGATCAATTTCTTTTTTGTGTCCTTCAACATGCCACGTCTTCATTAATCACTTAAAATTATTTATACGGTGCTACCTACGTTAACAAAATGGAAAACTTCCCAATTTAGAGCATTTTTAAATTTCAATATCGTAGATTCAGTTCCGTTTCGCTAATTTTTACGCCTGTTTTTAGAATAATAAAATTGAGCGGGGGTGTAGGTGGCAGAGATAAAATCGATCCGGCGTTAAACTGTCATCAGTCGCTTATAATAAATTGATTTATAGTCGATTTTCTACTTAGCACAGTTCTAGTTTCACAAAATTAAATTTCTAATAATATACAGGGCGTTGCAACACACGGGCCGATTGGATTTTTTTCAAAATTGCAGCCGACTCCCTTGGCCTTAATATATACTAACACTTTCGGTTCGATTTCGATCTTCCAATTAGAATTAAATGTCAATTCTACAACTACCGCTGTTTCATGAAGTTGCGATTATAAATTTTATTTTTAATTTGCACTTTAACTTTATCAAGATAGGAATTAGTAAACGCAAATGTAAAAACAGCTAAAAATAAATCTAGAACATAGCGGTCGGAGTAGCTTACGTAACACGACAAAAACTGAAATGCGATTAATAGAAGATAAACAATTTCAGGATAATGAAAAATCGCTCGATACAATAGCAATCACGTTTTAACACCTGTAACTAATCCATTCGTCTCAACATAATCAGAAAGATATAAATATTCGATCGAATGAGAATCGAACAATGATAAAATAATAAATATTTTGAATTTTTCAAAAAATTCCTGTCTTCTTTATATCCTTGCGGTTATACAATGACGCGGACAAGTTGATTGCAAATTAAATGGGCGCGTATAATTGATAAAGATGTTGAATGTTCGTACCCAAGACAACTGAAAGGATCTACTTGCTACGAAATTGGAAGATAAAGTATCAAGGATTGTGATTGAAAATATTTCAATTTCAACTGCCCGTTCTCCAGATTTAAGATAATAATTAATTGCAAAAAACGTACACCGGATTTTTTGTGACTTTTCCGATATGCTGGATTTACGAGTTAAATTTTGAAAAACTGGCTTTGGAATTTCCCTATTAACCACAATTAGTGTTGTACTGGAGGGTATTCCATACCCCCCAGACCCCCCGGTTTGAAGACGAAAAGTTTTAAGAAGAATCGCTCTTTTTTTCAGCACAAAATGTCTCATCCTTTGGATTGACTCACGGATCCCGTCTTCTAAGATCAATAATTTTCGAGTTAGGGCCGCTTCAGGAATGTTTTTAATAATTGACGCAACTCAGAGTTTCACTATCTAACTAAATCTGCCAGTTTTAAGTGCAATTTATGTGCAAAACTACTTGTATAAAATAAAAACACGCCATGTTTGCAAAAAACCAGGGTTGTGTATGACGCACAGTGTATATAAATTCGTACAAAATCTAAAAAAAGGAACATACAAATCTTCTAGGACAGGGCAACCTCCGGTTTTCAGCATTATTTAGAATATAAACAACTTATTTTTTCTACATAAGAAAATTAAATTTTCTTACCTTATGCTTCTAATTTTGTCTTGCAAGTTCTCACGTCCAGAGGTTCTCAGGGGTTAATAAACATCTAGAAATGCACTGGATCCATGGTTGCATTCCGCTTCCCTGAAATCAAAAATCAACCTATTAAAATATATCTATGTCAAAATGTCCGGTTACTAACGAGAATCTCAAACTTTCAAGGGAATGCAGATGATCGTAAGAAATCTTAGATTATAATACCAGGGAAATCGTAAAATTCTTAGCAAATTCAAAAAATCTTAGAAACTCCTAGGAATTCTAAAAAAATATAGGGGGGAGGGGGTAAAGTATTCAGTTTTGTTAGGCTTTAATTCTAATATTTTACAAGCGCTAGCGAGGTAGAAACAAAAAATTCCATCCGGCGACTATGTCGATAATATAGGAACTCGATCGATGTTTCCTCTGCAACCGCATGCAATTGAATGAACACGTTCTCTCCCCACCTAAATTCGAATAGCTACGACTCACGTATCGTACACGTACCGCCAAGTGAACGAATTTTTTAAGCTAACATGAACTTGAACTTGTAAATTTTACATCAAAAAGCCGATTTTTAAATTAAATTGTGGAGTAACCGTTGGGCCGACATTATTTATCTTATCCTATTTGCTCTTTCAGAATAACCGCACAGCTACGAGTGAACTTAAGCCGACTTGGCCCATTAAAATAGTTTTGACGACCTTTACTTAATTGACCATCGCATCGGTGGAATTTACATGTATGAAAATAGTGAGCTGAAACCGACCGGTGGAACTTACATCTGGGATAAATAAAGATTTGACCGATCGGTGGAACTTACAATCGCCCAAAAAAATTTATTGGTTATGGAGAGTGACCGGTTAGTGCCGCCTGAAGACAGCAAAATCGGAAGAATCTACTTTAAGTTGCTAAAACTCCAGGTTCTGGACAAGAACTTCCAACTCAAAAATTAAAACACTCTTAAGCAACTTTGGTTGCTTAATCCGGCCGTCCGGATTACGCACTTCATTTTTTACTCAGAGTACCTTGTAGCTTTTCAAAAAATCTGAATGACCGTTGCTATGGCAACGTGACATAACAGTCGGGTTACCATTGCGAATTTCCAACGAAGAATTCAGGATTAAAACTTTCTCGGCAGCTTTGGACCCCCAGACCAGACCCCCGGTTTTCAATATCACAAGTTTATATGCATGATCTCTGATTGATATTATCAAATAATAAGATTCCTTAGGGGATTCCATATCCGTTTCTATGTGGGTGGGCCAAAATTTTTACAGAAGTTCTATTGTTAAATTGTCTCTTACTGCTGGCTGGTGACTATTTAAACCCTCTGAGCACTACTTCACTTTTACCTGCACTTGATGGGAATAGATTCATTGCACCCTGCCCCTCAATCATCTTCAAGTTCAACTTAGTTCAAATTTTAAAATATTTACACCAAACTGTATAAAAAAAACTATTCAATTTTTAGTTGTTGCCCCACGTTGGGTGGCCCCACCTTTGAGCAACGGCAGTTGGATTTTTATATTCGACATCACATCTCAGAAATCATAGAGCAAGGAAGCTGAATTTCAAAAGTCACTTGGTGGTTGGATGAAGGTATTACAGGGCGCCAGTGCGGCAATAAAACTTGAAAAAAAGCTGTTTAAAAAAAGGATATTCCCCCAAATAAAAAGCTATTCAGTTTTATGTCGTCCGCAGGACCTTTAAATGTTTAATTTGCAAGCTAAAACTAGCTGTTAGTTTCAAAAAATTTCAAGCAAAGCTGATAGTCAAAATTAGGTCTACCTGTTGGTTCCAGGTAACAAAAACCAAGCCAAAAACTTTGAAACGCAGTTTATGGCGGTCTCAAAACAGCTCAGCAGGATAGATAAAATTAAAAAAAAAACAACCGGAAACAAAGAGTTGAAAGCACTAATGTAGAGCAAAAGGGATGACAGGAAGTATAATTAGGTCAAGAGCAACCTCACACCTGAAGATAAGGTCACGTCATCGCTTGACGCATGACGAGATCGTAACATGTTAATCGTCCGGCCGTCGTCGATCCTTGAAGATGTCGTAACATGCAAAAACGTCAACCCGAAAAAAAGTGTTATCTATGCGAAAGGTGTGGTTGTAATACATAATAGCGACCTAAGACAAAAATTTAAATAATCACACATAAAAAAAACTAATTTGATAGTAGCAATTGTATGGATATTTTAACCGTAATACGAACTATGACAACATCAACGATTAAATTATTATTATTTATAAATTTTTCTAGATTAATTTTGGAATACAATTTCGTAATAATTAAAATGCGATTACTTAATTATGTACGTATAAATAATTGTTTAGTAATTATCAAATGTAGGTTTTTAGTGGAACGATTAATGAACCTAACTGCAGATTGATTAAAATATTTTTTGATCGCAAAATTGGTAAACACACTTTGCCCACGGTTATTGATTGGTTGACAAATATTTTATTATATGGGTATAACGTTACTTAGAGTAATTAAGCCTTTTTATTTGCTCAAGGTGAAATATAATTACAAAAATATAAAAATTTTATAATCAATCATATAAGTTCAACTTTTTTGCTTTTTAATGGACTTGATATTTATTTTAGAATTTTAATTAAATCTTAATGGTGCTTATAGCACCAATTTTCCAGTGGCGTGCGCGATGCGGAAAATTCGAGTAAGCGCATTTGTTCCCCCTACACAAATATTTAAAAATGTACTTACGCAAAAATAACGATGTTTGAAGAAGCACACAATCAAATTGAATTAAAATTTTAATAATTAGCGCGATTTATCTAAAATTGGAATGTCACAAAAATAAGTTAACATAAAAACCAGATATTCGAAAATTAAATATTGATAAGATTATTCATTGCCGAAAGTTGCAAAGGTTATAAATACGAGAGTTTCTTATTTTTGCGAAAATAGAAATTATTGCCAATTTAAGGAGACGGATTTTTATGCGTTTTCGAAATTAAAGAGGTAAAAATTTTGATTCGCAGCTGCGAGTTACAAGCAACTGGAAATAATTCGATAAAAGTTTTAAATTGGTCTATTATGTGAACCGTAGATGAAACAATAGAGTAATTTATTTTGTCTAATAATATAGGAAAGTTAAATTTTTAACTTTAGGGTAACAAAGTTGGAAATAATTTTTTAAGACGTCAATTTTTGATAAAGGAACGTTTAAAAAAGTCCAAGTGAGTTTTTATTTCTCTCCAAATGAATATTTCTTATCTGATGGAAAAGATAATTAGTATGTATTGAACTTTCAAGTCATCTCACAGATATTTATCGATGTATAGATATATTTTCTGTAGCATTCGTGGTTAACACTCGTCGTTATGTTTTTTCCTTATTTAACATGTTTGGATGTAACTAATGGCTCCTTATTTAAAATATTTATTAAGTCTAATGGTTATGGATGTAAAAAAGTTTAATTTATACAGGCATTTTCTCAAAATGTACCAATCATGTATTATAATTGTTAATACCATATTTGTATTCATCTAAACTAATTTTAACGCTCCATCATTTAAATTTGCTCGACTGACGGTTTTTAATAATAAAACTTGATTCTTTTTCAAAACTATTTCGTTCTCCTTTTACATTTTTCTGACATTAATAATTATTAAGCCGAGAAATACCATTATCATGGTACCTTTTAGTGAAATATTTTGGTACCATTAACCAATCCGTAATTTGTCACTTTTATTACGTTAATCCTTTCTTCTGAAGGCCCCAATAAATTTTTCTTCTAATTAATTACCTTAAAATTATTTTCGCCTTGCATCTTGGATAAGTTGATACAAACAATCCTACCTCGAATAAAAAATTTCTCAAAGTGTATTCTATACAATTGTGGGTATACTGGGGGGTAAACCCCCCGGTTTACAGAGTTTATTTTTATTATCGGAAGTAACCGATATAGATTTTCAGCATTTTTAAATGACCGAAACACATTCTCATTTTGAGATAGGATGTAATAATCCTGCAGACACAGTTATACGTTGGAGCCTGGGGGGTATTCCATACCCCCCAGACCCCCCGGTTTACAGAGTTTATTTTTATCTAAAGTAACATATAGATTTTAGCATTTTTAAATTACTGAAACACATTCTGATTTTGAGATAGTAGATAATAATTCTGCGGACACTGTTTTAAGTTAGAGCCTGGGGGGTATTCCATACCCCCCAGACCCCCCGGTTTACAGAGTTTATTTTTATCCGAAGTAAGTTGTATAGATATTAGCATTTTTGAATGACCGAAACACATTCTCATTTTGAGATAGAAGTTAATAATTCTGCAGACACAGTTTTAAGTTAGAGCCTGGGGGGTATTCCATACCCCCCAGACCCCCCGGTTTACAATGTTTATTTTCATCGGAGTTAGCTTAATATATAGATTTTCAGCATTTTTAAATGGTCGAAGCACGTGCTATTTAATTGATACAAATCAATGAATTTTTCCTTTTTTTAACGTAAAATACATAATCTTCCCCCCCCCCCCACCCCAATTTACATCTGGTAATTTCACTCGCGACAATTTAAAATCGTGAAAGTGAGAAGACACATACTAATATTCGGTTTATAAAACACGAACAGTCGGGGGGGGGGGGGGTTAAGTTAACAGTCAGAATCAGATATTACTAATTAATAAAATAATTTTATCGCCCTTTCCGCAATTGAAACTTCATGTTTTTAATATTATTAAATTGCTTTGCCCGAGAGCGGAATTTGTAGCACTCAGGAGCACAGGGGCACCTTTGGTTTGGTACTGGAATGCAATACTACAGATACTTAAATATCCTGTTTCTTTCGTGGGTGAAAGGGCTCCAAGGCAACGAGGGTAACCCATAAGCGGACGAGGTGGCAAGAACGGTTTCCAACAGCTTTTTCAGCGGTCAGGAGTCGATGATTGCTCCAGCTGTCACAACGGTTGACATTCTCTTAAAACAACATACCCTACAACTGCACTCCAAGAGATGGGCAAGACGATCGGTTGGGGGGAGATGATATCGGCGATTCAGCAGAGCAAACTGTCTAGCGTCAAAGTGAGGTGACATATCGGGGGTTTATGGTCAAAATCAGTGACACTCCGCCTGTAAAATACTTAAGTTCGTCCAGCAATTGGTTTGGCTTGAAGAGTGAACAGAATGAGGCCGCTGCATTGGACATAGTAAAATGAGACCGGTTTAGAAGCCTAAGTGTGCGTCTTTATCTGTCCTCCTACCTAAATTCTAGAATCCGTCTTGTGAAGGGTCCGATATATCTGTTTTAAATAAAATTATACGAAATTGGAATACAACTTAATTGAAGAGAAAAAATTATGTCCAGCAAACTACCCAGGTTTCCTCTGGACTTCCGTACACTACCTCGGACTTCCCGGAACTACCTATGACTTCCTCAGACTGGAATTATAGAGCAAAACGGTAGTTTCTCCTAAGTTTTCTTTTCAGATTTTCATTTTTATCTTTTCATTCTTCTTTATTATTGAATTTTTTGCTTCTGTACTTATTCTGCATTAGATTTCTTCAAAGTTTCCCCACAATTCCCAAAAACTTCCTTAAGGATACCTTAAAACCAGGTGATTTACTCATCGGATATTGGAATTGACAACAAAGAGCTCATCAAAGAGCCAATAATGCCGTTCTGAAAACAAACGAGGACATAACCTCCGACCAATATTCCGGAAGTTTTATGACCTTATATCCTTCGTGGAGTGTTGAGCAAGATTTTTTAAGTTTTGAATTTTCTTCGGATTTTTGAAATTTCATTGAAAACATTGCTAGGTTATTTCGCTTCTCCACAAAACAATGAATACAAATAGAAATACAGAAGAAATTATTATTTAGATAAATATTAACCAATCAGGTCTTACCATATTTAGTATGCAGATAAGTAAAACAAGTAATAATTATAAACAATACGGAAAATAAAAAACTCTAAATAAGCAACTTAATGGTTCTTTCTCAGAATAGAACCGGCTTAAGAATATTTATTCCCATTTCCCATCCATTAAACGTTTTGCTACGGTACATAATAATTTTCAGTTAGCCGGCACCCAGTCAGCTAGCGCCAAGTTGGCTTAGCACCAAGTCAGCGGCGCCGAGTCGGCAGGCTTTCGGTTGGTGGCGTCAAATTGTCCTATCCCAATGATATGATTTTTAATAACGACAGGGCCGTACTCAAGGATGTTCTAACTTTCAATATTGTGGAAAGTTAAGCCGTGCGTGCGGTAATATCCGCATTACTGGTCCGGCCCTGCCCACAGTTATTTTATAAATCGTCGGACATAGAAAATCACGACATTTAATAATAATAACTGTTGGAACAACATTTTGTTATAAAGGTAAACCCACTTGCACACTTTTAATGGCTTATAAAATATGATTTGTTTTAAATATAAAAGAATAATGAATTACTCATTTGGTTCCTCGATCCTTTGATGTTTCCGAACTTCGGTAAATTATCTTTGTATGAAATCACAAAAAGCTATTAAAAATCGGTTAATTTCTATTCGATTCTTTATTTTAGAATCAAATAATTAGTGAATTAATCGCTGCATGCTGACATTAAATTAAATTTACAATCGGATCGGCCGAATCCGATTCTTCCAATAATTATCACAAAATTAAAATTAAAAATTGGGTTTTGTACGCAGCTAAAATTCAAAGTGGCCACCTGCGCAATTCTAAGAGTTTAATTAACTAGGTGGTCATAATCACGATCAAGTAAACGCTCCTTTATTTTAATGATTCTACGTATAAACCCATACCTGAAAGGACGACGTTAACTCAAGATAATGAAGACGCCACAAGGAAAGTCAATCTTAATTATGATGCGTTCGAGCGATGAAGTTCAACACGCGTTCCTCGTTACTAAGCGTTTAGCAGTGCCCCCCCCCCTTTCTTGACTCCGCCCGACATCTTAAACTGGCAGATTCGATTATTAAAAAATTAAAAGGCAAGTAAACATAATTTGCCTTAAAATTCAAATTTTAACATTTTTACATAACCAAGGAAAAACTTTTTTAATTAAAAATTAAAATTCGCTTTAACATATTAAAATATTGAATAGCAATGCATAAATTTTCATTTTTCTTTAGCTGAGAGAGTAATGAAGATGCTAATTTTGTATAAAATTAAAGTAATAACGAAAAGTAGAGGAAGGTGGGAATATTAGACAGGCGTCGGGGAGTAAAAAAGAAAATTTTTTTTTCGAAATGTCAAAAGCTCCGATCATATCAAATTGTGGGTATATTTAAAATAAATTCAATAGGGTGTATCGGTATTATAAAGAGATTACTAACAATGATTTCAGATTTTTTTAAAACTTTGATAGGCGTCAAAGTTGTGCCAAGTCACTGTATTCGAATAGTATTCGAACACGACGTTCCATTGTTTGAAATGATGGCTGGTATGCAAGAAATGATATTAAAATATGAAGAACTAAACATGAGCTGATTACTTGTTCTCTTGTTTATCTTTAAATTGTACGCGATCGTTTGATATCGAAGTTTTACATATCAACCATTAGATTTTTAAATTAATTCTTCTGTTTGTGATCGGGATAAGAATGAAGTACGCGCGAGTACAAGTAGGTACAATTGAAATTTCTTCGAGATTTTATCTTTCAGAGGTAGCGACATTTTTGTTCTATTATCCCAAATAATTAAATAAAAGGATTGACCCCAACCGGTGACGTCACTGCCGTTAGGACAAACAGATCATGTCGTACTAAAGACTTCGATAGCAGAGTTCGTTTAAAAATCAAAATATCTCTACAACAATAAAAGTCACTTTGCACGACGTTTCGAGTGTTTAATAGCCCAGTAACCTGTACTCAGGTGAACGTGTGCCCCTCCCCTTAAAATGAAATGTTTGTAAATACAATCGTAAAACTTTGGGTGATTAAATGTCATCAAAATTAGTCTCATTTCACTATGGCCACTATTGGCCACTATGTTGCCACCAATTTTAGGGGTAAAATTATAAAATAATAATTGGACGGTACATTTGGATAGCAAGTGTGGCACTGCCCTTAAATTAGATTTCGTAAAGGAGTGTCACACAGTGCGTCACAAATTCGAGCATCAAAAACAATTATAATTTTGATAAAATATTTGGTGATAACCTTAAATATTCAAGATTTAAATCATTAAATTTGACGTTAGCAGTTTACAAATGAGTCGAGGAATTGTTGACTACATGGACGTGCATTAAGCGTCAATGGTCTCATCAGAGCAGTGGCATACACTGAAGGGTTCTATCACGAAATAAAAAAAACTTTAAGGTTTAAATTCATCGGCTACAAATTCTGATACTTGTTCAAACATATGAAAATTCGCATCGAAATAGTTAAAAATTTAAGAACTTCTTGACTTATAAATTCAACGACGACTAGAAACGTGGGGTCAATGCCATTAGAGAAACGACAGTAACAATTTAAAAATTTGAAATTATCCTTGAATTATTTTGTAATTTTAATTGTAAACGTCGAATTTATTGTTTGATATTGGCAGTGGAGCACTACTTTATTCTTTTAGTTCACTGTGAAAAGTCTAAGACCGGGAAGAGTCTAAAAATTTCATATTTCAGATATCCAGCAATGGATAGGGAGGCTAAGAAGAGCGAAATTAGATTGCTCACGAATGATAAGAGTGTTGTTACTGGGGGGTATTATACCCCCCAGACCCCCCGGTTTCACGCTGATGGTTTGTGCGCTAGTTCATTCATTGATTTGATTGAATAGGAAACTGTCATTCTCTCACAGAAAATTATATATCTATCACCTGTATGGGAGGTATGGAGGGTATGGCATGCTCCCCATAAACCTTAAACCTTTTGGTTTTGACCATATTAGATGCACCTTCCTGTTTTACGGTTCATTGGTTTCTAATGCCAGTTAAATGAAGACTTCAGCATTAAAATTAGAACATCAAGACAAAACCTCGATTTTATTTCAACAAAATCCAACAAATGTTAAAAATGCGATTGTGTGGAATCTGACGTCACAACATTTTCACGGGATATCGGACCTCGTGATTTATATAAAGCAAATCTTGAATATTTTTCAAATGAAACATTTTTAGGGACCGGTAGTGATCTACGGCCTCAGATTTCGACAATTTTTTTTGAAAAAGTGGTAATAAATAGGCAGTGGCGCCGGAAGAGTCAAATATAGAGGGAGGCAAAGTATTCAATTCTGTTAGGCTTTATGATTTTAAAGAAAAATTCTAATATTTTACGAGCGCTAGCTAGGTAGAAATAAAAAATTCAAGTTTCTAGGGGACGCCTATTCTGGCGTCTATGTAAATAGGGGTTCCTGGTAGTTTTTTACGGTTTTTTCCCTTCAAAGTAGTAAAGAAAACCAGTGAATATTCTGAAAGAGCATATTTTAAGCTTTCAGATGAGGTGAGGATGAATTTAATTTAGAAAATCAAATTTTTACATAATATATTTTCACATCTACAAATCATTCGCCGCGTTACAATGGCATTCTGTAGCCGGTCCGTGTGCTCAACGTAAATGCATACTAGCATTAACGTATTGTAGTGGGAGAAGCCCGCTGCACTTGACCCCGATGCCGTATAGAGATTAGTACGCTCTAGCCGTGCTCGTACTAACATGCCCCCTGGTTTAATAAAGTTATTTTACATTGTATTCTGTTAATTATGGCCGGATTTAACATGAAAACAAAGATCGCAGCTTTTAATTTCAGTTATATTCGAACATATCATGTTTTTGGCCAGTTGAGCGCTTGTGAAAAGAATTCATAGAAAATATTTCTTATGTATACTACGTATTTACCACCCCTTTTTCAAAAAATTTGTCGAAATCTGAAGACGTATGTAGATTACTACTGGCCCCCGTTTTACAAAGTGTTTTGCTTGGGACGCTAGGGACAGGGGCGGGGGGGCTTGAGAGCCTCCTAGCTCCCACGTGGGTACTCCACTGCTTTTACTTTCTCAGCAAAAAAAGGATTAATACGCTTTCTGTCAAGTATTTGTCATTGGTTTTCATAGTAAGTTTCCATGTATCAAATCTAGAGTCAAATCAATGTTTGAGAGTCTGGAAGCCCCCCCCCCCCAGTACAAAAAATGGGTTTTATTAGTCTCGAACATCCTGCCACCACTATTGTACAAT